>CM063743.1:0-1238697 GCA_032441825.1 Chaetogeoica ovagalla | reverse complement strand
AAAAAAAGAAAAGAAATCTTTACGCTTTATGCGGCGTTCTGGTAGAAATATTAATTATAATTTATGCATATATAACAGAAAATATGGAAACGTCACCGTCTATACGTGACGGGCAAATATTACAGGAGAATAGCGTAGAATTCAGGCGTTCACGTTAAACCGTTAGAGTTAAGCGTCCGATTAGCGAGCGCGAAGAAAACAATATTTCCGAACGCGTCTCATAGAGTGTTTTTGTAAAATATTGTCCGTCAAAGAATATAAATGAAGCTATTGAAAACAAAAAAAAAAAAAAAAACCACTAAATTCTGTACGATGGACGGCGGTAAAATAAATGTTTTTTTCCCCCGTTTTCTAAAATCGGATATCTGAAACTATAATATATTTGTATAAACGATTTTAAATGAAATGCCCGAGTACGTGCCGTAATAAATACAATATATATATATATATTATAATATCATTATTATTGCGAGTACGTTCGAGACGGAGAGGAATGTAAACTTAAGAATTTCGCGTCTTTTTATATAATTGTGCGCAGGTTAATGGATCACGCGCGGGAGGTGAAGCAGAAGGCAGAGAAACACAGACTAGATGTGTTGCACAGTTATAATAAGAAGCACGGATTAACTGAAAAGCCGATTGAAACAACGACAGTAGATCTATTCGTAGTGGATATAAATCGTAGATTATCTGAATATGGTTGGTATTCGGAGGAATAACTCGAAATGAACACACACACACACACACGGTATCGAAAACGAAATTATAAAATAAAAATGAATAGCGACAAATCTGAAAGCGTTACGCTTCGCTTTTCGCGTTGAAATTTTATAATGTAATATAACTCGAACCATTCAATTCAGCATTGATTTTAATTGTGTAGAAAACACGTTACACGGCATATACATTAAAAACTATATATATATATATGTTGTAAAATCTTTGTTATTATTCAAAATATATTATCACATTATAAACCGATATCAAACACGGACCTATTACCGCGTGTTCTTCCACCGTGTAAACGCTGTAAATAAAATACTTTAAAGTCGACATCTATAACGGAAGTTTTTTTTTCCTATATAATATAATTTCAGACTGAACGTGGAGCGCGAAACTCTTCAATTATACGTACGGTGTTCACACTACACTGCGCAGTACTACACAACCGCGGTCCCCGCTAACGTCAACACGCGGGGATCCCTGGAGATCGTCGGACTATCCCAATTGGGAACCATTGGTCTATACGGTTAAAACAATATGGCCCGAGGCTGTAGAAACGTTAACGCAATCATTTCAAATCATCTGTGATTTAACGAACTTTCGTCTCCTCTCATCACCGCTCGGGATACCCTCCTTGTGGTCGTCTCGGAAGGTCCGCTTACTTATAGATTGACGAAAAATATTCTACTCGATTCAAACGAAATATCAATATTATTAATAATTCTAATTTTATTAATACCGTCGATATATTAGGGTAAGCGTCTTGAAGACTGTTTTTAAAAATAAAATGTGAAATTCCTATTTTTTTTAAAACCACGGGGACAGCACAGAACGGCCCCATCTCTTTCAGAATTCTTAAAATCAATATTCTCGCTATAATTCATCATCATTTTTACAATACGAGTTCTTTGTGAATTATTTTTTCTGACCACGTACCGTACCTGGACCTTTAAAATCTAATAAAATATTTTTGTCGAATAATGTGTCTGATTGTTCAGTACAGTCGTTTAAATTATATTTGTTAATTAAAACGTCTTGAACGGAAATATTTTCTTTAGAAGTATTAATCATCTTTGTCATTCCCATCAGAAGTGATTTCTCTCACATAATATATGCAACAATAATTTTCTTCATTATTTATTCTATTCGTTTCCGAAACCGAAATATCAGTCTTTTTTTTAAAAAAAAAAAAATATTATAATAAGGTAAAACGTATAAATCGTAAATGGAAATAATATTATTAAATAATGACATTAAAAATTATAAATTTATTTATTATAAAATTATTCAATATTATTTGAATGCGTTTTAATTACAAAACGGTTAGCTCTTTAAACCGATTTAACGCCATCATATAAACGTAGTAATTGATGTAAACATAAAATGCAATAACTCGGCCGGAATAAATATTTTACGCGTGTTAATATTATACCGACAGATGGTGGCCACATTGTACTACTGTAGAATAATAATTCCGATTTACAATGTTTTCAAAGAATGAGATCGAATACGGGATATCAAATAAAATAGAAATCTAACAACGTCTGAACGTCAAGAAATAAATCTCGTTGCAGTCAGTGGAAGTTCAGTGAGGTCCCGAATCGGGTCTCGAGACAAGTTTATGAAAAATTATAAAAATTATTAATTATATCGTATAATATTCGGAGTGATAACATCGTTGGCACTTGTTTCTCTCTACATTAATAACAAAAATAAAATTTAATAATAATAATAATAATAATATTATTATTATTATTATTATTATTATTATTATTATTATTATTATTATTAAACTTTCGTTTGTTTCACAACGAAAACCAAAAATGTTTATAAGAAAACGTGTTGGAACGTCCGTCTTAAAACCGCCCAGTGCTTGAATTGTGGCTGAGGTGACTTTATTTATTTTCATCAAAACAACATTTCAACGTCCGTTCTCTAATTTTTTCAAAAACTGACTGGAGCTGCACAGAAAATTGTTGTCAGGACATATCTTTTTCGTGTGGAATTTTACAGGTAAAACGAAAGAGAAATTCCGGCGAAATCCGTTTTACACGCGTGGACGTTGTTATTCGTAATTATTGATTTTATACGTATATTTAACAATAATAAAAACACTTCTAAACGTTTTGACTTTTGAACACGTGTGTACAAACGAGATAGACGAAATTATAATGAATAAGTATATAAATTTTCTGGCAAACCAGATTAGAAAGAATGCAGCGACCATGTTCGAATAATAATAATAATAATAATAATAATAATAATAATAATCGATAGACGCGTATTTTATTAGTATTATGATTATTGTTATTATAATTTTTTTTTTTTTTTTAAATAACGATTATTAATTATAGTTGTGTCTTACGAAATACGATTTACGAAAATTATTGTAGTATTGTTTGAACGTGTGTATGTGTATGCCAATGTGTAATCCTTCGCGATTCATATCAGACATTTTATATTATTTAAAATAATTTATTAAAATTTTTTAATACAAATTTTACGTTCCTATCTGCATTAATTTCACCCCTCCCTTCCCGGATTCGATGATTGCTTGAGTTTTTCGTTCGATTTCTTTTTAATATACTTTAGTTATATTGACAATAATGCAGTATAATTACGCTATAGATTCATTTTAAGCGCTCGTATTCACAACCAAACGCGATAATTCCAACGGTGTTACCAGTTCAAAATATTTGGGCAGACCCGTTGTGTTCCGCACAGTATTGGATTAGAATAGGAGAAACGAATTTCTGTATATATTGTTGGGCGCTATAATTTCTGTAATATAGTCTTCATTTTTATTACAAGAACACGAGTTGCACGTGAATGACGTTTCAAATCTTTAAATTTTTTCAAGAAATTATAATAATTAATAACTAATTACTATTGTTTAATCAATAATAGTAATAATGACTGGTCTTTATGATTGCCACAGCTGAAATCATCGTTGCATATTATTCCGCCGGTCAAATATACTACGTAATAATAACACAGAACATAGAAATTATTGAATTTTATTAAAATATTAAAATCTCTCTCTCTCTCTATTTATATATATATATATGGTTTCAATCCGTGGATTGGTTTGCAGCCATTTTCCATTCTTCTCTACTATCTGCTTTCCTTTTCATTTCTATATATGGAATCCACATCCTTGGTCTTTTATTATTTGTTGTATGTATTCCAGTCTTAGTCTTCTCCTATGGTTCTATAATCAGTTTTAATAATCCTTTATTTTACATAGTACGGCCTATCCATTCGTTTCGTCTTCTAATTATATTTTTCCATAGTAACTTTCTTTCTGATATTCTTTCCAGTACTGGTACAGTGATACTCCTTCATTAATCACTCTTTCCCACCAACTTATCTTTAACCATTCATCTATAATAACAACACATTTCAAACGCCTCCAGTCTTTTTCGTTTTTCTGTTGCTATTGTCCAGGTTTCACACCCATATAGGAATATAATATACTCCACACGTATTATGTTTTTAATAGATATATTTTCTTGTCTTTACACTTATGTTTCTTGACGTGAATAGAGTTTTCTCGTTGTAAAATGCTATGGCAGATACATTTTGAATATTAAATAATATTATATAAATAATCTATACAATAACTAAACCATATTTAATATATCTTACTAAATTAATTTTTACACGCGATTAAGAGTTCAAAGTTTTTCGCCGCTACTATAAGCAATTTAAATAATTTATTAATTTTTTTTTCTTAGTTATTATTTTATTATTTATACAATTATCAATATACACATATATTATATGCATATTAAACGATTCATGATGAAATTTTAAAATAATTGTATTACAGTTCGAAATTTTTTTTACGGTGTAATCTACGTTTTTAAAAGTAATATTTACGTGCGGAAATTTTAAATCATAGGTGAAAAAAAATATTACGTAAATAAAAAATATCGTAATAAGCCTGATTTTTTTGTCGATTATTAAAATAATAGTTTTTAAAATTACAAAAAAAAAACTTAAAACGTCAAAAAAATGCCCTAAAGATGAAAAAAAAATGCAAAATAAAAATTAGTTGTTTATAAACGCGTGTTATAATTGAATTTTATTTTTAACTTAGAAAGCATCACTTAAGACTTTGTAAGAATAAATGCAAGTCATTAATATCCGCGTGCCCTACTGCTATAACGCTTTAAAAACAAAAACTATTCCACACGAAAATTTAAAGTCAAATTACCTCCTGTGCTATAGAATTTTTAAACGCGAGCACATTTTTTTTTTCGACACTTAACGTATACTTCTGTAAATTTTTTAATATATTAATTATTAATTGTACAATTAAATTAATTTACGCGTTATGTAACAGTTGAACAAATATAATATCCGAATTATGCGAAGTCGATTGTAATTATTATTTTTAACGTTAAAACGAATGATGTAATAATTTTAATATTTAGTCACGTCGTATCCGAGACGTAGTTTTAAATCGATAACGATTAAAATATTGTTTTCCTGATTTTATAACCATAATAACGACGCAGTCAGAGCGTATAATATATTATAAAAATAATTGCGCGGAATACACTGCGGCCTCATTCGCGGTTCGGTCACCAATATAATATATGGAAACGATGTGTCTAAAGTGAGACATATATTTTTTACTTGCTAGGAATATCAATCGATTATTATTTTTTAATAATTTAAAAATATATACATATAATTTTAGAATTAATCCTTTTTCTCTATACAGGTTTTAAATGGTCCATTTATCGTTTTATCATTTCATTTCATCAGCGACGTATCGATTTCCTTCAGATCTATTTAGATTATTTTTCTGCCTCCTCGTCCAATAGTTGTAAAAAATACTTATATAATATTTCTTAAATAATTTAAAAAAAAAAAACAACTCAATTAACAATAGAAAGAAAAAAATGTGTCGAGCCACGCGGGTGCTTTGATCGTCGGGTCTCAAGTGTGACGGGACGCGTTTTATTTCGTTGTTTGAAAACGACAATAAATCGATCGAAAAATGATTTTCATGCGATAGTTATTAATGTAATAATATATCAATAAATACTATTAATAAGGTTTGAGCTCTTATAGGAAAATGTAAGAACTAAAACATATAGGAAACCCGTTACAATAGCTGTAAAATCGACAAATGTGTCGAATAATCAAATCCTAATATTGCTTTCTACGCGAAAATCGCTTTCATCAGAAAATATAACTAATATAAATCGTGACTGATATGTATGAAATAGAAATGATTGATCAGTTAAAATTGCCTATGACTCGACTATGTCTGATCAGGGACTGTCACCGTCTCGTGACTGATTTATGTGAATTGACCTTAAATATTCGTTATGCAAATATATATATATATATATATATATATATATATATATATCAATTTGAAATAACATTTTGTATTTTGTATGTGTGAACATTTTTTTTGGCCCCTTTCCCACACTCTTGGAATTTGTGAAGGATTGCCACTGCACTGGACTACTTATATGATTTAATGTATAAGTAACTACTAGTCAGAGAGCAAGATAAAAATTTTGGTGAAAAAAATTACTTTTAAGGTAAAAATCACACGTTATAAACCGTTCATCTTTACTCACTCGTCACTAAAAATAATAAATTAATATTTTTTTCCAACATTTTCTTTAATTTTTTTTTTTATTTTTTTTATATCGACTAATATTTTTTTAAAAGTGAACTGTCATTCGTAATAGTAATTGATAATAATTATTAGCATTTCCAATATACCTATAACTGTTAAATAAACGAAATAGATAAATTACATAAAGCAAACTCAATATCGATAGAAATATTTTTGCATTATCTTGTAAATATGAATTCATTTCAATTTTATCCACAAGTTAAATAATATATTATTATAATTCAGCAATTTGTTTGAATAAAAAAACAAAAATATAAAAAGAAAAGACATATGATCGTTTAAACGTCAAATTTATTTATTTAGAAAATGATTTAATTTGTTTTAAGAAAATGTACACTCATTTTGAATATATTTATTAATTATTAATATAACAGATTATAGTATTATGTTCTTTGTAAAAAAATAATAATAATAATAAAGTAAAAAAAAAAAATGTAAAAATTAGCTCCTAAAAAATTAATAGTAACCATCCGTATAATGTTGTTATAGGAACTCTGTTCTGAGTTTTTTTACGGCGACAAACAAGTCATCATCAGACAAAGCACATTCTTGTATGCAACGTTTGCATTCGTTAAGAAATTTTTCCTTCTTGACATCATCGATTTCCTGAAAAAAGATAAAATTTTAATGTTAGTTAATAGCTAAGAGAATTTTCTACTACCTTCTGACCATTTTCCAATGTTTGGTCATTTTGAAAACTCTCCAACAGTGTGAGTTTCTTTGCGGCATTCTATTGGGTATTCAAAATGAACTCATATTACTTATTATTATTTATTATTAACTAATAAGATTATTAGAAAATGTCAGTATTGAAATGAAACAAGCAATTACTTGGATGACATTTTTCGGAAATTTCGCCATAGCTGCGACATGAATACCAAAACTCTTATCACAAGAACCCGGTTGTACTTGATACAAAAGTGTTAGACTATCGTCCGTTGTTACAGCGGAAACATGTTTGTTCACGATGGTCGGTATATTTTCGTGAAGTTTGGTCAATTCATGGAAATGGGTTGCAAACAATGTAAACGCTTTGGTTTCAGCTGCTAAACGTCTAAAAATCATTTAATCATTAATTATTGTCAACAACAAAACAATATTGTTTTAATTAAAATTGTATAATTATATCATGTTACACTCACTCTGCAATAGCACATGCTATTCCACAGCCTTCATAAGTAGATGTACCTCTACCCAATTCGTCAATTATTACTAACGATTCGGCAGTAGCTTTCTAGATCCAATATGCATTACATCAGTACAATAAAATATTAAAATTTTTAATTTATACACTACACACTTTGAGTATTGAAACAGTCTCGATCATTTCAACCATGAATGTGGATAATCCTTTAATTTGTGAATCGTTTGCACCAACTCTAGCCAATATAGCATCAACTACGCTAATTTCAGCACTGTCGCACGGTACAAAACTTCCTATATGCGCCATGAAAACTGTTACAGCCACACTTCTGATGTAAGTACTCTTGCCGCCCATATTTGGACCAGTTATTACATTGAATGTGCATTTTCCTGAAATACATAATTAACTTTCAGCAAACAACAATACGGAACACACGTTTATTGTATAGAATATTTAATCAACCTTGTTTGAAGTATGCATCATTAGGTATATAAGAAACAGAGTCTTGTAGCTCAACACATGGATGTCTCACTTGTTTCAAGTCCAATAGACCAGTACCTTGAGATCGTAAATTTGGCCTGGCATATGGACGTAATGAGCTAGCTGCCAACATAGCAAAGCTCGTCAAGACATCCAATTGCGCTAATGTTCGGCTTAGGTTGAGTAGAGTCGTACCGTAACTACCTACATTGAAATGTGACATAGAAAAAATATTTTTTTTTATAATAACCCAAAAACATTCTTACTAGCCGTTTGGATGACTTCAACTACAATAGATTTTTGATGTTCCAAATAATTTTGATACACACTCTGGTATTCTGTATTAAGTTCGGTTAGTTTAGAAGACCTAAAACGCATGCCACCACCTTTTGTAGTATCGAGTACTTCATATGATTTATTGTTGGAAACAGTTTTAGCATCCTACATGAACAAATATTAAAAACAATGTTTTTTGCGAAAATAGCAATCAATAAAAAAAATAGTGTTACTTTTAAAGCCACTTTAAAGAAAAACCCATATTGCGAGTTTGAATCTAATTTTACAGAAATTCCCAGTGCGCCAGAAGTTTTGGTCAAATTTGATTTCATTTTTGTTTCATACTCGTTCATTCGGTTTCTCATTTCTTGTAACTCATCATCAAATCCGGATTGTATGAGAAATTCGCCACGTTCGACCAGATTAAAATCTATTGTTTCCTCAATCATGGCCTGATATTTATTCATGTCATCAACAAATTCTTTTAATGGTGTGGTAATTAGGCTATTGAGAGTTTTATTATCTGAACTACTCAATGTTTGCAAAAGGTCCGGAAGCTTTTGTATTGCTTGATAAATCCTGAAATGCACAAATATATATTTATGAAGTGTAATGACTAATGAGTAACAACCATTAGTTAAATAATAAACACAAATTTATTAATAAAAACAATACCTATAACAGTCTTGCAAGTTGGCTTTTTTCCGTTGGATCTTACGCATAAGAGCTTGAAGATCAGGTATTGTGCGCAAGTGTTGATCAAATAGTTGTTGTCGTATATCCGTATCAGTGACAAACGTTTCAACAATATCCAAACGTTCATTTATTTTATTCAAATCCCTTAACGGCTGTCGAATCCATTGAGTTAATAACCTAAACAATCATTGTTTTAATGTTATATATTCTATCAACGAAAATACGTTTTTATAAACACAGAAAATTTACCTGTGCCCATGTGGCGTGCGGCATTTATCTAAAATTCCAAGAATAGAGTCATTTTTGGACATGGTACCAGAATTGGAAAAGAGATTAAGTGCTTGAACACCAGCACTATCCAAATGAACAAATTTATCATATCCCAGATTTTCAACTGTGAATTGATTTAAATCATCTGAATTGGATAACTACAATTGAAATTCATATTCAATAAAGTTTTATACACAATGCGGGTATACGAATTTAAAGTGTACACACTTCAAGATACTTGAGAACCGCTGCAATTGCAGCAGAGGCGATTTCAAGTTCTAATTGAGGCAATGTATGAGCATTCGGTTGTTGACCTTCTTCAAACATAATTAACTTGTTCAAATCTTGTATCAGTGTATCTGTGCCAAAATCAGATTTTTTCCTCATAGTAACTAGCACTCCGCAACGTTCGACAACTTTTTTTAACTGTTCTACATCAGGATTGTTACCGT
Organism: Chaetogeoica ovagalla; assembly: GCA_032441825.1. NCBI lineage: Eukaryota > Metazoa > Arthropoda > Insecta > Hemiptera > Aphididae > Chaetogeoica > Chaetogeoica ovagalla. The sequence goes on along the minus strand of CM063743.1, from coordinate 1,228,988 downwards.
CCGCCATGAGAATACATTCTTTAGGTGAAACTTTAATTACCATTGATTCAGTATGAGAAAAATATTCATCATCAGTATACTCGCTCAGTTGCAGTTTGTGTTCGACCATATCTACTGCTCCTAATCCAATTATCTAAAACCGCGGAATATAAAAATAAATAATATTATTTTCATTACAACACGATATAACATTTATATGTTAAAACCTTGTTGTTTCGGAAATCCGGTTTTAACTTTATGGCAATAACTGTATTCGCTTCTATTTGTTCTATATTTCCAAACAGTAAATCTTCAAATTGCGATAAGTTACCAGGTGAACCCTACACAAAAATATATAATTTACTTGACTATGAAAGTAATCAGCACTTCTAATGAAAACCCTATTATAAGCTTACCTTAAAATCTAGAGTCCATTTTCCTCCTTTGTTGACAAATATTTCTACTTTGTAATGATTGACCAATAATAATTGTTTTATATATGCTTCAAAATTGGCTTTGTTGAATATTAACGTTTCCAGCGTGTCATCATCTAAATAAATATCATAACAAATTATGGGGCATGCACGCAATCTTATTTTAGTTAGAATACATAAATTACTGGAAAAACTTTCACGTCTTCTAGAGTGATTCAATTTTGATATATATATTTTTTTTTTGATTGGAAAGAGGAAAACATTTTACAGGGCGCACTGAACTCTTGACTGTCAAAATACTATTTCTAAAAGCTATAATATTAGTTTAAACATGAACAATTTTTACAATATTTTTAAAAAATATTGTTTATAGTAAAGTAATTTAAAATCAAAGTCCAATGAGCTCTGTAGGAAGTCTTCCTTTATCCAACAACAAAATTGGAGAAATCGGATAAAGCTAGGAAGGCCTTAGTCTTTTCTGTCAAGCATATAATATTGAGCTTTTCATTTTCTATCTATTGGTGCTGTTGACAAATGCAAAATAAAATTTTGAGAATCGAAGTCCAATGCACCCTGCAAAATGTTTTCCACTTTCTAAAATACAATATATATATATATATAAATCAGATCACTCTACAATACATGAGAGTTTTTCCAATAATGTATGTATTTTCAGCTAAAATACAGGTCACACAAAGTCCTCTTAAACAAAAATTAATATTGAATTTATAAATAATAATAATTATTATTATTATTAAATATTATCAGAATTACCTGACCCAATAGTTCTTATCAAATGGTTTGTTTTATAAAAGTCTTTAGCTGCAAAAGTAGCATCTTGATCATGAACAGTGTAATAATCTTGTCGATTGAAAAACCGAATAGTTGTTAAAGGTTTCTAGAAAAGTAAAAAATTCTAAAATGAGTTCAAGGTATTTATTATCAATAACAATAAGGACATATTCGTTGTACGTAATAATCATTTGAACTAATATTGGGTTTTATTATATTTTCATTTAAAGGCCGATTTAATTTCATATTTAGATAAAATTTATGTAAGCATACAAGGCATACAAGGACAGAATACCGAGCCAAGATAATTTCTTTAAATTTATTTTATTTTATGTATACATATATATATATACCTAGATCAAGAAAATGCGAATGCGAATGTCTTGAAAAAGTCTCCGATCAAGGTCTAAAGACCTTATTTGTTTTTATATAATATAAATAAATTTTAAAACTTGAATAATTCTACTGATATAATTTTATCTTTTAATGAGTCTGAATTATTAATGTTATAAAATAAATTGAATAAATAAATGGAAAAATTATTAATACAATATACTCAACTGAAAAAATTATACAGTAAAAACCTTTTGTTTTAAAATATATTTGAAAAATTGTTGTATGTTTAATATACAAAGCACTTGTATAATAAACAAAATTTAAATTTGTATAACTAAGAATGACTTCTCAGAAAAATAATTTCAACAACAAACCGTATTTAAAAATAAAAATCATTAGGTAATATAAATATGTTATTTTTATACTTAAATGTGGTTTTTATTTATATATCAGTCAATTTTAGTTTAATTAGAACAAGTTTTCAATTTTTTTTATTTTTTAATAGTACTATTTTAGAAAAGATTATTTTTGTATAACGATACATGTATATAATTTATAAAAATGGGAAATTAGTAATATTTCGTGTAAGTATAACAAACAATATAAGTAATTATAAAATGATATAAATTAGTTTGGACTTGAAAGTAAATTTATATGTGAAAAATTGTTTTCGATTAGTGACCACAAATAATATTATTGGATAAAGAACAATAAGGTATTTACGTAACTATAACTATCTACAATACAAATACACAACAACTGAATTGATAAAGCGCATTAATATTGCAAATTAGCAAAAAGTATATTTCTTATAAGGTGAAGGCTAAGGGCTATCAATAATAGTTCACGAACAATGTTCATATAATAAAATAAACCGATTTTCATTTCTACGTAATCCACGATTATTAGTTATTGGGTTTTTATTCTTCATTAAATAAACATGTTAGTAAATATTATATAAACCCAAGCCATTGCATAAAATTAAATCATTCAATAACTCAATTTCGACGTGATTCTTTCAAATTTATTCATACCGTGTATTATATAACAGCAATATTTAATAAACTTCATAAGTAAATACAAAATTCTAAAAAATTAAATATGCAAACAAGATTTAAAGTAAGATATCTTCTTTTTTTAATATTAATAAATTAGATATTTATCAAATATCTTTGTGAAAAATAATATTTAAATTTTCCAAACTTTTCAGATTTGCAAATTGTATTTGCTTTTATGTCTCTGGTTGTCCACAAACGCCAGTCCAATACTGTATGGAGTACAATCAACTCCATCCAATTACCAGCAAGATGGGTCATCATTTCACTATGTATCTTCATATTCTAGTCAGCCAAGTTACGAAAATACAGAAATCAAATCACATATAAAGTCATCACTCGGCGATGAAATCTTAAAAAACACACCAGGTGTTACAACGACATTTAGAGATCAAAATGGAAACCTTGTTACTCAGGTAAAAAAAGAAACATTTAATAGTGATAATGGCCAAACCGCTCATGCTTTTGAATTTCAAGAGAGTAAACAACTTCCAAATGGATACTCAAAAAGTTTTAAAAAAGAATTTTCATCGTCTAGTGTAAGCGGATCTCAACCTACTACAATTCTTCAAACTCCATTAAACGTTGAAAAATATAATAGTGACAAATTAACTAATGAACAACAGTCCAGTATATTCGGACAACATTTACAAAATTATCAAGAGTCATCAATATCTGGTAATTCTGATTATGTTGGAATTAAATCAACATTAAAACCTATCAATGGACCAATCTTAACAAATGTGCCAGCGGTTACATCAACATTTAGAGATCAAAATGGAAATTTGGTTACTCAAGTGAAAAAAGAATCTGTAAATAATAATAATGGTCAAAATTCTCATGTTGTTGAATTTGAAGAAACTAAACAACTTCCAAATGGATATTCAAAAAGTTTCAAAAAAGAATATTCATCATCTAGTGTAATAGGATCTCAGCCTACTACATACATTCAAACTCCAATAAACGTTAATAAATATTACAATGATGAAAAATTAATTAATGGACAGTCAAGTACATTTGGACAATCTTTACAAAATCACCAAGCACAATCAGTATATGGTAACACGGATTATGTTGGAATTAAATCAACATTAAAACCTAACAATGGACCAATCTTAACAAATGTTCCAGCGGTCACATCAACATTTAGAGATCAAAATGGAAATTTGGTTACTCAAGTCAAAAAAGTATCCGTAAACAATGATAATGGTCAAAATTCTCATGCTGTTGAATTTGAAGAAACTAAACAACTTCCAAATGGATATTCAAAAAGTTTCAAAAAAGAATACTCATCATCTAGTGTAATAGGATCACAGCCTACTACATTCATTCAAACTCCAATAAACGTTGATAAATATTACGATAATGAAAAATTAATTAATGGACAGTCAAGTACAATTGGAGAATCTCTACAAAATCACCAAGCACAATCAATATATGGTAACACGGATTATGTTGGAATTAAATCAACATTAAAACCTAACAATGGACCAATCTTAACGAATGTGCCAGCGGTCACATCAACATTTAGAGATCAAAATGGAAATCTGGTTACTCAAGTGAAAAAAGAATCTGTAAACAATGATAATGGTCAAAATTCTCATGTTGTTGAATTTGAGGAAACTAAACAACTTCCAAATGGATATTCAAAAAGTTTCAAAAAAGAATACTCATCATCTAGTGTAATAGGATCACAGCCTACTATATCTATTCAAAATCCTGTGAGTTATCCTTCATTAAAAGACACCACTAGTGAAATAGATACATTAATTCCACAAAACATTAATTATGGGGAAACTGGTAAATTGAATGGTTACAACACATTTTTCAATAATCAAAAGAAACATTTGAATATAAACATTCCAATTAACTCTCAAATAATTGATGATAAAAAATTAACAGATAGTACATCATTACAGGGTGCTAATAAGATTAAATCATTTGGATATAATACAAATGACCAAACTGATTGCGATGACAGCAAAAGTACTTCATCGTTTTCAAATCAAGGATTTAAACAACAAACTGTGAATTATCCATCAAAACCTATAATATCGAATGGGCAAAAATTTGAAAAAATAGAATCATTTTCTACTCAAATACAAGAAGAAGTCGGGCAACAATCAGTAGACCTACATGATTATTCAAAACCATCACCAATTGGACAAGTTTCTGTGAACATTGACAATCTTTACATACCACAAAAACCTACTGGTCAAAAATTTGAAAAAATAGAATCATTTTCTACTCAAAGACAAGAAGAAGTCGGGCAACAATCTGTAGACCTACAGGATTATTCAAAACCCTCACCAATTGGACAAGCTTCTGTGAACATTGACAATCTTTACATACCACAAAAACCTACTGGTCAAAAATTTGAAAAAATAGAATCATTTTCTACTCAAAGACAAGAAGAAGTCGGGCAACAATCTGTAGACCTACAGGATTATTCAAAACCCTCACCAATTGGACAAGCTTCTGTGAACATTGACAATCTTTACATACCACAAAAACCTACTGGTCAAAAATTTGAAAAAATAGAATCATTTTCTACTCAAACACAAGAAGAAGTCGGGCAACAATCTGTAGACCTACATGATTATTCAAAACCCTCATCAATTGGACAAGCTTCTGTGAACATTGACAATCTTTACATACCACAAAAACCTACTGGTCAAAAATTTGAAAAAATAGAATCATTTTCTACTCAAACACAAGAAGAAGTCGGGCAACAATCTGTAGACCTACATGATTATTCAAAACCATCACCAATTGGACAAGCTTCTGTGAACATTGACAATCTTTACATACCACAAAAACTTACTGGTCAAAAATTTGAAAAAATAAAATCATTTTCTACTCAAACACAAGAAGAAGTCGGGCAACAATCTGTAGACCTACATGATTATTCAAAACCATCCCCAATTGGACAAGCTTCTGTGAACATTGACAATCTTTACACACCAAAAAAACCTAGTGGTCAACAATTCGAAAAAACAGAATCATTTTCTACTCAAATACAAGAAGAAGTCGGGCAACAATCAGTAAACCTACATGATTATTCAAAACCCTCACCAATTGGTCAAACTTCTGTGAACATTGACAATCTTCACAAACCAAAAAAACCTAGTGGTCAAAAATTTGAAAAAATAGAATCATTTTCTACTCAAACAAAAGAAGAAGTCGGGCAACAATCTGTAGACCTACATGATTATTCAAAACCATCCCCAATTGGACAAGCTTCTGTGAACATTGACAATCTTTACACACCAAAAAAACCTAGTGGTCAACAATTCGAAAAAACAGAATCATTTTCTACTCAAATACAAGAAGAAGTCGGGCAACAATCAGTAGACCTACATGATTATTCAAAACCATCACCAATTGGACAAGCTTCTGTAAACATGGACAATCTTTATATACCAAAAAATCCAAGTGAGAATAAATTCGAGAAATATGAATCAACTTATCAAAATAGATACAATTCAGTAGAACAACAACCTGTGACCATAAATAGCAGTGGAAAATCAAAACAACAAAGTTCCTTCCAACCAACATCTGGACAACAAATTCAGGGATTGGAGTTTTTAACATCAAATTATGGCGATACAACACATTTGATAGATCTTGGAGTCAACAACAATGGCCAACAACCAGCTAGTCAACAAACTGTAAAACATATATTTGGAAAAGACATTTATCCAATTCATTCAAGTGACTTACCTAACACTGATTATCAAAGAGGTATTGATGAAGATCACTTATTTTTGCAAGGTCAAAAAACTGTTGACTTTACGGTAGATTTTGAAAAACCTACACCAACATATCAAAAACACGGTAATGTAAATGTTCAAACATCAGAACTTTCGTCAAGTACTGGAAAATTAGTTACAGATCAACCGATAAAATCGACATATAACAGTGCCTTTGATAAACTGGGGCAATTAGAACAAGAAATTCTCGGAGCCAAAAGTACAGTGAATATAAATAAGGGTAATTTTCAAACATCTTATTCAACAAATCATAACGTGAAAAGCATGCCAGTTCAAACCAGTCAACACCAAGAGTCTCATTTTTCAAAAGCCATAAACGAAAACACACAATATATAGAACCAGAATCAGAAATAGTTTCGGGAACTAAAGATCAAATGTTTTCTTCTAGTTCATTTGTGAAAACATCAAATTCAATTGCACGAAAAGATACCATTGAAAATCAGACATCAAATAATGAACAAATTACAGAAAAGCCGACCACACAATCTTCAGTTTGGAAAAAAATCGGTGATAAATTCAAAGGAACTATCCAAAATGCTAAGAGCAAAGCACAACAATTTGCATCCAATATTAATGATAAAGTAGGTTTTATAAATGAAAATGTTACCGAAAATCCATGTTAAATGTTAAGTATACACTTATAAAATAAGTTATTTATTCCAAACATAATTACACCAAAATGTTATGTACATATTTATAAAATGTAATTTATTTAATAAAATAGTTGTAATATAAGTTATTTATTGTACCTAATTGAATGGCCAACAAAGTATATCATAATAAATATAAATAAAAAATTAATTGTACGCTATAGTGTCATTACTTAATTTATTTATTTTATGATTATAATGAATTTCAAAAGCATTATAATCATAATTTTTATCATTGCATTGATAAATATAATATTATTGTACTACTCATTGAATATAAACAAACTTACATCCGCTAGCGATTTATAAAAACGAACAAAACTCTTTTGTTGTTCCAGATCTGAAAATAAACACAAAATATGAGAGATAGGTATTTCTAGAGTTATACTATTTCTTAAAATATAATAAAATTGTACATGTTTAAAAAAAGTAAAAAAAATAACGAATGTTAAAAACATTTATGGCAAACTGAAATGTGAAGAACATTTCTCTTTAACCGTGAAAGATATAAGCGTATGGGTTCTAAAACGAGTACACCAACACCAATCGTAGAGTTAGCGAAAGACACGGAAAACGTATAGGACAACTATTGTTTAAGGATGTTTTATATTAATACGTATACAGCTATATAATAGTATAGTCCATATAATAAACACTCTGTCGGGGAATGTCGATTTCAGAACAATTAACAAGTGTTTTGGAAAATGAAAAAAAAAAAAAGTATCAAATTTTCCTACACGGGTCAAAATACAACTAGGAAAAAACAGCGTTGGAAACAACAACGATATCGAATCATACCAGTCATATCTATTGCGTTTGGTCATAAGAGTTTCGTTAAATAACGTCTCGCGAAATACAAGAAAGAAAGAAGAATATAAAATATAATTTATTTAAACGGTATTTTGTGACTCGGAAGTGTCCGATGGGAATTATCGTAATTTTAAAATCACTTACCCAAATTCAAATGATTGATTGGCTTTACAGACATTTTCGTTCGACAAATTCGTTTTAGGGTGGACAAAAACAAACATGCGCTTGGCAAGAACGAGAGTGAAATTTTTGCTAAAAAAAAAAAAAACAATTTAATAAAAACAACGACACACGGAATCGGACAATAATACATGTGCGCACTTACGCGCCACTCGTCGTGGTCAAATACCGCCAAAAATGATATCAGCTATCGAAGAACGATTAATATTTTATTATATGCTATTTAGCAAATATTTTGTACCGTGGTATACTAGGTATAATGCGCGCTACCGCGGTTTACCACTCGGTTACCGTATTAGTGGACGGTGTGGAAGAAGAAAAAAAATGCGTGACTCGTGAATCGTGATAATACCAACAATTAAATGTGGGGGAGCGTTCGCAATTTTTTTTTTTTTCATTTTCTAGTTTTTTTTTTGAGGTGGTTTTCACTTTATGTGCCGAGGTTTTCCGTGCTAAAGTTTGTGTTGTCGTGTTTTCCTATCTCTTGACGTAGACGTTTTTTGTTCCGTCGTCTCATGGCACCCAAAAGCCGATCGACGTGTTAAACTTGTGTGTGTGTGTACGCGTACGTTTTTTTTATCGTTCCCGTCGAGTCCCGGACGAATAATAACAAGGTATCCATCATTAAATAATTCAATAATAATATTATAATAGTCGTATTAAAAATCACACTGTTAGTACTAAATAGTCGTGGGTCCGCGCGTCTTGTTTCGTTCCCGTCCGTCCGTCCGCGAGAATATTAATCTTGGCTGGAACATGTCGTTGGTCAACGTAAAAGTCCGTTGCGGCAACTTGTTTCTTTACGACACAAAAGTCTATGTTGATTTGAACGAGTCCGTTAGCGTGTTGAAAAACAAAATTTGCGAGAACGACCAGGATCTGCACGAAGATCTGATGATAGTGGTTTATTGCGGAGTCGACATGGAAAATCACAACACCATTATCTCGTACAACGTGCTCGAAGGGTGCACGGTACACGTGTACAAAAGAATTAAACGAGACAAGCCGAGCATTCGCAAAATTTATTCAGACAACGATCAAAACAATTTGTTCAATGCTTTTCTTTCGCTCAGCCTGAACACGCCTATCGGTCAAGCGTTAGCGAAACTAAATAAACCCGACGCAATTCAAAATTTCGTCCTATCTACACCCGGCTTGAATGAAGACCCGCTAGCGTTTACTTTTCTGCTACATCCAGAGTTGTTGTGCAAACTCAACGATAAGGATGCGGTAAAACGCCTTATAGAAATATCTCCTGCTTTGGCGTCGGCTGTGCTTAAGCTCCATACGACTGAAGAAGACAGATTACAGGTAATTCTAATCGAAAACCTCAAATGTCTTAATGTTATTCGTATTAATGTTGACGTGTTTTTATTGTGTTAGAGAGTGATTCAATTAACAGACCCTGCATTGCCGAATAACGTGATTCTTCCCAGACTCCTTAATACAGACAATTCTGACGGTAGTATAGTAGAGGAAATACTTGAAATATTGGACAGTTCGCTTCCAACATCTGAAGCTGGTACACAGCCCGTGCCCAGAAATTCGTCTTTCAGAACCATCACTAACGCACAGTTAGCGTCAGCAATAGAAAGTGTTAGAACACAACAATCATTTCCGAGTACGAGTGGTGCAAGCACATCGTCTGCAAGTACAAATGCTTTTAGTAGTAACGTACAAAGTCAGCCAACATCGACTGAAACTGATTTTTCCGTGAACTTGCAATTGATGAGAGACATGGGACTGTGCAATGAGGCTAATAACATTGAAGCATTAAGAGTTGGTGGCAATTTGGAAACTGCTATTGGATTAATATTAAGTGGTTTCTTAATTACAAATGATAATTCCACAAATAATACTTAAAATATATAATTATATAATATTCTTTCTTTCTTTTTTTTTCAATTTCATTTCTCAACAGTTAAAAAGCAAATTATTTAAAAAAATGTATATTTGAAGCAGTTGTCTATTATATTTCATTACATCATTCATTGTAAAGTATAACATGAGATGTATATAAACTTAATAATGAACAGTAAAATTTAAACATATTTTTAAAATTAAACTATCGACTTTTTTTCGTCAAAACTACGGCATGTTTCCAGCTAAGATTACCTACGCTATTGTGTTCTTTGTGTGATATCATAAATTAAACTACTATATTTATTTTCTAATCTATTGTAAGTGTACATCATTCTAAGTTGCATTAATTATTTACTTATTAAGAAATTACTATTTTTAATAATAGATTAAATGTAATGTATATAATTGATATTGGAATATTAATTGTTGCTGTAAAGTTTTAAATATCATTAAATATTGATGTTCTATATACAAGTGAGTATTCTGTATATTTAAACAATTAACGATCACCTGTGTATTTCGACGATTTTTAACAAAATATAGTAATATACGTATATATGTATACATTTTCTAATATTATTGATGGCGGTAATAATTTATTATCTTTTCATGGTCATAATATGATAGTATAATAGTAACAAAGGTAGTATTATTATAAATAAATAATATATTATTTCGTAGTAATATAATATTATATCTTATTGTTAAACTTAACAAATATTAAGGATTGTATTTGTATATAAAGTAGAAGGAATTACCCAATCGTTAATGGGTTAGATCACAGATTATATATATATAATCTATGGTTAGATATAAGAATACAAAAATAAACTTTATTCTATAATATATTAATTATACATTTGCATAAAATACTAGTTTTATTATAAATTTCTTATAACTTAATGTTTTTCATAAAATTCTCCAAAATCGTATTTTCATTGTTTTCATTCTGAAAACATGTATGTTTTAAATGTATATACAGTAGTATCTTATTTTTAATAAAGAACAAAAAAATAATGTATGAAAAATAATTATTAATTAATAGTTTTTCATTTACTTGAAACTTTATTCATTTGTATTTTGTTTGTATAATATGTATTTAAAATCTACTTTTCTTATATTATACAAATATGTTTGGCAATACATAAATTTTATTGCACATTTTAAGCATTTTTATAAGGTATTGCACATTTGATTTTGGTCGATGATGTATATATGGATATGTGTAATTCACCGTGATATATTGTCTGACACCAACCTAATAAATATGCATAATCTTTTCGGATGTTTCAAGGAGGGGAGGAAGGTTTATGGAAAAGTAGGAACTTAATAATATTCATTATTTGTAATTATAATTAGACGATTATCAATTGAAAAAACGGGGTTCTTTTCTGCTCAGTTCCAGTCCTGGCTTATATTGAATATGACCCGCCCCCAATACCATTGACACAATTTCAACGGCTCAATATTTAATTATCGAGTACGGATTCGATTTTTAAAATTATTTAAAAATCTGCAATGCGTTCTCTGTTGCACATTTAAATTTTGGTAAATTTAAAAAATGAATAGTGTAACAATAATACACTTGTATTATGTGTTTCATGTAGTAGTAAATATTTAGAAAATGGAAACGACGCATTGCGTATAAGAAGTAGAATCAATTGTGAAAAATGTCTGAACAGTAATTGTATTTTAGTTGTCTTATAATATTACCTACTATACCATTCGAATGCAAATAATTGTTTAATGTTAAAAAAATAAATGAATATAGTTGTTTTGTTAACTTTTGCGTCCGCATATTTTACAACACATTTTCTAACCGTCACACATATACTAGAATTATTTCAGTACTCGATAAGTCGTTTACCCAGTAGGAGGTAACACATTTTTTTTTTCAATTTTCACACAGTTTTTAACCAATTCTTAATTTCGAGTATGAACAGTGTCCGGGTGTTACGCGCGATCGTTGATAGATACACTATATTGAATGAGTATGTAAATAATAATAATATTTGAAGATTATAAACATTTTTAGTTTCGATTTGCAAAAATACATAATATATTATCGCGTTCTAGACCGGGTTTAAATGTTTAAACAATTTTCAAATATCTTGTAAAATAGTGTTGATTTTTCGAAATAGTTATTATAATTATACTGCGACTGTAATTAGTAAATATGTATACGATTAACTTGGTATTAAAATATTTAAAATCGTGGAAAACCTTAAAAATGCATTGTCCTACGTGTTGTTTGAGTAAAAACAATTTCGGGAAGTCTTTTTTTTTTTTTTACGTCTATAGGATATTATTTACGAGATTTTGCTTAATTTTCAAATTTTTGAAATTCCAAAATTCAATAATATACATTTTATATAGTATTATTTAGTATTAAAATAAATAATCTTTGGACGTTTCTCAGGTCTTCAGGACAATTATTTTCTGAATTCTAAAAAATCGACAGAAAATTCCGGTGCTGTGTCAGTAGTAGTAGTAGTAGTAGTTATTTTTTACGTATTACAAATCATTAATTAGAATTACACGACTAATCTGTTCCACTTGAAATAAAAAAACACATTGCGAAACAAATGCGCATTAATTTTTATTAGAAAGAAAAAAATCATGCAATCTGTGTAAACGTAAAAAATTTAATTTATTATAATTTTTTTTTTTTTTGTCTAAGTAAATATTCAAAAAAATAATTTGTTGACATCGAACGTTGTTTTTATAAATTGGGTATCAAAAAAAAAAAAATCTTTGAATTCCTTCTAATTCATTTATTGGGCAATTTGTCATCTACAGGACTTGTTACGTAAAAAAAAAAAAAAATTTTTTTTTTTTTTATTTCTTATTCAGAAACGACTGCGTCTTTCAATCGTACGAATAAATTTCAATGCTTTTTTTGAATAAGTCTTGTTTAATTTTTTTACACCATATTCGCGTTTTAAATATTTTTCACGTTTATCGAACACGACGTCCACACGCGTGCAAAATAGTTTTGAAAACATTTGTTGTTGTTGTTGTTGTTGTTTATCTCGCATCGCGATTTCGAAAATTGTTTTCGATTCTTAAAAACGTTCGCAGGGAACTTTGTGTTTACGTACCTACTACTATATATTATATGTTATTATTATATCTATAAGAGGAATAATATTTCAAAACGTTCTTTGTACGTTTGATCCCGGCCGAGTTCTCTGATAATTATATATAATAATTGTGTGCATCGCACGTTTGAACTGTGGACACGATTTTTCATGATATATACGTAAATAGTAGTACGTCATTTATACATTAATAATTTACGCGTATTATTATTATATCGCGTTTGTTGTCAATAAGTGTTTTACGATGAAAACGCGTTACACAATCGAAACCATTGAAATGCTCATATATAATTCCGAAATCGTCGTGTAAATAACATAAATAATATGGAAACCATACGCAGGATATTATTATCATCGATATTGTTTTACCTATATTTTCAATCGATGACGAATTCGAAATTATTGAAATACAGTAATAAACAGGTACCGTTTACTCACTATATTCAATAATAGCTAACGACAAGTCTATTGAGTGTATATTTTCCAGTAAGTATTCTTAACACAACGTTTTAAAAGTATTCCGAATACATACACACTTTTTAAAATACGATTGATTTTTAAACAGTAAAGGTACCTGTATAAAAAAATAATAACTCGTATCACTTAAATGTAAAAAGTAATTATTGTTTTAGGGGGAGGGGGCGCCGCCAGTGTTTTGTGATCGGAAAGTTGTTCACTTGTCCGAATTATTGAAACTTTTTTAATCGAAATTATTTTAACAACAGTATTGTTGTAATGAAGCGTTTTCCATCCGCGAGTGTGCCGAGAAATTTCATGATTTTATTATTAATAAACATTTTACGGTTTTCTTATCGGCAATCACCTGGACTCTTATTATTTTGACAAAAATAGTGTAATAAAAACGATTATGACTGAAGAACTATTTGAAGAAGATATGAGGGAGAGGGATCAGTTGTTAACTATTCGACCCCCGGATAATGAAAGAGAAACGGGGCAATATTTCTCACTAAATTTCTCGCATTATTCCGCCTACTCATTATGAATATTATTATAAGTGTTTTAAAACTATTATTTTTAGACGGGCATTATTATACAATTGTTTTGTGTTCATTAATCAATCATTAGTAATATATTACTGTGTGCAATACAACTGAAATAAAATATTAAGATGAAATAAAAGCGTAATAAGTTAACTATTCAAACGACTATAATAATTTAACAGAGATTCGGCGAATAAAACAGAAACGTTTTAGGAGCTTTGGGCCGAGGGAAAATGCAAACACGTATGTGCATAAAAATCAGTTATACGACTAAAACGTATTGGTTTATCACAAAAGTTAATGCGAAAACAATACAAAATGAATGAACAACAGTTAGTCAGTTTTAATGTTAAGTCAGAAAGCCAAGAGAGAAAGATAAAACGTCCTGGAAGACGTTTAAGACATCTTATGATGTATTATTATCGAAATTTATTGTTACGGTTATTAATCTCCAGTAGTAATTGATTACCAACTCCTGGTGAATGTTATTTAACACACGCGTCTCGTGTTTAAAATTTTATTGCTTTATAATAATACATAATGTGTATATTATTTATTTTCAGATCCGTCGAATCTATAATTATATTTACCTCCTAATACATTACACAAGTTCTATAGAAACATAAAGACTCACTGGATAATATGCGACCGATTCATCTCACCAAAAAAAAACCGTAAGAACATACGCATTAATAAATAATAATATTCTATTTTAAATGTACCTGTAATATGTTATACAAAGTTATAAAGAAAACAAAAACAAGTTTATTTAAGATAATAATAATATTATTAATCTGTTGTCGCATTTGTGTGCTGTAGGAGCTATGTACCTCCGCAAGGAATCCGTTGCCAAAAATGTTTGGAATATGGTCACTGGACTTACGAGTGCAAAGGAAAAAGGAAATTTGCAGATCGTCCTACTCGGACAACATTACTCAAAAGGAATTTAAAAAAAGACAGACCCGCCAGTCAAATTTTGTCCAAGTACTTACATACGTTTATTATTATATTATATGCTATTGGTAATGTCCTGTGTACAGATAAAAATGACATTACTTTGATATCAACTTGACAGTACCCAAAATCAAAGATTTTCTGTCGTTGCAGGATAATATTGTATTTGGGTAATATTGACTGGGCTCATAGATTTTATAGGACATAAATTTCAAAAAAAAAAACTGATCGGTTTTTAACTTTTGTATTATTGGGTGCTTAAAAATTATAATCGACATATTGTAATATGTCGATATTTTACAATTTGAAAAAAAAACATTTCATTATATATAATATTTCTTATTCACTTAAAATACATTTATACCATTATTAAACATAATTTTCCTCGAATTCTTAATATTATCATATTAAATAAAGGTATATTTTTTCAATTTTAATTTTAAAAATGTATCAGCTTTTCATCATTATTTGAGCGCTTGTGGATAATCGTATCATATGCATTATTCGGATAAAGTTTAAAAATAATTTTCATATTAAACAACATTACACCTATGCTGATGACACAGCAATGTCGACAATAACCAAAATTATAAGTAAACACTTGTGTGTTATGAATCACGTTTGCGTTTTAGAATTTAAATTCTCGATTTTTAATCGAAATATGATTAGGGTCGAGGAAAAGTCAAAGACGAAAAAGAAAAAGAACTTGTCGCATTCGGAAGACAATAACAATTCTACAGATAGTGACAGTAGCAGCAGCAGCAGCAGTAGCAGTAGCAGTAGCAGCAGCAGTGGTAGTAGCAGCAGCACCACCACCTCGAGCAGCAGCGACAGTAATTGAGTGTTTTTCTAATTTTCAACAATACTGAAAATTAAAAAAAAAAAAAGTTTTAAGTCACTATAATGATATAAAGCCTTAGATGTATGTTTTGTTTTACATTACATCTGTGGCATAATATATATATATATATATATATATTTGACTACTCAAATCACACGGTCTTGTTCATAAGACAACGTCACATACTCTTAAAAAAAAAAAAATAATAACCTTAACAATGTTTAAACGTAATAATATTAATTTGGGGAGGGGAAGGAAACCAATGACTGCTCCATAATATACGTAACGTATAGACAAGGTGTAGACGACGGTGTCATGATGATTCGGAATCGGATGTTATATCATCACTGGATGACGACGTACTGCTGGAATTCGACGAGCTACTGGACAGATCGTCATCATCGGATTCCTGTGGGTGTTCGCGATGGTTTCCCTTTGATTTAATGTCGTCGTCCTGTTCTATGCAAATAGTCGTTGACTGCAAATTCGTCCTATGAATCATCAACACACATGCCGGATAATACACAATATACTGTACGTGTGGTATAATTATATCGTTTTAAGTCTTGTATTTCAAAAAACATTTTTTTTTCCTATTTCTACCACCTATCTATATGTCGTATTATTAACATATTACTGTGTTACATGCCATCGTAAGTTTTATTCATTTTGTAATGTGTTCAATGTCGCTAAGCTAAGTTTATATACAAATGTCTTTGTAATATATTTGAAACTGTTTTTATACACGAGAACTCTGATATTTTATGTTTGGTTACATAATATTGTACGTGTATAACTTTGGTATTATCGTACAAAATTATTTGATGTCTAATGATTAAAAAACTTTCACAAGGTACAGTGCATGTCCCTCACGTGAATTACTTCGAAAAAGATTTTAGAGTTTTGTTATTATTACAAATTCGAAAGCAATGAAAAATCGTTGCATTCAATCAAATAATGATTCTGAGTACAGTTTCGGTGTAATACAATTCATTGTTAATAATATAACACAACGTGTATAGACTCTAGAATAATATATAAAAAAATGTTATAATAAACCCAAGTAGCCGAAAATGTTTAACTTCAATATTGTGATTTTCCATTAAAATAATATGCTCTTACACAACAAAGTTATGTCCCGAAACGAAGCTCGCACATCGGCCCCGCAATGTGTAGTTACAGTACTGATCGGAACGTTCATTTCAGTCGAATTTTTAGGGGTATTGACATTAAAAAAAAAAAAAAAACACACATTATTATTGTAAAACCACATTCCGCTCACAATCAATAATTATCTACTATGATTCAAAGACGAGTGGATTCACAAATATAATTTTATTTTTCTCGATGCGCATGGATTTTGTTAGCTGTGACAAAATTCGAACCATACACCAACCCACCAGGGGGGGGGGTTTGTTTGTCAGGCATTCGTATACACGTAAACACTCCGAAGCGTATATAATCGATTAAAATCCAATACGATAATGCCATCGAAATATTTCTATAGGAGAATTCACTTATAGGCCGTACGTTTAAATGAATTGTGACGAAGAGAAAAAAAACGTTCGTATCCCTGCGCACAGAGTGCGCGTGCCAATGATGGAATCTAGGACTGCGTTTCGTCTCCCGTACTATTTTTAATACGGTAAGACGACATGCTTCTCTCCCTCCACCCGGATATTCTTTTATACGATTTAAGACATTTTAAATACAATCGAAATACGACATTTTTCTCGTATGATATAATAATTATACGATTCGACCTAAAATCACGTCAGCTCTTATAGTTTATATCATGACGAAAGTAGTGCTCAGTTTTCTCGCGACCTCGTGTCGGGAGGAGGGACTGTTGAATCAATCCCTCGAAATCCGTTTTGAAAAACTCGCACTACTGTCATTTTTCTCGACATATTTACGTCGTTTTTTTCTTTTTTTTGTACGTGATAAACTGGCGCGCGTCTGTATACATCATTCGTTTTATCAGTATATAATTTTTATTTATATAAATTCGGGAAAAACAATTTTTTTTTAAAAAAAAAAAATTATATAACGTAAAAACGTCGCGTCTAAACCGATGAAAAATAACGGAGCGCGCAAAAAGACGTTCGTATAAGCGTCGTCGGTATGCAATTTGACTCGATTTAGCGGAGTTTCGACTTAAAATTAACGTTACACAATTTGCCAATATTGTCGATATTGTCGAGAAATTTTCCCGTTTTCATTATCGCCCTATGACTGTTATTATAATTATTGTTTTTGTAAATAAATTAATTCGCCGATTTTATAAATATTAAAAAAAAAAAAAAAAAAAATTATGACGTTTTGAAAATTCGTAGCGATAAAAGTGTTTGCGGCAAAAATCGAGCAAAAAAGTGGTGGTAGCGAACTTCAAAAAAAAGAATTTTGAATTTTAAATCAATTTTTTTTAAAACCCGTATCAATATATAGTAGTACCCGTACTGGATAGATGTGAAAATCAATTGAATTAGTTATTAATTCGTAAAACGGACGTGGTAAAATGATATAGCGCGCGAGTATTCGATTGTATATGCTTACAACACAATAATACGTTGTTGTACTCGAAATCAATATTCGAACCGAACCGCAATTTTTTTATTTTCTTTTAGTTCGGTTCGAAAATGTTTTTTCCAATTATTCGGTTCGCATAATATTACGCGTGTTACGACCTAAGTAGTCGCCGGGCCGCGGGTGCGTCCGTCGGTGTGTCGTCTAAACCAGTGCTTCTCAACCTGGGGCCTTTATTTCATTTAAAATATTTTCGATTATTTAGTTAGGTGAAACCCGAGGTTCTATGCATTTTAATAATTTATTTGTGTGAAACAGTGCATGTAAATTTAGTATATCATTAAGAAAAAATAATTAATGATTTTGATTGAGAGGGGGGGGCCTTGACAGTTTTACATTAAATTTAGGGGGCCCTATAACAAAACAGGTTGAGAACCATGGGTCTAAACCACCAATAAAACAATAATGTTCGTACTGGGGGATATTAGAATTAATCCAGAAGGATTTGTCGAATAATTCAGTAGAAGAAAAACACCATCCACTCGAGAAAATTACGGTTACAGCGTATTACGCGAGAAATTAACAACGTTATATATTTTTTAAATCGATGTTTAATAAATAGCGTAACGTTTGGAAACGAAGTTAGCGCTGTAATGGCAATCTCCCCCCGAGCACCTCCTGTTAAAATTGCCCCGGATCGGCGGCGTCCGTTATGAATATTAAAAAGCGATAATAATTTTACTATTCGCGTGTACAATTGTATAATTTTATTTGTTGACTTTTGCGGTAAATCGCGCGTGATTTACACGGGAAAACTGTGTATATAAAAAAAATGTTTCTATAAAATATAGTCGATTTTTATGGCACGTTATTACAACAACCAACCGCATCGTCGTAATACGCGATATGGTCTAATTAAATATAAGAAAAAAACGGATTCTAAATACTGTGTGTTTACGCGGGGCGAAAATTGTTGTAAGTATCTGACGGAAAAAATAATATATATAATATATATATATAAACGCGTGAACGATGTAAAATTAATTCAATTTCAATTTGTACGATTAAAAATTATTTAAAAAAAATTTCCCGTACGGATACGAGGGGGAGGAAAAAATAAGAGACAAACTTTTTCTTCTTCTTCTTCTTTGCGTTCTTGTGGTGCGAACACGTCTCGTCGTCCGGGCACGTGCACGCGTCCGCGTTCGACACGACGTCACCGTGCGGCGGCGACGACGAAAAACGGCACCGGATGCACAGCTGCGGCGCCAGACACGACCACTGTCGCCGTTCAACGCCGTCCATGGTGCCTGGTGCGCGCAACCGTAAACGCCGCGGATGCGCGACTGAACAACACGAATATTGTTGTTATTATTGTTATTGTTATTATTGTTATTGACTTAGTCGACGACTTTCCCCCTCCTCCGTCCCACCGGGCACGAGTTCAAGAGAAAACGACAAACCAGCGTCCCCGCGCGCGTTGTTGTTGTTGTTGTTGTTATAAGCAGCGGCGGCGAGAGTGAAAACCGTCCGTTTTAACGCGCAGGCGGCAATAGGCGTACCGCCTATACCGCCGTCAGTGGTCAGAGTGCGGGCGAGAGAGGGAGCCGCACCGTCCCTTCATTTTTTTCATTCGGTCATCGTATTCCGTCCCTTTCCTCCTTGCATACGTACCTATATGTATAGGCGCGCGCGATTTTATACACAAATTACAATTCGTTTTCGACTAACGCGACGGAAAAGTCGTCGTTTCATTCCATTTACATAACGTTTTTGCCGTTCAACGTCGGTTTATAATAAATCGTTTACACAAAAAACGACGGTGTACACGCGGTTAATGGTCTGTTAATTGAGCACCGTTGTGGTTCGGTTCAACATTTTAACTCGATATTTAAAAAAACTATACACGTTTTATAGAGTCGTAAGTCGGCGCATCCGAACCGTGTTAAAAACGTGCGATCGCACCGCGACGGATATTAAACGGTTCAGACGAAATGTTTGAGTACCGTGTTCGGTTTAAAGAGCGGTGGCGATTATACATCATGACGTTCAAGGAAGGGGCGGGGGGGGGAGGGGCGAAAATGGAGTCAACTCCCTATGCCAATGAAACATGCACGTCGAAGAACACTATAACGAAGAGGAATCGTTTGAGGAGAATCTATCGGGACGAAATGCCGGACGTGGAAAAAGGAAAAGAAAATGGTCGCTTATAAATAGCGGTTCGAAACCGTTGGACAGCACAGTGTAGGCGGCGGCGGCGGCGGTCAACGTGGACACACGGTTACAACGTCGTTGACTCTGACCGCAGCAAAAACACCGTGTGTGTTTATGTGATATATATATATATATACACACGCACACGGTGTTTTTTGCCGCGGTCAGACGCGAACAAAGTACGACTCCCCTTATAAAATCTGGCCCCCAACTGTTCGATTCTATATTTACGCGGCCATAGACGAGGGTTTACGTTGTGCAGTGAGATGAGAAGTAAATCGCTCGGTGACAATCGTTATGCTTTCTTGCATAATAAAATATCAAACACAAATCACGAAATGCGCTATTATATAGTCTTGTGTTATTCGTTCATTCGTTAATGACCGTGTGAATACGATAATCGAATACGTCGCGGTCGTTCTGTTGAATTGCTGCGATATTTTCTCGTGTGACGTTTTCAGGTCTCGTCGTAGACCGAAGCCAAGTTTTAATTCTACTGCGTAAAACGTTCAAAGTACGCGTGCGACCTTTGTATTGCCGATAAATATAGACAATAATTTATGGGAAATATTTTATAACCGTCAGTATTGGAAAATACATTGGAGTCAATAATGATATGTCGACAACGCCGACGATCGTATTTTCCTGTTGATCGTTATATTTATTGAGACTCGGAATATAATATTATTACGGAGATCTCGGCACTTACGAATACGTCGTTTTTTATTTGTTTTTATAAATTTTAAGTGTATATAAATCTATACTGGAAAAAAAAAAAAGAAATCAAAATATCGACGAAATGTTTATTTAAACAACATAAATAAAAAAAAAAAAAATATATATATAAATACGCTTTTTAGTATATACATATATATACGTATAGTTTTGAAACTATTGCGCTTAACCTTGTGTATCTACTATAGAATTGTAATTAAAATCTATTTGAATCGTATAACGCGTATACTGCTAGAAAACGTACCAGGAAATGTATTGTAGTAAAGATAAAAGAAAAAAAGACTGTGTAGCGTTTTGCAAATGTTTGCCGCAGGTTTTATAATAATTAAAAGCTTTTCGCGATATAACGATGGATTCTCGTGATCAATTATCACGAGCTATCGCTGTCTGCAGTGTCATCGGTCATGAGTGTGTAATTTTTCTTTTTTTTTAAATCCACAAAAAAATACATATTTGCAGAGTGAACAAATAATTGATTGTGAACACGTCGTGAAAAACACACGGGAGTTTTTGATATTTAAAACAAAAAAATGATTATTGTACACTTAATGGTTATTAAAAAAAAAAAAAATTTAATTAATACATATTATAATGCGTCTTTTGATTGTTATAATATTCAATATTGGTATATCGATATTGGTTCCGTCGATCAAGGTGTTACGTCGTATAAATGAAAACAAATAATTAATACAATCAAACGAAAAAAAAATAAAAAAATATATATATATGTATAAACACAGAAACAGCGAATATATCATTTTTTTCGTAGGTGCTCCGGATTGAAAAATTTCCGTATTCTTATTGGTCGTCAATATTTCCCCGTTGTTGTAAACAGTGCACAAAAATGTTGTACGAAATTAACTAATTTAACTCAATTTATATCTCTCCTCCCCGTATACTGCAGTTGTATTCGAGCATATTTTCCATAAGAACTTCTACGAGTATTAATCATTAGAAAGCTACAGGAACTATTTATTATATATATACGAGTATATATATATATATATAAAATATTAGCGATTTATTATCCGACGAAATTCGTATATTCGAATCACACAACGCAACATAACACTAGAGAGGAGTCGTGCAATAATCGACGCGTACACCTCAATGATATGTAAACGTATGCGTGACAATATGTTTTCGATAACTACTATTAGTCTTCTTTTCTTTTTTTTTCTAAAAAAAAAGAGGTTTTATATACAAAAAAAAAAAAGAAAAGAAATGAAAGCATACGAAATACGCGCGTAGATCGTAAACGGTTCGTTCGATTACGAGAATATGATAAAAGTCCAACGCTCGCGTTATTGTTACTATTTTACAATATTCGAATCCGATAGTATATATATATATATATATTTATATTATGTATTAATATATTTATATTATACGTATGGACCCCGTGCAGTCTATTATTATATTGATCCCGGTAAAAATATACAATGATAATGTGTACAAATTACGGCCAAATAGTCGAATCAATCGCGTACGATTTTTTTTTCTCATAGTTTTTCGCGAATCCCGCGATCGCTTCATTGCTTCGCGGAATGATAATTTTTTTTTTTTTACGATTTTCGTAAATATTCCACTAGTGCGTCCCGTGTATAGAAAGCTTATTGCTCGGGCTCGATCCAAAAATAATGTTATATTACGTCGTACGGGTCCGAGCGCGTCCCCGTTTAAACATTGTCATCGCGCTGCGCGGATTGACGAAGCGAACTGGACCTTTATCGCATCGCGAAATAAATAATAATTGTTGTTCTTCTCGTAAACGTTATGAGTAGAGTTTAAGACTCGTAACTTAAAAAAAAAAAAAAAAAACGGTTTAAAAAAGAAGAAATAAGAGTAAAAAAGAAAAATCTCGGTATATCCGTTTAAAAAAAAAATCCTATATCTCAATCAGTTTGAACGCGAAACGCGTGATTTATATTTCTCATACCATTTTCGCGATTGCGTAAAACGAAATGTTATGAGTGTTACGTGTCAGTAAATCCTCTGCCCTAATTTTCGTCTCGACGCGTTTGTGAATTGTATAATATTATAGTCCAAGGTTATGTTTTTTTTTTTTTAATACACAATCGTATTTATCGTTTAAGCGTTTATATATATATATAATATATTATTTCCATTCGATTGGAAATTATAATGTAGACCGATGAAACGAAATAATGCCGTTGTTTTCGACGAATCACCACCACGTGATATCTATTATTTTTTCGGATTCACGTCGTGTACCTGCACGTTGTATTTTCGTCGATGAATTCCATTTTCTCGGTGCCGAGTACGTATTACGCGAAATTCAAATATGTCTATATGTATTTTTTTTCTTTTCGAAAGCCGTTTTCGGTTCGTTTGCGAAAGTCTTATGATGACACATAATCCGTTATCCCCGCGGGTTTTCGATTAAAAAATTCATAAACCGGAATAATTATAATAATAATAAAAAAATGATCTGAAATAATAATAACAAATTGCAATTATGTATAGAACTATTGTAAATCCGGCATTTTGCGCCACCACCCCGCTCGTCATCGAACATTATAATATAACAGTGTCTTATTACGCGTTACGGTTGCCGTTCGTCGCGCGGTGAAACTTATTGGGATTTTAGAAAAGTGGATTTCAGCCATATTTTTAAAAATAGTTAATACGCGACGAGGGTCGCACACACGCACGTCATATTATTATAGTTTTTGTAATCCTTAAAATAGTATAACGGAGCCGATCTTCTATTATTTCTCTGGTATAATCGCGTATATTCATACTGATGACGTGCCAAAAAAATCTCAGTCGCACCTCTCAACAGGTGCGTCGAAACTAAAGAGAAACAAAAAAAAAAAAAATCATAGAATTTCCTTAATTATATAATATATTATGCATTCGTAATTTTGTTCGTTTCGATTTTCATTTCGCCCTTACTAATGTCGACGATTTTTTTTTTTTTTTTTTTTGTCGAAACGGTTAATAGTGAATAAACGTATTATTTCATAATTTTTTTTTTGTCGATACTCTCGGTCTAATTATTGTACTTTTATTCACACACACGCGCGTATATATATACGTATATAGATTTATTATTCACGAGTACTGATATTGATTCATAATTGTTATTCGATTTGTTATGTTTTTATTATTTACAATAAAATTATCATTACTATATAATAAACGTGTTGTAATATATATAAATTATTATTTTAAAATCGGCCTTTCTTTCCTCGTTTAGCGTTTGTGTGATTTGTAATAATATCGAAGTTTCGTTTTTTCTCAATAACATCGTCGTGAGTCATGACGACTATATATATATATAGGTATATATTATGTTCACACTCAGGTACAAGTATTTAATACGTTCTATTCGATTCAGACACAATATAATAATAATAATAATAATAATAATAATAATAATAATAATAATAATAATAATAATAATAATAATAATAATAATAAATGAATGTCGTATACAAGACGTTATAATCGTATAATATAACTCCGTAGCCTTGTAATATGGTATAATATGGGAAATAAATTATTTTTCAAACACAAATTACTACTACATTCGTATATTATTATACGCATGTATACAGTTCACGAAGAGTTCGTCATTCGGATTTCATACTTTTTTTTTTTTTGTCAACTGCAGACACTCTTATAATTTATTATTGTACTCAACTCAAACGTTCGTCGTAATTAGTTTTTAAATCGGTGGTGGGTATTGTATTTATATAGATTTTCCAAACAATTATATAAGCGCGATTGTGGAATATAAAATTTTAAAATAATTTTTTTAATTATTATACGCGTTTTTTTAAATATAAATAATAATTTTATTTTACACCGTTTATTCTACCAAACATTAAAAGAAAAAATATATATATTTATATTTCGATATTTACTTCTGTTATTTCGGATTTTTTTTTTTGTTAAATAATTATAAATTACGATTATATTATACCGTGCGTGGCGCGTGTACGTGTAGACGTATTTAAATGTTTTTTCTCGTTTGAAAATCTATAATAACGACAATTATTAATTAATCCTAATAGGAATTTAATTAAAAAAACATAAATAAATAAATAAATTTATGTATATATATATAATATAATGTACAACCGCTATTATACTAGTTAATAATAAATGACCTATAAACATCAATAATAATATCGATTAACGATTTTTTTTTTTATCACACTTCATTAAACACTATATTAATTTGTGCGTGTATAGTCGTATACAATCTTCAATGTCATCATTGATTCGTTAAAAGAAAAAAAAAATCAAATACCAATAAATGAATATACCTTTAATTCGAGATATACCGACGATTTCAGACACATTGCTCCGTGTATAACATAATACATACAACAAATAATTTTCTGATTTCGTCGGCAATTTTAATATGATATTATAATTATTTATTTATTTATTTTATATACTGCAGTACCGAGTTGTTATATTACTGTATTGTGTACAGAAACTCCGAGTAGTATTGGAGCACGCAAACACTATCACACGACTGTAATCGGTTTGTGTATAATATATAATAATAATAATAATAATAATAATAATAATAATACATAATAATAATAATAATAATAATAATACGAGCAAGGCGTTATTTTCGGTTTAGAGTCTATCACTAAGAGCGAAGACGATAAAATTGTGCATGAATCGATCTGTTTTGTCACCGTCCAATTAATCAACAGTATTTATTATTTCTCGGTTTTGTTACTGAACGAAAAACAATTTTGTTATTTGTACGAATTTACCTAGCGTATAAAATATATTTTATATATATATATTTTCTTTGCACGCAGTTGGACGGTCAGGGGGAGAAGGCAACAAAATAAATGTGTTATACAACGAAATTCTAAATACATCACTGTACATATGTGTTATACATCAATATGTATATTTTATGAAAATAAACAAAAATCTATTCCGCAACAATTATTCAAACAATATAGTTCTAATTAAATAGGCGTATATAATTTTTTTCTTCCGCGATATTTATGATGCTCGGCTTCAATTCAATTCGAAAACGTCCCTGAAAAACATACGAATTGTGTACGTATACAAGATAACCGTGTGGTTTTAATAACAATATTGCGAACATAAATATATATATATATTATGAACTGCGATTGAATATGACGTGTAATAAAATATATTGTTTGTTGTATCCGACGATCGATTATTGTTTTTAAATATATATATATATACATATGTGGGTTAGTTTTACTAACATATAGAAGCTAATAAAATGAAAAAAATACACATTACGTGTAAATATCGAGTGTAATTCATTCCGATTGTAAATATATTACGTATAATAGTAATATATTTATCATACTCATATTATAAAAATGTTTGAATCGCGTATGAAATCGAGTAGATACGTCTGGTTGTTATTTTTTTTTTTTTACCATAATTCGCTTGTGATTGCAAGTATACTTGCTCGGAATTTTATCGTTTTAGAATAATATAATATATCAATCTGTTTCAGAAGTTTAAAATATAATTATTATTATTATTATTATTATAGACCGCAATATAAAATATATATTATACTGGCGATTTTCAATAACGTTGTGTTTGAACAATATGTCTTTTAGTCTTTTACCTTAATATTATTACGGTCGTTACACAAAATATATCAATATACATATAGGTAATATATATATAATTATTTTTATTAAAAAATATATTTGTTGATTTTTCGTTTTGTAATTGGATAAATTTCAACGCAGTTTATATAATAATCAATTAATAATAATAATATATTATATTGTCCGCTGCGCGCGTATGGAAAATAAAACGATTATTACAATAGCCGAAACAAATTATGCGATTTAATACTTCATAATAGCACTGCAGTTACATAATATGCGCCAATTATAATAATAATTATAACGATTACCACGGGACGATATAATATAAAACGTATACATTTTTTTTTAAAAATTGTAATTACGGTTTAACGATTAACGTCTCCGACTCGAGTTAGGGCGGTAGAATAAATTAATAAAATTCGAATCGATATGAAATACAAATATCGATTTATGCGTTTGCGATTTTAAATTGTAATTTTTCTTACTGCGTTCAAAATAGAGAAAATAACGCGTCGAAATCAAATATCGAACGGAAAGGAGTGGTTGTGAGTAAACAATTGTATCGAACGTTATAAAGTGTATAAAACGTTAAATACAACGAACAAACGAAATATTTTAGGTATACGGTATTCACTATTATTTTTGTCTCTTTCACTTACGCCGATTGTTATTTAAAAAATAAATAAATAAATAAATATTTTCACGACACCGAGAATACGCGTGTTAATAATATAGCAATGTTAACAGTATTTGATAGCGTTAATATTAGTGGACGTGCGATTTGCGGGCTAAAATGTGGTTATGTTTTAACATAATCGTAACAATACGTTGATTTGTATATTAATATAATATTTTTATATTAATATATTTATACAATGACGATTCGCGAATTACGTGGGTAATACGTTTTTAACCGTCTAATAGCGAATAAAAAATAATTAAGAAATAGGAAAAAGATTTTATTGAATGGGTGGGGGGGAGGGGGATTCTTTACTCGATTTTCTATAATATTATCGTACGACTTCAATGCGATTTTTCTTTAATACGTACGTGGTCACGTCATATATATATATATATATGTTACGATGATTTTGCAACATTTTCAAGTGTCACGAGAACGCCGTGTAAAAATAAACAGTTTTTCATATATTCTAAACAAATACAATAATAATCGTTTACATTTCGTAAATATCAAATTATTTGTACACTATATGTATGTTGTGTTGACTAAATAGGTACATTTACTGTTTCAGACGTATCATTCGTTTGTCCCCGAGGGCGGATTCATACCGTGCAATAGTAGCGTACGGCGGAATCGTTTTCGAGCCGTCGTTTGCTCGTAAACTCGCAATATCATAAACTATACGTACTCGCCCCTCCCCCCCTCCCCCAGTGGTTTAAAGTCATCCCGGACAATATTATTTGTAACTGAAAGCGGGCGTTTTATTTCTTCGTCTTAAGCCTCGATTACATTGAACGAGTTTACAAGCCGCTAGTTGGCTATTTTAGAAGCGGACTAGTCGGCTAGTGTGCGATTGTAATGATTACGCGCAAAACGTTCTATTCGCTCAGTAGACGACTAGCTAGCTAGCGAGTAAAAACCACGTGCTACATCGACGCAGTTGGATATTTTGTAGACGCCGAACACAAACTCGCCAGCGAGTAGCGGATAAAGTAGCCCGGCTTTCAACTTTACTCGCAGATAGTTTACAATCCGCTATAGTTGGCTAGTAAACATGATTACACTCTGGGCGAGTTTACTAGCAAGCAGTGAATTTGCCAACTAGCAGCTTCTAAACTCGCTCAATGTAATCGAGGCTTTACACGCCCAATCGTACCGATCGATTTAGTCGCGCGACAAGAAATCTGATTAAAGAAAATTCGAATTCGTCGCGAATATGACTTTTCCGTTATTTTCGACTTTTTTGTTTTTTCATCTTAAGGTCTCCTCCAAAAATCGATCGTTAGCAATCGGTTTTTTTTTTCGTTTCAAATTTGTTCAATTGATTCCTCAGGGATTTACGAGAAACATTTGGAAATGTGGGAAAGTCGACGTCGAGTATAGAGGGGGGGGGGACACGTTCACGAGCGGTTCGTCTCCGTTTTAGAAATTTTCATGCCGCGCAACACCGGATCGATGCGGTACGCTGGTAGTAGGAAACGACGACGTCTTTATCGTTTCGTGTGTGTAAAAGACGAAGAGAGAAAAATGCCCGCTTTCAATCACCTTAACGTTACCCGCGACGAGCGTAATAATATAATGTAGTATTAGCGTATTATTGTTTTGTGTAAAGGAAAAAAAAAAAAAAAACGTAATACCGTTTTCTTATTGGATGCGACCAAGGTTGTGATTACATTATCGTATCCGCGCGTATTATAATAATGCACGGGTCGCGTATTGCCGTAACGTACACACGGTCTCGGCACCCGGAATCGGCGATACGAACGAGATAGTCCATCCTCACTCGCTAAGCTCACCTCCGCTTATTCGTTTATCGCGAGCTCGTGTCGGAACTTGTATATATAAAAAAAAAAAAAAACATCTCTCCTCCCCATCCTCCTCTCGCGGATTTGTCGCGAAGAACAGGGATTGAACGGATTTGATTTGGAAAACAAATGAACAAATGAATACGAGACGTTTCTCTCTCCCCTCTCCATTTTCATTAAATATTACGAAATTTATAATACATATTGTATACGTTCCTTGCCGACAATATGATAACAACGAGATTCATATCACAGAATAAACGCTTATTTTTATTTATATATATATAAAAAAACAATCATCTATTCCCGTGTTTTATTATATATGATTCGCGCGCGCTTTTTTTTTTGTTTCTCCTCTCAAATATTATCCGTTATTGACGATGATCCGTAGGTATTGTGGAGTTGAAGAATATACGGGACACGGGCCGCGGGGGACCGGTGTTAACAGCAAACGCGGGACAAGAGTGACGTTTTGTCTCGGGACACCGGGGGTGGAGGACGCTTTATCGGAATACGGGACGTCCCTGGACAAACCGCGGTGTATGTGTACGCCGACGAAACGTCCGGGGATTCACGGCCGGGACCGCGCATTGTATATTATGCGATACACGTTTCGGTAATACGCGCACGGGTTAACTAACTGCTGCTGATCGTTGTGCCGTGCGAATTTAGGTTAACCGCTGCTGTACGTATTATCGCCGCGCACCGGACGATAATAGCGAACTGCTCGATATAATAATGTAATAAATAATAATAATAATAATAATAATAATGATAATGATAATAAAAGACACGGAGCCCCAGGAGAGAGATCGAAAGCGAGCAATAACAATCAATTATAATACATAATAACGAACACGCATATACACTGAGTGGCGCACGGCTGATATTCGATTATTTGTTGTTTTATTTATTATAATCGCGTCTGTATAATAAGAAAGGTGAATTACTGCGTGCGCGCGCGCTTATTAATATATTATTATTATAATACGTTGTTGTACGCGATATTTATCGCGTGGGGGGGGGGGAGGAGGCGCTCGTATATATACAACGTCGCAATCGGGTTCTGTGGCATTCGTTTTTCGAATACCACTCACCACCACCACCACCACATCCCTCCTCCGCGCGCGTTCTGCAGTCACCGTAAACGTGTAAAATATTTTATTAAAATATCCGTAATCGGTGTGTGTGCGTGTGCGATCTCGTCCGTCGTAATACCGTAAAACATTTCTCCTCCTTCCCCTCTCGTACCGAACGCGCGTGTACGGACAAACGTATATTATTATTATTATTATTATAAAAAAAAAACCGCGGTTATACTTCCGAGGGTCGGAGGGGGGGGGGAGGGATCCGCGTTTCTTTCGAAATCAAATGACCAAGACGCAGCCGATCGCAGCCGCGCAGAACCGGCCGTTCCGGACGTACGAGTTGGACGGCGTCGCGGACAACAACAATGGTTCGGTCGGCTCGAACGGTTGCGGCCGGAAAACATCGGCGGCCGTCGTCCAAACGGTACGTTTTCGTCCGGATTCTTTAAAACGATAAATAAATGAAAAAAAAAAAAAAATAAATATATTTTCAAACGAGCCGCTGTTTTATTTGTTTAACTAGAAAATGTACGGATTTTTCTCATTCTCATCCGAGCCACTTGTCCTCTACGCCGTTTGTAAATTAACGCGCCATTAAAATTTGTTCACACGCGCGCACATAATATATATTAAGTGTTATACGCGCATTGGTGGCCACGCGGCGGCCTCTGCCGATTTCGCTTACGGCCGCATTCTATGACGTCTCCGGCCGTCCCTACGCGCGTGCGTTAGGTCACAGGTTAGGTCAGGCGCGCTCGTCTGTGGTGTGTTTATTTTGTAGTACGTCGCGTCGTGCAGATTTCCGTTTCATCGCACGACGCCACTGACGACACGCAGTGACGTATTTAGGGGGAGGAGGCCAAGGAGGGCAATTGCCCCGGGCAGTACTTTTTCGGGGTGGGGGGGGGCGGCAAATTAACCGAGTTTTTTTTTTTATATATACGAGTATAAACGGATTTAGAACGATTTAAGCGGTAAGAAATATTAAAATAAAAATGTTGGTTAGTTTTTTTTTTTTTTTTTAGGCACATAGATTTCAACAAAACTTTCTATTAATATCAACACAGCCATTTTATATGTATATTTATATTATATTAATTTCTTCGCTATTTTTTTTTTTTTTTTTTCATTTGTTAACCTTTTTGTTCACTATTTCGTAAGTAGATAAAGAAAATAAATTTTATAATCTTACAATTTGCTTTGATTATTATAAATTGAATTAAATATGAATATTTAAATATTCAAAATTCTAGGGCACTCGATAGATTTTTATACTTCATAACACTATTTCCATATCGCACGTATTGTAAGTTTTTTTTACGGGTATAAAAATCGCCAGTATAAAAAACCGTAAGAGAAAGAGGGCATAAAACAAAATGTGTACCCAGAGCAACAAAATCCTAAATACGCCACTGAGACGATACGCGTTTTGCGTATTCTGCTTTTAATTTCTTTACACACGTCTTTAAATCCGGATTCGATTGATTGTGAAAAAATGTTTTTCCTTTTTTTAATATATATATTATATAATATCAATAACTTATCGCTGTTATTTGCACGCTATTTTATACACCGTTAATATTG
The DNA here is from genome assembly GCA_032441825.1 of Chaetogeoica ovagalla. NCBI lineage: Eukaryota > Metazoa > Arthropoda > Insecta > Hemiptera > Aphididae > Chaetogeoica > Chaetogeoica ovagalla. The sequence goes on along the minus strand of CM063743.1, from coordinate 1,196,975 downwards.
TATTAAATATTCCAACTGTGCAATTTCGTTTGTTTTTGTTTTTTTCTAATTTCAGCGTCCCGAACTGTTACATAGTCGTCGCGTACGTTTAGGTGGCTTAAAAAAAAAAGTTTTTCCACTTTCGAGTTCGATAAATAAAAATCGGTTAAAAAAAAAAACGTTTTTTATTATTATTTCGTTTGTCTATTATAGACTTAATTTTTGGTATACGAAAAGTCCTAACTACGCTATAACTCGCCGTGCACGCTTTCATTTGATCAAACCCGGTATCGGTTATGAGAAAAATACGTAATCCGCCGTTATGTGACGGCCACCGCGTTATTGGATTTACCGTAAAATCGAATATAATAATATTATATTGTATACATATATTGTGTTCAGAACCGAAGTGCGTGCGTGTGTAATTTCAACAACGAAGTGGTCGAAAACTCGTCTCGGACGTAAAACGAAGTCCAATTAAAATAGCTCGTAAAAAACGACTGAAACGCGCTTTATTATAAATAAATATATATATATGAGACCGGATCAAAAAAAAAAAAAATCTTAAAATACGTCGTGAAAACAGACAGAAAAAGAAAAGAAATTTGTTTTATTTACGAATTACAACGCGAGTAAAAAACGGATTATAATTTATGAAATATATCCAATGAAAATATTATTTTATGCCTCTTTGCCGTTCCCGCGCTGCGGCCGATCACGAGATTTACGAAAAACGCGAATGGGGAAAAAAAAAAACAAACGATTTATAACGCGTGCAAAAAACACTGAAACACTGGGGACCGATAACGTCGAAACGAATTAAAAATGCTTTTTTTTTTTTTTTTAAATATACGCGATATAGGATTTTTATACTCGGAATCCCGGACGCCGGCTGAAATTAAATAGCTTATTTCAATCTGTGTATATTCAAATAATTATTATAGAAAAATGCTACAGAATCCCCGAACGTCGGTTGTCATTTTATCAATCCTTATCTCGCATTACACATATTATATTTATAATACGATTTAACATAATGTACGCGTATATGTATTGCACGAGTACTGTACATATTTATAACGTTTACTGACGGCAAATAAGAAATTAATTAATTTACACTCCGCCATCAAAGCAAAAAAAAAACTATCGGGTTAACAAATTCCATTAAAAATACGCGCACAATATAAACGTTTTTTTTTTTTTTTTTTTGCTTTTATCAAATTCGTTTCAACTGTAAAATTCCGTTTAATAAAACTAAATCGTATTAATATGCATATGCATTTCGAAAAACACGAAAATATAAATACGGCGAATACAATATTGCGTTTTGCAAAATCGTTCACGAACATTTTTCTGCACAATTATCGCGAACATCGTCGTTTCACACGCGATACACATATATATGTATTATTTTATGATTATAGTGGCCTCGGTGTTAATTATATTTTTGTATTAAATTAAACGGATTTTGAAAATACGTTTTTAAACGAAATAAGGAAAAAAAAAACACGTTTTTAAATCCGTTTAAACACCGCACTATACACATGCCTTTATATTGCGCGCATGTGTTATAGCAGTATTATTTTACGTACGACGTCAATACATTTTTACATTATTAACTGTTCAAATTAATGCGTGCGAACACACGTAAACGTTTCGAATGGAAAGTACAACAATCGCGTACCGTAGTAGCGTATATAAATAATTATTTATACAGAATTATAATTCTTTTTTCAAATAATCTTGAGAGTGTATTACGTTTACGCCACTTGTCAGACCCGTTACGGCGGTGGTACATCGCCGTTATTCGACGCCACCGGGCCACTTATACGTAATAATCTGATGTCGTCCGCGGAATAAACGAACGATTCCGCAAACACGTTATAATGACAATTACGTGTATCAATCGCGTGTTAAACCTTTATTATAGCCGCGATAATCTTACGCGTTACTCGTGTCAAATACTACTGAAATCCAGACAAAATCCTACCGTAATTTCGTCTAATAATAATAATAATAATAATAATAAACCGCAGAAAAATATTTCGTTTTTCGAATGTCGAGCGACGAAAAAAAAAAACAAAAAAAATCATCGTAACAATCGTTCGTGTTAATGATATATTAATGAAAAGAACGCACGCGCCGCCGTATGTCGCAATGTTAGAAAGAAAAGCAGCGACGAAATTCGCGAAATCCGCGAACGTCTCTTCTAATAATAACGCAAATCGTTCAAAAGACCGCGATCGGCCGAACAAAACGCTCAAATAATTCCGTCGTACGTACGTATATATTAACGTACTGAAAACAAAAAATAGTAAATACGTCATAAGCGTTTACCGTGCTCGTATAATATATTTTAATGTAGTCTAGAGATTTAAGTGCACCGTCAATTGTATTGGAATACAAGTAGACAATACGCAGCTATTTTGTTGGCATTTGACGAAAGAGAGTAAAAAAAAAAAAAAAAATTTAATTACGTATTATTATTTAATCAATAATAATAATAATAATAATAATAAGTGATAATATAACGTTACAACATCTATCGTATTATTATATTATTGTATTTTATTTATTACGCGCGTTTTATCGTTCTCTTGAACGTCGTTTTCAAATTTCGTTTTCGTTTTTTTTAAAAAAAAAAAAATCGTTAAAACACACGAACGAGACCGCGGGATCGCATACTTGTGTATATATATATATATGACACACGACTAAAAATATTTTTTATTTTATTTCGTTTGTTGTTCGGCTTACGGCGTTTAATAACACCGTATTCGTCGTAACAACACGCGCACACTGAAACTCGTTTTTTTTTTTTGCTTTTAAATTAGGGAAAAAAAAAAAAGGAGTCGTGGCTCGTTTGCTCGTCACTCGATTTCTGCGTATACTCTAATATCTCGCATATCATAAACGTGCGCGTTTATATCTCGTTCTTCACCGACTATGTTTATATTATAATATACGAACGTGCAAATACGTATTATACACCGTATAAAATATATTATTTATTACACAACGTTCTCGCGAGTATATTAATTATTCGTGTTTCGAATAAAATGTAATAATGTTTAACGTTTAATCCCCCGCACCTGTTGCGCTCTGTCGCGTATATAATACGTCGTAGCGATCCGATCTCGCAATCATCACTTTAAGCACATTGTAGTCCTTACATATATATATATGTATATACACCGTGTAACGGTTTATCGTATGTAAAACGTCGCCGCGTTATACGATAATACGATTTACAGCTTATAGGCGATTCCGAGGACGCTCTAATTTTCGCCAATATATACGTATAAAAACGTAAAGAAAACAATGATTTTTTTTTTTAAAATCATATTCTCGAAACGTAAATTGTCCCGCGTAATAAACAAGTAAGTGCCTTATAATATGTCATACGTGTAAGAAATTATATCGCGTAAGAAATACTACAAATTTACATCGATTCAGATTGGTTTGTGACGGATGACGGTGATGCGCGGAAAGACGATCGATTATACGCTTTTAAGATTCTTCCGCCGGTGATCGCCGCGGGCGAAATAAACACGGCAAATTTTCTCCGTTATTATTGTATTACCGATCTAGATATCGTAAACGTTGTCTTCGTATGTCTTGAATTACTAGCGATTCTTCGAACATCCACGACTATGGATTACAAACGATATTGCGAAAAATCCGCGAACAAACGTAAGAGTTTATGTTTGTACATGTCCTACGGTTAAAATTCCCGTTGAAAACCGCGCGTGTAATTCGAGATTGTAGCAATAAGTCTTAAGTGCAAAAACTGTTAATTTTCTTTTCTCGCTCTCTCTCTCGCGAAACGATATATACCTCTCACTCGTAATTGTTAACGATTTTGCGATTTTATTTTAATTTTAAACAAAAAAAAAAACCAACTGTCGATTTATCGGTTTATGTCGCCCTACAGGTGTTTCGCACTCGCACAATTGTCGTCGTTAAACTGTTCGAAAAACACCAATGTTTATTACATAAATCAAAACGAAACGTGCAAACGTACTTGTCTGTGCACGTACAAGTAACGTCATAAGCGCGCGCGCGTGTGTATTCAATCGAATATTTTAATATTTTCTCACGTCGGTTTTCTTTTTTTTAGCCCCGTTGTCTGTCTAAAAAAAGAAAAAAAACACCTAGACGCGTTCTTGTCGTAATGATAACGACAACGCGTTACAGCGTTTCACACGTGCAGCAGACGACTCGGCGGCACATTCCTTTGGTAATTTTTAACGAGACAAAAAAAAAAAAATATATATATATGTATTTTTAGCTGTAAAATGTCAGTTATAAAAGCCAGGGGGACACAGACGTGTTTTTTCTATTCTCCATCTCACGATATCTATTCGTCATATAGAATACTTAAGATACATACACTGGCTTGTATATTTGACATATTCGTGTGCGGTTCAACGCGTATGAGAATCGTACGAAAAAAAAAAATTTTTTTTAGACATTTTATATATATATATATAAAAAAATGTCATATAGAGGTGTAAACGCTGGAGTATACTGTAATTAACATTTATAATATTTGTTAATATCATTTTTTTTATATATATATATATATATATTTACGAACGATTGCACGATTTCAATATGTGTTTAAATTGAACAAACGTTTCAAATTCGTTTTCCGAATTATAGAATAATTAGTCGTCTGCGCGCGTATACGTTTTTACGATCGCGTTTGATTTTCGCGCGCAGAGGAGGCTTCTTCGTGTAAAAACGATTTGTTTTCGCGTTTCGCCCGATATTTTCGATTGTGCGAAATTTTACCACACGACGCTCGTACAAAACTGCGCGTAGAAAATAATTAAAAAATTATTCCACAGTGTTATTCGCATCGAAATCCTATACACCTATAACGCTTTGCTCGAGAATAGAAATATCTCAAACAGTATTTAACAAAAGCATTTCGGTGTACACTTCTGCAGCCCATAAGTATATAATAACGCTCTTTTTAAAGCACAATGTACAACTGAGTTTTGATTGCGTGTGTCTGTGAGTTGCACACATAATTGTTGTACACGCGTTCAACGACCGAATAGTATAAAAGGAGAAATTAAAAAAACATTATACACTCAAATCCAATAGGTCTTTTTTTTTTTTGCGTAAGAGACGTAACATTAACTTATTTTATTTTTTATTAGTTATGAATTGTAGCGTACAACGGCGTATTCGCTGTGTTCGATAACAATAATATTTCTATGTATTTTATTATTGTTTTTCGACAAATTATAAGACAGCCGACGTCCGCGAATAAAATAAATGAGCGGATTATAAAAAAAAAAAAAAGTAAAAAACTTTCGTAAACAAGTGTATCCCGTAAGAATATTAGCGCACTGTTTCACTGAGTGTACTGTAAAAGTATTTAGTCACGAGAGAAGCAGCAGCAATAACGTTTGGAAATGATAAAAATGTTGATCGTAAAAATTGTATTTTCTCGGTACTTATAAAATATTTTCTTATCAACGTGTGTGTATGTATACCGTATCTATATAATTATTGTTCTATATGGAAATAAAACTGTCTATCGAGAACAATAATTATATAGATACGATACGGATATCTCATTTCATAAAACTGTTTAATTTCGATCGATTTTGTGTTTTTCGCTGAAACCGTGCCCAGACATGTGTATTAATTAATTTGTTATACAATCTATAAAAAATATATAACGCGACGACGACGTTCCGTTTACTAGTCTGTTTATAAACGGAAATAATTAAAAAAAAAAATTTTTTTTTAATTTTAATATTCTCTTCTTAACTAGAGAAACCCGATGTAGCGAATGAATGTACGAGATTAATTATTATAACCGAGGAACGAGATTACTTTAGTATATGTATATGTTATAAAGAGTGATGTTAAAACTGTTAGCATGCAAAACAAAAAGAAAAAAAAAGAGGAAAAGGAAGGAGGCCTCATACGCAGAGAGACGATTTGAAACAACGATAATAATACGAATATAATAGTTTTCTATTTCTTTTTCTTACTTCTGTTTAATCCGTAATATTTTTGTCTTTAATTTACTTTTATTATTGTGCTAGAGAATTTCTTCTTTTTTTTTTTTCATTTATCATATCCGCAAATGTATACGTATCTTGTACTCTCTTTGTACGCGTGTTTTATTTCTCGATTAATTGTCGAGCCACGGTGTATTTGCGCACTTATAGCTTTTTAAATAATAATAATAATAATAATAAAAAAAAAATTACAGAAAATAACGGTTACGGCGCCGAAGTGAAATCTATCGGGTGTATAAAAAGAATTTATCTCGTGGGGGCGGAGATGACCTGTTTATGTCTAAAGCCGTGTCCATCGCACTATATAGTAAAAATTTACTTTGCGCGTCGAATACAGGATTCGCCGCAAATATTTGCGCAGAAAAAAATATTATCGTTTAGTTTTTACGAATACCTATTTTCTTCGTGCGCTTTATTTCCGGGATCAACACGTGCGTGATTGTTAGCGATCTTCTGCCATCGGTTTACGCATCGTATTCTGCACATAGCGTGATACATGTTTAGTTGAAAATACGTCTATGCCATTTAATATATATATTTTGAAGTATATGCATAAATAAACTTCGCGGGGTACATATTATAATATATTGTATATATAATTAAATATATAATAGGCTGAAAGAGTGGTTCTCAACGTTTTATACACGATGCCTCGTTCGCATTAACTGCAATCAGCTGGTGGTCATTCTCCTTTACGTTTCTAACGCTCCCGAAAAAGAATGTCCGAGTGGCGTTTTTGGGCGCGGACGCCGTTTTAAACCATCGATAAATGCTATTGTTCAGTGTACGACGCGATTCTGGTTCACAGCACCGTATTTTCGACAGTAAACAGTAAACAATAAACAGTTTACAGTACGACTGTCAGTTTAAATATCGACTTGTAAGTCAGTCCGATAATGCTCCGTTTTCACAGCACCCTTTGAACATCATGCACAAGGCTGGGATGAGTGCTGCTCGGCCGACGATCAAGCGCGTCTACACGTCGACCGTCGCGCCTACACCGTGCTCTCTCTCCAACGGTTTCGATCCGTTATTTTTAAGCAACCATTTTCATTTCCTTTTTCTACATCCGGCATTTCGTCCTAATAGATTCTCAGACGATTCCTCGTCGTAATAGTATTCTTCGATGTGGACGTTTCATTGGCAGAGAGAGATGACTCTATTTTCGCCCCTCGCCCCTCCCTTGAACGTCATGTATAATCGCCACTGCTCTGAACTGAACGCGGTACGCAAACATTTTGTCTAAACAGTTTAATTTCCGTTCACACGGTTCGGTGTCGGAAGCACCGAATTAGAATTTATTGAATATATATATTTTTTTTTTAAACATTGAGTTAAAACTTGAACCGAAACACTTGAATTGAACCACGACGGTTCTCGATTCACAGTTCACGTGTATATTTAACCGTTTAAAACTGTCACGATTGTCATAAACCGACACTGAACGGTAAAAGTCTTATCCCCGGGTAGTATATTTAATAACGGCAATTTCATAAGTCGAACATCATATATTAATATATAAACTAGTTCGTTAAAAGCATACACCGAAAAATAGTTAAATAAAATATATTATTTATTTAGACGACGTTGTCCGTGGGAAAGCTGTGACTGTTTGCTTCTTTGATTGATCCGCGAAGAAATTTTTGAGGAGCGCGCAACGCACGTCGTCTTCCACATCCAAACGATTTCTTCTTTTTTTTTTTTTGTTTTTTGTTTTTATTCGTAAATGCGTCGAAAACTCTGATTCGCATAAATACGTGGACGCAAATGGAATCGATGCGCGGAGAGATTTTTCGGAAACTTTTCGATCAAAGGCCGGGAGATTCTATCAGGGCGGCTTTCACACCGGAGCAATAGGCAACGAGCAACTAGCAATCCGGCAATAAGCGATAATGTCGCCCATTCGATTAATCTCGTAGGGAATAACAAAAATATTCTCACACCGAAGCCACACGATGTTTCCTGTTGCGAACTTGTAGCAACACGCATTGCCAGCGATACGACCGTCGTGTTGCCGTTCGATGTTTATTGACAGTGGTACGACAGCCAAAATACGTACAATTTTCGGTTTTTCTATTTAATTGAATTGAAAACGCGCGATGGATCCGCGTTGAACGTTACGCTTGTGGAACACGTTGAACAATATCATCCGCGTATTTGTGATTTCACTCGGGACGATCGCAGTAAGAGACCGACGGGACCGAAAACGCGCGGTGTTCAATGGGAAAAGAATTCAGATTGTCATGTAAACGTTTATTATTAAAGAATTAATCAATTCGTACGTCTAAAAAAAAAAAAAAGCAAAAAAAAAAATAAATACTTAAGAAAAACGCATAGTCGGGAGTGCTTTTTATCACGTCAATAAATGTATTATAAAGTGTGATTTTTCTCGCCGAGGCAACGCGTTTTCCGGTTTCAAAAAATACTTTTTCAAATAATCACTCACTTCACGCGCAGATTCATTAATACAACGGTTATTGTTTGATCGTGCCGCCTCTCCATTTTATTATATTTCGGAAACGAGTGAACATTTTAATCCCAACGTAATATTGTGCGCATTATAATTAGCCCGGGCTAATTTTCAGTGACAAGATGTACGTTTCGAATAGGATAAATGACATTATGAATGACGAACGTACAATTATATGACACAATAAATCGCGATATTGACTAATTAATTGGATATTTATTTTTTTTTTTTTTTCGGTAACTCGTTCGATTATTATTATTATTATTATTATTTCGTCATTTTTGTTTCGTATAATTTCAACGTCATATTATTCATACGCAACACAAGACACCGTAAGAATACATTTATGATTATTATTATTTTTGTTTTTTTTTAAATACGTTTCGGCGTACGCGCATTATATACACTCAATATGCACGTATAAAACATTTTTATATCGGTTTCCGGTTTTACGATCTTTTAACTATACTTTTTATGTCGTCATGTTCTCGATCGTTGTCTATTAAATGGATTGCTCAGATAAAGTCTTCTTAGAGTTTTTTTTTTTTTTATTATTATGCGATATAAATTTGAAAGCAACCGCATAAGCCGTTATAAATAAAACGGTTCTGAGCAAAGGCTTCGGTTATAATATTATATTCACTACCGATTTACAAAACGTTTCTTTTTTTTTTTGGATCGCGTTTAAAAAAAAAATGTTGAAAAATCACCTCCTTATCAAGTACCAAGGACGCTATTGAAATTTTCCACCACAAAATCCCATACAAACTCAATCCGCTAATAGTGCATTAGATGTAAAATCGGCTACTATACATCTATTAATTCCTATTAATCGAAAAATTTGCGCACAGAGCAAAAATGAATTATTTTTTAAAACGATTCCACTTGGCTGGGAATCGAAAAAAAAAAGTATTTTTTCATCTTCTTCGTCGTATATCGGGGTAATCGGGGATGTCTAAATATTATTATTATTATTATTATAATCGAACAGTAATGAATATAGAGAAACTTTTCGCCGAAAAGTGTTTCTATAATAATATACAATATTTTGAAATCGCGCGATACACGACAAAATATTATTGTTCTTACGCATTGGCATCCGTTCGCGGGGTTAATAATAAAAAAAAAAAACGATTTTCGAACAAATATCATATTTATTCGTGGATTTTTTTTACCTATTTTTTTCCACAGATAGTACAGTGTCGTCCGTTGTAAAATTTTAAACGAATTTCGACAACGTCTTGTGGGGAAATGAAAAGAAAAAGAAAAATTTTAAAATAACCGATACAATATGATTTCTCGTTGCAAATATAAACGCTTTGTGTCACCAATAAAACGTTTCATCACTAATCGATTGTTCACAATATATTTTGTTATATAATATATATATATTTGACGACAAATCGTTTTATTACATACGTTTGAAATTATTTTTATCATTACACACGCATACGCACACATATTTTATTCACGTATAGATAAAAGACGATTATTATACAGTGTAAACACGAGTAATAAGTACGATTCGATTATAGTAAAACGACAGGTTAATCATATTACTTTATTAAATTAATTGGGCGCAAATAATATTCGAAACGGTATTACATATCTCATTACAATCGATTAACGCATACGATTATAATATATTTAACAACTCGTCGTTAAAGTTATATAATACGCTGCCGTACACCGTAATATTATTAGTTTGTACGACAATTAGTCGTTCATCGGATTTCTCGTTTCAAGGTCCGTTGTACGTCAAAAAAAAAAAAAAATTTTTTTTAAATAAAATTACCGATACAGATTAATATACAATATAATATATTGTAATATGAGGTCGCGAGAAAATTACGTTTAATTATAAATACGTTAACCATATATATATATATATATATATATATATAATATATAATATATATTTATTTATTTATTTATAAGCGTATTTTGTAGCAGCGGTAGACGTTTAAAAAATTTGTGGTGTAAAAAACATTTTTTTTCCTTCTTTTGCGTACTGGTTAAAAAAAAAAACTATATTATTTTATACGTCTCCCGCGGAGATGCGTGTGTGTATATATATATATATAGCGCAATAATAATAATAATAAGTAATCTCGGGGGAACAATTTGAATTATCGACAACAACTGATATCGACAGCTGTGATACACACACGGACGGACGGCGTATATCATAAATGTACTAAGCGAGCAGGCGAACGCGCGCTCCACGTCCGGGGCCTTATGGCAGTCGTCTCGTTACAGCGTGTTATATGGTAACCAGTTGGCTCGGCCGCGAATCCGTGATAGTGTTCTCGCACGTGCATGTAAATACGATTTGTCCACGACAGTTCTCGACCTCGTCAAACCATATTAGAGGTAATGAATTGATTTTTTATTTTCTATTTAAAAAGAAGAAAAAAATTTCGTTTCGCGTTTTTCGTTAATAGAATTTTTTTTTTTTTGTTTTTCCATACGCCTTTCTCCTCTCCCCCCCCCCGCCGGCGATACACGATTCGAACGATTCTTTTTTTTTATACAAAATTTCATATATATTTTTTTGCGTAAAACATAACAATGTTATTCTATACGGTATTGCACTGTGTGCCGCGATTCACATTTAAAAAAAAAAAAATAGCGTTTGAATTTTCAATTCGACCGAGCGGTCATATAGGGGGAAAAAAATTCAACACATTTGGTTTTTTTTTTTTTTTTTACCGCCCGTTATACGAATTCTAATTTATTCGCGGTGTTTTTTTTTTTCGTCCAACGAATCGTATAAACCGATATTTTCATGATTATTATACGGCACGAGCGCACCTAATTCAATAACGGTTAATGGAACAAAAATAAAATAAATTAATAACAACGCGTACGGTATTCGAGAGAGAAAGAAAAGTTATTATCACTATACGCGAAAATTTTAAATGCGATTAAACGTTTAACGAATATCATCGTTCTGTGTGTAGCACACTATACTCGTCGCGTGTTGTCCGTGTGCGGCGGCTGTTTCGTTCGACAACAGTGAGAACGTTACGTGTAAACACAAACGGTCGAGAATATTAAGGCCTTTCGGATTTACATATTTAAATTACACGCGGGCTAAAGGCTAATTTCGTTAAAGGCTAATTTAAAAATTTGTATACGGGACGATATCAGCGTTGGATTTGTATAAAATTTCCAAAAAAAAAAGAAGAAATTTCGGTTAATTTTTTCCTTCGAAATTTCATTTTTTTTTTTTTTAACAACGACGACGTTATGTTTTGCGGTTTAACGCGCGCGCCTTTTTTTTTTTTTTCCTAGAACTTTTTTCTTGTCGATTCCGAGCGAATATCGACGAAACTATTGCTGCTGCTGCTGCGGATTTCACAATCGATGTTTATTAATTTTTCTTTGTCCTGTACACAAAGTTTCCGTTAGAGAGAATACGCTCGGAAGAATTAATTATTTTCTCAACAGTCGTTTAAAACTGGGGAGCGCGAAAAACCAATAGCTATACACGATGTTGGAATTCACATCGAATTTATGCGACTTTGCGATAAAACATACGTATATAAAATTTCTACCGGATTCCGGTTATATTTTACAGAAATTATTAAATGTTCTCGTTCGTAATAAAACGGCCGTGATTTTCGATTAACCGAGAGCTAACCATTTTATATATATATATACGTCTCTAATATAACACCTGGTTTTAACAGTCGTAGTCGATGAGTGATAAAAATATTAAAATTAATATCGGCTAATTGTCTAATCGAATATAATATGTAAAATAACGACATACGAAATTAGTCATATTTTTGTATATGATTTGTATAAGTACAGCTGAGACACACGCGTCACTATTACTCATTACTCAGAACTATTATTATTATTATTATTATTCAGTTTACAATAATAATAAATATTTGTTGTGTAGTATATAGGTAGGCGATAGCTGTATCAGGTGTTATTGGCGAGTTAAAATTTAGTCACTCGACGCGTAACTTGCTCTTCTCTGAGCTTAATAACACATATATATTTCATCAATTGATATTTCATACGATTATACGAGGACGCGGTTTATAAACCAATAGTTAAATATTTGCAACAGCGTTATTCATATAAAGCGTTTGGTAAACGCGTATTAACGCAACAGTTTACGAGTTAAAAACGTTGTGTTCAATTTTATTCTACAACAATTCGCGTTTAACGTAAAAATTGCCTTTTCAACGTTAAGTCATTGGATTCGTCCGAAAGTATGAATTACAAGCGAAATCAGTGACGACATAAGCCGTACGTCAAATACAACTGCAACACTATGTAAAAAAGAATTTTATTTTTATATTATTTTATTAATTATAATATATCGTTTGTTTTGTATAATTTCTATATAGGATATAAATAACAGTAGTACATTGAAAACGGACACGAGTATATTATTCCGGATATTCAGTAAAGTTCAATCGTATATATATATATATATATATATTTAAAAAAGAGTGTATAGCGTACAATATATTATATTATTACATTTTCAATATTATATATTAAATTGGGCAGGTTTTTTTCTTTACAGTTTTAAAGCAGCGTATAACGCTTTGAAATAAAAATGTTTGAAAATTATTTATTGAACTGGATTTCCTCTGGTGCACAAATTTCAACAGAGATTATAGATTAAAACGGCGAAAACACTAAGATAGTGTGCTCTTTTCTTTTTCAATTTAATATATTATTATTATTATTATTATTATTATTATTATTATTATTATTATTATTATTATTATTACAGTATAATTAGTGATACGAGATCTATGTATTATTATATATTATTAAAAAAAATGAATTATAATGAGACATTAATTAATAGTATAAAAAACCTTTTATATTGAGTTTTACAATAAAAAAAACCCGCCTTTTACTTACTTCCCACCTATTATTTAAGCGTAGAAATTCATTATTTCACAGTAGTGTTTTATAGTAATTATAATTTACATTTAATATGTAATATCAATTTATTTATAAATTTATAAACACAAAATTAATAACAAAAAAAAAAATTTTGATTAAATCCTCTCGTACATTGACTATTGTTTTATATAATACATTCGATTAAATAATAATAATAATAATAATAATAATAATAATATTAATTATAATAATAATCATATAATTGTGGTATTTAATATATTTTATATTTATTGAAATTTAGTAAAAAAAAAAAAAAATAGTTTGTATTCGGAATACTTTCTGCAAAGCGTTGAAATTATTTTTCTCGAATCTGAATTTGAAAACTGTGCGTACAAAACCGTTGCGCGAAGTCGGAGTTATCTCGTTTTCGCGATTAATTATACCAACTGAAAAACGTTAACTTGCAAATTAAGTTACTTTTTGAATTCTACTGTTAATTTTTAATCGAGAAAAATGTTGATTTTGTGTATTTTTTTCTTATATATAAGTTTAACCGGAAGATTTAAAAATATTATAGTTGTTTTGCACAGTCTTGTCAAAAAAAAATCTCTTTCGCTAATTTCAAGTCTTAATATTGTGTTTAAATATAATTTTTCTTATTGTTCGAGCTAATTTTCACAATAAAAAAAAAAAAATGTAAACATACACAATTATTGGACGAGGTAAAAAAAAATTATATTATAGTCGACTCGCCCAACCTTGAAGGTGTATTTAGGTACGTGTATAGGATAAATCTATAACTAATAAATAATATATTATTATTATTATTATTATTATTATTATGCACGCGTGTTCTGTAAAATCAGTTACGTCTATACACAGAGATTTCCTCTGTCACTCTCACTCTCTCTCTCTTTCTCTGTTCTAATTTGGATTATATTATATACATTATATTATATTATATATGAAACTCGTCTTTACGATACGATGTTGCAAGGAGTGTATACTGCAGTGTTATTATCATTGTTATTAAAAAAAAATAACGCGTCGGCGATGATAAACAGTCATAATATACTCGTTGTATAACTCCATTATATTGTTATAGGTTAGTGTATGTAATAATAATAATAATAATAATAATAATAATAATAATAATAATAATAATAATAATAATAATAATAATAATAATAATAATAATAATAATAATAATAATAATAATAATAATAATAATAATAATAATAATAATAATAATAATAATAATAATAATAATAATAATAATAATAATAATAATAATAATAATAATAATAATAATAATAATAATAATAATAATAATAATAATAATAATAATAATAATAATAATAATAATAATAATAATAATAATAATAATAATAATAATAATAATAATAATAATAATAATAATAATAATAATAATAATAATAATAATAATAATAATAATAATAATAATAATAATAATAATAATAATAATAATAATAATAATAATAATAATAATAATAATAATAATAATAATAATAATAATAATAATAATAATAATAATAATAATAATAATAATAATAATAATAATAATAATAATAATAATAATAATAATAATAATAATAATAATAATAATAATAATAATAATAATAATAATAATAATAATAATAATAATAATAATAATAATAATAATAATAATAATAATAATAATAATAATAATAATAATAATAATAATAATAATAATAATAATAATAATAATAATAATAATAATAATAATAATAATACACCGTCGCGGAAGCTGTACTCGGAGTTCACGTGTAATAATGGCTCAGATTTTGACGTTATTTTGTAACTTTTTATTTCTTTTAACACGACGTTTAACAACGCACATACATATATACACACACACTATTTTGGCGATATACTTTTTTTTTTTTTTTGGAAGGTTTGTTTTTTTTTTTTGCATTTTTCGTCGTTTTTGAGACTTTATTTATTTATTTTTTTTTGAGCTCATTCCTAATGTATATTATTACGAAACAAATATAAAAATCCGCCCGAGATCGCGTTATAAACACGTAATTTTGTATTAATAAAACATCTGCTGGTATTAGTGTATTGTATTATAGTAACCGTCGCAGTTGGTTTTTAAATAAAAATCGGATTTTGATTAAAACGATTCCTCTGCAAACTTTTCTTGTTGCGTACACAAAAACGAATAAGAGGATATTTATCTAATATATAACGCAATTCACTAGACGTTAATAACAAATATTATTACCAACGTTTTATTACGATTTATACGCAATAGTAGTAGTAGTAATATATTATAAAAATCGAGGACAAATTTTATTTTGTATGTGCAGTACGTATATACAAAAACATTCCGTTAAATATTATATGTGCATTTCGTTACGTATAATGTATTTAATCGTCGTATGTAATATCTATTCGTTTACATTTTTTTTTTTTTTGTTATTCACACCTGTTTTTTTTTTGGACGACATGTACTGTATAGAAAAACGTGTACCGAATAGTGCGGAGAATATTAATTTTAGTATAAAATTTGGGATTAGAAAAAAATATAGTGTGTATCCGTACGACGTTGATTGGAGTTAAAAAAAAAAAAAAATCGGTTAAACATAACGCGATGTAAAACGGTACGTAAATTATTATTATTATTATTATTATTATTATTATTATCGAAATTCGTTTCGCAGTGGTCTGTTTTTCGTTTTTTTTTTTTTTTTTACTATCGAGTCATACAAGTTCGTTTCGAAAGCATTTTTCGTTTAAACAAAACTCTCAAGCCGAAAAATCGTTTTTTTTTTTTTTTTTTTTTTATATAATAACTCAAATCGCCGAGTACTTTTACACCAATATACGTGCGTGTATGTATTGCAAAAACCGACGGCCTATCGATTCTCGTCTTGTCTGCCTGTCGTCGTTGGCCAGTCTTACGTAACACATTATCGTACAGGCAAGTGTTCGTACGAAATTCTCGAATTTCGTCATCATCGCCGTGTCAATAATATTAAAAAAAAACCGTGTCGTCTACTTGCGCGTACTTGGAACGTCTCGTTATTTTCGTCGTAATCGTAGTGCCGTTATTGTGTTGTTATAGCCGAGAGTACAATAATTCTATCGAGACAATCTTCTCGATCAAAATAAAAAAAATAAATACATTCGTATTCACGAATATTCGGTAAAATAAAAAATAAAAACAAAATATTTTAAATATGATTTTCGATTATTAACGGTAAAAGAATATTAAACGATTTATTACGATCGGTTGGTGGGGAAGTAAAAGGGTGCGGTTTTAATAATTGCGCTCTTATCGTACTGACTGTCTGCAGTACTGATCAATAATAAACGTCTTAAAGCGATAATTGTAAATTCTATCTGCGATATTTCAATACAATACGTCTTTTCTAAATACGCGAATAGCGCTCGAATTGCGATCGTGTGTGTGTGTGTGTAAATAATAAATATCAAATTTTTCCATTTCAACCTAACGAAACGTTTAAAAAATATTCGAGTAGATAATAATTTCCTCGGCGATTCACTTTTTCCTATACGCGTACGTTTAGATTTCGATCGTTTCGACAGGCGTTAAGCGTTTTTACGCAGCGTACGACGGAAGACGGAATTTATTATCAAACAAACGACAAAACACACGCGTTTTGTTAAACGTCGTCCGATTCGGACAACGATGAGAGTCCGAATATCCTGCGGTGATCGGTTTTTTTTTTTTTTTTTTGTTCTAATTTCACAATACCGTGTTTCTCTTCCTTCTCGTTCGAGTCTTATATATTAGACTTTTAGTTTATAATCCTGAGAAATTCGTTTCGAATCAACAGCCTCAAACCGAGTGTCCCCACGCCTGGAATCGGTCCATACTCGTTGTTGACGCGTCGAACATAAATTAAATCGCGAATATACATATAATATAGAAAACGCTACACTATTTCCGATTAACGTGGCCTATATATTTCATATATAAAAATCAGTTTATCGTTTCGAATTTTTTTTCCTTTCGGTCGGTACCCGTTTAACAACCGTCCGACGTAGTCGTTTCCAACGAGCTCTACTCACCCACATTCTATTCTGATCGTAACTATTACTACAATTATAATTATTTTATTTATAAACTACAGTTATTATTATTATTATTTAAACGCGTCAGAACCCGTTTGTTTTCGATAGGTAATCGTATTCGTATATCAGAACACACGAAGGCAATACAATAAAATTATTTTTATTGGGAACAAAGGTTATACAATAATTTCTTAATATTTTGTGTTTGCGGCGTATCAATATCATATGCGCAACATATATTACACTGTGTGTGCATATATAATACGTTATTTAATAGAGTTCAACGGTTTCGGGTTAACGCATATAACAGAGCTATTATCATTCGTGTATTGTGATGTTTACAAATGAGACGGTCGTTTTTAGAAGAAAAAAAAATTGTTTTTTTTTATTCTACTCGTACTATCGGTTTCCGTATCCGTTTTGAATCCGAGCAGTTGAGTGTACACTTCGGAATTCGTTATGCTCTCATTTTCTCCGGAAAACATGGCTTTAACATTGATTATTATTATTATTATTATTATTATTATTATTATTATTATTGTTATTATTTTTATTATTAATTATAGTTATACACACATCGGCCGCACGTTTTATAAATTATTAGCGTTCGATTTCCCGCTCCCAAACGGATTTGGACGTGAAAAAAACAAATCATTGTAGTCTCGGGTTTCCAAAACGTAAGAAAATATTCGTGTTTGTAATAAATTCTTACTGTTACTATTGTATAATATAATATTACTGTTGATCGTTCCGTGAAAATAATCGCGCGGCGTGTATTAAATTTAATATTGAATCGCTGCTGCTATTAAACGTTATTATAGCTAATAAAAACTATCCACAATTATTAGCCGATAATATTATTCATTAAAGATAAACAAATCGTTTTATTTTCTTTGAACACTGATCGCTTTTAAATATATTATCTCGTTATATAATAATAATAATAATAATAATAATAAATGTCATTGAAACAGGGCAGAATACATGCTTGGATCTTCGCGTGAGATCTTCATGACTCCTCACTTTTCATAATGAAACGTGTGTTTCTGTACTCGACGATATAGCTGTGTTATTTGTTACAAATATATGTTATAAAGGGAGTAGTTGTTCTCCTTTTCTTTTTTTTTTTTAAAAAAAACGTAGGATATAATTGTAAAAAACAACTTCGAATATCCGTTTGCTATAATCTATAACGTCAGAATTCGGAAAAAAAAACGTGTACGTATAAGACGTCGAAAAATCAAAAATCCGCGGACCGTGTCAAACCGTTTGACCTGCGTGCGCTTATAAATGCGTATAGTCTGCGATGCTGAAAAATTATTCCTATCCAAAATTCAAACGATATAATATTTTTTTTTCTACGACAACTTATATTATAAAAATACGTTACGACATGAAGTAAAACAAAAATTATTTTTTGGCGTCTTTGTCGCCAGAAATTCTTAAGAGCGATTAGATTGAATTCAGATTTTAAACGCACATTACGTATATTATAAGTAATTAGTTATTGTCAAATTTAATAAGAAAATTATTTTTTTCATAAAGCGTTTTTTCTATACAAAGTATCGCCGTCCCACAAGTCAATACAACGTTTTGAGACGTTGTTTTTTTTTTTTTTTTTGTCAAACAGCATTAACACTTTTGTCGGACAATTTTTTTTTTCTAAATTGTACAATTTGTAAGTATTAAATTTTTACAATAAGCACATGTGAGATTAACGTAGAGGCAATATTCATATAATACAATAAAATAATTTGTTTTTTTTTTCTATATAATATCGAGACAGTATAGTCTTGGGCGAAGAATCCTCGTCAATTGATGGAACTCCGTGCAAAGCGTTCCAAAACGTCCTTCTCTACGCATTTGGTAATAAGTACAGTTTTTGATTCTGTATTCAACCAATACGTTACAATTTAAGAATTACATGTAAAAATTATTTTAATTTTTTTTTTTTTTTTTTTATAAATATTCAAGCTCACTCGATATTTTATTGTATTATCGCGGAATTTTAAACGAAACGATCTCTGTGTGTCCGTGTACGTCAATTAACTGCGACTAAGAGCGAATAAGGAAAAATTCAAATATAAGATAGGGCGGTAGAATAATAATAATGTATTATTACAATACGTACGAGTTTGATACTTCGAATTGAGTGTTTTCGTTGCTAATAAAACGTCATTTTTATCGTCTCGTATCCAGAACACAATAATTAACGATTTCCCGAAATTCGTGTTCGAAAGAAAATCGTACATGCATAGTAATTAAATATTTAATAGATTATTTTTTTATAATCGCAATTTGTGTTATTAAAAAATCGACGCGCCGCTGTTTCGTAGAAATATTACCTGTTTTTTTTTTTTTCATTTCAAATTGTTTCTTTTATCTGCAATACAATATTATACTCGTATACCAGTTAATGTAGTATTGGAAATACGACGATTGAATTATATTTATTAATTTGGATTTTACAGATTCTGAACGAACAGCGGGGAATATAAACGCGTTGGTTTTTACAATAACGTGGTTTTTTTTTTTATTTTTAACGTTATTTCGCGTACGATCTTAACACGTTCCGATAAAGAATTAGTGTATTCATATATAGTTGGTATCGATTTTATTCGACACGTTTTTCGATTTTCCCGAAAATATCCCTAAACGCGATATTGAGAAAGCTCGACAAATTCGACATATTTTCGTTTTGGACACGGACGATCCGTGTGCGTGTGTGTGTGTTATAAGAATGCTCAAAACGAGACTCGTATTCATTTTTTAGTATTCGTACGAGACTGTTATAACGTCGTTCAGAATAGTTTTTCAAAATCGAAATAATAAAATTCTAAAAAAAAAATCTCCGCCTAACCGTCGTCCGCTCCACTCGAGACGTAATCTTTTCCGCGGCATCCGCGGGGATGTCGCGCTGAGACTCAGTTTTTTCTTTTTTTTTGTAAATCGGTCACGAAATATTTTTTTTTGGTACGCACGCGAAAGTCGACGCATAACAGTTAGTAAAGAAATAAAACAAGAAATCGTCGTTTTTAATAATTTCGTTATATGAACCGTATAAACAAATCGTACGAATTTATAAAAAAAAGACAGTTATCTCGATATTCAACCAAAAAAAAAAAAAAAAAAAATAATAATAATAATAAAATAAAGTGCTTATTATTACAGTAACGTTTTAAATGTCTCGATTAAAGAAAATAAACACTGATATTGTTTAGTGTAACACCGAAACGTGAAAAGTATAATAAATTATTCGAATATTTAAAAAAAATATTCGATCGGCATGAATAATAATAAAATGTACGACAGCATATATATTATTGCGTAATGGGTTAAAAAAAAAGCGGTTAGGCCTAATATAAATCATTAACTAATAATATTATAATATTTCGTCGGTTTTGTAAGACTGGTATTTTGTAATTTTCAAAAAAATACGTGTTACGAATTCAGAGAGCAGTGGTCGTCGCGTATTACGCAATAGTACAACAAATAAAAATCGACTGGCGCGCATACTACTCGTACTTACTTGCCTACGTAAATATGAAATCGTGTACTTTCATACGAGACGAAAACCAAAAGATTTACGTATATCGATTTCGACGTTTATATTTTTAATAACCCGCCGCGGATCGATTAACATTTCAAACGTACATTCATTGTGAAAATGTTTTAAAAAAAAAAAATAAAATTATATACTTATACATATTTAATAAATACATAAACCGAGACAAATACGCGCGTGTAATAATATATATAAACGATAATTTACGTTAATTATATATATATATACACGTTTAGATAAGTTTATATGTTTAGAAAAAGTGTAATAATCAATAGGGGGAAAAAAAGAAGAAGAAAATCGCGCGCGTTATAAATAATTAAATCGTTTCGTTCGAACGGTGATGGGATAATATATTCCCGGCGATTGTTGTGCCAATCGATTTTCTTCTATATTATAACAGATATATTGAAAACAAATATTAAAAACGCAAAAAAAGATTAAAAAAATTAATCTATAGAGAATTTCTCGCTTTGGTTTTTTGTTTTTTTTTTTTGTAAAAAATAACGTCGCTTACGACAATATACGTAGTATTACTATTAATGCCTGCTACAATAACCGTATCGATATGCGGTATAAAACTGTCAGTAATATATCGCGCGTTATTTATTTGACATTATTATTTATATAACGAAAAGCGCGCGTTTATCGTTTTGCAGGCTATTGGCTTTTTTTTCTTTTTTTTTTTTAATTGACGCGTGACGCGTACTAAGGAGTCTATATTTACATATATACAGAGTGATTTTTTTTTTTTTTTTTGTAATTTCATCACGAGCCACCGACTCTTGTATTTCGGAGGAGAAAAAAAAATTTGTAATTTATATAACGGAAAATTCTTTTATCCGCGGTTGGGGTGTGGCAGGAGGATTCTATTCCATAACATTATATAATATTCTTTCTTGAATTCTTTTTAATATTTTTACCCAATTTTTTCTTTTATTCCATATAATTATATCGAAGTTTGTTTTTTTTTCAAACGGAATACCGCCACGGTACAGGCGTTTTTTTTATAAATTTCCTTTTTTTTTTTCTTACACGAAATCCGACCAATATTTCTCATGTCCTATTCGAAGTGTTAAAATACAACGATGTGAAGTGGATGACACTGCAATATTGATATTGTCGAACACATATTCGTGTGGCTCTCGAAGACGACGTATCAGAAATGTGGCAGATACGACGGGCGTTATAATATGTTGTTTTCACTGCAGTACTACGCAAAAAGTGATACGTGCAAACGAAATATAACACTGTAGTGTATAATTTAAAAAAAAGAAGATTTTTCATTTTGTTTCTGTAAAACGTAGCGTGAATACACTTGTGTATGTACGCCGACAAAATAGTAAAAATAGCGAAGAAAATTAAATACGTAAAACAATTCGACGGTTGTGCGTGAATGAAAAATAACAATAAAAACTATAAATTAATATTAGTAAATAATAGATTTGTACGTATAAATGAATATATATATATATACTAGCTGTCCTGCCCGGCGTTGCCCGTGCCAAAGATTTGTATTTTTTATTACAGCTGAATTACCCGGCTTCGCCCGTGTACAGTTTTGAACGAACTTGCATCATTTATTAAACTTTAAAATTTTAATTCAATACACATGCTCTTCTTCTCCCTCGCCTCTAACCCAGCCAGTAGCGTATTTTCAAATTTTTTCTCGGGGGTCTAGTAATTTACATTACCTATAACTATTATATAAAAAATATATATTTTTAATTCCGCCTAAAATAGCTGACCCGACAGACTTCGTCCTGTCAAAAAGATTTGTAATGTGGCAGTTTTTGTGCCTACGTATTTTAAAAATATTCTCCTGAACAGAACCGTTAACCTGGTGATAGGGCGTTGTGAATAAAAAACATATATAATGATTTAAAAGTAAGTAATCGCTTTATTGTTAATCATGTGAATCATAATTATTATTATTATCATTGTAGTGCTTTGTGGTATACGATGTTTTTTGTTTGATTACCTGGCGCATAGATAAACAAATCTGATGGTTTTCCAACACGGGAACAGGCAACATACAATTGACCATGTGAGAAACATGGGTTTTCTAGATTAATACCACAAACACTTAATGATTGCCCTGGGACTTGTTTATAGTCATAGCAAAAGCAAGACGCACTGGAAACTGTAGTCGTTTAAACTCAAATGGCACATCAGTCTGAATCATTGGGATGCGCGGTATGAGAACATCTTCTCCTTTATACTTTCCTTTGAGTATAGTTGCTTCTATCACATTGTTTAGTAATTTTTTTATCGCTAACCGTGTACCGTTGCAAAGACGCGGTTGGTTGATATTTCGCAACATTATAACCACCGATCCAACCTTTAATTGAAGATTGTGAGGTGGCAATCCTGGCAAATCCAGCGAGTTTAAAAATTCCGGTGGATAGTTGACTACATCATATTGATTAGTAGCCGAATCAACTGATTTATATATCCTCAATTCGCCTGTAATTTGTTCTTGAATTTTGAAATTTAATTCATTTACATCTATGTTTTTTGCAGCCAGTATAGCTCGTTCGCTCAACCAATCATGGTTTCTGTAATTTTGAGAAACATCTGGAAACACCTTCTGAATAAGTTCATCTTTTGATCGAGTTAACTGACAAAAACTTTGAGGAAAGTTAATGCAGCCAGTCAACATGTCTATAGGAAATTTGCCATTACCAATGTCAATGAGTTGTTTAGAGAATATGGTCATTTTGCAACTCGACACGCATATTCTTGCTTAAATGAAGTACTTTGACATGTTTCCACAAACTGGAGGACTTTAGACATGCATTGAGTTCATCAGCTGGCGTTGATCGTGGAATCACCGGCAATGTTTGACGAAAATCTCCTGCTAATAAAATCATTGCACCACCAAATCGGTTATTATTGCTCCGTAGATCTTTTAAGGTTCTGTCCAAAGCCTCCAAAGATTTTTTATGTGCCATCGTGCATTCATCCCAAACAATCAATTTACATTGCTGCAAAACCTTTGCCATTGCAGAGTTCTTCGAAACGTTGCAGGTTGGAGTTTCATTGCTTTGCATATTTAATGGCAATTTTAGTGCTGAATGGGCTGTTCGACCACCTTCAAGCAAAGTTGCTGCGATTCCCGACGAAGCGAGTGCAAGTGCAATTTTATTTTGTGAGCGAATTGTTGCTAATATTAATGAAATCAAAAAAGTTTTTCCTGTACCACCAGGTGCATCTAAGAAGTAAATCCCTCCAGTTTCATCATTTGTTACTTTCATAAGAGTTTCAAATACATACTTCTGTTGTTCATTTAACAGTGGAAGATTTGTTTGAATTAATTCTTTCAAAGCGTTGAGATCATACAGTCTTTCTCGATGCAACTCTTGGTTAAAAGCGTCATGCATTGGACGATTGGGCGCGGTCAGGCCTAATTGAATTAATAGTTTGTTTGACATTATCAAGCACATGTCCTCAATTGAAATCAATGCTTCATTGTAAATTTCTTCACTGATTTGTATATTTGGATTTCCCATTCTATTCTGTATTTGATACAAAATATCATCACACATATAATCTTTGTACTTGATCCACAAATCAATTGGGTTTGATGGGAAGCATGTAGATATGATTATAGAAAACAATATTCGTATTTGATGAGCGTGTGATGATATTACAGCATCATTGAAAGTTTGATCCCAATAGGCGTCATTTTCAAGCAATTGCAAACGTTGACAGGCTTCTCTGTAGGATCCACACAATTCACCATCAACAGTTCGTAATTGTTGGAATGATGTTGGGCCACGTACATTGACTAATAGCAGTCGTAAGTAAAAACATTCATCATTGCTTGGATGTACTGAATAAATCCGGCCAATCGCATCGGTGGAATATACATCTGTATATCCTGGAACTGGTTTTCCTTGTTTCCGTCGTATAAATCTCCTTGAGGATTGATTCCAGGTATAATATTTTGGCATTTCAGAATATAGCAATGTTTGTGCGAAATCATCGTTTTGGCATGTCTCAAAAAAACTGGTTAATGTAGTAGATGGTGGCTGAGCAGCTCTTTGTACTGCGTTCTGTGCTGTAAAATACACTCTTTGTCCATTTTCTAAATGCACAGCTAAGTGAACAACAGAAGGGTGTCTCTCATGAATAGGAAAAGAAAATATTCGCCAAACTGCTTCATTACTACTGACATAGCGGCCCATTTGGTATTGGGTAACTTCATCATTGGAATTCTCTGCACCAATTCCAATCACAGCCATATCACTCCCTTTGGTTACATATTTGCAAATGTATTTAATAGATTTCACTGAATGGCAAGATTCAACGTTGATGTGTGCTTTGAATGTCTTTGATAAAATGGGTGAATATGGAACAATCCAACGATTATCTATTTCAATATCTTGTTGATTTAATTTGACAATTTTAGATTTTCCATTGTCTGCTGTCGATCTGCGACGATACAATGGATAACCGTCATTACCAGTAATTGTTTCCGATATTAATGTCCGTGGATATCGTTTTGAACATTTACCATCCATCATACACGGTGAATATTGATTAAGAGTTCCACAGGGACCATGTATCATGTTTTTGATAACTACCTCATGCAATCCAGGATCTACTTGTACATTAGGGATTTCAGCTGATATCACTGCATCAACTTCATTTGGCCTTATCTTTTCAACCAACCAAATCAAAATGTGTGCATGTGGCAATCCTCGTTTCTGCCACTCCACAGAATACATCCAGCAGCGTGTCTCACCAAACACATTATGTTTTACGATGAAATCCATTAAAGATTTCAACTTTTGTCTAAAGACTCTGGCTGTAATATCATGACGATCAATGGGTGATTGCCCAGAGAATAACTCCTGCTTGATTTCTATCCATTGCGGATTGCATGTAAATGTGATGAACAAATCTGCTGTACCATAATGACGAACATACGACATGGCATCTTGAGCATATTCGTGCATATGCCGAGGGCTTCCGATGTATGTTGCTGGAAGAATAGTCATCCGACCGACATTCTGTGCATTTCCATCAGTATTAATCGCATCTCGAAGGTGAATATACTCTTCAGATCGGAGTTTGGTTTGATTCAACCTGATGAATGTTAATCTCTCCGTTTCAATTTTAACATACATGTCAACACCATATTTGTGATATAATCGCCGACATTTCAATATGTGATTATCTTCATTTTCCCGAATCATTAGGCGGTATGAATAATAGTTCATTGAACTGACTTTTTTGTTGGTTTCAGAACCTGTAAATAGATTTTATTTTAATAACATTCAAATATAAAATTAAAATACATAATATAATGACTGAGATATTATCGCCATAGCTAAACTAATATTTTAGTTACCTGTAATGGGATTTATCATTTTTATTGAGAAATCGTAGC
The DNA here is from genome assembly GCA_032441825.1 of Chaetogeoica ovagalla. Classification (NCBI taxonomy): domain Eukaryota; kingdom Metazoa; phylum Arthropoda; class Insecta; order Hemiptera; family Aphididae; genus Chaetogeoica; species Chaetogeoica ovagalla. The sequence goes on along the minus strand of CM063743.1, from coordinate 1,170,549 downwards.
CATCTTCACCTTGCCAAAATATAATGGGATATTGCAGTGCATCATATGAGCGGTGTGTTTCCTTTATACGTTGTAATTGATCATTCCGACGATGTAAAACAATATCACGGGATTCCAAGTTTTCTCCAACTACAACTACAATGGTTCTGGTGGTGGATCCAATGGTATCAATGTCACTTTACCATTTGCGCAACACAATCCATTGGCTTCGTTTTTGTATTTTAATGCCTTACAGTGTGAGCAAACCGAGTTCATAGAACCAATAACAACACATTGGTAGTTACTGTAGTCAATTGACACATCGTAACTGAAAGCAGCTCGATTCAAACTTGCGCGATTATTAGTTGAATGTCGCGCTCGCGCTTCACGCGTTTGTGATATCCGAATTCTTTCACGTTCATTTCCGTCGTCACGTTCTTGTGCAGTACGATTAGATCGGTAATTAGCTTGGTTTGTAGCATTTCTGGTTCTTCTACCTAAATTGCTTCGTCTTATAGGAGGCATATCAAATATAAATTATTTTTTCACTAATCACGAACTAAACAAACACTAACTAACTAAACACTCTGCACAAAACACGATATACGAATTTGTTTCGTGTAACAGTTGACAAAAGCAAACTCAGTAGATTAGGTAACAGACAACTTTTTTTTTTTAAATTTGATATGACTTGAAGTCAAATCCTTTTAAGCCGTACGAATTGTTTTATTTATTTAAAAATAATAAAACACTGTTGGTAACGCGATTTTTGTAACCATAGCAATAAAGCTCAAATTGACTACGTTTTAGTTACAAATCATTTGTATGGGAAAAAGAAAAGGGCTATTTTTAGGGTTTTTCCAGCAATAATTCTAATTTTTCTCGCCGTAAAAACCATCCTTGAACTTCAACGAACATTTGAAAAAAAGATTTGGCCAAATTGGTCCAGGCGTTGTTGAGTTATGCGCTTATCAACACATTTTGCGATTCATTTTTATATTATAGATATACACGTATGAATATTAAGCCAAAGAGTGTTTATGACGGAGAAATATATGTGTTTGCAGTATTAAATACGTGTTATTCGTGAAACGGTTTCGACAAAATGTCTCCATCGTTACGAGCGACAAATGAAATATTCGTTAAAATCGCGTTCGAATAACACAAACAATAATAATTATGAAATATAAAACAATAATTTTTTTTATCTCGGAATTCACAAAATGGAAACACGTGTAATTGTAATGAATTACGTGTTACGGTAAAACTTATGGAACATTTTTAAAACGAGACATAAAAAGAACAAGAGCGTTTGTGAAATAAAATTAAAAAACTAATCGTACTGTTATTTTTATTACAACGATTACAATGAAAATACATAACACTTAATATATATATATAAATTCGATGTTGACGGAAAATTACATATATATATAAAATATATAAAGTAATTTAAACGGAATCAATCGAAACACATAAAAAATAGATTTAAAAAGAGAAATTGTTCGTATTAAATAATATCAATAAAGTACGATATTTGTTTTTGTTTTTTTTTTAACAATTCGCTATACGTACACGATTTCTTTCGCTACTTTTTTAAACTCCGCGTGACGGTTCACGGCGTAATTCAGCCGTATTGCATTCGGCGGTATTCTTTACACTTTTTGTCGGATTCGTCGTTGTTCTTTGCGTTTATTAAAACCCGGTGATTTTTTTTTTTTTTTGTTCTTTACGAAATCCGTAATAATCAAACAAATCTGAAACGCAACGACGCGTGGTATAAAATGGGGAAAATTTCAATATCGACTAGCGTTGAAAGAAAAAAAAACGTACGATCGATCGGGGATTACGCGAAATCCGTTTAAACGCTCACGCGGACGGATTTTATCGATCGGGGTGATATAAAAAATATTACGAAAAAAAAAAATCTCTCGTTTCGTGCGATCATCATTTTGGCTCGTCGACGAAACACCGAGCGGAAGACATCGATTTCAATTGATTATTACAAATATCAATTGAATCGCGTCGTCAATTGTTTATTGTCCCGCCCGTAGCCTTGAAATCGAGCCGACGCGCGTAATGAACACACACACATATGCGATGTGTACACAATTCTATAATAATTAATTGTCCGCCCCGCCGTTTCGCTTTTTTTTTCACTTCTTTCCTCTTCCTCTTCCCCGTCACTTTCGCGCACAACACGTTTCCAGAGAAACGCAACAATCCTTTGAAAAATACATATATTTATAGAAAAGAATAGAACTACCGACAATTCTCTAGGCCATTGGTTCTCAAACATATGAAAATACACCGCCCACTTTGACAATCAAAATTTTTTTAGTGCCCCCCAAAATGTTTAAACTCACCAATTGTCGTTTATCTTTAAACAGTCGTTACAATTATTATATTTAAACATGCCATATTGTATTTCAGAGTTCAAACTTACATTTTAAACGAGCATTTTTAATAAGAGCAATTAAAACGCATGCTTAATCGAATTTCAATGTATTTTTATTAGAATCTAAACAAATCTTTGAATTTAAATTCATCGAACTTACTTAATGTGATGGATGAACCTGATGTAGTTTAACCAGTTTTTGTTATATCAGGCTCGAATTCGCTTAAAGACAGTCGTAAGTCGCCACGTTCGGTAACAAGCAGCAGATTTCTTTTTTTTAGTTATTAGTGTTGTTACAGCACTAAATCCACGTTCGGACAAATACGATGACGGAAACGTTATTAGATATCTTTGAACAATCGACCATAATCCGGAGTAAAGTTGCGGGATTACATCATTTTTCGCTTTTTTTAATCAGCTATCGCCCCCCAGACCGCTTCAACGCCCCCCAAACTCCTTTGGGCCTTTTACCGCCCCCCTGAAGGCCACTAACGCCCACAAGGGGGCGTTATCGCTCACTTTGAGAAAGAATGGCGTAACGTAACGGCGGAGGTCTTTCGTGATTTTCTCTCTTCCACTCTGTTTTTTGAACAAAAACAAAACGACAAAATCCTCTCGTTCCGATGGATTTTTTTTTTTTTTCGTTATTATTCCGAAACGTTTGGTCGAAACGAGAAAACGATTTTTTTTTATTATTATTATTTTAAAGACGAGTTTTATGAGGGCAGGGGGGAGAAATCTATTTATTTTTTATTATTATTAATAATTATTCTTAATATGCGGCACATATATGTGTTCACATATACCGTATTAGACGAAATCCGAAATTATCTTGAGAAAACGTCGTCGACGCGATAGGTTGTCTTTCCGGTATTCGACCCGTTCGAGCGTTTTGAACACGTTGAGATAACCGCAACAGATAACGGGAATAAGACGAGAAAAAAAATTAGAATGGTTTGGACGATTGAAATTCCTGCGCGGAGGAAATACACGCGCACACATTTATCGAATATTGAGTGTATAATATTATATCGTATGAATAGTGAGTTTTCATTAACACCAGCTGAGGTGATCCCAAATACCCGGGGACGAGAAAAAATACATATATTTTTCGGATGCAAAATATGCCAATATTGAGTCCGCGGTTGAGTTTTCACCTGTACGACATCAAAAACGAAAAGCACTCTACAACTTCTCACGTGGTATAAAATTCGTCTTTTCAATTCTCGCGTGAATTTATTAAATATTTTCAATTGAATAACGTTTAAAAATCGTATTTAACCGTAACCGTTGAGTTTCCGTCGTACAAACAATAAAATGAGAAGGCAATTTTATTTAATTTTTTAGAGCGGGAATCGGTTTGTCATACGAGTATTACGATGTAAATCACACGGGACTCAATCGGTATACGTCTTAAAACATCCTGAGATTCTGGGTTTTCAAGGGGTTTTTCGAGGGACTCTCTGCGTATGCAACTTCTATTAAACCTATTTGGATTAATACGTACGACATTAATCCTACCTTTGACGTTGTAATAGTTCGCGCGCATTAATTTTAATTTCTATGTCGTTTTAAAAACGTGTGTGAAGAATTTAAATTATTTTATTCGTCTTTACACGTATGTTATTACGCCGTTGATCTCGTAAAAAATATTCCCCCCCCCCAAAAAAAAAAACGTGATTTATTCCGAACAGTTTAAATGAAAAAAAAAAAAAACGTTTTTGATGTTTCGCACTTTTTTATTGTTACAATTATTATTTACACGCGGGGTAAGAATGTCCACTGAAACATATAATGAAAAGATGTTATAAGACCGAAATCGTTATTTATATTATATTTAATTAAATATACACTGCAGCGGGTGTATTGTAAAAACGACGATTGTATCGGATCTATCGATATTTATGTATATTAATTCACCACGTGAATCGGACAAAAACGATTGGAGTTTGTAAAAAACAAAAAAAAAAACAAAATAATAACAGCGAATTTTATTTTTCTCTTCCGTGTTTCACTTTATATACAATACACGGGTGTAAAGTACGATCCTTTTTTTATTCTTCCGCTCTAGTATTTCGACCAAGACCTTTGCGAAAGACCTTTGTAAAGCAATTTTATTATATAAGTTCACCGCCTTTTCACGAGAAATTCCCGTTGTAGGCCGTATTTCTGCATATCGTATATATATATATATATAAACATATGTATAGACTTTGTTTGATTATATTATGCGAGATCGTTCGTATAATAAGTACTTATACACACACACACACTTCATGTTTTTTTTTTTTTTTTTTGACGATTAAATTAAAAAACAAACAAATGGAAATCGACATTGGAATTTAAACTCGTCGTGTATTCACTATATATATATATATATGAAATCAAAAGTCAATTTATATTCATGAGTGCAAACAATAAATCATTTCAGAAACCCATAACCGCGGCTGAAAGTATCATATAATTTAATATAAATATACGAGTATGGATTTGCGTTCGCGCCGATTGTGTGCAAACACTATAATATACACGTGTTTGCATAACGATACCGTTATTGCTAGTGCAGTGTAATAGTTATTTAAACAACGTAGAAATACGTCTCGCGAAAGTGTTATAATAAAAGTCATTGGCCTTATAATACAAATACAATCACGGCGATTACGCAGCAACAGCGCTGTATTAATTATTAGTAAACCCACTTGAAAACGGTTTTTTTTTCAATATTTAAATAAGTGGGTAGAAATTAAAAAAAAAAAAAATTTTTTTTTTTGATATTATATCGTTTTAAAAACCGAAATATTTATAGTTTATTCGTTAAAGAGAAATCGTTATTGGCTAAAGCGCGTTATACGAAAATTATTCAAAAAAAAATTCAACATTTTCTTATATATTTTCCAGATGGAGAAAGGAGCCGGAGGTTCGTTGGCGATTGTAGTCCCTCCCGACGGCGGCTGGGGATGGGTGGTCGTTTTAGCGGCGTTTTACTGTAACATCGTCGTGGACGGAATCATTTATTCCTTCGGCATGCTGATGAACGATATGGTAATTGCGTTCGACGAAACGGAGTCGAAGATCACCATAGTCGGATCGCTGTTGAACGGATTCTATTTGATAGCGGGTAATGTTTTTTCTTCTTCTGCGTATCGAATTCGAATCGGGTTCGATGACATTTCCAAATCACGCCGTGTTTTTCGTACAAATCAATCAATTTTCAATTCGTCGAATTCAGTTTGAATAAAAATATACAAACCGTTTAATTGTTCAAAAACAGATTTGTGCTTAACTATTAGTTAAAATTGTCTTGATGTTATCAATAAAGAAGACTGGAAGCATTCGAAATGTGAAGTTATATGAGGATGGTAAAAATGAGCCGGACGGACGGAATGACTATAATAACCAGGTTCACGAAAGGATTTAGGAAAGAAAGCTACTACGGAAAATTGTAGTAACAAGAGACGGAATGAACGAATAGGACGTATGTATTTCGGCACGAAGGATTACTAAAACTAATATTATAGAAGGAAAGAATCGTAGAAGAAGGCCAAGGTTAGAATGCATCCAACAGTTAATAAGGGACCGAGCATGTGATTCATACGTGTAAATGAAAAAAAAATCGAATAGTAGAGAATAGTGGAAATTAGCTGCAAACCAATTTTCGGATTGAAACCATAGAGAGAGGGAGAGTGTAATATTAATCAGTGTGAAAAATAATAATTGGCATTTTCTCGTAACATTTTGTATAATAAATATATATATATAGTCTTTCGTAATAGTCATGTTAATGTTATGCCAAAAACTATAATATTTGATGATATCTATTATATGTTAGGTTAGTTATTAATTATAACTAATTAATTATAAACTAATTTTACTTCATTTTTAGATTTTTTTTTGCGTTATTATTAATATTGTTTTGTTGATTTCCCCCCCCCCCCCTCATAAATATCGTTTACAACCGTTTTGTTTCAACAGGCCCGTTCGTCAGTGCTCTCCTAAACAGCGTCGACTTCCGATCGGTCACCATAATCGGAAGTGTTATTTCGTCTATCGCGTTCGTTTCTGCTTCGTACGTACAGTCCGTGTATCAGCTCATGTTCTGCTACGGTATTATCGGAGGTAAGTCTATTCGCGGATTTAAAAAATGTTTAATTTCCTTAAAATCTGCAATCATCAACCGGACCGGATTAGTTCGTTAACGCGTAAAACCGCACGCACACAGTTTAGACGAAAAAACTTCGTAGAGAATAGGAAATTATTATTAACCGGAACTGTGTATAGACAATACACTGTTGAAACGGTTTTCATTTTATTTTCATACTTTTGAAATATTGAGAATTTGTAATAGCATATATTGAAAATGCGTACGTTTGTGCGGACGTATCATAAAATGTGTTCGGTAAATTGTCGTTCATCAATTCTTTGTTTCGTCTCATTCGCATCAAATTGCCCGGCGCTTTACAGCATGCCTGTGTCCGTTAACCTAACCGCACGCTTCCAAATCGTCATTCACAATACTGACACAAATAATAATAATAATAAATCTAACGTAAATCGTATCTCCATAATTCCGCAGTTTTGTACGATTTACAAGAATTTTTCCGTTTTTTAGCACTTCGAATTGTACGCACGAAACGCGTTGAACACGATTTTTATTTTTTTACATTTCTATTATAAATAGGAAACACTAACGAGCGGAGTTATACTGTTTTTTTTTTTTTTTTTGATAAAAATATGGATTATTTTCGTAATAAAAATTACCGGTTTTTTTTTTAACATCCTTCGTTTTGACTTAAAAACGTTTGAGATTTTTTCGATTAACTTTTAACCGCCCGAGTATTCTATTATTGTTAATTTCACTGGACTCATTCGAGTTTATTATTTTTTTCCACCATTTTACTGCCGTTTTTTTTTTTGTTTCGGCCGTCTTTGGAATTATATATAAATATTATATATTTTTTTTCCCGTTGAACATAATATTGTGTTTGCATTTTCGTACTCGAAAATTATGTAATTATGCTCTTGCCGAGCTCAAAACTAGATTAATTAAAAAAAAAAAAAAAAACGAACGAAAACCCGTTGACAATCGGACGGCGACGACGTGTACACACAATATTAATTATATTTTTGAATACTCGCCAATTTGTATGAATATATTATATATAGGCCGGTGTATTACTTCTTACTGTAATATCGCTTCTTCGTTTTTTGATTATAATCACGTCGCTTCATAATAATTTATTTATTGTAGATACGATGCGATTATTCTATATGTTTACATAGCTCGACGTGCCAATGTTCATTGGGTCAAGTACGTAATGAGACTTTCAATGACCGCGGCGCGCGTGCGATTTCAAATTATGTCACAGTGGTGATTGACGTTTTCGCTACAAAATATACGGACAAAATAACGTTATAGTTTCGTTTACGGGGCGTTCCGCGCGTGTTAAACTGCATTTTTATACGTCCGGGCCGGTATTTGAGAGAAAAGTATCAAAGTGTCTGTCTAATGTAGATGATACGTGTCGGGCGGTGTGTGATACGTCGTGGATATTGAATTCAATCGACACGGGAATTCGTCGACGTCGATCGGACCTACTATGGGTTACGACGATTCGTGGACTAATAGATTACGGACGAATTTTCGTTTTCGTCGCGAACACGAACGCGTATTTATTATATAATATATATATATATATAATTATTAATTCGTGTTCATTGCGTTGTGTCATTCGATCGTTCACGACGTTCTCGGTGTCGGACAGAGTTTTGAAACGACCTCTGGCCGTAAGACGTGTCCGTGTCCAAAAACGTTGGAAATTTGTCGACATTTTCCAGTACGACTTACTGCTAAGTCGCATTGCGTGAACGAGTGGCATTCGCCGAGAAACGGGATGAGTCGGGGGAAGAAAAATCGAAATTTCTAGCTACGATTTCTAGTCGATCAGTTTTCTTAGACGGCGGTCAAATACGCATAAAATATAATCGCATGTAACAAACGATAAACATCAATGAAGTCATTGGTTTTTTTTTTTCTTATTCCTATACATACACGTTAGGTGGATTTTAGTAATAACAAATCAGTGATTTGTCAATAACAATAATGTACATTCGTTTGGTAACGTTCGGGGAAATTCGACGGCGTATTTTCGATTTATCTTTCGAGAAGGGAGATTTCAATAAAACGTAGACATTTCGTTCCCACTACACATAAAGGATTTTATGTACAATTTCGTATTAGAATATATTTTTATTTTTTTTTTTGTAATTAAATAAAACAGATGTACATATAGATAAATCAAATAGTAATGCATTAGCGGAATTAGCGATATTATTATATTTTTTTTTTTTTTTTTGATATACGTATATACTCATTAGAATTTAGAAAAGAGAAAATTATAGTAGTAATAATAATAATAATAATAATAGAAAAGAAAAAATGCCAAATTTCCGTCGCGAGACAGTGAGAACTTGTCCGGATTTTATATTTCGCTCTATCCGTCAATCGCGAACATAGCCGTACCGGTTTTCCTCGACCGCTATGGTAACCGATTTTTTAAATCAACCGTTTTATTTTATACATAAAAACGAACGAACGTCTATGACATCAACGTGTACCTCTGGATGTACATGGAATTCCTCGAGTAAGTCTTTTCGATTTCCTGCGGACTCGAGATCGATAATAATAATAAAAAAAAAAATTCGTTTTTACCATAATAAACGGAGTATCTATATGCCTAATGTAAACACGCACGACACCGTGCCGACGTTAAAGGCAAACGATTTTTTTCCCCGTGACATTTCGCAATGCGTAAACACATATTATTATAAACGCACGCGCACACGAATGGAACGAAACGAGTGGCGTATTCGTTGAGAATTATGCGTGTATGTGTGGTATTTATAATTTTCCACAGGCATCGGGTTCAGCATGATATACGTGTCCGCTGTACTGATACCGGGATTCTATTTCGATAAGTGGAGAGCGCTGGCGACGGGCATATCCGTGTGCGGTTCCGGAATAGGGACGTTTGTGCTAGCGCCGTTAAACGCGCTATTGGTCGAACACCACGGATGGAGGATTACCGTTATGGTCCAAGCAGGCAAGTCACATTAAAGATTATTTAAATACTCTAAATACGTTTCAGTTCGTTTCAGTCAAGACTATTTGACTCGTTTTGGATCCTGAACTGTATTTTTGGCTCATTGCGGCCATTTTAAATGACGCGTTGGTTTTTCTTTTTCCTCTCTTCCTCGGCGCCCGCACGGAAAAACTCCGACTTTACAATCGCTATCGAATTGCGTTTAATCGACACTCCCCTCCTCCCCCCCCCCCCCAGAGGGACGCGGTCTATCGATTTTTCTCGTTACGCGCGCGACTAAAAACGCCGAAATCGATTATCGCGGATTTATAGAAACTTTATTAATATCGGGGGAAAACGGTTTTCAAAAAAAAAAAAAAAAACAAATCTCTTTTTCTTTCGGTCTATTTATCCGCGAGACGGACGTTACTCAAACAACAGTACATACTAAAAAACAATACGAAAAACCGTTCGTCACTGTTCGCTTGTAGTTTCCACAAACGTTTCACGTATGCCGACAATTATTTTATTGGAAAATCACAATCGAACATTTTCGACCGTCCGCGGGTTTAATCGTAAGAAATTCGATTGAAAACGATATACTCTACTACGGTTCGATCCGCAAATTATGTACTCCTACGCACATTATTAACAATAATGATAATACACCGGAGTTCCGTTCATAATCGTTTTCGTCGCGAACGCAACGATTTGTTTTCAGTAAATACAAAAAAAAAAACCTCCGAAATCTTTATCCGAGCGACTTTGAACGACCGTTCGCCGCAACACCCCGGCACCGTTTTTCTTCTTCTTCTTCTTCTTCTTCTTCTTTTAATACCGTTCGAAAGTGAATACAAACGTCGTATCCCGTATTTGGTCTTGTTTAGGACTGGCGTTGAGCTGCGCTGGTGCTGGGCTGCTGTTCCGACCGTTGAAGCCGACCATTGTCGAAGTGCCGACCACCGTTACCGGTGCGATCGCGGTGGAATCGAAAATACCGGAAGACGAACCGCTGTTGACGATAAAGACGGCCAACGATAGGAAAATGTCGTTGGACAGTAAACACAACTGTCGTCTGGCCGTGCCCACGGCCGAAGAAGTGTACAACCATCTGTCGGGCGGTCTGACGCCCGAGCCTCGGAACATAAGCATATCGTGTCATTCGCTCAACACCCACAATCAGTACTTGAAGGAGAAATTGGCGCCGGGCACGGCGGAGAAGAAACTCTCGGTCGTCAGCCTCCGAAAACCGTCCGTATCGACGCATCTGATGGACAGAGACGATCGATTTTTCGGCGGCAGTCTGTCCAGACTGCCGCAATACTCGTCGCAGGTACGCTCGGGGAGAGTTCTTTCAGAACGACAAAAAGAAAAAACAAAAAAAAACCAATACGATTTTTTTTTTTTTATTATTATTATTTTCAAATTCCCGTTGCAGTCGCGTTATTCCACACACCCGAGCAAATATCTCTCGACTCGATTTTTTTTCTCTTTTTTTTTTTTTTTTTTTTTGTAATTTTGTAACACGACGAAATAATCGAACGAACGGACTCGACGTGTGTATTTCGTTCATTTCGCCGATACGTTTTCGTTTCCAATCGACTTTGACTTTCCGTTCGGGTCGCACGACGTAAAATTCGGTCAGTCCGATGTATACGCTCGTATCCGTTCGTATTTCGTTTGTAATCGTCCGACGTCGTTCCGCGTTCTTACCCGTAACAGCTCTCTGTACCGAGGAAACGCGTTGAGAAGTCCGGCCGAATAACGTTCAACCGCACGTTTACAAGCTCCGGTTCATCCGTCTCTTGTCTCTATACATCAGAACACTTGTACTGCGCGTTCGTATTCGTACGACACTCGTCCTCCGCGTATAATACCGGTGGTTTTACCACACGAATGCCTAGTGTAACGACTACTACGACAGCGCAGAGAAGATTCCTTCGTATTGTGCCTGCGCATTTCACGCTCAGTCTTTATTTCAGGCATGTGTCCGAGTGGGAATGGGGGCGCAGTCTGTCCGACACAAAACCTGTGCACCGGACAAAAAACCCCAATCATATTGATAAAAAACTATGTTGGATTGATATAATAATAATCTTGTTAATATAGAGCCAACAAGATATTCGTATCGATTCGATAATATATTTCATTGTAATTTCTTAAAATATTAAATCAATTAATTTGAGCATTGTTGACTTGATGATTTTTCTTATCATACACATAAATCATTGCTGTTGTAGCAATAATAAAAATTGTTGTTTTAGCTTATAATATTGTTAAATCAACCAATATTATCCTGTTGTTCGTACAATATTATCTATTATTATTATTAACAATTACTCGTTATCATTATTAAGTTATGATTTCGATAATTATTTACGTTCATTACATTTGAATGTAATTTTAATATTATTTTACAATAATATAAATTAATTTACATATAGTATATATATATATATATATAAAAGCTTTATTTTCAAATAAATAGGAATTAGGTGATAATAAAAACAAGACTGAACAAGATTAAAACAAGATTTATTGTTTTAAATCTGATAAAATTCGTCCCAATGTGTGACACGGAACATCGAATTCAGTGGTTATGGAAAAAAACATTTTTTTTTGAATAAATAACCATACCGTAACTGACTCGGATGGATATTCTAAGTTAAATAGATGGAACAATTTAAATGTTACATCTAACGCTTGTAAAATTGAAAAACACAATGTGTTTTCTAACTGTTCAACGATAATTCGTAATAACACGAGTACCAACGGCGGTTATTGGGAGTAATCAAGGAGTAATGTTATTACGAGCGCACAGTGGGTATTAAATTAGCAAATAGCAAATGTCGCATTTTCCCGATAGCGAAGCCGTGTACTCGCGGACAGACATTGAATCGTTAATTGTTTTTAATTTTTTATTATTATTAAATCAATATCCGGATGGCGAGACACACGAAGCAGACGAAAGTCCGTTGGGTAATAATCATAGGATTGCGTGTAACATACTTCTATTAGTCGTTCCTGTAATACCGGCTGTAGTAGAAACGTTGTTTAGTGCAACTACGAATGGAATATTCCCGAGTAAGACCGAAAACATGAGATGCTATACTTGCGGGAACTTTCTGTCCTGACGTGACACCGTGACCCTACACTGGAGTCTTTCCGGCTCGGCACACCACAAATGTCTCACTCCTTTTCAGTCACTTTTTTCTGATTAAAACCTTTTAATTTTTTTTAATACGAACGCGTAATATTGCGCCGGGTAGACTTATTTATTTCTTGCAGGTGTGTCGGTTTTAGGTGAGCTCGTTGAATTACGCGATGTCGGTGACGAGAATACCAGCGTGGAACGAAATCGACGAAGAACAAGACGCGGAATCGTCGTCGAAGAACACCGCGTTCCGTAAAAACATGAGAAAGTATTATAAATCGGCCATGCACACTCTCACGACGATGCTGGACTTCTCCATACTGGCGTCACCGTCCTTCTTGGTCCTGACGTGCAGCGGATTTTTGACTCTAATGGGTTTCTTCGTGCCGTTCATGTACATCAGCGGTAACACATTATTAATACAAAGTCTTGTGTAGTTATTATTATTATTATTATTATTATTATTATTATTATTATTATTATTATTATTATTATTATTATTATTATTATTATTATTGCGTCTTACGAAATCGCTCGAATTCTTTTCCTCTCCTCAGTCTTTGCACGCGCGACGGACTCGAGATTATCGTCGACGGCGCATAAACGCGCATTTTCCGTATTATAACGTCCGACTTTCCTATTTTTTTTTTATTTTGTATTAAATACGCCGGTTTTTTTTTTTACGTCTAAATTTCTTTTGCGCTCATAAAAGAAAACCAGTTGGAATTTACCACGAAAATTATGGACGAAAAAAAAAATATTCTACTCGTTTGCGTTTCTCGACTTTAAAACGCTGTCAAAATCTTTCTTCGTTTAAACAGCGTCGCTATATGCGTAAATAATTAATAATAAACGATATCTCGAATTACTTTAATTTTTCGTAAATTGTATAATATTGAAAATCGCCGTCCGGACGCAATTCCCACGTCAAATTACCTGTTAATATTATTATAGGGAATATTATTTGAATTAGTGAATGTGTTCGTCGTTAGACTATGGTTTTACACAGCGACGTGTGTTTTTTTTTCGTTTTTGTGAATGAACACATTTTCCAAATGAACACATTCTGATCGGACTTCTTATCCATTGACGCTTAATCGGCAGAACATATTTTACGTATACGTGTGAACGACGTCATCTCGAACGTATTAATTATTTATTTTTCGTATATTTTTACACTCGAAAATTTCAATTATAATTCAGCATATTACGACGCGTACGTAAATCGATTTACTACATACGTTGTGTTTTAATTACACAATACGTATATAATTCGAAAATTTAATAAAAACTTAATTTACTGTAAATAATCGTTTTGCGGTTTTTAGATTTATTTTTTCTGTAAAAAAAAAAAAAAAAAAAAAAAAAAAAAACAGTAATTTCGTTATCCCCGAACATAATGAAAAAGATTTTACGGTTAATATTTGTCTTCTGTTTACATTGCGGGAGGTCTATCGTGTCATTTCGGATACCGAAACGATTTTTGGCGGAAAATCGCTTATTTTTCGTTACCCGGTCGTTGTTTTAGTGACGAACGCACTTTAAAATTGTCCAAAATTCGAATTCGTTCAAGATGAAAAACACGCGGTTGTTCTAGCGAAACGTTTGCCGAAACGAAATTTGGCGTTTAAAAATCGTATAAACGGCTACGTGGAAAAAAATACGTTTCCTATAGTTGTCCTCTCCACACGGGTTTGATAAAAATATTTCGAAAATTTGTTTAGTTTCAAATTATGCCGTTTCGCGTTTTGACGACGTTGCCGCTACTCCGTTCGTCTCGGCAAAACACCGCGTAGTTTTATTCGTTTCCAAAATCGTCGTTTCTTTTTTCTTTTTCTTTTTTTGTCCATTAGCGTATTTTTTCGACTTATCATATTAGCACGTTTAATAACTCAAACACTATTCAATGCGGTCTTTTGATATTATTATTATTATTATTATTGTTATCGTTAGATGTCAGTTAAGCGTTGAAATATCGTATTCGTCGGCTACTAGGCTTATGTAAAAAATAGTTTCATCGCGTCTTTCAATTTATATTATTCGGTTATAACTGACACAATTTTAGTAACGGCATTAACTCATTATTCGAAACTCTTATCCGTCCGTTATCGACGGAGTAAAGAATTCTAGAGAATGTTAACGTACGATAACCGATTCGCCGTATCTCTTAAATTACATTCGGGACACGTCATTAGACTCGAATCAAATACCAGACGCGGCGATATTCACGAAATCGCCGATTGCGTAGACGAAACGCGAAATGTTCAAACGATTTCAAATCAGTTTGTCGAAAAAATCAACAACAAGGAATATCGTCGCCGTTTCCGTATAATGGCACGCCAAATTCACGTGGAGATTTTCGCACGATTTCACAGCGAGTGAAGTGACTTCTTTTTTTTTCGTCTTTCAGAAAAAGCCATGAGCATGGGCATGGAAAGAAACGCGGCGGTGTGGCTGGTGTCGACGACCGGCATGACGAATACTCTGGGAAGAGTGATCTGCGGATGGATATCCAGCTACGAGTCGGTGGATCCGATTCTCGTGAACAACGTGTCGCTGACTTTCGGCGGGCTGTACACCGTCATACTGCCGTTGCTGCCATACTCGGTGTTCTCATACTATTTGTACGCGTCGCTTTTTGGATTCTCTATGGGTAACACAAAACTATATTCATACGTAATGCCAATTACCCATCGGAAATGCCACGGAACGATGAAAACCAATAGGAAACGATGACAATATTCCTAATGCGGTCGGGATACGACGATACATCGGTGTACGCTATTTCTTATCGTTTCCGTAATGGTTGGAGGAGCATCAGGCAATTTTATTCGCGGCGACAAATAGTATTTTCAGGGACGACGCAAGGGTATTATTATTATTATCGGACCGCTTTTGACTCGCTGTTGTAAAACAAACGAGCAAGACGAACTGGGCGTGCTTGCAAATCGCACGCGTTACAATAATTCGCAATTCACAAAAATGTCACGAGAGTTTACAATGCTAATGGACACTCAATAACTAAACATTTCTTTTTTAACACTTGGTAATTTTGAGTTTCAAAATTAATTACAAAAATAATAATTATAACCTTTGTAATATAATTATACTACGTATTGACTGTACTCGTATATAATATAATACTGTATTTTATATTATATAATAAATAGTGACGTTAATAATTATAATAGTGCGATTATTACGCTACGAGGCATAGGCCACACAATGCGTTTTATCGGTTACCGCATACCTAGTATCCGGCGTATAGAAGCGCGCGAATTCTTTATAATTCGAAATGTTATTTTGCCTAATATAAAATAAATACTCCTTTTAGATTTCAACGAAATGTGAAATCGTGACCGATTTTTCTGGACACAGACTTTCGGCCACTTTTCCCCGACACGATATTTTTTGTTCCCTATTACTAGGCGCGCCCTTGAGGGGGGATGGGGGTGTGAGTCCCCTTTCCACGAGCTCACGGACTACTATGAAAAAAAAATAAAAATACTACACCAAATACTCTAAGTCAACACTCGTGATGTCAACAACGCGACACATACGTTTCACAATTTTAACATGACAACTTTATCATAAGTGTAAAACTCAATAGTAAACAATGTTTCGAAATACTCTAGGCACATCTTACTTTATATATATATATATGTATTGTTTTTTAATAACATATACTTTTTTTTTTCGTTTTTTACGCCCAAATAAAGAATCGTTTTAATGATTACATACTTGTATCCAATACGCGTAATA
The DNA here is from genome assembly GCA_032441825.1 of Chaetogeoica ovagalla. NCBI lineage: Eukaryota > Metazoa > Arthropoda > Insecta > Hemiptera > Aphididae > Chaetogeoica > Chaetogeoica ovagalla. Next base: position 1,154,177 of record CM063743.1, on the reverse strand, counting down.
CAAGTCCGTAGTCAGATCAATTCTTCAGAGGGGGGGGGAACAGTGGCGAAACTAGTAGACGAGGTGTTATCCCCGGGCGTATAACTATTATTTAAAAATTCCTCCACAACCGCAGTTAGATAAAATTTATCGTACGATCACCATCATAATCAACCTACATTCGAGTTATCCATACGACTACCTTTTTTTTTTTTTTCCAGTATATCGTTCAATTCGAAAATCGCTCTCTTCCGAGGAAAAAGGCTAAGTGTAGGTTCTCGGTCATCGGCAATCGACAATACGCGCGCGGTAACCGCCTCAGCCCGACGGCTCGCGATCGTTTCCCCCGCTATAGCGGATTAGGCTATAGACAGTAGACACGTATGTCGTTCGAAAACGTTAACGAGTACGACTACTATAATAATAAGAACCAATGGAATAATATCGTTGCATTACCGTATTAAGATCCGTCATCGTTTCCGATAACGTATACAGTACGAATGTACTGTGGGACTTTTCGTTTTTATCGTGTATTCTTTTCTGCTCGTAGCCTGTTTCGCGTCCTTAAGATCGACCATGATCGTCGAGCTGACCGGACTCGAATTGCTGACGAACGCGTTCGGCGTTTTGTTGATGTTCCAAGGAGTGGCGGCCGCCGTCGGATCTCCTCTATTAGGCAAGCCCGATGTTATAAACTATAATTAATAATTTATCATCGATACAATAATTATTATTATAATAGTAAAAAAAAAAAAACCGCGAAACGGTGACGGCGGACACGTAATCATTTTTATGTAATTGCAAAACAAAACGAATTTTCGTTTTTTTTCTTCCCATTTTACAAAACGCGGCGTTTTGTTGAGTTAAAAAAAAAAAAAAAAAAAAAACAACAACAATATTAATGTCAATAATTTTTAACAAAACGCGTTCGTTTTAAATCACGACGTTGTGCCGAACGACGCTAAAACAACAAAAACGATTGTTAATAAATCTCCGTGTTTGTTCGTCCGAAAACAAATACGTTTCAATATACAAACGCGTGTCGAATAAAACGAACGGATTTTCTTCGATCGTCCGCAACGGCCAACAAACGTATTGGCGGCGATTTATTTCCAATAGTATAAATCTAATAGCGAAAAAAAAATCGATCGGTCGGAAATAATTAAAAAACGATAACGGGCTCCTTTAGCCCATGGTCCGCCGTTTCACGTAACGCGCTAATAATAACACTTTTCAAATGCCCAACGAATAAAAATAATAATAACAAATCGCGTTCGTTTACACGCTAACAGGGCTGTTTAAAGACTGGACCGGCACGTACGACATGTCGTTCTATTTGTCCGGCGTCATACTGATCGCGTCCGCGGTCATCTGCTATCCGCTGAGACGAGTGAAGAAATGGGAAGATAACAGAAAATCGCGACGCGCCGCTGTTTGAATCGCAGAGCGAACCGAATGACGATCAAACTATACACAACGCGTATATCATTGTACACATTACCATTACCTGCCACGATTTGTATTCGCGACAAAAAGAAAAGAAAAAAAAAAAGGAAAAAGAAAAGATATTGTGTTTTTTCTCTCTCTTTCTCTCTCTTATATTATAACACGTGACGATGTGACACGTACACGCGTATTATTATTATTATTATTATTATTGTTTATCCGCGCGCGATGTAGCGACTCACTTAACGTACGTATAGCCCTCGCGCTGTTTTTATAATAAATAAATAACGCGTATTCGAATATTTATATCGACGACGATATTGTAATTTTTTGTTAAACCGTGAAATTCTATATATTTTATTACGACTTCGACGTTATATTATACCATAAAATATATATTTATTATAACAAAATGTATTGTACGTTAAAACAAAACAAAAAAAAAAATCGTACAATGTATTTTTAAACGTTTTTAGTTATTTTCGTTTTTTTTTTTTTTTTTTTAATACGCGATAAAAATGTATTGTGTTAAAAATTAAATTATATCTCGTATTTCTATATTTTTGCGTTCAATGTTTTGTGCCGTCCAGAACGTACGGGGCCCGGTGAAATTTTATCGTTTATTTTTCAGAAAATAGTACTTCGATATATACACGCACCCGTTGTTTTTTTTTTTAAATCTTTTTGATTTATTTTTAAAATTTTACAATACTACAAAATCGTCAATTAATTTATTAATGAATAAGTCAATTGTTTTTTTTTTCTTTTTTTTTTGCAAAAACTTATTTTGTGTTTTTATCCAATCGTTTAAATTGAACGATATACTAATAATTTTATATATATATATATGTATAAACGTACAATTCTTTATAATTATTTAATAACACGTACGTGATGCTAATCGATGAATTTCAGATTATAGGGACCGGAGAAACTTTCAGTACGGAGGGGGGGGGTCCCTTAATTTTATGTGAGCGCTCTGGCCGGATCGGTTAGACGGTTGGATTTTCGAGAAGAACAAATAAATCAATAGATGGAGTGTATGAATCGAATCGACACCGACCGTATAATTATTATATTCATTTAATCGTTTACGGACGTATTTTAATATATTTATATTGTTCAAATATATACGTTTAAAAAATAATAATAAATTATTTATCGATTTTTTATCCTCCTACGCCCAATCGACCGACAAGTACGATTTATATATATATATATTAATAACAATTAGATTTTCCCCGTGATTATAACGTATTCGTTGAATAATTTAAACAATAAAAATGATAAATATAAAACGGGCACCTGCCAAGAGTGACACTCTCGGAAGGGCGGCATTTTCGAAATAAGTGAACGATTTAAAGTGTAATTTCCGAAGAACTGGACGCGGACGATGTGATTTCGTCAAGAGCGAGAAACGTTCCATTTATTAAATCGAACGAAAATATATTTTATTTTAATTGTATTATACACCGAGTTAGAACTATAAAATATTTTATTTTTTTTTTTTTTTTAAATATCGAGTTCTGTTTGAGAGAAGAATATAACGATGAATATTCGGGCCGAAAATAAATAATATCGAAATAAGAAGTGATATAGAAATACAACAGCTGTGTAAAGGACCAGAGAGACGTAATATAGCAGTGTTAAAATATAGAAGATTGGCATGGGGCATGCGGCCGGTCACGTGTGGAGGTCAAATAGTCTAACGAAAGCGGTATTGAAATTGGAAACCTCGTGGGTAAAGACCACTTGGCAGACCGGAACAAAGGCGGATTGACAACGCGGAGAAGAATTCAGCGGGGATTTGAATACGAGATGGAGAAAGCATAGCGCAGGCTAGAGACAGGCGGAAGAAAGTCTGTGTTGCTGGGAGGGGGGGGAGCGTTAACGGCCTTTAAAACCGAAGAAGAAAGAGAAGAAATGTTGAGCAGGGCCGGCTCAATGTGGTAGCAAAACAGGCAGCCGCCTAGGGCGGCACTAGTGTGGGGGCGGCAAATTTCAAATGAACCAAAGTGATTTAATTATTATAATATATATAATATAATATAGTATACTGAATTGTATATGTTCATTGTTCAAAAAAATTAACTATTGCATAGGGCAGCGTAAATTAGATTTGCCTAGGGCGGCAAAAAACCTTCGGCCGGTCCTGATGTTGAGTTAAAATTTGAGTCGAAAAACTAAAATTGAACTGCGTACAACGGTTCACGATCAACAGTTCATTGAACGCGTGCGAATCGTGAAAATGTCACCGCCATTATTTTTATAATTGAACGGCAAGAATGTTGTTACCCCGGTATTGTACGTGCGCGGCGTCGGCGTCGGTTTTCGTATTTTGTAGTATACACAAACGCCGTTGGCGGGACAATATCGATTTAACGCCTAACCGCAATAATAATAATATTATTATTATTGTTCTGTGAACGCCATTTCGCAAACGGTTAGCGCGCTGCGTTCCGGGCGGTGAAGTCGTCGTATCGCGTTCCTTCACACCACGGCGTGCTGCTGAATAATGGACAGATTGAAGAAGTACTCGACGTGTGAAGCGAAAACACTTCAATACATTTACGAAGTAAATATACACTGCGGTGTTTTCCTCTAGTGTTCCGATCGTGTAAATCGTTCGCAAGTATGTAAGCAGGCGGTGTCACATCGTAACGGGGTCGCGAAGGGGGTTTCTCTCCGAAAAACATCGGCGCTGCGAAAAATATTAATTATTTCTTCGCCCTCCTCGTGCCGACTGAATACTTGGACAGTGATATTTTCTAATTTGAAATAACAATCCGAGTATAATAAATCTTCCGCGTGCTCGTGGAAATAATAGCACGCGCGATCCGGATTTCGAAAAATATAAATTAACATAAATTTGATATTTAAACGGTATTTAAATAAGAAACAGATTTTAACTCGTTGCCACCGTTCGGTTAGGTCGATAGTAGGACATGGTGATCATGTCTTATCTAGATCCGTATGGTTAGGTACTGTGTCACAAGAGATATTGTTTTGCTAATTCAGCAATATTATCGATCGAAAACCGTCGATTTCGAAGACGTCATCGAAGGTTTTGCTTCAATAAAATATAGAAAAATATTATGTTAAATCTTTTATCATTTAAATTTTTATTTGCACATTTTTTTTTCTTCTTACAATATTATACTAGACATTATAATACGGCCATAATTTTGTCGTTTTTAATATAAATAAAATATCAATATAATATACACATGCATGCAAAATATTTTATTTTTTTTTTGAAATATGGGGGGGGGAAGCACAGTGATTATTTCGAACTTGACCCGGGCGTAAAATCATAACGACACGGCTCTGCATAGAACGCTCTATTTTAGAACATTTATATACCGTTTAATCGTTAAGTTAGAATAATATATACATATTATAAATATTAAAAACTTCAATGCTTAACTTTTTTAAATTTTGCTATCTGAAAACTTTAAAATAATAAAAAAACTTTCGTCAGTAGCTATCATCTGTACAAGGTAGAAAATATATATAATTTTTTTATGCAGTAAAAATTGGCGTAAAGCATTTTTTTTTTTTTAGAAAAACTGTCGAACTATTAGCATAAATAATCGATTTCAAATTTCGTATTTGAAATCGATGTGACACGACATAGATTTCCATAGCATTATGCTAGACTTTATGTCTGGCCTAAAATATGTCTAAATGTTTTAAGTCCCGAACTCTGGTTTATAACAAGCGTTTTAAATTAGAGACGGTTCAAACACAATATACAAGCGATATACACGAATATAATTATAAATTAATAATAATATTATTAATTAGATAATAACGTAAACTAATTACGGCGTTTTTTTTCTATATCTATCAGTTTCTGGTGTCCAACAACATGACAAAAACATCAGATTGTTTCCTGGAGGAATGTCATAAGCTGAACATGCCGGTGCCGTCAAAAGCGATCACAGAAATCAGCTGCGCAAACCGTCCATTGGTTCACTTAACGAAAGATCACGCGGCGTCTATTATACAATCGTTCAAATCCGCATCCAGGTCCAGGTTTATGAAGGTCAAAAGATATCCATACAATATAAACGAATAATGTAATATGTAATGATCAACGTGTGGATCGTGGTATACGCAGGGCTTGTTAGGTTAGGACTCGGCATAGGACCTATGACGGAGAAGGCAGGGATTCGTCCCGGGACGTAATTTTTTTGTCCGTGAATTTCATAATGTGTTTTCGACGCATAAAACTGCGAGCTAAACGAGAAAATAAGTGAAAATACTGTATTTTAACTCGTTTTTGCACTCCCGAATAAATTTAAAGATTCTTAGATACGACCGTGGTGATATCGTAGATACGTGCACAAGACGGTCACAGTATTTCATAAAGCTCGCATCCACGACTCGAGAACAGTGCAAGAATACACAAATACTTGTTTAAAATGTTCAAATATATTTTGTAACATTTTTTTTTATCTATATACGTGGAAATTTGTAATATTTCACGTCATTATGGGCAATTATTATGTAAAATGTAAACCAAATGTATTGACGTTTTTCCGAGACTGCGAGGAAAAGAACTTTTTAATTAAATTACATTATACGTATATATGTAAAAAAAAAAAAATCATTATTTAACACTCACGCACATATTAACATTAATTTGTACGAATACGTTTGATTTTCAATTCGCTTTCGCGTCCCTTTACCCTATATTTATTCTCGATTCGAACACTGCTTTTTATCGCGGACTTTTTAGCAATTCGATAATCCGAATGTGGTGGTTGCTCTGAGTATGAAATTAAATAGTGTGCGCGCACGATTTAAACGGATATTATTTGTGTGTGTGTTTATGGCAGACGTGGAACGATTTACCGGACGAAGTGAAACAAATGGACGAGTACAGAAAACTCACTTTCTATCTGCACGTTTACTACACCGTACTGGAGTGTAAAAAACGCGTCGGAAAATCCGACGTGATCGATTGCAACGACGACGACGGGGAGAAGAACGACGAGAGTTCGATGGACGCGTTTCGCGCGTTCCTGCTCCGGAGAGGCGCAGAATTCAGTACCGAGACGGAATTCCTACCGTATTTCGCGTTACCATACGTATTCAATCCCATGCAACATCCTTCGTTCAAAAACTTGTTCAAAGTATTGATAAAAAAAAACGGTTTCTCATTATTATCTGTGTGATTTGTAGGCGTGACTACATGTCGCGCGTCTGTACATTTTTTTTTGAAATTGTTCGAATCGCGTTCAAAGCTTCGGTCTCTGAAATCTCCAATACTAGCGGGAAATAAAATTGTTACGATGTATGGATGTTATAAAACGAATAAGCCCACCGTTGCTTTCCACTCTTCCTTAATATAGAGGTGTTCATTGACTGGACGACATTCCTATCGTTTTCCTGGTCATCCCCTCAATCGCACGTTTTATCGAATTTCCCGTTCTTCAATCGTCCGGTACACGTTGGCCTTTCGCTCTCATCCACACGTACCCCGAACACATTTGTGACTTTTGAGGGTACACCCGTACTATTTACGACTTCATTAAACAGCGCGTGCTCGGTTTCCTGTTTTACTCTATTACGTACACTAATATTCGTTTTTTACGAATTATTCCGCTGGTCCACAGATTCAACGTCGTAGAAATTATTCTCTCAAATACATAATTTTTGTTTTTCTTCGGATGTATGTAACGTGTTCAGTTCGTGCAGTTGGCGTATATTACAATATCCTGCGCTGGTCACGCCTATGTTGTTGTTATTATTATTTTATTAATGTATCGAATGGTTTTTTTTTTTTTTTGTAATTTCAAGGAAAATCTATGGTGCGATTCGTTGCAGAAACGGCTGGAGGATTTCGTTTTAGACATCGCCATCAGCACGTCGGTCGTGTTGGTGCCCAGGAAAGACGCGAGAAAACGAAAAGCGACGAAAAAAAAATTCAAATCGCTGTACAAGGAATATAAGCCGCTAAACGGTTTGTTTCTTATTCCTTTTCGTTTGTCGGTGTATAACACGCGTATACAACGTTCTATAGTCTATTCTATAGAGCACGAGAGACAATACGTGTAAACGGTTTTCAGTTTTAGCCGCCGAACTGTTGAACGCGTTGGAAAACTCAATACGCGGACAGTCGATTAATTTGGAAATCATTTTGAAAAGTTTTCACGCCGTGGTCGAAAACGACGACGAAAAAGTGAGTTAATCGGTAATTTTTTTTTTATAACGTCGTCGTTAATAATAATAATAATAATCCCGTTTTAGCGAAATTCCGCGAAAATGGTAGACGACCGTTTCGATTTGGCCGTGTTTAAAATCAAACTCGAACTCCGCGACGGCAACAGTACGAAGAACAAATTACTCATCCTACAAGCATTACGTTGGGTGAGTGTAAACGAAATCATAACGCGGAGTGGAATTTTATAGGGAGTAGAAACGATATTTCATTTTTATAATATTTATAAACCGCGATACGGTGTGACGGTAAATCCACCGGTTAGTTAAACCGGTCGTTTACAGACCGAACTGCGAGAAATTCTTGACATTTATTTCCAAAACTATATTCTTCGGTTTGTCGGCCGAAAGCGTATTTAAATTCTCCTTCCCTTCCCAGTATCCGACGATTTTAATCCCGTCGTTCCGAATTCCAGTCGTGAAATCTTACATTCTTCCCTAGCGTTCGGTGTTTTAAATGGTTTCGTTCGCATAGCACTACGTCGTAACAACGGTCCGGTATTATTTTATGAATGTGTATACAGTTACTATTGTACACTAGGGCATCTAGTAAAACTGCACACTTAACCCCTTGACTTTCTCGAAAATAACGCGACATTTCGAATCAATAATGTCGAATTAAACGATAATACAAAAAAACAAAATTTGAATCGTGACCGATATTAAAATATACCGCGTACATCTGATTGTCGTATACAGTTTTTTCACACTTATACCGAATCGTATCGATCCGATGTTTTATCGCGCAGAATTGTTTTTTAAGAGGTTGACCAGATCGAACAGAGCCGACACGGTCGTGATGATAAGAAAACACGATTTACTGGACTTGCGTAAACCAAAGGCCGAACAAGGCATCGCGAAATGGCTGATGATGACGAACGGGCCACACCCGTTACAGCAGATGGTATCGAGATTGTTGAACGCTCTCGCGTCTTTCAACAAAGGTCGAAAGTACTTGACGGGCTCGCCGTTTTTGACGCGTCTGATCGTCACTCAGCTCGTGTCGTCCCAACACTTTTGGGACACGATCACGTGCAACATGTTATTGGGAACGTTACAAAAGCTCAGCACTGGGTCAGTATGCATTACGCAGTAGCACTTACCGTCAAGTACGATAATTGAACTCCGACAACTAAACGGTGACACGGAGGAAGTTATTTATTCCTCTCTAACTCTCTCGCACACACACACACACACACAGTTTTTTTTTTTTTTTAAATTATTATAAATTATTATACTCGTTAAAAACGCGTTTTCAATCGCGATTTACAAATAACTACAGTTATGCGTGCTTTGTAATATTTCAAATCCAGTTTATACGGCTCGTTTCGTAAACCGGATTTCGACGACAACGTATAAATATCACCGCGTAATAAATGTATAATAAAAACAACGAGTTGACGATCGATGTTTTACACGTCGAAAGAGATATGAAATCAATTCATTTTCATCGAAACTCGGTGTTGTGTCTATTATTATTTAACGAAGGATAAGAGTACACGGATCGTCGTCCTAGTCCAACACAAAAATAGTAATAAAAATGTCGTAAGTACGAGAAAAAAATGGCCAATACTACAAAAATTAACGCCGCCCTAAATTTTTATTCCCATTGTACGTGTAATTTCAATAAGTACGTTTTCACCGCGTGGCTGGCACAAATGTAGTTTATAAATGGTTTTCGTTGACTTTTTGAATTTCTTTTTAAAACTCAACCGACGGTTACGAGTTTTCCAGTATTGAAGTCGTGTTAACAATAATAATAAGTTAACGAGAATGACTCCGGACGTTATTAACGTTTCGCGCGTTTATTTCACCGACTGCGATCCGCGTGATATCGGTTAATTAACATTTTGTGTTTTTTTTTTTTCAATTCGTACAGATCGCGAGAACGAAAACGAATGAACGAATACGGTATGACCGCGTGGCTGGCCGATCAGCTTGTCCGGAAGAGCGAGTTCACCGGCGACCGGAACAAATACGAGATGTACGATCTCGAATATAGTCTTGCGCTGTTCATGAACCTCAGCCGATCGCCGTCCGCCGTCCGGGCCTGTAAATCTCGTGCCCGCAACCTGTTCAAGAGCTTGACCGTCTTCCTAACGTCGTTGGACGTGGACGTCAGTATATATATATATATCGTTATTGTACTTATATCTCGGCCTTGGAAAACAAGAGGCTTTTGGGGAAACGAGAAAATTCGAAACGACTATCACAAAAGTCGTTTATATATAAAAAAAAAAAAAAACTAGACGTATTTCCGAGATTTATTGTGGAAAATAAAAAGCGTATATAGTTCCCCGAGGGAAAAAAATTTCAATTTCCGCGTAATTAGTGCCTGTTAAGATGAGGTCCACTCGCGCGCGTACATTTCTGAAATCGAACGCTGACAATGTGCGTAGTTCTCTGCGACATCTCCCACGGAAAATTTCAACGACTTCTTCTTCTCGAATTCCGATTTTCAACTCGGCGACTGTTGTGGGACCGCTAGCGGCCTGTTTTTAAGGCGGCCCGCCGAGGAGAAAAGAGCCGTTTAAAATTTAGATAATACGAAAAAAAAAAATAAATATATTCCGCGAAACACTGGAACGCCGAAAACGAGCGGCCCAAAACTCTTACTTTTTAACTGTTTAAAGCTTTTCAGTGGACGCGTTGAACCGAAAGGAAAACTTTTAAAAATGTATTCTAAATTTGTACAAGAAGAGCCTTCTTTCGGTACGCACGAATGGTTCAGTTAAGTTTATATACCGCGTTTGTTCTACGTGCACATCGGCAAAAGTCGTGTGACATAGAAATCGCCTGGTTTTTTTTCGCTCAAAATATGTGTGATATTTTTCAAGTACTTACACTCGCTTGCTTTCGAAAATATTCGAACCGCAGACGAGGCCGAATGTACCGATACGCTTTTCTCGTTGTCAGATCACGCCGTGTATAGCGGCGATATTGTACAATTTCCTGAAACGTCCGGAAATGGTGACGGCGGCCAGAGAAGAAGGTCTGACCGGCGTCGTGGACAAAATTGTCGAGAACAACATCAACGCGTATCCGTCCGCGGTCGAACAGTTGACGGACGTGAGGAATTTGTTATTGCAAAACGTACGACCGGATCGATTTTCCGACGACGAAGACGAAGACGACGACGACAGCGACGATGACAGCAGTGACGGAGAGGACGGTGACGGCGGTAATGCGGACGATAACGTAAGTGTAAAAAAAATTAGGCGAATTTCTTTTCTCTTTTTTTTTTTTTTATGTTTTCGTAACGCGAGCCAATAGCGTATTTTTGTCGAGTTTTCGATTCTGAGCGGAACCGAGTGGAATATATTGGTTTTACAGTGATATAATATATGTTTTTTTTTACTTCTTCACCCGAAAACCCTGCCGGAAGGAGTGCTCCGTTCTTTACAGTCGCAGTTCGTTTACCGATAACGAATCGCATTTAGTTGGTACTTTAGAGAGATCGCATTTTTTCGACTTTTTTCGAAAACAAACTCAAAAACCACCGACGCGTTACGTAAAAACGCGATTTACGGAATAGTATAAACGATTTTAGTCCATTCCGTGTTAATCAAATGGTTACAACACAATAAGCACTTGACAATAACAACGGTCAATCGTTTATTTATTTATTAACTCGTCGAAATAAGTTAAATATAAAATAATATTAAATTAAGTCAAACGCAACGACTCGAGTTTTTTTTTTTTTATATATATATATGTATATATAGACTCCAAAAATTCAAATATTATTTCCGAGTAAAAAGAATTTAAATCGGTTAATAGTAAAAAGAAAATTTCGTTTCAGGCCGAATTCGAAAATTTGGAGGCGGAACTGGACGAAGACGATCCGCTGAAGATCGAACCGAACGGCGAGGATTTCCTTGCCGACTACAAAACTGCTCGGGATCACGTGGTCAAACCAGCGACGATGACGTCGAACGATCAAAGGACTACTATGAATCACATGCGTACGTTATAAAATACGAGTGCGAGCGATGGTCTGTCGATTGTTCTGGTGTATGAAATTCATTTTCTATAGTTTACCGAATATAATACGAGTATATTATTTTTAAAAAACATTAAAAAAAAAAAAGGATTTTCGCTAAAAAAGAGAAAATAATATATATATTATAGAATAAGAATGTGTGTTTATGTATTTTTGTTATTCATAAAATGTTATAAATTTCATTATTTTAGAAACGTTGGAATAATTAATAATTTATTTTGTTATTTCCATAAAAATATAATATATGTGTTTACTATTCAGTATATATCGAATTGTGTTTGAATCGTATGTGATTTAAAGAGCTGGGGACAAACGCGTGCCTACACGATTTTAATAATAGTCCTACTTAAATTGACCATCAATTAGCGACATATTATTATAAATGTTAACTATTTCACGCGTTAATTTTCAATTAAAATTTGTATCTTTCAAATTATTACTTTTTCCTCTATATAAACATTTGATAGTTGGGGATACACGCCTTTGTGAAAACATAACAAAAACACTTTTAAGTTATATTATAATATATCGCTCTTTTGAATTTTTTAAAATTACTTTTTAACTTTTCTACAATTTTTAATTAACACACTGCACGAGCAATTTATGTACTCGATTTATCGATAAATCCCACAATATATACATATATATATATAAATTATTGAAAGGCATTGTACATTGTATCGTAAATATGTAGAGATTGTGAACGTTGCAATGACCGATGAGCGAAAAAGTGACAGGAGAATGAAAAAAATAATAACGATTTATATAAAAAATAATTTCGTGACTTTTTTTTACGGAGTTGACTAAAAGTAAAAAATAATTCGTCAAGATATACAATAGTGAAAAGTAAAATAAAATGTGAATCGATAATTATTGCAAATTTTAATAGCTAAACTAATTTCATTAGCTATAGTTATTGCCCGGCTCTGTTAATTATATATATAGCGTATTGTGATTTTTTTTTTTTTTTTTTGCAAAGCTAAATATTATGTACAGAGTTTAAAAATAAAATGATTAACTTTTGTATGTATATAGAATCGTGTAATAATTTCTCTAGTACCAAATTATTCGAAAACAATTTTTTTTTAACGATCTAAAACTTTCGGAATAACCACTCTTATTTATCTTACATTCGTTTTTATTTTTATTTTATTATTTATATATTCAACTGTATTCAATAAACTTTGTTGGTTTTTACGAATTTTTACACATATACGAGTATATAGACTTCATAAATTATACTCGTACGTGTATATATATATATATATATATATACATTTTTAAAGATCTGAAGAATTGGTAAATTAAAATATAAAGATAAGTGGTCGATATAGGAACGACAATTTCGCGATAATCATCTAGTATTAAAACTTTAGATAATTTTACGAGAAAAGCATAAAATATTTCCGGGCGCGCTATTTTTTGGCGAATCTTTTGTAATTCGCAGTGTATGCCGCCGTATATATTACACTCCTTTTCGTGAATAGTAAATTTTTAAAATTCATGTGACGTCGAATTAAAAGTTATTTCTTGAATAATTTTGTTTTCGATTTTTCCGTTTTCTACTCAGTGTACGCAGACAAAACACACACACACACACACGATAAACGAGACGTACTCAAGAAGTGCGCAAGAACTATAACGCGTGTCTCGTTTGTTCGTATAATTTCATAATATATGATGGATATAATATACGCGTTTTCGAATCAAAACTTTCTACCGAAAATAACAATAATAATAATAATAATAATAATAGATACAATATTATTATGTGGACGAGAACAGAAACGCGTCTGGATAATATTGTCTTCGAGCGTGTACACTGTGAAATTGGAGACAAACGATAGAATAAAAGACTCCCTACCGCGGTCAACACTGCGGGCTCTTATACCGGTACAAGTGAAACGCGTACGGTACACGTGTGCACTATAATAATAAGATTGTCTGGAAGTTGATACACCGTCGCTGTATCCACCATAAATAATATATAATCGTGTGTTGTATACGTGTACAGATCGTCGCGTGAATGTGAATAATGAAGTTCGACCGGTTTCAGTCGTTAACTATCCGTTTTATATACACATAAAACGGTTTTTTTTTTTTTTTGTTTCGTTTCCATTTCATATACGACGCTAGAAAACAACAAAACTGTGGAGGGAGGAGAGATCATTTACCTCGGATAGTTCTGTCGGTGTAAACAACACAACCGGCTAGTAAAGCGAACTTGGCGCACGACATATTATAACGTCGACGAGAAGTCAAAGAGAAGAAAAAAAAAAAACATTTTTATTTTATTATTATTATTATTATTATTATTAAAATGACGTCTATCGTCGTGCGGGCCGTCGGCTTTTGCAGCGTTTTGTTGGCCGCCGCCGCCGCCGTAGTCATCGCGTCCGGCAAACAGTATTCGTCGAAACCGTCGAAAACACTGGCCAGCGTCCTGTTGCAGGTATGTAATTCCTCTTCGCTATTCTCTCCTCGTTCTTTCGCACAAGAGAACGACAATATAGGAATCGTGTTCGCAGGCCACGGCACACGATCGTTTCAATTACGTGTCGTCTCCGTTCGCCGGATCGGTGATTTTCGCGCTGATCGCCGAAGGGGCCGGAGCGGAAACCAAGAGCCAACTGGTCCAGGCCATGGGCGGATCGCTTCCGGACAAGAGTTCGTACAAAGAGCTGCTCACGTCCATCAAGGTACGTGCGTATATCGCCGCGGTCCGTATATACACGGGAAAATCTTTTGGCCAGTTTTTTTTTTTTTTTTTTGTCCAATAAGGGATTTATCCGGGGACTGCGTGTTTATGCGTTAAATTCCCCGCACAATATTATTTCGACGAACGATTATTCCAACGGTAATCCGCGAACGACGACGACGGAAAACGATAACTAACGGTTTCGTTTCGTTGAAAAATACCGATAATTTCAATAGTAAAACAATACGATTCGTGTACGGGTACGAACAAAAATTTAAAAAAAAAAAATCGTTACTAAATCGATTCTGTTTATACACACGAGTCTGCAACGTGTGTATACGGGAAAAAAAAGCCACCACACCGATTACAACTCTTCCGGGCGGCGACGTAACCCGTACGAGAATTTATGGCCCGGTAACGGAAATTTCCAACGGTCCCCCCCGTACGCACACGTGTGCGAACGCGAATTATACCAGTGGCTAAGATTCTGGAGATGCGCGAGAAGAAAACGGTAAAACGTACCGAACGACAATGTGTGTTGCGTTGTGTTTCCGTTTTTTTCGCACAGACGCCATTCGTCGTAACTCGCAATACGTATATAATAATTAATAATATTGTACGTTTATAAATTCTTAAATAATCGCGAAACGAAAAATTAAAACTCTCCGACGTCAAACGGAATAGTGTAACGGATCTTTCTTTTTCGCTACCACGCGTACAACGCGAATTTCTACGGCCGGTCGCACTCAAAATTCTTTCTCATTTTCTCCGAGGAGAGAGGGGAAAGGGGGAAGAGACATCGCGTACGACCGTTTCGGTACGTATAACGGAAATTCGAAAAAACGTGCGCAGAGCTATTCGTCGGACGGGAACGCGCAGAACAGAGTGGTGTTGAAAAACTTCCTGTACGTGTACAAGAACTACAGCGTGCTCGATTCGTTCGCCGAACTGGCCAGGGACTATTACTTGGCGGACGTGAGGACCGTGGCCCGACCGGACTTGGAAGTGGAGCGAGTCGCCGCAACAGCTGACGGTGGCCCCGGTGGCGCGGAAGACGACGACGCGGCCGCCATCGAAGGTAATTTCTTTTATTATTATTATTATTATTATTATTATTATTATTATTATTATTATTATTATTATTATTATTATTATTATTATTATTATTATTATTATTATTATTGTTATTGTTATTGTTATTAAAACACATTCGTCGGAGTATTATGTATATATATATATATGATGGTAGTCGGCGTGTAAGAATATACTCAAGAAGACCGCTTAATAGCGATTTTCGTCGAAAAACCCAACTCTGAACGTTACTTTATTGTATAGACACCGAAATTCGTACACGAAATACGCGATGATATTTCGCTTTTCTTTCCCCTTCCCTTCAAATATCTTTAATTCTTAAATAGGTTTAATAAGCGTTTTAAAAATACGATTTTTATCTTTTTTTTTTTTTTAAGACTTCTTAAGAATTAAATGTATTTAAAAAAAAAAAAACCCCCCGTTATTAAATAAAACATTTTTTACGGTAAAATATTGTTTTGCGCGATTATTCCGCGCCGTTTCGCCGACACGGCCACGCCCGGAGGGGTTCGAGACGAGCGAAATAATAATATTGTATGGACGTCGTGTGCCGGTCGCTAAACCGGCGCGTCCCCGTTTAGATCGCGTTTATTTAAAAGACGACTCGGGGAGCAAAACGAAAAAAAAGAAAAACATTCTACAACGAGACCGGTATATTATATATACGAATAATATTATTTATTTTATTACGTATAAAATATAATGCGTGTGGTTTTTTTTTTTTTTTTTTTGCAATAATACCGATAACAGTATTGTTCTATTTCGTCCGCGTTTCTAAAATAAATAACGAGAACGGGCTCCAGAAATTATTCAAAAACAGCGAAATAACGGGTAATGAAACGCGGAAATCTGTCGAATACGCCGTTTTTACCGGTGGCAATTACCTATGTGTTTGAAAATAAGTCGGAAACAACGCCGTTAAACGGATTATACGTTTGCATATTTTGTTTTTCCCGTTTAAACTGTGTATTTAACAAATTAGTCTCTCTCGACAATTATTCAATATTACAATTTCAAATATGTTTTATAACATAATACAATAACCTGGAGAATGATTCAAAAAACGATTAGGCGACGAGAACGTGATGATGATGAATGCTGTCAAATGGGATTTTAAGAGATTTTAATAAAGTATAGCTAATATATTGATAAGTTACGAGTTTGAATTATTATAGTCTCAAAAGATACGACGAAATAAAAAAAAAAAAGTTTTTTATTTCGCGTGTGTCTGCGTATTTTGTCATTTTTTTTTCATCGCGCGCCAATAAATGGATTTTTATACGCGTATTATTAATATTTTGATTATATTTTTATTTCTAAAACGAAAAACGTACATTGTATTTTATCGTTACAAACACGCGCAGCTCGTTATGGGCCCGTATTTCTTTTCGTTTACCGCATAATTTATTTCCAAAAAAAAAAAAAATAAATATATATTTTCAATATCGCTTTTGAAAATACTATTAGAAAACTAAAATCGTGTGTACTTTTCTGTGTAAACGTTTTTTTAATAAAAGGTAATTTTTTATTTTAAAGTGTATAATTTCAACGATACAAGAGCATAAATGCATATTTTACGATGTACATTTCTAAGGTTTTTCGAGCATACAAATCCCGAGAGCCTCGATTAATCGAATAATCGAGATGTTATATTATAATGAAGCGCGAATGACGAAGCTGTTCCAAATTGTCGCGTGTACCGAACAAAAACGCTTGTGGGATGTCGTTGTCGATGCCGCGGGAGAACTAATATTTAAACAAAAATTAAGAAAATAAACGATTTAAATCGTATGAAACGTGTATAAACGTTTTGTATAAATTTTATACGAAAATTAACGGAACAGGTGGCAATATGACTGCAATTCGAATTACCTATCATCGTGTATGGAATAGTTGTTATGGAAATTTAAAATCGGTAAATAAATCGTATTGTAAACGCAATGCGTATTTAACCGGTTTTAGCAAAATGAGAGATTATCATCGGTATAGGGGGAAAAAATACAAAATTATAAAATCGTTCTCTCTCTTCGGTGTCATTTATTTTATTCGTATTTATCATCCTGATAAAAACCACGCGATTGTGCAAATAACTTATTCGAAATAAGTAGCTGTACATTTTTCCGACATAACGTACGCGGTCGAATATTTTATAATATCGTGAAAATTAAAAAAAAAACCCCGGTTCGTTTTGATATAGAAATTTAATAATAATAATAATAATATTAATATACAAATATTGTTTATTCGATTGAAAAATTTATGTTTCATTAAATATTCAACACGAATATTGTAAAGTACGTACATCAAAGAAACAAAAACTAATAAAAAAATTTACACAGCCATTATAGTTTTGTTTTTTATTTTTTTCTATACTCGCGAGATCAGAACGCATAAACAGTACTAGTGACATACTTATTGCACAGAAAAAAAGTAAAAATAATATGTACAACGTGCTTTTATGAATTGTGCGAAATTGGAAAGTGATGGCGTGTTGTGTTGTGTGTTATTCGAATTTCTATATTGTATATTGTGTATCGTATCCCAAAACGATTTGCCAATGACAAAAAAAAAAAATCAACAAATAATAATTATAATAATTTATCGTGATAAAATTCAACGCACTGTTTAGTCGAAATTCAACTCCTCTAATAGTTTTCATCGAATTCGCGTTGATTTCGTATCGACTTGACAATGATAATTATTTACTCGTTTCGTTCAATTTTAATATTAGAGTTAATCAAAGAGAAAAAAAAATCCATTCTATTTACAATGTTTTTCTTTTACCAAATTGATTTTTATTTACTAAGTTGATTTTTTTGGTATTATCGCGGTATTAGAGACCGGAATTTCACTTCGAATTACTTACTACTATTAACAACTATTCACACTTATAACTGTGTAGTTAAATTTTGCGAAATACGTTTAAACGCAGCTTGTATGTGTTACAGGGTCCTTAAAGGAGCACGCGATGTTGGCCTTCAACGGTTTCACGTTGGATATGAATTGGCCGACCAGCACGTGGCACAAGACGTCCCTGTCGTGGAACGGGAACGTGGTCCGAGCGTTCGGAGCGGCAGGAAATTTCGCCATTGGACGCGTACCGTCCATCGACAGTACGGTGTTCCAGTTACCATACAAAGTAATATAATAATTAATAATAATAGTAATAATAATAATAATAATAATAATAATAATAATAATAGTTTTGGATAGGATGTTCATGACATTAAAAACACAAAAAAAAAAAAAAATGCTGCTAATAATGCCCGATAAATGTCAAAATATGCCATTAAAAAAAAATTCTAAATATGATATTTTGAAATTTTATTATTTATTAAAATATATATACTCTAAATTAATAATATACGATATTGCTTTCTTCACTCGAAAACATTACATTTAAAAATTCCAACGAATCGTTAAAAACAGATTATAATTTAATATCTAAAATTTGTTTCTTTTTTATTCGAAAAATATATTTATTGATTTTTTTTTTTTCGTAAAACACACAGATTTTTTGTGGAACCGTCAAAATAATGTCTATCCCCATACGTATATATAATGTGACTACAGTGAGAACAAATAGTATACCGCTTCTTATTTTGGTTTTTACAACTCCGTGCAGAGTTTTTCACGCCCGGCGGTTCCTTTAGATCGATCCTTTATGTTCGATTACAATATTGATACACTTTTTTTTCTATAATAGACAGATAAGTAATTCATCAAATCCTTGATCCACAGTCTACCGGAGCAGAGAGCCTGTTCCCCTGAGGAGGTTTCCGTGTTATGCTTTGTCCTCTCTCATGCACGTGGTCAAATCATTTTTATGTTGCGCACAATATATGAGATTTATAAAAAAAAAAAAAAGCATATAAAAATACGCACGTGTTTCAGAACACCGATTACGCGTTGTTGGTGGTGTTGCCGAACGAAAAAGACACGACGTTAAAGGAAGTGATGGACAAACTGGCGCAGATGACTTTCGAAAACCTGCTCGAAGCCACGTCCATGGTACCGGCTTTCGTGACGATGCCGTGTTTTCAGAGCAATAACATTACTTACATGAAAACGGTCATGCAACAGGTAACCATTTAAATAGTATGTGATAAAACCAAAGGAGGCCCCCAAATGAAAAAAAAACAAAACGGTTTTTTTTTCTACACGTTATTCTTCGCGCGCATCGTCATCGTCGATTTCCAAGTCAGATTTTCAGTAGATTAAATTATTGGAGGAAAATATAAATTCTTATTTATCGGACACTATAGTGAAGTATATAGAAATCAACGAATCCCCGGATAGATTAACTTCAATTAGGTACCCGCATAATGTTATAATAAATGCAATAATATTGCGATGGTTCAAAGTAAATAGAAGTGGTTCAATTCTAACCAAGTACCGATACACACCTATACCTCACAACGAAACCCGGATAACATTTTTGCCGTTCAATGTCGGTGTTCAAAATAATCGTGACAGTTTAACAGTTCATACACGGTTTATTAACCTATTAATTGAGGACCGTTGTCGTTCAATTCAAGTGTTTCGGTAACTTAATATTTTATAGTTCTAAGTCAGTGCTTCTAACACCGAACCGTGCTAAAGACGTGTGATCGCACCTACGGAAATCGAACGGTTCAGACAAAATTCTTGAATGCTGTGTTCAGTTCAGAGTACACTATGTATAGTGCTAATAGAAATGAAATAATGTTTTTCTAAATAAATCAAAAAAAAAAAAAAATTAAGAAATTAAAGAAAATAATCCAAAATGTACGGTATTAGATATGTTCCGTTAATACTTGTTTTTCATTTTTCACAAAAAAATACGATAATATTTAAATTCCTACACGTTTCTCTTACTCTCAATAGTTTTCGTCCGTTCTTTTATACGTATTGAAATAGTCCGTCCCGACCAAGACGTATCATCCATCCGCCGACTCTAAAACTTTGGCTGTTCAAATGAGCCGCATAATACTCAGCGCCACTGCTGCAGTGCGTTTGGACGAAAATCGTTTTCGCCGAATCGTTTTGAAACGGCGAATATGATTGGAAATTCGATTAATATGTTTATTTCGTAAGACCTACTATTTGAATGGAATTTCGCGCGCAGCACATGATTTTTATACCTCCTTTGATACGATTACATCGATTTCTACACGTATCGATAATGCGAAGATTTTTTTAAAAAAAAAAAAAACGGAATTCAAGTGAACAAATTCAAATTTTTTTTTTGTTTTCGCGCAGAATACCGTGTTGAAAGACGTGTTCACCGATTCGGCGGACCTGACGAAATTGTCGTCTGACAAACTGTACTTGGACGACATGGTCCAACAGACCGGCTTCAGAATGTGCACCGACAGCGCGTCGTCTTATTCGCTGACCAGTACGTATGCTGCGGGTATCATTCGCGACAGGCGATTAACCGGTTAGTCTTTAGGCACGACTGTACTTCCAAAAAAAAAACAACAAATTCCTCGAAAAAAAAGTATCATACGTTTAATATCGTATTTTTTATACGCGAAATAACGATTATTATAAAACGGATTTATTATTATAAAAAAAAAAAAAAACACAAAAAAGAAATGTTAAAAAAAAAATCTCTCGGAAAAATACAGTTCCAAATCCCAAAACCGAATTTAATATGATAATTTCGTATTATTATTATGTATCGTAATTTTTTTTTTTTTATTTGAAATTTAAAATTACTGCAAGTCTATGTTAGTTTTATTGGTATTCCTAATAGTTATATTTTCATAACTAATTATTATGGAGCCAGGACGCCGATGCTCTAAAAATCTTATAAAACACTCCTAAGAAAAAAGCAATTTTAACTTCAAAAACACAACGAATTCCCCGAAAGCGACCTATATAGCAATGCCCTACAGACATTTAATTTACAATCTAAAAACATAAAATAAAAAAATCATTAAAATTGTTTAAATTTCCTAGACCGTTTTTTTATTTATTTGTTTTTTTTTCTTAGAATTACGATTATTATTTATTAATTACAATTAATATACTCGCATATTAAACGACTAATGATTGTATTAGGTGCATACGTTTACGTATTATATTAATATTATCTTATTTACAGTTTTTTTCAACTTCCTCACAAATTTTAAATTATAGGCAAAAAAAAAAAACAAATATATATTACTTAAAATAACAATAATAATAATCTCGTGATTTTTCGGTCGATTATCGGGAAATAGTTTTAAAACGACTTAAATGTACGAAAATGACCTTAAAATATCTTAAAAATGCTCTAAAAAATAAAAATTTGTTATTTAGGTTCGTAAGTTATTGAATGACGTTTCTTAGCTAGAAGAAGAGTATCATCTAAGACGTTCTAAAATATATATATATATATATTTATAATAGTCATCAACCCCTGGCCCTGCTTATGATGCGTATCAAAATAAAATATGTAAAAAAAGATACGTTAATGTAGAGTTAAACGTTTTTTTCTTATTTTTTTTTTTGTAGTTATAAGTCAAATGTATAAATTATTATTAATAAAATATTATAATTTAACAACGAATACAAACAGTCGTGAATACGTATTTAGGATGTAAAATAATTTTTTTTTTTAATTCTGTGTTTATAATAAGGTTTTTAAAAAATGGTTTAAATTTCATCTCCCGTACAACGATATAAATCCCAAGAAACTAATTAAACTCTATAAAACACATTTATATATTATTATTATTATTATTTTGTTTATGAATTTTGTGTATGAACACGAATGTTTTTTCTCGCAAAATAAGATATAAATAGCAATATTTTTATTCAAAAATTTTTCCAATCTAATAATTTCACTTATGAAGTATATTTCTCTATTTTTAAGGGAGAGGGGCTAAATTTACTATAACCAATTTTCGAAGGGACCGAGTTCCCCCTCTCCCCGATTTCCGCCAACGGCGTAATACGTTTTTATTTTGCCCGCAGGTTCCGCGTTCACTTCGCAGAGGGTGGTCAAGGAGTCGGTGGTCGCGGACCGGCCGTTCATGTACGCGCTGTACAACGTGGCGAACAACGTGATATACGTGGCCGGTAAACTGGAGCGGCCCGTTTGGGAGGAGACCGCGGACAACAACGGCGATTCGGCGACGGACGCGGAAACGATCAGAACTTAAGGGCTGACGGACGGATCGATCGGTTGGACGTTCAGCGCTAACGGGGAGTGGACTCTACACTGCAGTAGTGGACTTGTTCGAAATACATTATAAAAACAACAGACGTCTCCCCCGCCGCGACGATTATTATTATTATTATCATTAATTTATTTATATATAACGTTTATTATTATTATTATTATAAATATATTACGATTATTCTAATTAGATTTTTGATTTTTGAACGACTTAGCTCGCAAACACCGGCAGTGTGTATTACGGCGTAAAATTAATAACGATTTGGCATGATTTTTAATGCCATACTCCATACACAATTGGTGTGTTCCAGAAAAATATTTCGTTCTTCACCCGTGTACTTCGGTGTTCCTGTTGCCGGCCAAATACAACAGTTACTGTTTTATCCTCGTTTATTTTGATCCGCACAACGTTCTGAACCACTCGACTTCCACTACTTTCTGTAGCTGAATTTTAACTATGTTAACATTACGGTTTTTTTTTCTTTTAGAAAATGAGTGTATCGTCTGCAAATAGCGCGATTGCGAGTAGCCCTTTATACTATTGATTTCCGTATAAAATGAATGTAAACAACGACGTGATAAACAAACAGTTTAATAGATTCAGCACAACATAATATAAGATGTATTTAAAACGACAATGTATCAGTATTATTATATTTATTTAATTACGAAAAAAAAAAATATATACCTATGTATATACTTTTGAATAAGATAATTATGTACAACTTTGTTGTTAAATTACTATAACAAAAGATTAATAACGAGATGAGGTGGTAATGATCCATCATTTGATTTCGTTTTGAATTTGTTGCCATTTCTGTACCAATGATGACACATACTTCTGTTTTAATCCAAGTCCCACGTCCAATTTTCCTACCTGTAACCAAACAAAACACACATTTTAAATGTCCACACAGTACATATTTCAACAGTAAAATTTCCCATAAGTTTCATTCGTTTTAAACATTAATATAAACACACTTTTGTTTCGTTGAAGAACAGAATATTACATAACGCATTTCTAAAGGCTACAACAAAATATTTCTTATACTTAAGTAGATATGTGAATTAGTGAAATGTAATTTTGAATCTCTGTCAAATCGATATTGTTAGAGTTGAAATTAATAGAAAAAAATGGTAAAGAACGAACGATATTAATGTGTCATGTCGAAATGTTAGGGTGCTCAGTACAACGAAAAAATGTATCACCTTTTTCTTTTTTTTCGGTTTAGCAATTTCTTTGTCTTCCTCTAAGACATTCTTGTTCGTTTCAGCCAAATTTTTCAATTTTGGCATAGTTTCGATTTCAGGAGTCGGAACTGCGATCATCGTTTCTATTTGACTAGGCTGCTGTTTTGATTCAAACTGAGCAAGGTCAGCATAGAATGAATTTAATTCATACGATAGTTCATCTCCAGGAACAGGTGGCTAGAAGAAAATATATAAATTACTCGACATCGAAGAGACAAAAAAAAAAAACACCATCCTCCAATCATCACTTACAACAATAATTTCAGTGTCTTCTTTATGATTATCTTCTTCGATATCCATGTCCACTGGTTCGGGATGACTAGTATTTTGATCGGAAATATTCGGAGGAGGAGGAGTGTCCATTCGAGGTGATGAAGAAGTACATTCGGATTCTTCAACTGGATATTGCCACTGTGTACGGCCGTCGGAAACGTTCTGATAGTAATACCGCGTGTTAATTCTAAAATAATATCCATAGCAAAGCATTATGAAACAAATGTCACTGCCAGTTTCAAAGACACATTAAAAATAAAAAAAATTATTAACAGATTTTTTTTGTTAATAATATTATTAATTAATGATACTTAAGACTTAATATATAATAACTTTATTTAAGATTAATACTTATGTTCGACTCAAATAACCATTTTAATTATGAAAAATATGTCATTGTAGAGCCTGTTGGAGACAAACCTGCCTTGTAGATATAAATTCCGCCAATTAATCCACCTGCGCTTAACATGGCTCAAATGCAAGTTTTGAATACAATTGAATACTATTAAATATAAAGTAGTAAAAATATAACATTATTACAGTAATAGGTAATTATTTTGCACAATATCAATTTGTAGGCTTGTTCCTCGTTTCAATTTGGTTCTGTACGCTGAAGTCGGTGCAATGTGGTATAGATGTGAGTCCGCATACATACCTATACTTGTATTACAGACGAAAAAAATAACAAAAGAAACCGCACTAAATTGATAGCAGTACAACAGTAGTGTGCACTCTTCTAATACGCTGTTAAAACGCCCTCAATAACAATAATTCCCCTAACTAATCTTTTAAATGAATTATTAATTAAATAAAATGCATGTTTTTCTGATTGTTTTCGTATGAAACAATCCGTTAGTCCATATAATCTTAACAAATTATACACAACATACTTGTCCCACTGGCATATCCAACCATCTGGAGCGACCGACTCTTCCAATGTGCTTAATTCAATAGCCATTTCGTCCAACCATTTCGAGAAATATTTGTCATTCAAACAATTAATTTTCCACGCTTCCATTAAAGTCTAAAAAATACAACACAATTAACCAATTGTTAATAAAACTATAGAAGACATTAATTAAGGATTATTGACTGTAGTTTTTTGTTTTGCATTTAAGCAGGTTTTAGTTATGTTCATTAAATCACGCAGAACCTTTTCTAAAAAAACTTACGTCAATTTTTATCGTCATAACTTGAACTGAAGACAATTTTTCACTGTTTTCGCAATCTGACAGGAAATGCAATTTTGACGAGATCAAAAGTGACAAATCTTCAATATGATTTTTACCTAAAAAATTATTTTAATATCGTAACTACTCAAAATTAATAAATATTTTGATTGCACGCATTACCTTTGGCATCACAGTTGTTAATAGGAACTTTTTGTTGCTTTTTACCATTATATTTATCGGAATTCTGATTGCTATTTTGTAAATTAATTGTTTCGCCTTTAATAAAATTAATAGAACCTCCATTTTTATGTTTAGACGACACGGAATAACCGAATCCGGTTTTTACATTGGCACACGGGTCTTGGGCGTATGAAAATGACTTCTCACTTAAATCAGTTTTCTGATCGTCCACTGTAAATAAAAAAACAATTCCAATAAACACATTAATGTTTAGAACGATATTTTTAATTGAATAAAAATTATTTTTACTCGAGTCTTCGTGATCATTGTTCCCATAATTGGCAATTAAATCAAAAGATTTTACAGAATTATTTTCTTTCGACGAATCCAGTATTGTAGAAGTAGTGCGTGTTCTTTCATCAGTATTCAAATGGTATTTTGAGTTTGTATCATTTTCATCCAGTTTTGATTCGAGTTTTACAATCACTTTTGAGTCGGACAATACAACTGATGTATTGTCTTCTTTGATATTATTATTCGTAGTTTCGTCTATGTAATCGGGCGGTACTTCACTTTTCAAAATGTCAAAAATATCACCACTGTTAGATTTTTTCTCCAAAGATTTCTGTACATTAGGTTTTTCTACCACGTAATCCGGTGGTACTTCTTTGCCAATAATATCTAATATGTCTGGTTGACTGTTCGTTTCGCACGAACCAAGCGATTCGGCCTCGTTCGACTTATTCAATTCTTTCAGTTTAAACATTTCGGCCTTTTCTTGCAATCTCTGAAGGATGGTACATTTTTGATTTTCTTCATCTAAATTATCATCATCACTAGAATCACTTCCATAAGCGACTAAAGCACTTATCACTTTGGATTCCAATTTCGATTTCTTTGAACCATTACACGAATTCGGATCGAGAGTAGGTAATGATTCGCTCGACACTCGTTTTCTAGAATTATTTGTCTTCTTCAACACGTCTAAAATATAATTTCAACAATACGTCACAATAGTTATACAATAAAAATTTAAATTACAATGTCATACCTTGATTTTCCACACCATGAGCTTCATAATGTTCAGGTTTTTCCCACGTAACTTTATTTGTTTGAGTATTCCAGTAGTAAATGAATCCTGATACATCATCATAACATTCTTGCCACACTATATATAGTACAAAAAAAATATCGATCAAAAATTACTATCTAATATCGATAACCCCAAGTGTCGAATTGAACATGCACATTTAAGTCCGTGCGGAAAAAAAATGTACATCGTTCAATGTGATTCAGTTACAAACTATTATAACAACACGAAATTATATTAATTTCGTAATTATAAATAATGTATATAACACTGTCAAGAAAATAATATTAAATTCGTTCATCTAGGATTTTATTTTAACACAACTTACCGTAATCGGAATTATTATGTTGTGTCGTATTCATTATTTGTTCTTTAACGTCGTTAACATAATTTTCGATTTCTTTGGTATCTGTAAAACAATTATTTCAGATATAATTTTATTTTCACAATAAAACACGAATAGGTGGTGGAGAGAATCTATAAGCGTTTGTCAATCCTTTTAACAGATATTGATCAATATCTCTATAATTACGAATGCCCATAAAAATAAAAACGATTATAACAATTTTAAATTTCACCTGAGAGAATAAGTTATTTATTTATAATAACTATTAAATTGTGAACAATTATGATAAATATAGAAAATGTAAATATATAACGTATATATTATAGGTGTTGGAAACGAGTATTATTGAAATGATTAAGGAAAACGTTACTTACGAATAAAAAATAAACACGTATGGAAATTGTTTTTTTTAGACCTGTTATTACTCATTAATAAATATGTTTTTAGTTTCAGTAAAAATTGTTTATTACTGTTGTAAGCAAAACTATGCACATTTGTAAGTAATTTCTTTTGTAACCAGTTTTCGATTAATTTTTTTTTTTTTTGAGTTATTTAAACATATAATGACCAATATTACGAGTTATTTTGATCCAAACCACGAATAACATTATTGTAACATTGAATATATATATATATTTTTTTTTTAAACACCCAAAACTCTTTCTGTTAATTATTTAGAAATGTCTATTTGAAAAAACATTTACAAACTTATAACAACAACTTACTTATTATTGTTTTAAATAATGTTAAAAATACTATACCTTCGCTGCTGAAATTAAGAAGTACACTCAATCGTGTAATGTTAAGAAATGACAAAAAAAAAAAAAAAAAAAAAACACCTCAACCTTGATTTCTTAGTTATTACTATTATTAACACATAATAAATTTAGCCTTCAACGTTCACAATAAAAATGCAATACATTTTTGGGAAATATTATAGTACTAACTTTGTAGAGAATACCATATGGTTATTACCTGTCTATATTGAACAGTATTCTAATGAGAAACATATCAACTGATTTAACAATGTTGTAATCGACAACAACAACAATTATTATTATTATTATTATTGATAAAAGTGCCACGTAAAAGCAAAATTAATACCAATTTTTTTACCGTCTATTCATACCGATATAACGAATATACATAATAACAATAATAATAGCGCGGTAGACGTTTATTAAAACCCATAATACGAACGCATGCGCCAGACAGAAAATAATAGTCAATAAGTGACACTGTCGGTTTATTTTATTAGTGTTTTAATCGATCGTTACGTAAAAAACGCGAACGACGAAAACGTTTTTGTTCTTAGACGGCAATACAAACTTCCCCTTGTATTACAAACGCGTAGTTTGGTAACAGTAACGTATTAAAAAAAAAAAAAAAAAAGAAGTAAATAGAGAGGAGACGTGTGTACACAATCGTTTCGTGATTAGTCGCTGGGGGACGACAAAAATGAAAACAAAAACGATTTCGGCAGCGTAAACCATAAACGAGAACGGCCGCCGGTGACTTACCGCAATCCAAAGAGTGGTTCATAACTAATTTCAGTTTTCTCCTGTTCATCGCGGCGGCTGCGGCAACGGTTAGATACACCGAACGATTCGCTGACACGTACACTGACGACGAACGCGGCGTCACTGACGCTGGCCGGTTGCAGAAAAGCGTAAGAAACGCGCAGCAAACGAATCGTACAAAACCGAACGAAAGTTGAACGGACGCGAGCAGACAGATGCGAAATAAACACAAGAATGGCGGTCGCGAAGCAAAAAATATCCGGTGAACAAATATCAACAAAAACAGTTAGCCGCAAAAAGCATAAAGCGATCACCACCGCACTTATTATAATTTTTCATTTGTTTATTTTCAATAATATATGTATATATATATTTGTTTTTTTTTTTTTTTGCGCATTCCCGTTTCTATTATTCCTCCTCAGCCGTCCCACAATTATTATTACAATGATAAATTGTTTTCTTATCACTTATCGCGACGGTTCGTACCAATTACCTCCCGTATACCGTGGTACACAGGTCGGGCAACTTACAATCGATAACTCCCACGTCGTACGATTATTATTATTAGGCCGCGCTCACGTTGGACGCGTTTTCGTACGAATTCGATTCGTGCGAACACGCGCGCGCGCGTACGATCCCGACCTACCAAATACCGTGGTGGCGCGCAGATCACGGATGGGACCGGGGGCGTATACAAGGGGGGGGGGCGATAGGGGCGATCGCCCCCCCCTAGATACTCGTGTATGTACCTATATCTACCGACAACTAAAACTAAAATGTAATAGAACATTTTTTTTATTTAAAACTTATTGTTTTCATATAATTTTTCGATAATTCTGAGTTGGCAACAGATCCGACGGGCCGTTTTTCTATTCGCCCCCTCCCCCCCAGGGGATGAAGTAAATACGCCCCTGGATGGGACAAACGGATATTTCAAGTGATTCGGAATCGGATTCGCTAAAAATGATTCCGTTCATCGATTCAATTGGTTCACTCGATTTAAAATGATTTCGATCAGTGATCTAATTAATAACAAATCAATTATACCGTTTTTCATTCAAATACCTACCTACCTAATAGGTATATAAACTGGTTGGACTATAAAATTGGTTGAACTCCGGTTTTCAGGTCGTCTCTCCTTAAAATATTGAACAAAGATAACAGTGGTGTTGAACTGCGATAATAATTTATTTAAAATACGAATTGGAATCGAAAATTATTATAGGCCGGCATAAACATTAAACCGTTATACGAATTAATGCGGATTCGGTCGCGTTGAAATGAAGTTACGAACGAGAGTCAAGTAAATCATCGGGCGAAATGAATTAACGAACGAATCCGTTCTTTTACCTTCTGAATCCCCGAGTCAATTCGTTTGCTGAAACGATTCCGTAATTCCGTTCATTCGTTCGCGAACGGTCCGCATCCCCAACGCGGATCGTTCGTGCGTATTCTTTACGCACGTGTAATTTTGACGAATAAGGACGTCACGAATGCGACATTTTAACGGAACGCTGACTATTTTACGGACGATAAAAATTCGTGTCCGATGTGAGCGCGGCCATTATTCGGCGCGATGAATTTGATCGACAAAAAAAAAAAAAAAAAATGACAAATTAAATATTATAATAAAATTTAAAAAACAAAACTATAAATTTCCACTCGTAATCGGAGGCGGTTTAGGTATTATGAATAGGATTATAGGGTAAAGTGTGAGCGCGTCTTGGAATTTCGATGATATCCAAAATGTTCGATTATAAAAATAAAACTTATTTATATATTAAAAACAGTAACAAAAGGTTTATGAAAAATGTAAATAATTACTAAACTGAATTGCGTACGCGGGAAAAGGATTCGCCCGAAGGTTACCACCAATCACACTTTACCTAACATCCGGTTTTTTACACACAAAACACATTTAATTCTTAAAGTGTTACGTGTATATTTAAAAAAATACAGTTTTATCCGCCTATTTTTTTCTTCTTTAATTTCTAATCTGTTGACTCCTCAGGAATTAGAGATGTGTAGAACAAAAAAATACCCCTATAGTCGCGGTAACATTCATTTCGTGTAAAAATCTTGTGCCTTAATATTACGCGCGTACGACTACTACACGGGGTGGCCTGCAGAATTCTCTTGTCCACCCGTCAAATTACGGTTGTAAACGCATTTTAATATTTGAAGATTTTTGTTATTTTTTTTCTGCGTTTTCGCCGTACACCCGCAACCGGTATTTAATAGCGGAATCAATGACATTATTATAGATTTTTCTCTTATACGTGAATACAGAATTATACGTATTATACAATTTGTTAGAAAAACATACGGTGCTGGACAAAACGAAGTACGCGCACAGAATATTTTCACATTAATGTAATCTAACGTTCGGTAGATCCAAACGTCAATCAATCGCGATCGTAAAAATCCGGTTCACCGTCGAGTTTATTAATACGGCCGATGTTAAGGCCTTCGTTAATTTTTTTGTTTTCCTTGCTCATTTTATAGACCGTTTACGATTCGAAATGACGACACTGCTTCCATCACGCCCGGTCGTTTCGATCACTGTGTTGATTATGAACGCGTCGAGCGTAATAATAATAATTAATTTTAATCAACGACGCGATACCGCGATGAATTTTCTTTTGCGAATTAAAAATATAAAAAGTAAAAAAAAAAATGCTCAAAAAACTCGTTTCGTTAACACCATAGGTTCTCAAACATATTTCATACACCGCCCACTTTGACGATCAAAATTTTTTTAGTGCCCCCCCAAAATTTTTACACTTACCAATTGTTGTTTATCTTTAAACAGTCATTAGAATTATTATATTTAAACACGCCATATTCTATTTTAGAGTTCAAACTTACATTTTAAACGAGCATTTTTAATAAAAGCAATTAAAACGCGCATACTTAATCGAATTTCAATGTATTTTTATTAAAATCTAAACAAATCTTTGAATTTAAATTTATCGAGCTTACTTAATGTGATGGATGAACCTGATGTAGAGTTTAACCAGTTTTTTTTTATATCAGGCTCGAATTCGCTTAAATACAGTCGCCACGTTCGGTAACAAGCAAGCGGCAGATTTCTTTTTTTAGTTATTAGTGTTGTTACCGCACTAAAGCCACAAATACGACGATGGAAACGCTATTATTAGATATCTTTGAACAATCGACCATAATTCAGGGTAAAGTTGCGGGATTACATAATTTTTCGCTTTTTTTAATCAGCTATCGCCCCCCCCCCCCAGACCGCTTCAACGCCCCCCAAACTTCTTTGGGCCTTTTACCGCACCCCCCTTCCCCCTGAAGGCCGCTAACGTCCACAAGGGGGCGTTATCGCCCACTTTGAGAAAGAATGGTTTACACGCTTATTATTCTGTTCGTTCAAAACGGACGATAAACCCATTGCAGCCACGCGTGTACATCGTTTTCGCTCTGAGAACAACGCGCGTACGACGACGAAATCATTTTTGCCGAATTCGATTCGAAGAGGAGCCGACTAGGATTCGAACGGCGAGGTTGAAAAACCGCTGGTGGTGCCGCCGTTCGGCTAACGTTCAGTGACGGTGTGGATATATTTTTTAAATGCGTGTATCAGCGGAGTTTCCTATACAAATAAAGACGAATTATTATTAGATCTCGCAAGGAGATCCGCCATAGGACTGGACCAGAAGCGACGTGACCGCGGTCACGGTCGTAGCCGGAACGCGGTCACCCGCGAACTATCTCGTTATCGAATTCTAGGCGCGCTGTGCTCTCTCGCGGCCCTCAACTCGTTGCGTTTTTTTTCTCGCCTCGTCCTTCTCCGCGTATCGTCGTCGTTTTTCTCGGTAATTCCGTGAACGCACGTGTCGCCGCCGCCGTCGATCGCGCGCGCGCGGCTGAAAATTCCGAAGGCCGTGCGGACGACAGATGATGGTTCGTTAAATAAAGGCGATTGGTAAATTGGATTACTGCGTTATTCCCGTAAACTCATAAGTATCGTGTGTTTTTTTTTTGTTTTTCTACGTAACGCGTCTCATTTTGCTGCATGTTCGGCGACCGGATGCGTCGCCCTTCCTTTTCCGCGCGTAATTTTTATCGCGGTCCAATTATTCTCGTTTGGGGCCGCGGCCCCTACTCGTAGTGGTGCCGTTTGTGCGTGCGCGACGCGTTGTCGCGCCGCTTCGCAGAATACATTAACCTTTCCCCGCGTGCGCACTCGAATGGTTTTTCGCTAACAGCACCGGTTTGCATTGGCCGCTCCCCGTTCCGTCGCCGCCGCCGCCGCCGCCGTTCGATTTCAAGTACTCGGTTTTTCGATATTATGTACTCGCGTTATGCGACGACGACGACGACGACGACAACGACAGTTTATCGGAACACTCGGCATGGACGGCGACCGCCAGTGTAAGTGAGTGGTGTACGTCGCCCGCCCGTACTCGTTGTTATTATTCCGTCGCGCGGTTCTTTCAATTCTTCTCGACGACGACGACGACGACGGGGGTGGTCGTTTTTACCTATTTATTTTATTTTTGTTTTCTATGCGTACGCGACGAAAATCTTTTACGAAACCGTTTGTAAGTACTCGTCTTCGTTTTGGTTTCTTTTTTTTTTTTCTGAATTTCTGATCGTCTCTCGGTTGTTGCGAACCGTGTCCCCCCCGCACGCCAATAAAACGGACTGTCGAAAACGCAAATGGTTCGTTTACAATCGTACGAATGCTCTACAAAGCGACGCACAATAACACGATACACACTCCCCCTGCCATCGGTGGGATTCCATCCATCCGTAAAAACGTAAATCGACCGATAGTAGTTGTGGTAATATTATTGAAATACGAAATGGAACAACGATAAGTTATCGTTTTTCACATTACCAACACTCTTTGCGCTCCCTTTTGAGAGCGCCCGTCTACATACCTTTGGTGATAGGAGGTCCATGTCAGTTAAAAATCCATTTGACGTTTAATATTTGTGTTTTACACTTCTACTACAAAAATATATATAATAATTATATTTATACTTTTTAATAATATTAAATATACACTTTTTAATACAATCGTATTTTTCCAAAATAAAATTGTTTCTAGTTCAAACCGAATATAATATTGCGTTTCACAAGTCTTAATACGCATTGAGAATTAGAATAGATAAATTTAAAAAAAAATTTGGCATAATATCAAAGTACAATTATTACAATGGTTCATAATTATAATAATAATAAAAACAGAAAAGAATCGAAACGATTACGTACATTTGGGTATTACAATCTCTTAGAGAATTAATCTCGTGATAGCGGCCAATTATGTAGGTATTTAAATAAGAATAATTATTTTACAAATAACGAATTAAAAAAAATTAAATTCATTTTGTCATTTTGCTCTTGTCTCCAACACTAATGCAACCACTCTAGTGATGTATCTATTGTTTATATAATAATATGGATGCTATTAAAAAAAAAAAAGTAATTTTAATATTAAAAACTTAATTAAAAAAAAAAAAAATCGATTTTTCTTTATGTTTCAGAGTTCCTGATTATGTTACGACCTTAGACCTCGACCAACAATGCTATTGATAAATGACTATAAGTGTGAAATAAGTAGCGCTCTAGTAATCATGTTTATTATTATTATGTACAATTCTAGTCACGCGTTTCGTTATTGCACCAAATATGCCATCTTCACAGTATTGTCGTTTATTTCTGCGACGGTATTCATACCGCTGATGTTGTGGAGACCGAGGGACTACAGAAATGGATTGTAAGTAAATATATACATGCTTGTTATGCGTATCGGATAAAATATTAACAGTGTATTTGTTTTTTTTTTTTTTGAAATTAGGTTACCTGCATGGGGCGGACGCCAGATATCGAAATTATTAGGTTTGAAATGGAAAATAAGGGGTAAGGAAAATATCGTCCAGAATTCGGGATGTGTCGTACTGATTAATCATCAAAGCTGTTTGGATTTATTGGGTACACGAATTGAAATTATATAACGATTTTACAACTCTGACAAGAAAAAGTGAAAAGTGTCTGATTTACAATATTGTTTTAGTGTTATCCGAAATATGGCCAGTGATGGAAAGGTGCACGGTAATCTCCAAAAAAGAAATATTTTATTTTTGGCCGTTCGGTCTAGCGTCTTGGCTGTGGGGTACAATATTCATCGATCGACTAAATGTGGAAAGTGCCCAAAAGACTATTAATAAGACCGGAGAAACTATTCGTCGAAAACATGTAATATTTTAGAACACTATCATTTTCTCAGTGAACATTTAAATTTCTTAAAGACAGCCAGTTTTTTTTTTTTTTTTTTGTTAAACTAAATTTAACATTAAAGTTGACAAACTAAATTGAAACAAAACTATTGGTACTTATATACTTGTTAGAATATAACAACTATTGAGTTGGCAATTATACAACTTGTAAATGTGTTCAGAGGGGAAAGGAATGTGTGGTTGTTGTAGTATTTGTAAATGTTTATTTATGTTCATAATAGGCAAAACTTTGCATGTTTCCCGAAGGCACAAGACACGGTGGATTAGAACTTTTGAATTTCAAAAAAGGCGCTTTTCATGTCGCCATTTCATCACAGTGTCCTATACAGCCAGTAGTCGTATCGCGATATTATTTCTTGGACCACGAAAAACGTATTTTCAATTCTGGTAAATGACGAATCGTATTTATGATTGGTTTTGTGCACATACTGTATGTTGTCGTACACTTTCTTGTTTTGACCAGGTCACATTGTCATAACCATATTGCCTCCGATAGTCACCGAGGGAATGACCAAAAATGATTTAGTCGGGCTCATTGAGAAGTCTAGATCTATGATGCAAGACGTTTATACGAAATCATCAGAAGAAATGAAAACAAAATATTACAATGTCAGCTAAAACTGTGACGACGATATGTTTTAATTTATTCTTACGAATAATTGACTATCAATATGTTAGTGTGTACGATCATGGTAATGAACCAACTATTGGCGTGATAGTTATTAGGTATTAAAATTATGTGTGCTTTACAGTATTTTTTTCTTTTTTTTTTTTTTTTTTGGACAAATGTTTTGCAAAATATTTTATTTTTTAAATTTTAAACGAGGGCAAATTTTCTAAATAGTAGTCATATTTTAAAATATAAAATTACATTTTTATTACATACACTTATATATAATATTATTTTTAAAATTTAAAGGCGGTATTATTTTTATAATAATTAAATTTCACTAGCATTTACAAGTAGTCATTTATACAGTTTTAAAAAGTTAATTTGTATTTCCAAGAATTATAACTATTATATACGTGCTGAGAAAATTGTGTGTTTTGAAACTAAATTATGTATTTAACAGAACACCGATTATTACTATGTGTATGCTTTTTATTATTATTTATTACTATTTAGGATTAGTATTTATTTTTTATTTTGAAAATAAAAACATTTCATTCAAAACACGTTGGCCCTGTGATGATTATTATTATTTGATGTATACATTTTTTTAATGACACACCACTATCGACTTTTGGTGGTGCCAACATTCGGTACGGAAAACGAGCCACTTCGCCCTTGCAACTAACCAAACCTAATATAAATCTGTGAGAGGGAGAGGACGAAATCGATAATTTTCGAAGGTAATGTCACAATATTTGACTTGAAGTTTCAATTATGCTTTTATAAAAACCTCTATTAATCGTCCGATAACAAAGGCGTTTTTTGAAATTAAAATATACCCTGTGTATACATATATGGATGTTTGAAACAAGAAAGCGTTTATAAATCCTGTGTACTGCGCAAGTGCAGGAAATTGGTAATTCATAATGCTTCTATAGTTCTTTAGAAGGGATTTTAGAAGCCAAAGTCTAAAAGTTATTTTGTCATAGCATTGGGATGCGTCATTGATCACAATAAACGCGCATATAAATATATGTATATAATTATATAACTGAGCAATTAAGCTTGAGCAAAATATATAAAACCATAACGCAATAAAATTATAATTAATAAATGAATAAACCCAATTATATAAAAGAAAATAAAAAAATAAATTATTTACTACAATTTTTCAAACAATCTATATATACAATTGCAACAAGTGAAAAATTTTGTTGCTGTATAACCGATGGATTCGTTAGTCTTTTTCAAAATGTATTCAAGGATAAAAAAAAAAGTCGTTTAATCTCAAAAATATAATCATCATATTCATCATTCAAAACATGTGTAACAAGAAAGAAATACATTTCTTTATGATAAATTATGTATAAATCTTTATCAAATACAATAAAAATACAATTTATTCAACTGGTTTATTCGCTATATTATAATAAATAAGAAAAAAAAATATTATTGGTCTGGGCTAACACCGCATGTTTTTTGTTATTGGTAAAATACAAATTCGAACAATAACGGCTGTTAAGAGTAGTAAAAAATAGTAGTTTACATTGTATAAGTATTTTTAATATTTACGACGACTGAACAAAACTGACGCGTTTCCTTCGTGCTTTAAGTATATCGTAATAAATAAATTATATATCACAAAAATTCGCCGATATCAATAAAAAATAAATTAAATTCCGCGAACAAAAGCTACACTTTTCAGTGTACTCGTGTTCAATAAATATATTAACAATATAATATATAAGTTAACAATTTTTATAAATATTTATATTTGCTTGCAGGCAACTGATAGATGAGGTGGGAGATACAATCGGACTTGTGCCATAATACATTTTTTTTTTGCTATTTCAATACACATAAGTAAATAACTATTGAATATGAATATAAATTTTGACCATAAATTTCTTTTGTTACCTGAAGTCAAGTACACAAATATATAGACACGTCAAATATAAAAATGTTTGCGAATATATTGTATCGATGATTTTCTCAACATCATTATTTAATTAAATGTCCCGTTTGGACGGAGGAATTAAGTGAGGAGGTAGTTCGACTGGTAGGTCGTTGCCTTCCACTTTTACTTTTATTAAATGCATGGCCAACGCAAACTCGTCCATGTCTAGAAAGCCGTCGTGGTCAATGTCCGATAATTTCCATATTTTCCCCAGCACTGAGTTTGGTAGTTTTGACTTGACCATTTCAGCCTTGGCAACTGCAATGCGTAACATAAAAGAAGAAAATAAATAAAAATTAAAACCATCACCACCATACGACGACATTATACGTACTAGCTCCGGATAATTTGCCGTCCGACTTTTCCAGGGAATTGAATACTGCGTCGTAGTTTTGACGATCCTTGGTCACGACCCAGACGGTTTCACCTTTTCCCGCATCGATACCTTCTCCTCTCTTGTAACCGAATGGGCTGACCGTGTCCTGGATGCTTACGAATGCGCCGCCTGCGCAACAACAATTTATACAACATTATTTGACTCCTATTTTTGGGAAGTTGTTAAATCCATTTGTAAAACTGTATTGAAATTGATTTATTACAAAGGGATTTAACGAGGTGAGGAGTTTAAAACCAGCGCCACAACTAGGATTCAAGGAGTGCTAGAAATAGGCGTATTAGAATAGTAAAACATATTTTTCAAACCTATTTTAGTTTTGAAGAAAAATGACAAAAATTTCGAATAAATTTCAAAATTTGTTACTAAAATTGTGGACTAAGTGAGATTATAAAATGAAATGTAAATTTCGTTTTATTTTCATATTTTGTTTAATTATTAACCAAAAACATATATTTATACACATACATCTTTGGTGCTATTACCCGTTGTACGACATGGAACGTGTACGTACGTTGTACACTGTGTATATCGTAGTTATAAAAATCAACTATTAGCCAAATACTGTATAAAAATTGTAAGTAACTAGCACTTATTTGGATTTAAAGATTAGGGGATCTTTTTTATAAGGCCTTACTTTTGTTACTGACCCCTCCCCCTTCTCCGCGACTATTGTAGGCACTGTTTAAAATGACGTATATGATTAGATCATAGATTTTTTGACGATCGCATGATTCCTCCAATAACGGGAAATTTGAATCCATTCGATGGAGAATAAATTCGACAAACCTTTGATGATGGCCTGCTGCTGTTCGCCGTCTCCGTTGCTGACCTTGCGGTTGTCCACGTCTTCTAAAGGGATCATGGCCATCAGCTTGGCGATGTCGTCGGATAACATCTTGTCCACCTCTTCTAACAGATGCGACTTCAGACTCTGGAACTTGCTGAAATCCAAGTTGACCAG
The DNA here is from genome assembly GCA_032441825.1 of Chaetogeoica ovagalla. NCBI lineage: Eukaryota > Metazoa > Arthropoda > Insecta > Hemiptera > Aphididae > Chaetogeoica > Chaetogeoica ovagalla. The sequence continues at coordinate 1,115,555 of CM063743.1, read as the reverse complement.
TACGTCCTGAAGAAAAAAACATAAGCAAGTATAATAAATAGCGTACCACTGTCGACGGTGTTTATATACCTGCATTTTTTTCAGCTCGGGAAAATCTCCGGGCGAGATTTGATGTTCCCGTTGGATGGTCAGGTAAATGTTTCCGAGATTTTTTATCAGCTCCTTTTTCTTGCCGTCCTTCCTGAAAATCGATGGCATCTCCTTGTGCAACGCGCTGATTATGTAAGCGTGAACCTGCGCGTTAAAAAAGGATGTTAACGAAGGTTTTTTCGTTTTTATCGTTGTTTAATAGTGAACTGGACACAACAGCCTTCTCAGAAACGCGATTAAAATATTGGTTTGTAAATGGATCGCAATAAAGTCAATGTGTATTAATAAAATTGTATTATGTTCCATATTATTATTCTATGCTAAATATTACTATGCGTGCGACTTACAAGCGAATTACACATTATACAAGCGTGCGCAGTGCCGGATTTGTGTTATGTAAATACGTGAAGAATTGTCAACACAAAATCGCATATGTTTATACTTTTTTATATTCCGATCAAAGCGATGATTTTTTTTTTTTTTTGCTCGTAAACATTTTTTCGAGTGATCGGATGATCTTTACTAACGTTAATTTCCGATAGTAAAATTGCATCTAGTTGGTATTTTATTCGATTATACACGTGTTTTGATTCTCCTGAATAGAAGTTTCCTTAAGCGTACAGAAAAATTACCCGTTTTGTCGACTTTTTTGGACATGGTCACAATTTTTGTATTATAAGATTAAAAAAAAAAAAATGTACGAATTTAAACGTATATAAAATCTTAACGCAATATTTATCATATTCATTAATTATAAAATCAACTACTGCTCAGAATCGTATTGCGATTACAATGATGGATTTACTACTACGTATCGTTGCTTTCAAATTTGGAATAATAATAATAATAATAATAATAATAATACATCTCTAAAATCTCTGCGTAAGTAACTCACTTGAATCGATATCCACAGCGTCCGCGGTTCATTATCACCATTATTATTATTATTTTTATTATTATTATTATTATTAATTTTTACAATTTGGTAAATATATACCAATTTATACAAGGTATATAGTTAAAAAAATTAAATTAATTTATTGCACTGATTTTTGTAATAATGTATTAAATTAATTTTATCTACAAATCTGTTTTAAGCTTTCATAGATTAAAAAAAATAATAATAAATAATACTTTAACTAGCAGAACAAATTTATTTAAATTTGCTCACCTATGATGATAACACTATTAATAATTTATACTATAGTATAGTGTTATACATTTTTTAAATACATTTTTACATAGTAATATTATAAAAACGAGTCCGTATTAAAAAAAAAATCCTAATTGACGGACACACGAAAGAACCGTTTTTTGTTAAATATTTTCGTACATACTTCCCGCTAAATTTAAAAACAAAAAAAATGTACAAATCCACTGGCGGCTTTTACACAATATTCAACTTCATTATTTTTGATAATTTATTTTAATTTATGCGTGTGTTACGAACAATATATGAATTGTACATAAATTATAAAAATAATACATATTATTACTATTATTATATTCGGAACTTTTGATTTGCAACAAGTATATTGTTTGTAATATAATAACAGAATAGATTTCGAATATCGTGCCAATAGCCTGTTATTTTGGTTCACTTTATTAAAAGTGTTTATTGTTTATTAGAACAGCAGTCGTACGGAGATCAAAAAAACAAATCAAAAAAGATTTTTGTTCATCCTATTACATACATACACCATAATGTTAGAAAACGTGTTTATTATACAGATACGAATTAATTATATTCATTTAAATGTCGGAGTAATAAAATTGGAAGTTTTGTAAATAATCATAGAGTCGGCGGGAATGGGAATCGATATTTTTTTTATGGTGGAAAACTATTGTGATCAGGGAAACGTTCATCAGATTTCGAAAACTCTATTTACACGGGCATATCGGTAATCAAATACATACTTTGGCCAGTCGTGCGCGTTTTATCAAATCGTTCAGTTTCCTCAGCGCCGCGTTACCCGGCAACGATTGCAAGTCCTTGAACAAATCCTGTTCTTCGTCTTCGAACAATCTATAGAAAGAAAAAAAATAAATATAACTACACGCGCGTAGTTACGAAGTTACGCTTCTTAATTTGCCCGGGGGATTATTAACAACAATTTTAATCAATACATTCTCGTATGGTCATTATATTATGGTCTAATACCCTTGTTTTCATGGATGAATCCGTTTTGACATTGTCGGCTGGCTACGCGCATTTTTTTATACGCGGGACTTCGCATCCAACCCGTTGCTATAACCTTCTCCCAGCGTTTTTTTTTCCCGCGGCGGCAAAATGCAGCGCTATTTTTGCAGCCTTCTACCGTATAAATCCCCGATAATTTTCATATTATTTCTGATTCTCAATGACCACCAGCTTGTTGGCCGATTGGCAAACGCTTTTCATTCCAATTGCTCTCCCGATCATTTTTACAATCCGTAGTTAGACGCTTATTTGGTCGCTCAATTTCAGATGATCTACCTTTCACATGCATTCTAAAGATTTCCGAGCATGTATAAGTAATGACATAGTATGGCCAGTCCCCCTCTCTATGTCCTTACACCGATACACCATTCCTCTTCATTTCAGACTCATCAATCAAAAAAGCGAGGAAACCTTTCAGTATTTTACGACGGCTCCGTTTTTAAACTAATTTCCCTCTAGAATTACCACTCGACCATTGTTGCGGGTCTTAAACGCTATAGTCGTCCAGTGACCAGACCGCGGATGGGTCGTGATTTATTACAGATAATCACGCGATAGGACTCAATTACAGTCCTGACTGCGATGACGGTGAATATTGCGCGATTTTCGTCACCTGTTAATTAATCGTCTAACTTTATCTCCCAGCACAATAACTAAAAAATATTTTTAAAAAAAAAAAAACCTCTTCTTCTTCTATCACCGCACCGTAATAACCTCTAATCACCTTTCATTAAATACGTTCAAAAATTTTATCCTTGAAAATGGTTTTGAAATTTAACAATTACATAGATTTCGGTATATGTCATAAATCTTTATACAACACCACTAAATCTTAATATTCATAACGGTCGAAATGCAATAACTATTCGTTAATATTTCTCGAATAAATAAAATAACAATAATAATAATAAAAACACGACTCGCGCGTTATTATAATGGACGGATTAAAAAAGTACCATTCCTCTTCCACACAGTTTATATTTACAATAAACAAATATAACAGTACGCGCGCGTGTGTGTGATGGTTAAAATTTAAATTATGATTTATGTGTGTAACGTTCATTTCGTCGATAAACCTTCGAACGACAGACGTTTAAATGTATTAAAAAATAAACAAAACATTTTCTTTTCCGTTCCCGCTCGCCACACTTTAGCGCAGGCGCGCGCAACACATATTTTTTTATAAAGTGAATTTATTTGGAACTCCTCAAAACCATCTGTCGGTGAAAAATCGCAATTTACGTGGTGTTCACGTAGATTGTGTGTAGAAGAAATGATATATTAGATTTATATAATAGAACGTCGTCGGTTATTGCAAGAAAATTCTAAAAACAACAAAAACGGGGTGGGAATAATGACACGAAAATATTCATTTACTATAATATTATGTATATAAAAAGAGTAAAAAAAAAAAAAAAAACAATATCGCGTGGACTGCAATTATAATAATAAATATCGGAATTCGATAAATATTATCGTGAAACGCGATTAAAAACGTTAAACGTTTCTCGGAAAACGCGCACTAGTATACTATAATGCATACTTTGGTTTATGTCAAATGAGATGTATTAATTTATATACGTATAAAACGACGAAGATTTTATAAATCTAAAAAAACGCGACTTTTGCCACAGATAAAGCGAGAAAAAAGTGTTTTAAATAAGACTTATTTGTGTATAGTAATGGCAATACGAGAATTATAAAAATATTATAAACTGTTATATACAATTGCGCGTAATAATTTATTTCGAGTACAAAATATCACTGGACTATAATTATTAATACGGTTTAGAAAATTTCAGAGCGTACAATTTTAATTTTTAAACGAAATACCCAATACGTAATTTATTAATTTTTTTTATAAGAATCACTTTTATTGAAAATTATGAAATATCGATGAGTTCGCGAGATATTTTAGAAATTTTTTTCACGGAAAATACACGTTTTAGCGAGGCCCGTTTTCACATTACAAGCGTCCCGGTGTCCGATATTCTTTTTTAAATCACGGGCAGGGCCGGCCCGAGGTATTATAGCGGTATGAATTAAAAAACTATTCAATATACTAAATACTATTTTACATATAGGTATTGTTTAAAACGACTTATATTTATAAAATTGTGGATAAAATAATTATTCGGACACAGTTATCGATAAATGTATTATTATTATTTCTTTGAGTACATAGCGATTATTAATTATTCGAAATATTTTCACAATACTTTGGAGCGTGATCGGATTTAGAATAGATGAGCAGCGTTTTGACAGAAAACAAAAAAAAAAAAATGTCCGGCTTTCGCTGGTCGTCTGTCTGGGGCTCTAAGGCGCCCCGATAAAAATTTCGCCCGTATCTTGGGCCGGCCCTGATCGGCGGGATAGAGATAATCGATTTTCCGCGTTCATTTCGATAACGTCGTCGAATCGTATACCACAACGGTATATTAAATTAATTACAGTAATTTCGCGTTTATGCACATAAACGTATATTACGCGTTATTGAATCCAAATAAACGATCGGGGGGCGAAGGGAAACAAAACACACGCAGTAAAAATGTTTAAAATTAATTCGACGGAAATTTGAAATTAATTACGATAAGACGTGCGACGAAACTCTACGATCCGTTTTCTTTTTGTATTTTTGTTACGTCAAAAGTAAAAAAAAAAAAAAACTTAATACGCTCCGCGAATCGGTCCGATTTTTTTTTTTTTTTACACAATTAAAATAACAAATCGTTTTTTTTTCCATTATTGTTATTTAATCGAATGGAATGGAACAAGGTCAACACAACGCGATTATTATAATGAAAAAGAAAAAAAAACCGAATTCAACAAATCTTTTTGTTTCGCTGCGGAGATTCGCTATTCATCGGACGTTACCGGGACTTATTCGCGTAACGCACCACTCGGAGGAATATTGTTGTTGGCAGTGGTGGTGATATGGACGGACGGATGAAACGATACGATTTTAGTGTTATTATTATTTTTTTTTTTTTTTGTCTCCGACGCTTCTCGTGTACATTTCGAATATATATATATAAGGAAATTCATCAGAGACAAATCTGATATCGACCCGATTCCACAATAATCATGGCGATATAGACGAATTTCTCCAAACCGTGATTTTATCGACTAAATATAATATATATATAATATTATAACTGTTCGAATTTCGCAACGCCGTCATTAAGTACATTTATGTACCGTTTAAACGGTTATAAGAAACGCGTGTGCATGTATTCGAATGAACAATAAACTCTCAACGAGCGCATTAATATGCATAAATGAGATAAGGACACAGGAAAGTAGGGTACGACGACTATTGACGCGTATAAGACCAAATACGCATAGTAAAGAATTACAAAATATTTACACGCAAACGCGTATTGTAGAAAGGAAGAGAATATAAAACAATTTACGTTTCATTCGCGATCTACGGGGTTTTCTTATTGTTTTACGCGGAAACAACAACAAAAAAAAAAAAAAAAAACGGAAATAAATCAAAAATTGTCCGCGGGACTGATATCAAAGTGTATTTAAATCGTATACGCGCGCGTAGCGATTATAATATTATTATAATCAAAGTTCGCGTTAAAGAAAAAAATCAGCCTCCCATAATATAAAATCATTTAACCGACGCCCATTGGTCCCGGGAGTGTACGAAAACTCCCTCACGCGATTTGATATTGTTAATAATAATAATAAGACACGAGGCTACACAGTAATACACGACTGCGCGCGCGGATCAGAAGAATGATGTCGTATAAACGAGAGTCCGGGTGACACGCGTAGGACAAAAAAAGAAAAAAATCGAATACACCATTTTCGATTTGCGACGAAAAGTATTCGAAAATTTACGGTGAAAATAAATGGAATAATTGCGCACCGAAATACTCGATGATATCGACGACACGACGGGTGGTATACGAAACGCTAATTTCTTTTTTTTTATAGACGAAATAGTATTTCATTTGCCCAACAACAGAACGGCCGTCGATTTTATTTAACTGCGCGTCGACTTCAACAGAGCTCGTCGTACGTACACACACGTGTACGCAGTAATTTATAAATCTTTTACGTTTGGCGTTTCAGAATTTAAAACCGAAGCGATGATTATTATAGTAATATAAATATAAGTTTTTTTTTTTTATATTTCACGCGACAACATTTACTGGTGAAGAATACATTTCGGGAATAAAAACGAAAAATCACGATATCAGACTGACTGCCGATTAAAGCGGGCAGGACGGTGGTACACGTCGACATTTTATCCAAGTACGGATCATTCATTCGTAGTAAGGAGAACAGTTCTGAGCAGAAGTGTGCCCGTCATACGAGGAATGGTGGTGGAGAAGCCGCCAGAAATACCGGTCCAAAATGGATCCAAAACACTCGAACACGGATTCGGAAGCGGCAAAGGACCGGGTAAGAGAAGATTTTTACGCAATTTTAAAATTAAATCGTTTACAATCAAACGCATTACACTGTACGAGTTATGGGGATTTATGGAAAAAGTTCGTAAGAAATACCGCGAGTTCTTCTTTTCTTTATCTCGGTACCCTCCTAAACAAATGAATAATACGATACGCGGTGGAAGAAAATGGAACAGAAGGACCGAAAACACGAGCGGGGTGAGTTTACTTCTAAAACGAATATAAAAATAATATTCCACGTGGGTTAGTCAAACGGCGTTTTGCGGTAATATTTTTTTCAATCGGTATAATACATTATACGTACTTGCGCGCGTTTCGATGACAAGGGATAAACGCGAGCGCGAGAAAACGACGAGTCGACGTCAATTCCATCGTATAAACGTTCTCTAATCGTTTAGGGCATACAACAACAAGCCGGAGCGCGGTTGCCATAATATTTAAGCGCTGTGTGTAACTCGTGTGACTTATACGGAAAAAAGAAACGCGACTGCTTTCTTTTCGACGTTTTAAAATAAATACGTTTTTCTCCTCGGGAGGAACACGCGAAAAACGACACGAGCAAACACACAAATATTCGGTGTTATGCAAAAAAAAAAAAACTATTGAAAATATTGAAAGGTTTTTTTATTATTATTATTATAATCTATTATTTGTAGAGTAATTTCACGGGCGAATCGTTTTCAGTGTGAAAAATATCCGTGAGGTTTGGGGTGACAGTGTCAAACAACGCTATTGAAAAATGTGTTGGTAAGCGAGGAAAATACACTGGTTTTCGCTGCTTGTTTTGTACGCACCGCGAGGATTAGAGAAAACGATCGAAATGAAACATTAATTTTTACAATTTCAATAACGCGCACGCAAAACGTGTTTCGAGAAAATCGCCGTGAAACTTGACAACGGACACAAATTCCCTGCGACGACATTTGATCCGTCTCTCTAAACCGTCTGATCGTGTTTCCACGGATATATGTAGATAGGATGACACCGAGATTATGTTTCATAAAGAAATTTGGAATAAAACAAACGTATTCAACAATTCGGATATTCAATTTTACAATACGAATCACGTGGGTTTTTAAATTAATCTCGTATACTTGGGAATTCGATTTCGCGACTTCTTTTCAAATACGAACAAAAAAATTCTATAAACAGATCAGATATAATATTATTATCGTTTATTATCGTCGGGCGTGCGGCCCCAATAAAACAGTATTGTGATTAAAACGGGAAAACAAGAAAAATTATATAATAATTATGTAATACGAATTCGTATTTTAATATTAACGTTTTAATCACGGGGGGGGGGGGTCATACTATTATCGAAGACTTTCGAAGATGATCGGAGAAACTTCTAAAAACCCGGACGTCTGGACACCTAATCCACTAAAAGTCTGATTTCGCCCCCCGGGAATGATCGTAGCAAAGAAACGAAACGAGATTTTCCCCGCGATTATTATTATTATTATTATTACGGACCAATACACTATAGGCAGGTTATTACCACCAATTTCGGTCGTAGAATTTTTTTCTACGATGCGAATTTGATCGCGCGGAAAAAAAGACCGAACGCTATATATTATTGGAAAACGTTCGAAAAAAAAAAAAAAGAGACATTTTAAACACCGCGACGAAACAATAATAATTCAGTACCTGTAATATGTTTATTAGTAATATAATGACGGGAGCGTCACTCTCTCTCTCTCTGTGTCCTGGACAACAGCAGCTATTTAATAAATACAAATTACCCCATAATAAATACACGATAGTTTTAACGTTTCACAAGAGCAATTCAATTAGTAACAATAATAATAATAATAATAATAATAATAATGATGATATTAACACACCGGCTGGCTCTGAGCAGCACTCGTCAAGGCGAAGACGCCGTTACATCGCTTTTGTGGCGATTTTCGTTAAACACGGTGAAACGAATGACAATGAAATAAAAAAAACTACAAGATCGATTTGTCCGGATCGCGCGCTATTCCGAATAATAGCCATACGAATTATAATAATAATTTAAAGCGTTTTTCGTGTTTTGCACGGAGAAAGAATTATTTAGAGACCCCGCGGGCCGTTTTGACTTTTGTCATGTCGACTGTGAAGTCATGGACTCACAGCTCTTCGAGTTCGGAACGGATAGAGAGAGCGGTTTTGTTTTTTCAGCGTGCGCTGGGGCCATTAAAAAAAGGACGCTTTAAAGAAAAACGCGGTGTTTTTTTTTTTTTTGTTGTTTCTATTTGCTCATCGGGTGAAAACGTTTTTTTTTTTTTAATAATCCGGTACGATTTTTTTTTAAATAGGCGAATTTTTTTTCGAACAAATTTCATGGCACGCTAATATTTGCGTAATACCGTCGTCACCACAATATCGCGTTCGCAATCGCAGAGTTGATAATAAGCCGGCTGACAGATATTGTTATAAAATATCGCGGGGTACGCGCGTGTAGATAAAACAAAAACGGATTATTCGTCATTCGCAATCATAAAATAATAATAATAATAATAATAATAATTTTTTTAAACAGTCCGTATTTTTATGCGTACACCGCCTCGTTACCGTTCAAACACACACTGTGTACCTACTGGCGCGCAAAAACACACACGAGCGCATCGTTTACGTCCGTTATTCGAAGATCATCGTATAAAACGTTTAATATTATAACAGAGCTGTGGTTTCTAAACCCTGAAAACATAGACTACTGTACGACACAATAGTATTATATTCGAATGCGACGAATTAGGAAAATTACACACAACACACGTCCATTGTCGCGCGCATTAAATATTACGAGGCTTTTTTTTTTTTTATATATATATAACGACTCGTTTATAACGGGCGTGAACGACAATTTATCTATTTATCCTCGAAAAACAAACTATACAACACGCTATAATATGTAGGCGGCACGTATCCCGAAGGGCGTTTATTAAACAAGTACCTGACACACACGCACAAAAAAAGAAAAATTCGAATACACGCGCTTTTATTTTTTTCCTATCGAAAAATCATTTTTTAATATACTATATATATATGGTGGTATCGAGTGTGATTAGTAACGACGAATCGCTGTTAAATTTCACTCCGTAAAGAAATGCCAACGTGAATCGTTAATGGGGGAGAAGGAAAAAAACAAAAATTCTTACGACGATTTCAAAATATTAAAAACCGTATATGACATTAATTTGTCACGCAAATCTCGATACATTCCGGACCCGTTGATTCGAAGGAAAAACAACAAAAAATTCTCGCGCGTACGAAACGGATTTTAAAAACGTGTATTTGCGATTTTATATTTCACCGACGCGTATTTCACCAACACTGAAATTTGTTTTAATAAACCGTTTGTAGAAGCGAAAATCGATTTCGTTTATCGTAATAATTAACTGGTGTAACGACGATTCGTAGTTTCCGCGTTGTACCTGGACGCAAGCATTAAACGAAAAACCTATAGACATCATAATAATTGTGTTTTGTACGATGAAAAAAAAAAATATATATATACATTTGTTACGGTGAGGGGTTACACTTTTTGAAAGTACTCATAGCCACTAAATGACTATATTGACCCACTAACCTTGTTCGTCTACTTAAGGTAAAAAAAAAAAAGAAAAAAGAAGAAAATACGATAATAATAATAATACGGATTTCCGATCGTCGTAAAAAGAAAAAAAAAAAAAACTAGAACGATTCAGTGTCGATTGTCACGAAACAAAGTGAATTGCTTTTATCAATCGTCACAATTATTTACTGGTCGTGTCGTCTCATTGGCCCAATTTACTGTCTGCCGCGCTAAACCCACAAGTGTCCAGAGTTAATTGATTTGGCTGTTTTGAATTTGTAAACAATATGATTAATTTCAAACCGGGGTAATCTTTTTTAATTATTGAAACGTAAACACAAAGACAATATTTTATAATACGAGTTTTGTTTGTATTAGCACAAATAAATTTTAATTTTCGAAAATCAATTCGATAAAATATCTGTGTACGCATTACTCACTGTCAGATGACTGTATTTAAAATACCACCGGACCGTAAAATAATCGTTTATTACATAAACTAAAATTCGAACGCGTTTTTTTTTTCCTCTACTAAGTTATCGTACGAACCTAAATACGGTGATTACTACCTACGTTTAAGTAATTTACCAATAGAAAACTACGTCGTTAAACAGTATAATAAATAACGATTAAGTCTTTAATCAATAATAATCATTATTATTTATTAACGCGACGTTAAAACGTATTTGTGTTTTTTTTTTTTTTTGTTTGTAAATCATTTATTACTATTTACTAGCAGTATAACAATAAATCGATCACAAGAACAAATATCCAATATCGGTTTGTGGAACGATATTATTTTCGAACGATTCGATTACCTTCTATTGACATCGTATCTCAACGGTTTGTCCCAAAATGAACCGATATACACTCTAGCCACTTCGGGGGTCTGTAAGACTTTTCCTAAGGACCACATCAGCGCTCCGTACACTCGCATCAATTGCTGGTGATCGATCATGTCGGCTTTGTTTAAAATGATTCTGATTTTGTCGTCGTGGCCTCGCAGCGCTTCGATGGACCTACGAAATTCGTCGGATATGTCCAACTTGTGGGCGTCGAACAGCAAAATAATTCTGTCCACGTGTTCGGCGAACCATTCGAGTACGCCCGTGAAATCGTAACCCCTGTCCACCCTCTGTTTTTCGCCGGACAAAATACCGGGAGTGTCCACTATTGAGATGCCCTTGAGTACGGGCGAGTTGACCAGTGAACACTGGAAACGATTGAGGAACGCGTTGCCGAATTTGGACAGCGGCCGGAACTGTCTCTTCGGGTCCACCACCAACGCGTTGCCCGGTATTATCGATTCTTTTTCGTCGTACATGACGGCTATGAAACGATCGGTGGTGGGTTCGGGACCGATGCGGATGCCCGGGAATTCGGATTCCAGCAGGTGTTTGATGAACGTCGTTTTGCCCGTGGAATACTGGCCGACCAACAGTATCATCGGTTTTGCGTCGAAGTCCGGATCGTCCAGCTGCGGCGAGTGGAAGTCGTGGAACTGGTACGCGAGTTCCAGCGGTAACAATTTCGTCTTGTACTTTTCCCGCAGCCCGTCCAACACGGATTCGTACGTCTCGATTTTCTTACCGTCGTCTTTTCTCAGCCAGCCCAACATGATCGGCGGGCGGTCTTCGGTTTTACCGGGAAGTGAACAACAAAAAAAAAGAAAAAAAAGAAAAAACCACGCGCGCGCGCCCGCGTTTTATACACACAAACAGCGTCCACGCAGCTATACCACACACGCACACGCACCAGCTCACGGAACGGGCATCGCACGCGCACGGAAAACACTCGAAACGAAATGGCCCGTCAAACCAAACGCGTCGGATCCGCCGTTCGTATTATTATTATTGCAATACGAGCGGTAGCCGCGACGACGATAGAGATAATAGCGATTGAGCGGAAAAAAGAAGCAAAAAAAAAACGAGAAAGAAATCGTAACAAGTACCACCGGAGTTCTTATCGAACGAATCGTGTAACGCGGCTTATCACAAACAGGTGTACCACCAAAACGCAACATTATCGCCTCGTCGTCGTGCTACGATGTTTTTTCCACACGTATCAACAATATTATTATTATTACATATTATTATTATTATTATTATTATTATTATTACATATTATTATTATTATTATTACATATTATTATTATTATTATTATTATTATTATCGCGTTTGTCTATTCAAACGTTTGTCTGTTCGTTCGAAGAACGAAACGTTCAAAAAAAAAAAAAACCGTATTGTTCTAAATTCAGTGGCGTATATACGGGTAAGGGGGGGGGGGAAATTAGAGGAGGTATATCTCTCCCGTTGGTTTTTTAACATATATAAACATATTATGATTGTGTTAAAGCCAGTGCGCTCGAATTGGGAGGTGTGGACGTCGTTTTTTGATTTCCAATTCAGCTCCGCTACTATTTAATATGTTTTCCAGTTCGAGCACTCGGTTAAAGCCTTCACGGGGACTGTTGATTTATTCAGAATGTTTTCAGATATATTATTATTATTATTATTATTACGAAGACATGGATATATCTGAAAATGTTCTGGACATAGAGTGTAATACGATTGTGTTTTTTCAGCTTTTATTACTTCATCAGCAAGTATACAAGAATAATATTTTTTGCATTAATTGCTATGTATAGAACCAGGGGCGTATTTACTTCATCCCTTAGGGGGGGGGGCGAATAGAAAAAAGGGCCCGTCGAATCTGTTGCCAACTTAGAATTATATAAAAATAATAAGTTTTAAATAAAAAAATGTTTTATGACATTTTAGTTTTAGTTCGATTAATTTTAGTTGTCAGTAGATATAGGTACATAAACAAGTATCTAGGGGGGGCGATCGCCCCATCGCCCCCACCCCCTTGTATACGCCCCTGTATAGAACGTAATATTAATAAGATAAAGTTTATAATTTACTATTATATAACTATTTGAATTAGGATGAATCGTTTTGAATAAGACTGGTGGTATCTGTATAACATAGGAAACGCGTTTGTTTCGCAACGTAAAATAATATCTCTTTTATATAATTGTTTTGGGTTCGCGTCGTTCATTTTTTTTTTTTTTTATACATACATATATATATATATATATATATTTAAACACGTATTATATTTTGAAATTTTTTACGTTGCTCGATTTAAAGCGAGTACGAAAAAAAAATCGTATCGATATTTTAACTCGTTTCGAGATATTCACTGCCCAGTCCCAATGGAAACATAACAATTACGTTATATTATGTTTTATAATATAATTATATGTGAATACTCCTATAGTTTACGCGTCCGTATAAGGATCAAGGCAATACATTGTAATACACAGAGTACAGAGTAGAGGAAGAACGTATATTATTGTTACTTCGTGTATATACTTAATGCTTACGAAATCATCTATGTAATAGTTACTTATATATATATATATGCAATATTCGCTTATTATTTTGAAATGTTCGATTAGAAAAGTGTGTTGGCAAGATTTTGACATGTGTTTTTAGAAAATTAAAATTTACCTCGATTTTTTTTATTGACTTCAGTGATTGAAAATCTAATGATTTTTTTATGAACAGCCCAAAATCGGAAGAAATTATTCGAATTTCTTAATATTATATATAATGCAAAATTATACATATTCGGTGTGTAGATTTCAAAAATTTCTTAGACCATTATTTCCGGTAGTTTGTTTTTCGTGTCGCGTTTTTAAAACAATAATCGAGAAAATTACTTTTTTCTTTCGATTTATACATTGTTTTGAATATTACGCGTATATAAAACTATAATACTGAGAAAATCGAAAAAAAAAAAAAACGTTTCAAGTAAATAAACAAATACGGAATAGATATACGATTTGCTGATACCGGAACGCGTAACGCATGACAGAATCGCATAATATATCCGACCGTTCTTTTTTCTCTTTGTCGAAAATTATTTTACACAAAGAAAGATTAATAAAAAAATAAATAAATAATATAATTGTGAAACCGATTAGGAGATTGTTCGATTCGTTCAAAATGGAAAATTCTGTCACGTCATCGACGATTTGAAATTATCTGTTAAAAAAAAAAAAACATAATATTAAATCTGTCGTTATATAATAATATTATGTGTTTTATTTTAAATTGACAATATTTCCTCTATATTAATCGTCATAATTATTATAAATTTATAGTTATTATAATGTATACGTTATATATATATATGTTTTGAAAATAATATAATATAACAAATCGAATAATTTGGCGATAATAGCTCTGGCGCGCGTATAATTGGTATTTATACAACAATTAACCCTATTAAAAATAATATCATTTTGCGTATAATATATGTAATTATTACGAAACGTAAAAATAAACTCATTGATCATTATAAACGTCGATAATTGTACGATTATTTGATATTCTGAGCGGAGCGATGATGAGAACGTATTGACAGGTTTTACAACGATTGTATACGTAGGTTTTTTTTTCCTCGTTATAATGTCTTCAATGAAATATTCTATAACAGATGGAGTACTCCGAAATATACGAAATTTTCTGAAAGCACATTTTTATCTAGTGCATACTTTAGAGAGGTCATTTCTACGATTTTCTCAATAGTTTTTAAACGCGACTCTCTTGAAAAAAAAATAATAACAGAAAAAATTATTTTAAAACTGGTAAAAAAAAAAACGCGATTTTATCGCTCATTTCGAAAGTAACGGTTTTAAAATTTTGAAATTTATACCGAACACGTAATTTTGCACTTTATATATATATATATTATTTAAGTGAACATTTTCTTTTTAAATTTCTTAATCCGATATTCACGCAAAACCGGCTGCTGCTCGTTATTGTTTTCTTAAAAATATTATTTCACTATGGCGTCATGGACGAGTACATAAATTGAGTATTTAATTAAATTATTACGTAGTTTAAATAATAATAATAATAATTTTTTTTTTTGCATATATTTCGTATATAAAATTAAAATTTAAAAAATAAACTCTCGCGAACGATTTCGGAAATTAAATATTTCGTATAGTACAATAATTCCGTTAATTATCTTCATATTTATACATTATTATCGAACGTTATTCAGGTATATATTATGATTAATGTCGATACTTACTCAACAAATTTGCAGAAAAAATAGCGTTAAAAAAAAAAAGAAGAAAATTACATAAATGGACTTTATAAATAGGACAATATTTATATAAACTTATTGTACATAGGCAATGTGCAGAATGTACAAATATTATACAAAAGTACAAAGTATTATAATGAGTACTT
The DNA here is from genome assembly GCA_032441825.1 of Chaetogeoica ovagalla. Lineage (NCBI taxonomy): Eukaryota > Metazoa > Arthropoda > Insecta > Hemiptera > Aphididae > Chaetogeoica > Chaetogeoica ovagalla. Next base: position 1,100,005 of record CM063743.1, on the reverse strand, counting down.
ATTTACATAAATGTATATATATATATATTATTAAAACGTTTTAAATATTGTTTTGTAATTAATTATAATTATTGCGTTGTGATATCTAAATGTGTTGAAATTTTCAAAGTCAGTTTAAAAGAAGAGAGAAAAAAAATTATGTTAATTGCGTATAGCCACTACGTCGTCGTCGTATATTGAAACAGGATGTTATAAAATAATATGACCCGCGAAGCTCCTGTCGGGACTGACCCTGGACTACACGCATGCCTATACCGATACGTAATAATAATATATACACGTTTTAAGATGAACTTAAGATTGGAATTAAGTTTAAACGATTTATGTAGCGTTCTAGCAGAGTACGTGTAATTACGGTTACTATACAGTGCTCGCGCCTTTAAGAAAAGAGTATTATAATTACAATATACAATGCCATAAAGGTAATGAGAAAAATCTATACTTGCATAGGTCATATTTATTTGATTAACGCGACATACTTAAAGATTAAGAATTACGATATAAGTTTTAGTAATATTATCATCGCTTCGAATTTTTTTTTTTAATAATAATAATAATAATATAAAACAAAAAAGCCAGTTGTTAATGCTCGTAAAAATATTGATTTTTATTAGTATATATGTGATGGATTTAAAAAAAGAGATCAATCCGCATATTCGATGTACAATAACCAAAATTTAATAATTTAACCGCTCTTGAATAATAGTATGGACACGTGGTTCAAGTCAAAGTATACGAAGGTCCCCGTTTCACACGTGAAATGGCTTCCAAAATCGCGGCCAACGAAACAATACCAAGTCCGATCATATTTTTCGTCAAACTCTTTCTTTATATATGCAGCGATATCCTGTTTAACATACGTACGTTTTTTTAAATTAGTTATTATACTATAATAAAGCATACAGTTACATAGTGTTATTCCTATGTAGATATAATAATTATCGAGTACATTGTTTTACTGTTATGTAATTTATACACAAAATTAGAACCGTACGAGGTTTAAGTATTTTATTTATTTATTTTTTTAAAACTCCTTCGCGGAAAATAAATGTAACACGTACGTGTACACTATTAATGAGTTATATTAAATTTTTATTAAAATTTGAAATTTAACATTTATAATACGGGTTTTTTAATTATAAATACCGTGAAACGTAATACGATAATATATTAATGTTTACGCACCAACGGGTAAATTATACAAAACGTATTTATGCACGCGTTTCTAGGAAGATTTACATGATTACTCTATTCCCACCGTATATATGGGTGTCTGAGAAATGAGTTACTTGCGTAAGAGTTGATTTCGGTAATTTATCAAAGAGTCATTTGTAGTCACGTAACCCGGTCGAAACACATTAAAACATTTTATTACGCATTATCGATAAATATAAAACGTAAATGATTTCATAAAAATTATAAAAAAAAAAATTAAATTTAAACGAAATATACTTACGAAATAAGCTTCCGATATAGCTGAAGCGATGCAGCGACATGCCGTGTGTTGTGGTACTCAAGCATTCGAAAAATACAATATTGAGAAGGTAAAACAGGGTTATACATTAATTGCAAATGAACACAACAATCGTTTACCTTCTCAATATTGTATTTGTCGAATGTTTGAGTAGCACAACGCACGGCATGTTGCTGCATCTCTTCAGCCATATCGGAAGTTTTAATTTCTGCTCTGTGGTTTGACATTATGTTATCGTTCGGTGTAACGGAAATCGCCTAAAAAAAAAAAAATCAAGTTTACCACTGGGCGAACAAAAAAAAAAAAAAAACTAAGAACGGAATGTATATATAAATATAAAAATAAAATTAAAATACAAATAAATTTACCTACAAATAATTTAATGAATTTTACAAATAAAATAAAATTAAACGCGTACACTAATCATCAAAACGTAATTATGAGAAAACTATTATACGGTTCTTCGGTGTTCTGACGGGGCGTCCTGCACGAAATCTGAATACGTCGTGCACGAAAACGAACGTACCGCGGGATTACGCTTTCAATCGTCCGGAGTTTTTTCTTATTAGTTTTTGATATTTTTATAATTTAAACTCGATATATTTGTGGCTGATCCGTTCAATACCAGTGATGTTGAGGACATTGTTATTAATGATAGGATTATGTTGAAGAAATTAACGAATTAGAAAATTTCGGACATAAACATAAAACCACGAGTATAAAATTTATTTCGGGATTAGTTATCGGTGATAATTCTAGTGTTATATGCTATTTTAGGGTTTTCTAAATCGTTTTCACCGAATTGTTTTTTTCTCGATTTTTTATAAATAATAAACAAAAAACGCACACAGACTGTGTCCATTGAAGATAAATTATTTTGATGTAGTAAAGGAAAAAAAATTATCAATAAAAACGGAACGAAAAGTTTCCGATAATATATTATTAAATACATAACGGATAAAAGAAACACACGACGAATCATACAAATGTCTTGCAAGTCATACGATTATATTATTACGTCATAAGAATTTTCATTGCACAAATTCATATAATATATAAACATTTATATAATATCATGTCGATAGAGGTACTTCGGGAATTGCGTAACACGCTAACGCTGCAGTGTGCGCGCGTGCAATATGTGCAGCGGTGTCAGCACGTCACCGCGATGACATTCACACACGAAGGTCGATTTCGTATTGCACTGCTTGCAAAGGAATGGAAGAGGCCTGCGGTGTTCATTATACCATATATATATATATATATACGCAGGTGTCGGATTTAAGAAGAATTGGCCCGCAGGGCTCCTACGAAACTCGGTTTATGAGGAGCCTCCTCCCGAAACGAGAATAACATTATATACAGGCGTTCACTATTCAACGATAAGTCTTATCGCGCGACGTTTTCAACAAAAAAAAAAAAAATGTTATCCGAGTAAAAAGGCAAAAAAAAAAAAAAGAAAAAGATTAAAAAAGAACGAACGACAAGCGAAAATGAATAGTATTGGGCCGCGTAATAATTATGAAAAATTAAATAAATAAAGCCATTGGAAATAAAAATATTAGTTTTGTTTATTTGAAATCAAACATTAGGAAAAACACGCGGTAAATAATAATAATAATAATAATAATAATAATAATAATAATAATAATAATAATAATAATAATGGTAATAATAGTAATGAAAAAATAAATGGGCGAATGAATAAGTAAATATAAATATACAAATAAAACAGGTCAATAGAAAAAACGATTAGCGAAAAGAAAAATATGTGCAAATATAAAAAGAAGAAAAAAATTCTATTATACATCGTTAAGTTTCAAAAGGAAGGTATGGAAAATTATCAATTAATAATGAATTAATTATCCGATTATCATTATTTTATTATTATCGATTATATTCATTTTGATATAAATTAACCGATTATCAACAAAATTCGCAAGATTTTTTCGTTCCACAATTCACGTTCAATAATCAAACACTAGTATTTTGAAAGATTTTCTTTTTATTCCAAATCGTCCTGGAATTGTATTCTCGTTCTGCGTTTATTTCCAAAAAAGGAAAAAACTTACGGGCTCGTCATACTGGATTTTTTGTTCTTCTGTGGGAGTAAATAGTACCTACACACCGGATAAATATCGACAAGACGTAGTACTCGAGAACCTCAAACGCAAAAGGAATACGAGAAGAGGTGACACAAAAATATCGCGGAAAATTCGTTGCGAAACGTCATGAGACGAACGTCATCATCAGTTGTTGTGGCGGATACGATATCTATAAGAATTAAAAAAATAAAAACCACACTCTTTCTTTAATGCTTTTTTTTTAACACACTTTCAATAGGTGGTATACAAATATGCATTAATTGTAAACACGTTTTTTTTCGACTCTTCTTTTATTACAATATAGTGGTCACTGCGCCGCCACGCCCTGTATTTAAAAAAGTTCGGTATATAGTTTTCGGGGCGTGATAAACAAAAAAAAAAAATTTGAAAAAAAAAAAAATGTTTTTTTCCGCTTCTTGTCAAAATGATCTACGACGTAATGATCCGTAATATATTATCATGACGTCACGAACGTTGTGGAGGTCACGGCGGATGTACACAAAAAAACCGAAATTACCGTTCCGGCGGCGGCGGTAGTGACTGATGACCATGGGCGCCGCGAGGGGGGTGCAAGGGGGTGCACTTGCACCCCCCTGGCTTTTCAAAAAAAAAAAAATTAAAAAAAATTGAATGGTATTGAAAATATTTTATTTTGCATAATTATCTATATTATCTCTATTATCTATTATAATACTTATTTTACCTAATTGTCTATATTATCTATATTATGTATTATAATACTTATTTTTTAAATAATAAATGTAAACGTCTAGGTTTTTTCATATAATTTGAAAAAATATTTCTACGTATTTAACTTAAATAATTTAAGCATTAATTATAAATCAGCGTATACTATGCACGATGCACCCCCCTGACAAAATTCCTGGCGGCGCCTATGCTGATGACTGATGACGGCGCGACGCGATTTTCGCCGAAAAAATACAAAATAAAATGCGTCGGATATTTCTATAAAAATTCGCCGTTACGAAACATGTCCACACAGTGACGCGCGCGTACGGTTGGTAATACCACGGAACAATACGTTTTGGAACGCGTTACCTCCCCGTGGATTTGTGTTATCTAAATCGTTCGTATCCACTTGATAAGAATTTTTTGAATTTTACGTGCATTACGTTTTGTTCGTATTTTTCGTACATCGCGCGAGTCACGATAATTTTTTTTTTCTCGATTTCACTCAATTGTCGTTCGTAAAATGAAATTCTATCGCCCGTCGCGGTGAAGTCGATGGTTTGGTTTTTTTTTTGTTGAAAAACGTTATTCGAAATGACGTCGTCGTCAGATGACGCGGCCAGAAGTAAAATTCGTAGAAAACCGAATCCGTTGTTTGAACAGTGGATTTATGAATGGATGAATGAAGCCACTGAAAAAAATTTAGAAGTCCGTCATGGGTACCGACACGTGAGTTAAAAGTATTTCGAAATTATTGAATTTTCTTTTCTTTTTTTCTTTTTCGTATACCACCTCCCACACGCGTAGAATTGTTTTTAATTTATTTCGTTCAGACTTAACTGTCGTTTTTGGTTTTATTTAGACTTTAACGAAATATTAATTTAAGGGTACGAGAAGTTTTCATAAAGTGACGACCATTTTCATAACGCGTAATTACGTAAAATAATTGTATATCGGCTCGCTTATTTATGTGTAAAATTTAATTTAAAAAAAAAAAGCGAACTTTATAAATAATTCTGTGTGTTACATAATTGCGTTGTAAATGCAATGTGGAGCTTTTTTGATCGTAGGCTTTAGGTTCGTTGCAAAAATATCCGTTGACGTTAAAGAGCGGAAAAGAATGTTTGATTCTAAAATTTTTCGGACCAAAATTATGTGCTAAATTGGATAAAAGACTCGAAGATTATAATAGATTATCGTCGAACACAATAGGTATGCAATGACGTTTTTATACAAATTTAATTTATTATCTATCCATATTGCTTTCTTGAATTTTAATTAATTTTCAGATGAACGTGTTACAGTCGATGACGTATCTAAAAATATACAATTTTCCTCAGCTTGTGTTCAGAACACGAGTCCTGTAATCTCTTTGATTGATGAAGATTTATCCGTAAGTGGTAAAGAATAAAATTTAAAAAATTGTGTCGCTACAATGTCTGACCAATTATCGCGTTAAACACCGTTGAAAAGTCCTATTATAAATAAATAAATTAATTAATTTACTTATTTAAATTAAAAATTTTTTTGTGGTTTTTTTATTATCAAAGTTCATTTTGAATTTAATTGTTAATGAGAAGTAATTAATTCCAATAAACGAACATTTAAACGTGTTTAGAAACAATACTTGTAGTAATATTTTAATAAATTACGCAAAACAAATTTTTCTCAAAAGGAATTTTGTTGTAATTTAAAAATTGTATCCATATGATTTAATCGAATTATTTGTGTATAGACGTGTAATGCTGTTACCAACGATACAGGAAAGGAGAAGATTGTTTTGTGGCCAAACGAATTTACAGTTATACTGCTTATCGATACTGGTGAATCTAGTAGTTTACGGTATTTATATATGTATATTATATAAATACTTAATATATTTGAAGTTTTTGAAAACGTGTTATAAACACATTTATTTATTTTTAACAGAAAAACCAATTTGGACAAAGTTATTTCAGAGCTGTCGTCTTTGAACGTAACTTTTGAGATGAGACGTTTGAGTGTTGGAGATTTTGTTTGGATTTGTCGCGATAGAAATGGAAGAGAACTTATGTTACCATATATACTTGAACGAAAACGGTTAGATGATCTATCGGGTAGTATTCAAGACGGACGTTTTCACGAGCAGAAAGTAAATATTTGTATATATAAAATAAAAAAATTGCATGAAAATATTCTAAAAAATTTCATTCGTACAGTTTAGGTTGAAAAATTGTAGACTCGATAATAAAATTTATTTAGTGGAGAATGAAAAAAAATATCATGGATTACCAGTGTCTCATTTGGAACAAGCACTGGCGAACACAGAGGTCATCGACGGCTTTACAGTTGTTAGAACGGAAAACCATTTGGAGTCTATGAGATATATTGCAAATTTTTCTAATTTATTAACTGATATGTACAAGGTATATTAGTTTACGATTCTGTAGAAATCGATGTATTTTTTAATTTTATTGAATCGATAGGAAAAAATTAAAAAATTTTTTTATATAGGATAAGACGCTTACGACTTATATCGATGAAGTAGATTCTGGTTACGTTGATTCTTCGAACATAGTGAAACTTATTTCTTTCAAAACATTTTCAACTGGTTCATCGAAAAACAAGGTGTGATATTTGTATGAGGGCAAAAAAATCACTTAAATCTCATTTAATAATAATAATAATAAAATGTATTCATTTTTATAGAACATGACTGTACGAGACATGTTGATACGACAATTAATTCAGATCCGAGGGCTGTCTGTTCACAAAGCATTTGCAATTGTCAAGCATTACCCCTGTCCAAAAATATTGATAAACGCGTTCAAGAGATCTAGAAATCCTCTTTTATTGGCCAATATATCTTACGGTACACCGGTCAAAACTGTTGGACCAACCATTAGCAAGACTTTATTTCAAATATATTCAAACTGTAATCGTGCATGAATTATTTTTTATTTATTTATACATGATTTGTGAAATTATAAATACTTATTATTGAACTGTAAATATATAATAATAATAATAATTTTAGACGATGATGTGTTTAATTGGTGTTTTTTTTTAGCTCCATTGAGATGCATATAAAAATGTTATCCTTCTATTTTATAATATATAATATGTGTGTGTATACAAAGCGTTTGATATGGAATGCCGCCAAACTGTGTGAAATATCTTCCCACACTATATAATAATAAATTCTATTTTTACGTCGTTCAGTTTTCACTGTTGCCAGTCATTGCGTTTCTCTTGGTTTTTTTCTTGTTTTTTTTTTTCTCCTAACGAATACTGCTTTCCAGTCCAGTAGAGTACTACGCAACGCGTAAACGACATTACGAATCGTAATCGATAATTTCTTTTTTTTTTTTTTTACCGTTCGCGTGCATAAACGTGCGTGTTCTCTGCGGTCTCTCGTCTTAAATGTCCGGCAACACTCAGAGGACGACGTTTCGTCCTCCGTGGATAAAAGATGAACGGACACCGGCGGCGACGGTGCCGGCGTCCGCCGTGCCGTGGAGAACGAAAGTCAAGACCGATGCCGATGACGCTCAAACCGACCAACCGAACGCTGTACGCGTTTCATACGTAGTTGTTTTTGTTCCGTTCTGTTTTGCGTTTGGTGTCGACACATTGTGTCCCCGCACTCGTATCGTTCACCAATAATATAATAACACATGTGCTGACGGTTTTATGTTTTGACAGGCCGACGAAACGAAGCATTTCAAATTGAGAAAAGTCGGACCGAACGAGGGCAGAAAAGTTACCGAAATAAAAATCGTGCCCAAAGTAAGGACGTTTTATGAGAAAAAAAAGATTAAAAAATTCGTATTTCACGTTATACAAAAATGTGCAGCTATTATAATGACATAATATAGTAAACCGTATAGGTGGACACGTTTTATCGAAGCCGGTTGGATTTATTTTTTTGTTTTAACTCGCTAAAATTGAGATAAACACACTTTTGTTTGTTTTTTTTTTTCGAATCGAATTGAAAGTCAAAATTTCGTATCGGTCGAGGTTTCAATTTTTTTTTATGTGTGTGTGTGTATGTGTGAAAAAATTAAATTAATTAATTTAATTAAATTGTTTAACAACAATTCGTACTTTTCGCGTGTTGCAAATAATGGAAATTCGAAATCGAAACAATTGATGGAAATGCGAAAGAGTCGAGTTGAATTCCATTCCGTTAATGTCCAGCGGCGTTGCATATTTAGAACACATAAAAAAATAATTTATCCACCGGTACCTGTACAAAGAATAGGGATTTTCTCCGCAAAAATCGTTATAACATTTATCGCGTATTTTCGCGATTATCATTTAAAATAAATATTAGAATTTTTCAATTTTTTTTTTATTATTATTATTATTAATCGATTGGTCGCTGCGTAATTTTTCGAATTCACTCAGTTTTTATTTTTTTGTAAATTCAAAAATCTAATTAATTCTAAACATTTATAAACACACTCACGCCACTCGGATATTATATAATTATCGGTCAGTGTAAATTTCGTCCGTTTTTACAAATTTATTCGAAATGTCTTCTTGATACCTACGTGAAGTCTACGACGACGCACGCTTATTGCCGTCTGCAATATCGCTTAAATAATAATAATAATAATAATATTATACGACCCCACGGCGTAATATAAGCTGTGGTTCATGTTTCCCCATTACGTGTTTATTTTCATTCCGATCTAATCGTTTTTATTCGAAATATTTTTTTTTAATTTACGCGTTATCATACCTATTAATATTTAACTCCTTTAAATACGTTTCTTGGCTCGTGTATAGAAAAAAAAACCGTCTCGCCGAACACAGAAGATTAAAATGTCGCGTTTTTAAAACGTGAATAGAATGAAAATAACGTCTTTTTCCCCCTTTCCTCGTATTAATTACCGCGTTATATTATAACATGTAACGCTTACAAAGGACAGCGCGTGATCGTCTCACTCTCCGTTTAGATCGAATCTCAAGGCCCGTTGCAAATAATAAACAACAACAGACCCGTCGCAGCAGCGTCGGGAAAATCGAAGAAATCGACGTCCAACATGGTGTCGTCGTCGAAGCCTAAGGCGATCTCGCGTCCCGCAGCGGATCCTGTTGTCCCGTCGGCCGCGTGTCCTCCGCCACCGACAATGCCGTCGCCGCCGCCTCCACCGCCGCCGCCGCCACCGCCGCCGCCGTCGAAGTCCTCCGGGCCGCCGCCTCCACCGCCTCCGATGGCCAACATCGACGGCTGTCGTCCACCCATAAGTAAGAAAAGAACGTCTCGGGAACATTCGTCTGGGCGTCACACGTTCGAGAGCGCGCGACGGAAAATCGAACGTAAAATATAATATTTCGAACACCTCAATCACGGTTATATCAGCTGGTTACCTAAAAATCCTCGGTCCTAATCGCGGTTTTTATTTTCCAATTTATTTACGTTATATACCGCAGGGCGCGTAGAATCGACTCGGGCAGGCGTGTTTTTCTCTCCTCCCCCCCCCCTCTGCAACAGAACCCGAGGACGAAACGAAAAAAAAACAGTACAAATAATACAACGAGAAAAGTGCTTTTGATTAAATCCGTGAAAAAAACATTAACGTTTATTTCATTTGAAAACCCAACGCGTATTTTATATTATACGATTTTATTATAATAAAAATATTAATTTTTTTTCAATTTTTTGATTTCGTAACAGAAGAATTCGAAATCCCGTTTTACCCATATCCCGTTACACTCTTGGCGGCTATACGTATTTCACGTGAACGGTGTGCGAATCCGCGTTTGATCCGATCCGATTCTGTTTTTGATTTAGAAAAAAAAAAAAAAAACACTTTCGCAGCTTACTCGTGTCGATATAATAATATTATTTTTAAAAACAATATATATATATCGTTCAAATTCCAAACCGTTTCTGAAAAAGGTCTTTGCCTGGCCGTCCAGGCAGAAAACTCTACACACACACACCGAATTTTCGAAAAGATTGCAGTGCGACGAACGCGTGCGAAATCGCGTCATATAACATAATATTGTCGTCCGAAACAATAATGACTCACGAGAAGTATTAAAAAAAAAAATAAAAATATGTATACGTTACACATTACTTTACGTTTATTTACTCGTTGTTTGCAGACGCGGACAACGCGAAGGACGCGTTATTATTATGTTGTCTTCGTGATAGAAAACGAAAACGGCTAAATACAGCAGAAGCGTTCCGGACTACGTTTTTTTCCCCTCGCAATTCAACGCGCGTTAAACGATATTTTAAATCCGTCTTCAGCGCGTATTATTTGACCACAACACGTCGTCGTATGTATTGCGTAAAATAAAAAAGAGTCTTATTAAACGGCGATAATATTACACACGGTTTTTATGCGAACACGGCGAGTATCGTGAACACACAAAATTTGTTATTTATAACGTGCGCGCGCGCGCCAAAGTCGCGAAACGAACGAGACTGTAATATTATAATATTGTGTAATCAATGGAAATCGGCGAAATTATAACGCGACGTTATATACGAATAATAAATAAATAAATAAAATCGTTTTATCATTAAAGGATTTTCGATGAATTTGTCTAGGAACAATATTTCTATGACGTTCAAATAACAATATTCTTATAAATCGAATGAAATTATAATTTTTTTTTTTTTTCTATTCATCCGTGTTATACTTAAATTATAAAATAACGTTCAATCAACGCGATCGGCGTCGCATTAAATATTTTAAAATACAAGTCTTAAACATTGATTTAATTTTATATAATATAGGAAGTGCGGTTGAAAAATTTTTTAATTCGTATATGCGAAAATAAATAATTCCTTCGAAACGCCTTAGTGCATTAAAAGTAATATTATTATTATTATTATTATTATTATGTTGAGAAATAATAAAGATCTAGGTCAAACATGAATAATATATATATATAAATAATACGCGTGCAAACATCTTACATCTCTAAATAATAATTGGCCGTAATCCAAACAAGTCATAGAAATTTAAATTATTTGAATAGTGAGTGATACGCGCGATTAGATTTTCAGAGACAAATCATTTCACTTTAGGATTAATATTTTGATTTCGCTAATTATATTTCGAACGAGCGATTCGAGTTAGCGTTTTATTTAAATATCGTTTGAATTCGGCGATTTCCCATTCACGACAAAAGACGAGTATGTATACGTGGTGTATAACTGTTCAAAAGAAGAAAAAATTATCCCGGTGTAGTAAATTTTCATTTTTCTTCTTAAAAAGCCGACTAAAATTGCGCGATAAAACCGTGTTACAGTTCATTACAGGGGAGCCATTTCAGTTTTTCCATAAACGTGTACAAAAATGTATAGAGGCCATGGTCGTCCTAAATTATTTTAGTAAATCATATGTTTCTAGGAAGAACTTTACCCATCCTCCCTTATCCACTTTATAATTCTATAAACGTTTACGATAAAGACTAATTTCAAATAGTCACTCATACACTATTATAATATAGATAATATTTACTATGTACATTATACTTTGGAAAATATTTACAATGAATTTTCAGTCATAAAGCAACTGGCATGTAAATTGCATAATAAAAATTTTAATTTGAGGTTTAAATCAGGGGGGGGGGTGGTCAAAACCGTTTTGACTTCCTGGTTTAAACAGAATGGATACTTAATTTTTTTAAGCCGAGTTTATATATAATACATGCAGTGTAAAATGAAATATAAAAAACTAGTAGAAAATTGAGGTTTAGTGAAGAAATTTAAGCCGTCAGTAGTAAAATACACGTACAACATAACGTATAAGTGTAATAGAAAAAATAATATAATAAAAATTAAGAAGCAATAATAATCGAATTATTATTAGTATTATTATACTTAAACGGATATCGGCGAATTTTCATATTTACAAATACATCAATTATGGTCAGTTTTACAATTCTTGGTTTAACTTGAGTTTAGCTGAACCTGGTTCAGAAACTGATCTTAAGTTAACTTACTGTCAGTTTTACAATCAAAGATTTGGTTCAGCTCTGTTCATTCGTGGTTACTGGAAATTATCTGTGATAATGGAATGCTGGGTAATAGTGTATGTGTGGCAATTGATAAATTGATTATTATTGATGAGATTCGATTTCGTTTTTCGTTATTACTTTTGTGTTAAATTCAAACAGTCAATGTAATATGTATTATATTTAGACGAAGAACGATGTCTGATTTTCAAGAATGTTTCACAGATGATAAAGAATTTATGGAACTAGCATTACTCGCAACTTTTACGAGAAAAAAAAAGATGTTTTTGGAATGACCCAATCATTTTACGAAGTTTTAAAGTTCTTCTTGCTGCACTGAAAAATTAGGTGACATTTTAAAGTCATTCGTACTTTACACTTTAATTGCAAAAATTAATAGAAAAGAAACCTTTGGAAAAATTTAAATGGCAACGCGTAAAAACAATTTTAACTGTTTATCACAATCCTCGTGTTCGTGATCAACATTAATGAACAATCAATCATGTCGCAGGTTATCTTTGAATTCGGTTTAACTCACTGCAATCGGCGGATCAAGTAAACGTCAGTTTAATCTAGGTTCAGTGAATTTTAATACGCTTTTTTCGATTTGAACTAGGTTTAAACTCAAACCGACGGTTATACCACTATTGTAAAACGGGCCGTTAAATCAATTCCATTATTAGCATCTCTTTTTTCAACAGCAACGAACACGAAATCTCACTCGTTATCGTTCATTGAAGTGCGTAAGTAATTTTCAACAGTTTTGAGAGACATAAAAAAAAAAATCGTTCATCAGATGCAAAATGGTGATCAAAAGTGTCTGTAATAAAGAAATAATCTTTGAAGTTTCAGGAAAAAAAAAAAAAAAAAAAAATGATATTATAATATACGTAGAATCTATATTCGATTGAATATTTTCCTCCGACGTTTTGGATTTTTAAATTCTGTGTTTTAAGGTACGTAATGAGAAAATTCAATAGTTATACGGTAAACAATTGAGCATTGGAGTGCTGAAATCCAAGGTATTATAAACGACGAAAATGCGAAAATTTCCCGGGCGAAATGCGCGTTTGTTGTAAGGATTTGCGAGCGTACACCCTGGCCGCTCCCCAACTGGTTCATCGCTGCATCCGAAGGTTAAAAAGATGTCAATAGACCTACGACGGGCGTATTACACACGCGCACGTCGTCGTAATCTGTCGATGACTGTATTTATGAAACGTAAATATAGTGTTGGAAATGTTCCAACGTTTTTCTTTTCTTTTTTTTTTAATTGTGACTTATCAGTTCGATTAGCCTAGTTAGCGTCCGCGATAAGTCCAACAACAATGAAATGGTCCGTTTCTTTTCGTCGCCTCGATTTTCGATCGGCCGCGTTGACAATACGTACAGTTTCTATTGTAACGATATAAACGTCGCGCGATAGGCGTTTTTTCGTCGAAACACGCGTTTTTGGCGAAATTCGATTCGTTTTTCCGTTGTTGTTTTAGCGAAAAAGCCGCCGACGCCGGAAAAAATGAAGAAATTGGAATCGTTGCGGAGTCGTCCCAGGAGGCGTCCCGATTGGTCGGACATGATGAAAGAAGTCGAAAGCGGCCGGAAACTCAAACACGTCGAGTGCAACGATCGCAGTGCTCCGATCATACCCAAGACGAAATCCAAAGGACAGGTTTGTTTCTGTTTTTACCATTTTCGTTTCTCGCTCGTCCCCTTTCCTACTTACGCATATATCAGATGCTGCAGTGAATTATCCGAAATCCCTTTCACTATTAAAACATAAAAAAAAATAAATAAATATCGAACAAAACGTGTGTTTTTCGAAATTTAACCTTAAAACAATGTACTTAACGTCACAAACGATTTATTTGACTGCATATGATTTCGTATTTCTGAAAATAGCAAAAGATTTTAAATACTATAAGGGTTAGAAAAAGAAAAAAAAAACATTAACTCTAGTGTTAACAATTTGAAATTCCGTGCAAGTAAAACAAAAAAATGCCAAGTTTTTAAGACGTAAAATAAGTAAAAGAATAAATATATAGAGATTTTAGTGTATCCGAGATTGTATTTATAGGCTGAAGAATCAACAAAAAAAAAAAAAAAACAACTCGCTTTGAAAATTGATATTTTTTTTTTTTATAGAAGTAGACTGAATTAGTTCCCGACACTTTGTACGTGCTATACGAAGGTTGCGAAACGCATCTTACAAGTGGTATACTCGTATATATAATGTATAGTATTACGTAATAATAATCCCAACACGCGTTTTCAACTGATCCGTATGGTCTTTAAGCAATTAAAATTATAGGCATAATATTCAATATACTTATATTTGTCTATAAAGGAAGTAAGACCAAAGATTTACTTGTATTAAATGCATGCGGGGAAGAAAATCTCCTCGAGACACCAACCAGCCATAGAGTCGAGGCGGTACGCGCGTTAAATTTAATTGTTCGCCACGCCAATTGTCACGTTATGTCATACTCGTGTATATTCGTGTATTTCTTTTGCAGTTTTTGTACGAATCCGAGACGAAAGCCGAAGAGACCAATCATCATCAGTTGCTCAAAGATATCCAACACGGTGTGAAGCTCCGTAAAGTGAAAACGAACGATAAGAGCAAACCTTATATTGAAGGCACGTGACGATAATGCGTCGTAGTATTACGTGTTATAGAAATTACAGCGACCTAAATAGTATTAACGGAACGAATAAGCGTTGTTTCGATAAAAAAAAAAAAAAACTATATATTTCGATTGGAAAAATAAAAAATTGAAATCCGACATAGTTACCGTTTTATGCGTATTTGTGAATCCGGTGAATAATCGTGAAAAAATAATAAAAATACGAGCGGTGTCTCACATATGTGTCACGATATTATCGTAATACATTATTGGCATCCGTTTTTTTTTTTTTGGATTTCGGAAAAATTAAAAAATAATCCATTTATCGGGATAAAATATGTATCAGTTTCCCTTCGGTATTCGAAATTACACCGGTGCAGTGGTAACCGACACGAATACGTTAATATTGTTTTAAATAATATTAATATTAATTATTTTTAATAATAATAGACATTGTACGTTTCCGATATTTTTCGTTAAACGTTCGACTTGTCAATCTCGTCATACTGACATAATTTTAGTGTTTACAAAACGGTTTCACGCGTACGACTGTCAGGTCGATATAAATATCGAATTTTTATTATTTTTTTTTCGTATTTAATTAAAGTCATGTTTTCAAGAATCGTGTGAATAATAATAATAATAATTGGGTGTTATAATTGAACTTGTATATAACAGGGAAATAATTTTTCTTTTTTTTTTTTAGAAAATAAATACGATTTATTGTAATTATAGTATTAAAATGTTTTAATTAGGTCTCAGGAAGTTTAGGAGACAGGAAACGATTGATGAAAAGATACAAAAGTCTGTATCGATGGCCGACGTCGTGGCCGCCGCTGCATTGCCCGACGAACTCGACGACATCGATAAAGTGATTTCTCAATGATTTCTCGTTGAAAAACGTGACTAGTTTTTACTCGGTCGATTGTTTCTGTAGGTGAGAGATGATTTGCAATCGGCCAAACAAATGCTCGCCTTGGAATTACGAAGCAAAGAGGCATTGGAACGGGAAAACAAACGACTTTTGGCTAGAGTCACGAATCTGCAAGAAGAACTCAAAGATAAACCGACCAACCAGGGACTAACGAGATCAGACACAGATCAACAGGTACGTATATACACACATTTTTATAAAGCCTATAGACATTATGTATGTAAAATGTTTATAAAGACACTTAGGAAATGATTTGCACGTTGCCAAGGCATTATGGAGTACCTATACGAGTAATTGAAATGTCGAATGGGCAATATAGTAAAAATTAACAATACACACACACACATATTATATATATTACCGATTAAGTTTTTATTTTGAATTTTTAAGTTTACGCTTAAACAACTATGATATGGTGGTAAAATAGTCAAATATTTATATAATTTTTTTATGTTTCTTAATATTCGTTTGTCTATATGGAGTTCGAAAAGTTTTACTAGATTAAATTAATTTTTTTACAGATAGAAAAAATTATATGAAGTCACGAGTAGATCATTTTGATATATATATATATATATATATATATAATGTTAATTATGTTAAAAATATGGGTTTGGTCGCCATATTTCGTTTCTCTTGATTCTGACATGAGACTTTACATTTGCTTATATTACTAATACGTTTAAAAAAAAAATGTTCATAACCATTAATCGTGTTATTATTTTTATTTTATTTTCGATGATAATTGGTTAATAATATTTCTTTATCGCGTTTAGTTACAAATACAAATTTTCCTCTTAAAATTTCTTCGGGACGAGGTCAATATATGTAATCCAAGGGCTTTAAATTCGTTTTCCACAATTTCTTACAATTTTCAATTCGTCTGCTTCTATTATTTATTTTTTCCATTGGTCCTAGAACTGAAAACGTATGACTTCATCACTACGATGGAAATGACCGTTTATAGTGTTTTATTTTTCCTTGGATTCGTCAGTCCGTCTCTTCTCGTTTTCCCACCAATTTTCAAATTACATTATTGCTATATTTCGGAATAAATTATACAAATCAACAACCGTTGGAAGACTTTGACCAGTAAATAATACAGTTTAAAATAGTTGAGTATAGGCACGCCACACTGAATTAGCGTACCGTATTCCCGGTAGGCAACGCATATTCAATGACAGTCTGCTTCATGACTACTTCAGCCTTAATAATAAATGGTGTAAATTAGTAGTGATATGAGAAATTTTCTTATTTTTGTACAATGCCTATAGACAATTTTAAAACTAGTCGGCATTACGCGTACCAGGTATAATTGTGTATTTGAATTGTCCGTAGAGCACACACGAATAATATACCGCAATATTGTTTGTAGCTCATCAATAAATTGAAAGAAGAAGCGTTAGAAGCCGATCGGATCGTCAAAGACATGGAACAGAAGTATCATGTGACCGCTGAGGAGCTGGACAGCACCAGGCGGAAATTAGAGAGCGCCTGGCTGAGGAATCAAAAACTGGAATTAGAGTTAAAAGCCGCGCTGTCGAACCGGGCGGTCTCCCAGCAACCGGTGCCCCGGCAGATGTCGATGAAAAAGTTGGCCGTCACGCCGTCCGTCGAACACCTGTCCGAGGAGGAGGAAGACGAGGAGGAGGAAGAGGACGACGACGAGGACGACAGCTCGGACGATGGTTCCAGCGACGCGTCCCAGGAGCTCGACGAGGCCAGACGTTTGGCCAGAGAGTTGAAACTGTTGGAGGTGAAGCTGAAGGCTGTCCGGGACAAGCAGACGGCCGCGCTCAAGGAACGCCGGACGCTCAAACAGGAGTTGGCAAAGAAACAGTCGGAGATCAAGGCCGAGAAGAAGAAGTATAAAGTGTTGCAGAAAGAAGTGGACAAAATGGCGAAACTCATGAGGGACGCGGACGACGATGAGGAGGAAAACGAAGAAGAACAGGAAGAAGAAGAATCGGAAGAGGCGAGTATAATATATCGTGTGCCCGGGGGGAATTGGTTGGCGAAATGCGGATTAGAACTAAGTGATTTTTTTTATTTTTCTATTCAGGAAACCGAATCGTCGGAGAGCGAAGAGAGCGAAGACGAGCCGCAGAGCGAAGGAGAAGCGCCGGCGTCGGCCACGCCCGAACAGAAAAAAGAAAATTTGTGTCGCCGGTGTAAGTACTACGAAGGCCGGTTGACGTCGTTGAAAAAAGGCAATTACTTGCTTAAGGCCAACGTGGAACGACTCCAGGACGACGTGAACAAACAGAAGGAAATGTCCTTAGTGTTACAAGAAGACTTAAATTCAGTATTAGCCGAACTCGGGTAATTTTTATGTTAAAATAATATGTACAACCGCTCAGAATTTATCGATCCATATCGATTTCGCGTGTCATATTATATAAAGTTTAAAATGTGCAAAAAAAAAAAAGTATCGCGTGTGAACAACAAACTATACAATTATTATTGTTTTTATTGTTATTTCGGTTTGATTCGTTGAATGATATTAAATTATATATTATTATATATGTGATCTAAATAAATACAATTTATTTTGGCCTTCGAGTTCTCCTCAAAGTGCATAAGCGCGCGAGATGTATATACGCACTATAATATACTACAATTTGCTGTGAAACAAATGTAATAACCGCGTAGAACAATCCGATTGCTTATATAAAACAATTTTTATTATTTCTTTTTAAATGTAAAAATGAAAAAAAATTTCTTTTTCTTACCGCGCCGTCTTCCTTGAAAATTCGGTATATATGTACATATATAACATACTCATGTATTGGCTATAATCAGTACTGTAACTAGACCAGTTGAGACCCGTGTGCGAAACTGAAATCTCGAGCCCCTTCATTTCTGCAGTGATAACAAAATAATAATATTTTTCTTTAAATTTACTACTATCGTTTGGATAATATTGAAATTGCGTTATGCCAATGTAGGTAATGTCTTTAAAATCATCATTAGTTTTAGACATTTCATTAGGGATACCCTTGGAAACGTCGTCCTACTTCATTTATATTTTCATTTAGACGTGATCCAGAAGCGTCTGAAGAAAATCGATTTAAATAATTTATCATGACGAGTGTGTGTGGAGCATTAAACCGCATTAGGCTTATACATAATATATGGTGTGAATTTTCGCATTATTTACAACGGTCGTTATTGCGGATTCGCAAAATTGTCCACGGCCTGTGGTGTGGTAGCCAGATTGATCTGCAGTTTTACCTAAAGGCCTATTCACACTCGGTTCGGTCCGGTCACGGTCAAAGATCATGATGGTACAGTTCTCATTACCGGTCAAAGGCAATCAGACAGTGTGCTCGTTACCATATCAAGTGATTATTGTTTTCATTGAGTTCTGTCATGATGGCATTTTAAAAGCGTCATTTTTCGCCAATTTATTTCCATAAATTAAATTTGTGAGTTGTATCGCTATAATTTTTATGCAAAAAATCGTATGAAACTCGGTTTTCACGTACAAATTCAATTAGCATTTCGTCGTCCATTTCACAATTTGACAATTTTTTTTTTTTTTTTTACAAATTTACAAAAATCATTTTAAGCTAAATTTGTAATTTAAAAATAACAATGGAAATGACAAAGAGATTAGCGCGGTCAACGGTTGACTAATCACATTAGGCGGTCTTGATCGAAAAGCTCGTGACCGTCGTGGTCTAGATCGCTCGTCGATCTATTGGATTACGTACTATCGATGTTGACCTGACCGTGAGCGGACTACAATCGGACCGCTGGTGCGATTAAGGGCTAAAACGTACATAAATTATTTAATGTTACTACTTTTTCGAAGTTATACCGTTAAATAAACCATAAAGAAAACCTCGTACATTTTTTAACGTGTATATTCAAATTTTTTACGTTTTTACATATTGCGGGTAATAAAAAGACGTTTAATATTTTTGAATTTGAAAACAACTGATGAGATTAACGCAATAATGATATTTTAATTATGTACATTGAATTAATTTTTTAAATAAAATATTAATATTAAATTAGATAATTTAGATGTATTAACGTAATCAGATATAAAGTCGCGTAATTATTCTTAATTATAAATACCTTTGAACAAGTGGAAGAAAAAAACGCCAAAGAAACGCCGGGACATTATCTTAGAAACAATAATTTTTTTATCAATGCGATAAAATCGTACATCACTAAATCTCGAATAACAAATGTGTTTATGAAAAAATCAATAACTGCACACGGTCGTCTACGTACGAAAATCACATTATTTTTAATTATGATAAGAGAAAAAAAATTATTGATTTTAATAATATGCGACGTTTCTATGGATAGTTATTATTTCTATCTAAATAATTTGAATTTATTATTT
Organism: Chaetogeoica ovagalla; assembly: GCA_032441825.1. NCBI lineage: Eukaryota > Metazoa > Arthropoda > Insecta > Hemiptera > Aphididae > Chaetogeoica > Chaetogeoica ovagalla. The sequence goes on along the minus strand of CM063743.1, from coordinate 1,079,853 downwards.
TAATCTAAATTATTTATTCAAACACAAATTTTCACAAAACTTTTTATTTTCGAAAAATATTTATTTTATTAATATCCAAATTTTAAATAGAACAAACCGAAACATATTCTTGATTAAAACATTTACAAGTATTAGCAAAATTGAATTATTCTGGTCGAAGAATCGACACGAATCGTAAACCAGAATAAGTCATGGCGAGTCAAAATTCAAAAGAAGAGCTGAATGACTTGAAATGTTTGAACACGATAATGAATGAAAATGAAAAATTGAAAAAAGAATTACACGAAAAGGATCAAACGATCGCAGCCGATGTTAACATAAAAAATGCATTGAGATCACAAATAAATTTCTTGAAAAACAAATTGGAAGAATCATTAGTGACAACTGACAATATCAACGAAAAGTATAATTGTATGACCGTCCAAAACGAACGATTTAAAAACGATAATTGTAATATGGCTTGTAATTTAACGGATTTTAACGAAAAATTGCACCAATTCCAAGTCATAAAGAGAGGGTTTGAATGTCAAAAAGACGTTCACGACCAGGCACATGCTACGTTTATAGAAAACAAATGTGCCGTTGAACAGGAATTATCCGATAAAGTGAACGAATTAAATTGTGTGATTAATATGTCGCACGATGAAATTATGAGCATTCAGTCCAAACTCAATTGTGTTAAAAAATATCTACAAAACAGTGAAGAGGAAAACCAATGTCTAAAAGAAAAAATTAAATCGTTAGAACGTGACATCGGGGTTAATAAAACGCAACTACAAAATAAAAAACTCCAAAACGAATTACCATACAAAAATAATAATTTACTCACTGAATTTGAAATGTCGGAAACGATAGAGAAGAAAAAACTGTTAGAAACACAAATCCAACGAGTTACTCGCGAACACGAAGCGAAAGATCAAGAGGTTCAAGAACTTCGTGACAATCTAAAAGCGTCGCAAACGGAAAAGGTAGAGTTGGAATGCAAAAACAAAAAATTAACCGACACGTGTTGTGAGATGAATAGGAATAACTGTACACTTAAAGAGACTGTCGATGAACTAAACGTTTTGCTTGAGTGTACGAAAAAAAAGGAAAATTATACGCAAAACGCTTTATTTACGTGCGAGAAAAAACTATCGTGTACGAATGAAGAAATTCAAAATTACTGTAAACGTATTGAACGCCTTGACATGACATTAGACGACACGCGTGAGAAGTTGACTTGTGCAGAACAAAACCTACGAGACACCGCGATGAAATTAAAGACAGAAACGTGTATGAAAGAGAAAATCACTGACAATTGTTTTGAATTAAACGATAAATTAAAGTGCGTGAACAGTAAATTAGACAACGCGTGTGAAACGTTGGATTGTATGGAACAAAAACTAAAAAATACCGTGTCGCTTCTACAAAAAGAAACTTGTTTGAAAGAGCAGATAATTGAGAAATACGATAGACTGAAAGACGAGTGTGTATGCCTTCACGAGAAGTTGGAAGATATGGCTGCACAACTGAATTGCATGGAACAAAAACTTCAGAAAACCGTATTAAATCTAAACGAAGAGATTTGTACGAAACAGAAAATCAACGAGAAATATGACAAACTGAAGGAGGAATGTATGTGTGTCGACACGAAATTAGACGCCGCGGAGCGAAAATTAGAAGCTACTCTGTTCAAACTGAACAAAGAAAGGTGCTTGAAAGAAGAAATCACTGACAGGTATGACAAATTAAGCCAGGAGTATACTTGTGTTTACGGCAAATTAGAGAACACGATAAAAAAATTGACTTTTACGGAAGAAAAATTACAAGAAACGGAATCGATGTTAAAATGTAAAACGTGTTCAAAAGAAAAAATCAGCGAAGCGTACGAACAGCTAAATGACGCGTGTACGTGCGTTAGAATGACATTAGAAAAGACGGCCAAGACGCTGGCTTGCACAGAGCATGAATTACACGACGTCTCGGTTAAATTAAACGAAGAAATCTGTATGAACAAGGAGCTTAACGAAAAATATGACAAACTTAAAGATGAGTATACGTATGTTACGGAGAGATGCGATAAGGTGGCTGTAACTTTGTGTTACACGGAACAAAAACTACGAGACACCGTATTGAAACTGAACGAAGAGATCTGCACGAAAGAAAAGATCATCGAAGAATACGACAGACTTAAATGCGAATGCGCGTGTCTTAATACGAGAGTAAACGACGCGGAACAACAGCTACAAGCCACCGTATTGAAATTAAACGAAGAAATCTGTTTGAAAAAGGAGATCGAGGACGAATTCAATAATCTGAAACAGGAATTCGCGTGCGTTTGCGGAAATTTGGAGGTCACTAGTAGGAAATTAGCTTGTGCCGAGCAAAATCTACGAGATACCGAGACGAAGCTAGACGAGGAAACGTGTAAGAGAAAAGAAATGCACGAAAAAAACGAAATACTAAAATACAAGTGCGAGTTGCTTGACGAGAAATTGGACGGCATGGCTGTGAAATTGTCGTGCACGGAGCAAAGACTACAAGACACCGTGTTTCAGCTGAATGAAGAAACCAGCAGGAAGAACAGAATCAACGAGATGTACGACGCACTGAGGCAAGAGTACGCGTGCCTCGACAAGAAATTAGATATCACGGAATATAAACTAAAAGACACCGTGTCGGAGCTAAACGAAGAGATCTGCGAGGAGAATAAAATCGTCGAAAAATATAATAAACTAAAGAACGAGTGCGCGTGTCTCCTGGAGAAATTGAAATATTCGGAGTCGAAATTAATTTGCACGGAACAGACGCTGGCGAACACCGTGTCGCGCCTGAACGAAGAGACTTGTTCGAAACAAAAAATCTGCGATCAATACGGTGAACTGCAACTGGAGTTGGCGCGCGTTAACGAGAAATTAGACGACACGGAACGTAAATTATGCGTCACCTTTTCGAGATTAGACGAAGAAATCTGTGTGAAGGACGAAATTTGTGCGAAATATAACGTTATAAAAGACGATTGTTCGTGCGTCGAAGAGAAATTGAAAAGCACGGCGAACAGATTGACGTGTACGGAACAAAAGCTCCAGGACACCGCGTGTCGACTAAACGACGAGATGTGTATGAGAAACGAAGAAATCAAAAACAATAATCGATTGAAAGACGAGTGCGTGTGCCTTCGCGACAAATTGATAATTATGGATGAAAAATTAATGTGCAAGGAGCAAAAACTGAGGAGCACCGTGTCGAGCTTAAACGAAGAGATTTGTATGAAACAAAACGTATGCGACGAATATGGTAAATGTCAACAGGAGTTTGTGTGCATTAACGATAAATTTGACGACGCGGAACGTAAACTGTGCGTCACCTTGTCGAGGTTAGACGAAGAAATCCGTATGAAGAACGAGACGTGTTACAAATATGACAGTTTAAAAGACGAGTATACGTGTCTCCAAAAGAAATTGGAGAATGCGATACAGAAATTGAGTTGCGCGGAACAAAAACTAAAATTCACCGTCACGAAATTGAACGAAGAGACTTGTATGAAAATGAGAATGGTTGAAAAATACGATAGACTGACGTGCGAATTCGCGTGCCTTCGCGATGAATTAGATAAAATGAATAACACGGCATTGTGTACGGAACAAAAACTGCAGGACGCCGTATTGAAACTGAATGAACTGACGTGTACGAATGAAAAACTGGAAAAAAAATATATTTCGTTGATTAAGACGTGTCCGACTTCGGTGATCACAAAATGGCAAATCGGGTGTTGTTCGGAAGACGATTTGTTAGAAGAACGGAACAAAAACGCGACAATAATAGAAAACGACAGGTATACACTTTTTTTCTTTTTATATTATCATACGGTACGAGAATATTTCAACGAGGGCGATAATGATTTGCTTTCAATAATTACCAATGTTCGAATATTATTTTTACGAAAAAAACAATTATAAATAAAAAAAAAAATCCGTAGATTCATACTTGCGATCTGTTTAAAAGTGATTACAAAAATAAATAAATAAATAATTTTACTGGAATCGTCGGAATATTCAAACTCATAACAATATCTATATAAACACATATTGTTATTTCGCGAAGAATTTCTTATATGATAATCATGCGATTTTTGTTGTTTTTTTTTTTTTTTAATAGGCTCGTTTGTCAAAACCAAACCTATAGTGATATGATACAAATTCTCAAAGGAGAAGTGCAGAGTTTACGCGTTAAGAATAGCGTTCTAACGGAATCGATACGGAAAAATGAAATGTGTACGAAATCGTTGGAACACGTTGGATTACAGACGGACTTGTATATAACGACGAAGTCAACGGATTGTACATGTAAATGTACTTGCAATTCGACTTCGAGCGATTGCTGTCCGTGTCAGTGCGATTCTGAACCGTGCGTGTGCAAGCAAATTGGCCAATGTTCCTCAAAAGACAGTAGCAACAATGTCTCTTGTGATATCGACGACTCGTCCGATCGAAAACCGTTGGAATGTACTGATTACACTTGCGACTCGCCGACTTCGAAAGATTGCAGTCCGTGCCAGTGTAATTCCGAACCGTGTGTGTGTAATAAAATTAGCAAATGTGCCTCCAACAACAACATCTCTTGTGGTATCAACGACGATTCGTCTGTTCAAAAACCGTCGAAGTGCGCTGATTGTGCTCCAAATGAGAGTTCTCGTTCCGCCGACGCGAAAAAGCGCGACAATTGTGTAGCCGGTGTTAAAAAAGCGGACAAGTTACAACGCCGACTAGACAAAATGAAACAATTGTTCAAAGAGAAAATGACTAATGCGCAGAAAATGTTAATTGACACGGAAGAAAACATGAAGTCGGAGATGGAGTGCCTGAAAACAAAACAGAAGAAGGAATTGGAAGAACTTACCGCACAACTGAAAATGAACAAAACGGTGACGGATGACTCCAAAGTTACCGACATTTGTCCAGGTAACCCATTTGCGCGTTGTTTTTTTTTCAACTATTAGTTTATTATGAACAAAATTGTCATTGCAGAGAGTCTTAATTTAAAATGCGCCGATAGAAGAATAAGTAGAAATATGGACGTATTTAAAAAACAGTTGGTCGATATCGAGAACGCGTTAAAATGGAAAAAGCTTAAACCCAAATCGTTTGAAAGACGAACCGAAAGCTACGCGTATGAGTAGATAATTTGTGGCGCGTTTGTTTATCTGGATTAATAGAGCCGTGTTTTTGGTTTTTTTTTTTTTTTTAGCAATGTTTTTTGTTGTGAAAATACAAATACGACACGATCGGAGCAGAAATCAAAAGCGTCTCGAAAAACCGACGAGATTTTCGATTGCTCTAAGAAAACACTAAAAACTTCCGCTAAACCGATAGAATCGACAAATTGCAGTTCCAGATCGACTTCGTCTTTTAGTGACGGTACTATAAATTTGCGGAACAAACGGACCAATGCGAACTGTAAGCGATGATTTGGTAAAGCGGGGTCGAGCGGTCCCGTCGTAAATACGAGTATAGTTTTAGATTCTGACAGTGCTGGTGGGAAATGACAATTGAATTTAAACGCTTTTAGCTGTCTACGTTTATTGCGAGAAATTATATTTAAAATCGGAATCGAGTCAATAAAGTTGGTATGGATTTTGAATGGAAAGTTACCTACACAAAAGATTCAACTCCCGAAAGATAAATGGGAGGCTTTGGACTAAAAAAAATAAATAAAGTTAACGTTAGTGTAATGCAGGCATGTCGAAAGTATTAATTTGGCCGAATGTATTGAATAGTTTATCATGCGGGTCGCCAATAATAATAATAATAATAATTTATCGTGGAAAAAAAATATTTTATATAAATGTTTAATTCTATTCTCGTTACAAACGCAACAGGTACGATTAAATTTATTGTTTAAATTACAAATTAATTGTTTAATTAAAAAGTTTAATTAAAAGCCCGTCTGTAATTTTTCGTTTTCTACTATCACTTGGTTTCGCGAGAGATATTTTCAACTATTAAATTTGCGCAAATTAAAACTATTTAAATTACGCATAATAACATAAGCGAAGTACACAGGCGATAAAATTTAAACTCGAACACACGGTGGTTGTCGAACGATTAGATTAGATGAATATTGGAAATCGAAGAGTACCGATTATTATTAATCTATTTTTTTTTTTTTTTTTTTAGTTTCGGCCTTTAAGACCATACTGATAACACTAAACTATGCCACCTATCTCTCTCATCCGCTGCTTCTCTCCATTTGGTACCGGGCACCATCCTTTCAACTTCTCTTTTCACACCATCTTCCCATCTCAGCTTAGGTCTACCTAGCGGTCTCTTTCCTATAGGATCTTCTTCGATCACTTGTTTGATTAAAGCACCCTCTTTGCGCCACGCATGATCTGCCCAACTTAGTTTTCGTTTGGCAATCTCCCTAACTATATTCGGCCTCTGGAAAAGTTTTATTATTAATCTATAAATATATAAATCTATCAATAATACGTCTTATTCGATTACTGTTTATCAGAGGACAAGACGGAGAAGTAACGCAATGACGTATACTCTAACATAGTCGTGACGCAAAATGAAATCGGTATACATGTAATGGGCACAATGTTCACAACCTATAGAATATAATAATTTGAATGAATTAATAAAATAATAAATAGATATTAAAAAAAAAAACCCCCGTATATTTCGGTTGAACAATAATATTGCACGCATTTCCACCGTTTTCTATCGTAAACTTTATGTTGTACATTTCTTATTTGATAACATTTATATACTCGTATGTTATACAGACGGTCTTCAATTATTATTCAGAATCGATTTTTCCCTTATTTCTATTTTTTCCCGTTCTCGTGCCTCATTCAACATTTGTACACTTTCGGATTACGACAATGACCATCTCCTGCACGATGGTGTGTGTGTGTGTGTGTGTGATACGCGCAAAGCCAGCGTGGATCCCGCACCCTTCTTCTTTAAACGATGTCGTTTGGTTGAAATCATGCGTAATATTGTATATCGTTTTAATTCGTTTATATCGTTACGTTGTGTTCGTTTTAAAATATTAATTTTGTGTTATTCGGGGGGCCGACGTCCGTTTGAAATTAGTTAGGCGAATAAATAAGAAAAAAATCGGCGAGCCGCGGTTAGGTGTGCATGTCGTCGTCGCTTAAGCGAATTACTCGGATAAAGATTTGGATAGAGTTTTGTTATCACGTGTAATTTGAAAGCAATTATTGCACAAATCGTTTGCATTCGGATAAAACGATTATGAACGGAGCTTCGGTGTAATATTATTTATTGTTAATAACGTAGCGTGTATGAAGTATACGTAATTTACGATTAACTTTACATTACGTCATTTTAATATAATTTCTTAAAATAGGTGGACCTAGGTGGCCGCCAGAAATGTTCGATTTTAATATTGTCATATTTTCCATCGAAATAATACGCTTTGTCGAAAAGCTTGAAATCGTTAATGAATAGGGCTAGGGACTTCTAGGAGTTTGCATGTTTTTCAATGATTATTCATCAAAACGTAGCTAAATAATATAGAAATTTGTTCGATAGCAATACGAATTTGCGTATTTAAAATTTATAGTTACGTGTTTTGCACATTTGACCATTTTCGATGTAAATGTACGAGTTCTATAAATATTTTATAGGAACAAAAATTTTTTTGAACAGATATTTTCTCGGACCTGAGATATTAGTTTGTTGATTTTATTTATATATATATATAAAAAATAAAATGAAATTCGTGTACGTGTTTCCCTCGCCGATCATCCGTTACTTATCGGTACACCGCGCACGCGATTAATTTTTTTGTTTTAGACTAAGTAAGAAGAGAAAAAAAATTCGAGAGGAAAAATAATTATCTGTAACTTCAAGTTTTTTTTTTATTATTATATTATTACAGTTTATAATTTTGCGATTATTATCTAGACGTTAAAATAAAAAGGATTTATTAAATACAATACATGTTTTTTTTTTTTTAATTCGTATTTTAATAGCATGTTTAACGATTTTTAAGGGCGTAAAATCCTTGGCCCTTGTTATAAATAAACGTTGTGAATAACAACGATTTTCAGTATTTTCTCACCAACACGTAACAGTGATAGTTTAATCCGATCAGCCAATTGGATATCTCACGAATAGAATAAAACAGCGTGTCGACATACTTGACGAGACCGCCGCGGGCGGCGACTATTCGATTCGATTATTTCGACGAGGATTTATCTAAAGAAAAATATGTTTTTTTTTTTATAAGAATATAATCGGAATGCAGACAAAAAAAAAAATATATACATATAAAGCGCTGCGTAGTTCGTGGTGTGCAGGCGATCTCACAGTGGCGTGTTAAAATTTTCTTGTTTTTTAAACATTTCCTCGCGCGCGAATTCCGGTATAATTTCAAATAACAGACGAATGAGCGCTGTTAGGAATTCGTTATAGTAGTTAAGGAGGAAGAGAGAAACGATGGTATAATAAAGATTTCGTACAAGTCAAATAAAAGATCATAGAAGAAGAAACGCCGCGGGGTCGGAAAGTAAATGGGTTTCGTCCCGCGCAGTGTAAGAGACTATTATTATTATTATTATTACTACATGGCTCGAGGGCACCTCCGACGAGGACGACCACCAGGCATTTACGAAAATTGTTTGTGCACGTATACGCGTGTACACACATAGACTCACTTGGTTCGTTCGCAGTGTGCACCACTTACCTTTTATTTCGTACAAAAACTGTTTGTGTATGGTTGAGGAGTCCGACTTTAATGAACGCACATCGAGAAAGCAAATAAAATAAAAAATAAATAAATACTCGTTATCGAGTTTATACGCATATAAACGCGTATATATATATATAGTTGCTCAATTAATCAAACCGTCTCTCTCTCTCTCTATCTTTTCCTAAATATTATTAAATAATACGAAATCTTCTCCATACTGTACGGCGCGTATACATTTACCGATTTTAATAATAAATAAAAATACCGACGATTAAAAAAAAAAGAAAAAGAAAGAGAGAAAAGGAGTACTGGACCGCCGGGTGTTGTGGACGTCGTCGCTTGAGCGCCCGCTTACATAAAAGTTTTAAGAGTTTCGTTATTATTAAACTATAATACAAAATTTGAAAACAATTGTATAAATCATTACGTATTTGATATAAAACGATTCCGACGTTGTGTTTCGGTGCGTAGTGTAACGTACAGTTATAAGTGTGCGGGGGGGGGGGAGGAGGATGGCCCGATAGAGGTGGATCGCCTCTCTTGGGATTTGGTATTTTTTTTAAAATTCAGCGTGTATCTGACCCAACAGCACCGGACTCGTTAGTTGGTCCAATTATGTTTATGCTCAATTTTCACCCCCTTTTTTGTTCATCGTGTACGTAATATGTATATATATATGGCTGGAATATTAGTGTTGGACCGATGATCCGGTACGCGCTGATCATCGCCCGTCTGCAACGAGCGTTTTTTAGTGTTTAGCTGATGGCAAACGGTGTGTGTGGGAATTCGTGTCTTTAAGACTCGGACGCAATAAAGTAGAGTTTAATCCCCCGTAAATATCCAATGGAGTTTCTCTTCCAAACACTTTTCGCTTTAAAACGAAAGTTTCCCGTCAAGTCGGATTTTCTTTTTTTTTCAATTTTCCAAACATTCGTTTATCAAATGAATCATGCTTAATTATTTACTACGTCATTATTGTGTGTTATTTTTATTGTTGAACGTTCTTCAATAATTGTCGTCCGCGGTGTTTAATACCGGTGGGGGGGGGGAGGAAAGAAAATTGATATTGAATTTGAAAATCGTCAAAAGTGAGTGGCGCGACATCTATAAAACGGTCGGGAACCGTCTGATCCCAAAGTAATTCCGTTCAAGCGACCACGTCGAGCGGCTCGTTGTCCCCTAACTTTTTTTCGGTTTTCCGATTTGATTCGAACCGCGTATGGTTAAAAAAAAAATAAATAAATAAATAAATAAAGCCAAGTGCAGCGTAGACGTGAGAAGTTCGGAATTGTGCCATCGTGGGAACAAAAAAAAAATCTTACCGCGTCCGTGCTATACACCGTTAAGTATAGTGCGACAGATAATGAATTTTTTTATTTTTTTTTTTTTCGTTGCTTTTTTACGATTATAATATGAATACAATACACGTTAAATTATCGTCGATACACCCCGCGATCTTTCGGTCGTTAACGAACGACGGGACGAGGAAAAAGACGTGTTTTGTACGCGTGTAACGTATATATATGAGCGCGCGCGCAGATCGGCCGACGACCGTGCGAACCGTTCGCGGAGAAAATTCCGCGCCGTTTCCCCTGGGGATTAGTAGTAGACGCAGTACGCGCTTGGACGGCCGACCGGCCCCCGGAGAGTGAGTGAATGAAAAAAAAAAAAACGGGGAAACGGCGACACGACGACGATGTATAGCCGAGACGCTAATTTTTCTTTTTTTTTCGCTTTCCACACTATAAATTTTAATTATTTGTCGTACAATTGTGAGACGCCGATCACGGCGCGTGCGTGTTCCCTTCGGAGTGAAGGTCTTCGAAGCTCGGCCCTTCAAAAAGTCACACGGATTCGTGTTACGTTTTTACGAGTGATGTGGGTACACTGAGCGACTGTACGTCACGCGTATAGCGTTGCCACATCGACAATACCGTATTCGCCTTCGGTCTTGTCTTGAACCAAAGGCGCGTGCGAAATTTCAACGTGTTCGGATATCGCGGGAAACGGTCGAAAACGCGCCCGCGCGATTCGTCCCACACAGAAATCGGAGTAAAAAATTTATCCGTTTCTCCACTCGCTATTGAGTGTTCGATGTACATTTTTTTTTTCGAAGTGTATGTAAACGAATCGACTTCACGTGATACGGACTCATCACGACATTACGTTTCGTTGTTGTCGTCATCGACAATTCGCGGCACTTTACATTCGCCGTTCGCCGTCTGGTCCCCTACGTTGAGCTCGATCTCGGTCGACGCTTTTGAAAAAATATCAATAGCCAACACAGCTGGTCATTGAAGTAGTTCATATTGTTCATCGATTGAATCGCGCTAATCGATTAGGTCTTCAAATGCATTCGACACTTATATTGTTCCGTCGAAATTCGTTCGTCGGGAATAAAATTACAACGGTCCTCCGACGCGACTGGCTGACGGTTTAGTTTTCCAGTTTTGCTTTTTCTCGCAGTGATATCATCGACTCCCCGCAGGAGCGTGTTTTGTTAGATTGTTAGAGACGAGCGCGAGGCGTGTGTGTAACGACCTCGGCGTCGTAACGCGTTTTCCAGTGCGTCGAAATCGACAAAAACTCATTTGTATATCTGACCTAACACGCGACGCGATCGTTGCCGCGGCAATCATACGTATCCGTGGCGGCAATTGTCACTATCACTACGACGAAGGCGTCAAGACAGAACGAGTGTATTCTCATCTATTTCAATGGACGGATAGGCGTTGTCGTTTGGCCGCGGAACATATTCTATTCCATATGGTTCGGCGTACCAAATATTATGATAATTACAATTCGTTTGTTGTTACGCTCTTCAAATTTACATACATATATGTTTTTTGATGGGATTTATGTTTGAAAGGTCCATTCACGCGCAATCCGTGTTCTCGTAATACAAATAAAGACTACAGATATTACAGAAAGCACAGTGACCCATTGTTATATGTACGAAAATTCCGTTTCTCGCACCCGTCAGATCTCCTCGCTCTAGTACAGAACACACAACGGGCCTACTCAACATATTTTTAGCTGCACACGTCGTCACTGGGACACGGAACACGGGTTCGGGAAATTGTCGAAAAAAAATTGATTCCTCTCCACCGGCGAAGTATATAATTTTACCGGTACGGTAAAATGTACACGGCAGACAATAAGACGTGTCGCGTCGTCAACGTGCCGTGTGTACGGGTGTAACAACGAGACGACCATTGGCGTGTCTACGGCGGAGGCAGAGTGGGCACCGGCCTTCACAGTGACTTGGCCTATTGGCTTATAATCTACCACCAGTTGAAACTATTGAAATGTTAAACGGCTATCAGTTTGTTTTAATATTATATTATACAGACATAATCGTGATACACAGATATCAAATACTATACAGTAGTGTATGCACATCTATGTCGTGATAATTAGTTTTAAACGTTTTCAGTATCAATTTGTTGAACATTATATCACAGATAACATAAAATCTTTACATGTTTATATAATTTGTGTAATAACCTGTAATAAGATGTGTAGAGAAGGTCGATAATAAAATATTTATAAAATTAACTAAGTAGCACATTAATATTGATTGGCCTTTTTTTTATTAGTTGTATAGGAAACCAATTTTAAGATCAAGACAGTCTTTAATTTTGCGGGGTGAAAAAATTCCAGGTGCTATATAATTGCCATACAACAAAAAAAAAAAAAAATTGTCACATATATAGAATATAAATCGCTGTGGTGAGTAAAAAATTTTAATTTTATAACTGGCCTCCTCAGCCATGTAGGTCTGGACACGCTTATGGAAACGACACAGCTGATGACGACGACGACGATTCCGCCGGCACCGGGCGTACGGCCGCGGCGGCGCGCGCACAATAAAGTTCGCCGACGCCCGTACAACACCGTCGCGCGCTGCGTGTTTTTATTGCTGGGAGCACTTGACTAACCACTTTCCCACAACGTAAACAAAACCCGCCGCCCGCGACGGTACATAAAATATTGTGCGCGAGTAGACGTACGTGCGAGGAGGGCCGTTTTCTCCCCCGGGACACGACGGCGTCCTCGGCGCCCGTGCTCTCGGCGACGGCGGCGGTGGTGTTGTGCCGGTGTCCCGGTGCTGCAGTATTTGTGGACGCCAGATGCCGCGGCAATGGTGACGGTTACGAGATGACGATATTACAATATTATTATTATTATCGTTATTATTATTATTATTATTATTATTATTATTATTATTATTATTATTATTATTATTGTTATTATTGTTATTATTTCGCGCACGCGTCAACGATGATCGTCGCGTATAAAACGTATACAAAGCGATATTATTATTAATTTTTTTTTTTTTTTTGGTTTACACAACTACGGTTGTCATTAGCCCGATACGCATTTAATTTATACAATTTTGTGTTTAATTATATGATCGTGTAGATTTCAATACTAAAACAGTGACGTATAACTACTATATAAGTTATAGTTAGTCCGAGTAAGTTTTGGCCTCTATTATCCATTTATGCCTATCAAAAACTTATCGATTCATTTCACAAAAATTTCATTACATTCAAATGAGTAACTATTTCAAAGATATCACTTATATATACATAGATATTTTACACTTTTTACTCTCTATGACAGTATGACGCGACACACGGCGTATGGCGGACTCGTATTTCATAATATACGAGAAATATACGAGAAATACGCATTGACTTCGGTGATATGGAGAAGCAAAGGATGGGGGTGGCACGGAGAGAGTGACCGCGACGTGCAGACGTTTGTGTGCTGAAATCTCGTGTATCCCACCGCGGAGGCTACACGGAAACGAGGAAATTGCCGACTCAAAGTTTTAATTAAAGCCGCGCTTCGGGCGTTCTCGAAGTAACAGGCTCACACACACACACACACACAGCATCTGGCGGAAAACGGTTTGTGTGTGTGTGTGTTATAAAGTTGCCGCGCGAAAATCGGCGACGAAAACGCGCAATAATTTATGGACGGCGAACATTGAGAAAGCGGACTCGTTTTTCCACCTGCAAGTACACGAAATATAATATTATAATAACGATTAAAACGTGTTACAGAAGAGCGCGCGCGACGGAACGAGAAAACGGATTAAAATCGCTACGCGGTTGAAAATTATTATTATTACTCTTACAGGGATTGTGGGGGGCGGAGGGATGTTGGATATTAATTATGAAGAAAACACCGTGTGCCGGCGGTACCACGACGGAGCCAGCCGGGCTGCTGGATAAGTGGACACGAAAAAAAAAACCGTATCTGATTGCGATTGGCGAGGATAGTAAACGCTTTTGACGGACTGGGAAACAATTCTTAGATCCGTTTCTGAGACTGTTTAAAAGTTAGCGAGTGTTTAACGTTAATACGATCGTCTTTTGTGGAGTTAAAACGCGGCCTCCGAGATAAAAAAAAAAAATACCGAAGTGTTCGCGAAAAAAAATTACTCGGGAAAATCTATGAGGCGTATTTCGGTGCTCAAACGAGTCGCAGCAATTCCTTTTTCGGCGACTGCGCGGATACAGTGGCGGAAATTGGTTTAATATTGGTTTCGCTTAAAGCAAAAGTAATCGAGAGAGAACCGGATTTTTATGCCGAGTACTACTGAGCCCTCTGGTCTATAACCGCGTTCTGAAACGTCTGCGAATTTATACGACGTATTGTAGCTGATTTATCAATTATGATTACTATTAATATAATATATTCCGTTATAAATTATAATCGGTTCTATTAAGTAATTGTAATTTGACTCATTATTTTTTTTAAAAAAAAAAGGAAAATCTAAGAACACTGGACTTAATAAAATATGATGGTTAAAATGATTCTTAATAAAACAAATAATGTTTTATATGTTTTATCGGACCCGTGGTCTCTTTATTCAATGTAGAAGCGATCGAGACCCGATTCGTAGGAATAAATCTACCGGATTTTTTTTTATTACAATAAAGACTGAATCCTTAGAACACCACACACACACACACACACGACTTTTTTGAAGATTTAATCCGCCTTGAACCAAATCCGTCATAACATCCACCATGAAGGGCACAATGGAGTGATCAAAACAATATTGAGGGCAAAACAATTAGTGTACTGGAGTTCAATGGATAATGAAATTAGACAATTTGTGAATAACTGTAAGGTATGTATATATAAATAAAACAAAAACAATAAAACAATCATGAACATAAAGACAAAGTTAATGAAGGAGAATATATAAGTGATGGTAAATATAATAATAATTAAATCTACTAATAATTAATAATAATAATATAAATTAATGACATTTTAATTAAATTGTTATTTAAATTTATCTCGTTCTATTAGGTAACTTTATGCGTTCAGTGAAATTTTTAGCTGAATTTGATCCTGTTATGAATGAATTGCTGAATGATAAAAAAAAAATTAAATATCTTAGCTGGGAAGTACAGAATAAATTAATTGATATAATTGCTACTAATCTACGAAATTCAATATGCCAAAAAGTACAAGAGCCTCAATGATTCTCAATTATTGTCGATTCTACAAAATATATACAAGATTACACAAGATATAAAAAAATAGATCAAGTCAGTATAATTTTGCGTTATACTTTATTAAATTTTGAAGAACGTAGTTAAGGGATGAAGAGTCATTTTTGGGGTTTTATGCCATTGATAAACACGGTGCTGAAAACTTATAATTACCTTTTAAAAAAATTAACTATTAACATTAACAAATGTAGAGGTCGAGGTTACGATACTATTATAAAAATTTTTTTTTTTCAGATTATTATTTATATATAATTTATTAATAACCTCAAATCCTATGTTAATATTTTTATTTCTGAGCTATAATTAGGGTAGCACAGATTTAAGGCTACTAAAATATATAGAATTAAATGTACATAATTTATTAAATGTATTATTATTATTTTCATTTATACTTAGTCTTGTTTTGTGGTCAATCGGTAATATAAAATTATATTATTCAATCTCCTTAAAATGTAATAACTAAAAAATGATTAATAATATATAACAGTATTAAGGGAGATGAAGTCTGGTCACGCCTATGCATCCACTCGTTGCTTCCGTCACGAATAAAAATGTTTTTAACGCGTATATTTTTAAATAAATTTATTAAAAAAAAAAAGAAAAAATCGTCGTGCAAATAAACACCGTGTAATACGGTTTATTTAAAAAAAAGAATATAATTTATACGTCTTTGTTTTATTACTACTAAATGCTAGAGGGGCGGAGATGATAGCAAGAAATCACGCGTTACACCTGCAGCTGCTAAGCGTAATTACATTTCGATTTTCGCTCTTCGAAAACTTTTTCGCCGTCGCTTTCAAGACACGTCGTTTGCGCACGAAAATCGATTTTATTATTATTATTGCGTACCTACTACACGCGTATGTCTACACGCGCAGAATACTACTTACTACCGACGGAAACTTTGTTTATTTGGTTGACGTTTAGTGTCCTAAAAAAATATTGTTTTTAAGTGAACATTTTCCGTCGCGCGGAAGTGAAATGGTTAACTTAAAACGCAAACTTGGCCGTACTCGTTAATACGTTATCCTTTTGGACGTTTTTTTTCTTTTTTTTGAAGGCGCGTATAAAAAAAAAGAGAGAGAAAGGAGGAAAGATAAACACGCAATGCGGCGAGGAATTCGCGGGCGAACATTTATATTGTCTCGAAATATACGCGAGCGTTAAACGCGTCGTCAGAATTACGTTCCCTTCAAAATTATATTTAATATTCCGTATAGTTTTATTTTCTACCTATTATATGTACAGGTCGCGGTGTATTTATATAAAAATTAATAATCCGTCGAAATTTACGTACTTTATAAATGTGTCATAATGGTAATAAAAAAAAAAAAAAATTAGAAATTAACCACTGATGAATATTTATTTATTTAAATTAATAAGGGATTTTGAAAAGACGACTTTATTAACGGATTTTAATATTAAAAAAAAAAAGGAATATTTGACTCGATTTAAATATTGAAATTCGTAATATACATCGGGCGAGACAAAAAAAAAAAAAAACAAAATAAAACAAAACTATTAAGATTTTAAAAAGCGGACGTTCCCCTCCTACCCACCGTTTTTAGTACGTTGTATATTGCTCTGATTACTACCCGGGGGTAACATTTTTGCCGTTCAACGTCGTTTTATAATAATCGTGGCAGTTTAACAGTTTATACACGGTCTATTAACTCTTGAGAACCGTTATTGTTCAATTTAAGTGTTTCGGTTCAAATTTTAACTCGGTATTAAAAAAAAATATTTTATAGTTCCGAGTCCGGTGCTTCAGACACTTGAACCGTGTTAAAAATGTACGATCGCACCGACGGAAATTAAACGGTTCAGAAAAAAAGTTTTGAGCACTATGTTCAGATCAGAGCAATGCTGATTATACATGATGTTCATGCGGTGGGAGCGAAAATGGAGTCAACTCCCTCTGCCAATGAAATATCCACATCGATTAATCCATATCCATAGTACCGAGATGAAATGCAGAAGTAGAAAAAGGAAAAACAACGCGCATGGAACGTAAAAAAAACGATAGACACACACCTCATGGCGGGCAAACGCGAACAACGTTATTCACCTCTGAACGCGGCAGACACCTTGTGCGTATCACACACACCTGTGTGTTTGCCTCGTTGTTCGCGTTTGCCGCCGGGGCTACACTGAGCGGTTTGTTGGTTGCGCACCGCTATTTATACGAGTTTTCTGCGTGGCTTCGCCCCTCTCTTTCTCGTGTCGTAGTGCTATCTGGTGGCCACTTTCGTATGACGATCGGCTGACGCGCTAGTCGGTATAGGCGGGTGTTTAGTCTGACCGAGCGTTCAATCGTATACGCGTTTGCTATATTTATCGTTATTATTATTATTATTATTATTATTATTATTATTATTATTATTATTATTATTATTATTATTATTATTATTATTATTATTAATAATAATATTGTTTTACGTATTTCAATGAAATAAAATTAACGCAAGGATTCATCTTTCCTCGTTGTACACTCGTTTACACGTTTACTCGTTTATTCGACACTTTTACTATTTATTTAACTTGTACTGCTTTACTTGTACATTTACACGTTTACTCGACCAACCGACTTTACCGTCATCTAAGCATTGAACGTTAATAATATATCTGTGAGGCAATGGAACGTGTTTTGAAAATACGACGTTTAATATTTGTTCTTACATGAATTAGAATGTGGAAATTAATAAATATGTATTTACGAATAATAAATATTTCATACGTTTTTCGAGTTTTACTTCTCGTAAAAAAAAAAAAAAAAATTCTTGATCCGTATGGAAGAACATAGTGAATAATAAGTTTACAATAAATTTGGCTGTCAGCGGGAATTATAAAACTTATAAATATATATATAGAATTATTTAATTCCACTTTATTTAATATTTTAAAAATTGAAGGAAAAACGATCGATTTTCTTCTTCTTTCTCTTTTATCCCCACCTTAAAACAAAAACGAACCCAAACCCGACAAAAACATGCGATAAATATAATTATGTTACTACATATTATATAAATATCTGTTTTATACATATACGTACGAGTACTTCGACTCTATATTAACAATATTATATTATTCGTGTATATTTCGCTGAGAATATTATACTTAAGAACGTGGGAGTAAACGATTGAAATGACGTGGCATTGTAGAGAAAATAACGAAAGCACTTCGCCTATCACGATATTAGTATTTGTGAGAAATAATATGAGACGCGTATACCGTCAGTTCTCGTCTCCAAAACACTAGTGCGTTAATTAAATTCTTAAAGAAATTCGAACGTCATTTTTTTTTTGTTTTTGTATTGCGTAAGTGGATTGATCCTCAGATATTCCACGCTTTCGCTTCTCTTTCAGCAAGTATGAAATTTACGTGATTTACATATGTATTTGTTACTCTGTGTAGTGTTAATGTTGAGCGGCCGTGTTCTCTGTTATTCATATATTCAATATAGTGTGTGTTCGATGTGGAAAAACGGAGCTGGACTGTTACACGTTTTAAACGAATACAATACGAACATCTCTAAGAATTCAATCACTATAGGAGAAAGCCTTTAAACTAATCAAGTCAACGCTAACAAAGAGGATGGAACAATCAGGTTTTGCACACGCATTGGACGTACTCAGCGATAGAATAGCATTTAAAGAATGTTTTTACAAAAAAAAAAAAAAAAAACCGTAAACAGAAAATTTAATTTAACATAAACTCAACCCACAATCAAAAATCAACAAATTCAAGAAAAACTTTCCACTCTCTAGAAGGAGCATCAGAAACTTGAAACAGTGGGGTACCGTGAACAAAGCAAGACAAGGACGTGCAGAAAACACTTGCGAGTTTCATTTTGAACAATTCTTGGTTGACGATTTCGGCGGGGTCGGAGATATCGTTAGGCTCCGTTTGTGCGAATCAATAAAATTACGCTTCAAAGTAAAAGCCATTCATTGCACACGATATATTTTCAACTTAAAATCTCTATACGTATTTTATTGTTTTTTTTTTTTACCTTTCTAGTTATTATCAACGCCTTTTATATTAATTATAAGTACTAATTATCATACGATTAGTCATTTATTATAAAATTATTATTTTTGATTTCCACTTTCTTTTTCTCCCCCAAAATAATTCGCAAAAAATATTAATATTCGTATGACGATGGAATATACCGCCGCCGCCGGCGCGTATTTATACAATTTCATCTCAAACGGGGGTAGAGAATATTGATTTTGGAAATTAACTCGGCAAACTTAACGGGACGCGAAAAAACAAAATTTTGGAGGGTGACCATTTACGCGAAGGAAATTATTATGATTAAATTTGAAATTTTCAAACAGCCGGCATTTAACATTTCCATAATACTATATTTTATGCGGCAATTACATATAATTGTTATTCGGCTAACGCATTTTGTTCCCTTCGATAAAATATTGAATAATGGACAAAAAAATACCGCGGGAAATAGGAAAAAAAAATTATTAAATTACTTTCCTCGATTTTCTCCGCGCAATAAATACGATACTATATACGTGTAGGTAAATATTTGTAAAAAAAAAAAAAAATTCAACGGATTTTATGTTATTTTATACAAAGTTCAGCGAGTCTGCAGATTATAAATTCTATGTACTTGCTATAATATATTGTATTAATACATTATATATATATATATATACTCAGTAGGAACGTGGCCAAGGGGGGTTTTAACTGTTCCCTTTGACTTTTTTTTATATTGTAATAGTAAAAAACAAGAAAACGTCTCCTTCCTTTTCGTTGACTGATTTCTGCCTACGTCACTGTATATACTATTAAATTTAAATTTCGGTTATATGGAATTAAATAATTATTAAAATACGCGCGCAATGGGGAAGACGATTGCATGTATACGAGGTGAAAAGTTATAAACGTTATATACGAGAGGCGAACGATCGAATATTATCACAATCGTACAGTGACGTATAGCTAGAACGTTTTTCGCCTGTGGTCAAAAATAATTTACCGTCCCTTCCATAGGCGTAAATAGAAGGGCTTAGCGCCTCCCCTCAAACTCCGGAAGCCCTCTCCAATATTTTTTGACATTTTATATGGCAATATAACGTTTTGAAAATTATACTTTTCTATACACTTCTTATCCGATGTCCATTAAATTTTTTAATATATAGATAATCAAATTAGATTTAAATTATAAATTAGGCACCTACCTACCTGAGAAATATTAAAAGTGTATATTGTTTCATGTTTGTGTTTGATCTAGTGATTACGGTGGTATCACCAGTATGGACCACAGACACGGTTACTAATAGGATGATTGAATTAAATTAATATTTTACTACTTCCTTAAAAAAGTATAAATCTATAAAAAAAAGATGATATTGTTGAAAAAAAATAGTACCTATCAAGTGTGAAAAAATAATATGTTTATATTACGTTTCATGTTCTGTATTTAGTTTTCAAGCACTAAATATACTGAAAACCAAATTTTACCACATTATTTAATTTAAATAAATGTATATATATATATATAAATAATAATTATAAGCACTACCTATTATGTAATATTCAAATAAAATTAATTGCATTTTATTTGTATGTAGGTATCTACTACCTATACCTATTTTAATAATTTAATTAAAACTAATAAAATGAAATATTAATTGATTTAAATTTGTATGTGGACACGAATGAGATTTAATGTAAACAAATTGACGGTTAATTCATAATTAGTTTAAATATAATTTGGGATGAGAGGCTGTGGGGCGGGGGAGGACGAAGCCCTCGCGGCTCTTTTAATCGTACAAATTATCAGCCCCCCGCCCCAAATTTTCCATGGATTTTCGCCTATGGTCTCTTTCCCTCTTTTCTTATATAAAATACACTTGCACCGAACATTTTATTACTTATTAGATATTTTTTAAATCCGTTTTCACATTTGTTTTCTCCGGATAAACCTAATACCTACAAACACCGGACTGGAACGAAATAAACCCAACGATGGACAGTTTCGAAAAATCGAATAGAGTACAAATTATCGAATTAGATCTAAAATGTGCGCGAATAGGAAAGATCGTTCCCTCACACAAGCGTTTGCACAGCTTGTACTCAGTCTCGTTCGGTCTCCCGTATAGTACGCCACGCCACCGGCCGCTGCAATAAAAACGTTATCAAGACTTCCCCTACTAGCCGTCTCTAATAATTACTAATTAAACATAATTCAAATAACTCTTTTTACATTTTTCTAGATTTTCTTCCGGCGAAAATCTTCGTAATAACTGATGAAAAATGCGCCTACTATTTAAAAATAAATCAAGGCCAATAATAATAATGATAAAAAATGTAAACAGACGTTTTGGGCGATCGCTCGGGTCGCCTTATCCCGCAGAGCTAGTACACAGACGATGCTGCGGTATGTCGACGAGATCAAACGCGAACGGGTGGCCGCGGTGTTCCGGAACAGACACAACGACGTCCATCTCGCCCTCCTCGATATCGTCAAAACGCAGTGACGCGTTTTCACGCGTTATTATTGACGCGACTACAACGAAAACAGTAAAAGGCGTTTAGGAAGCGCGTATAGTCTCAATATCGTTGTTATTGTTTTTTTTTGCTGAAAATTTCAAATTGTCTCTCTCACTCACTCTCCGTTCCCGAAACGTGATTGCGCTTTTCATATAGTCCATTGTCGTCGTAGTCGTATCGTGTTCGGTCCGAGCGCTAGGCGGCGTGTTACAATAATACAATAAAATGTCGCGCTCTCGACCGTTATCGCGCACGCGTGCGTGTACAGCACCGCATAATAATATAATGTATTATTATTATTATTTTTATACACTCGGCGGCGGTCCGCGGGACGATTGTCGTGCGCGCGTGAGATGGCGGCGCACACGCGCGCGGAGAGCACAGCACCGCGCGCGGAGTCTGTCCGGCGACGGCCGCCGCGTCGCGCACCATGTGGCGGCCGTGTCGCCGGGCGGGCGGCACGTGCGACGGGTCGGCCGCCACCGCGTCTCCCGGGCCGGCGGCACGTGCGCGCGTGCCCGGGACCGCCGCGCGTAATGATTGATGTTTTGGGACGCGCCGCCGCCGGGGTGGTCCGACTGCTGCTGCTGCTGTTGCAGTGGCCGGCCGTCCCGCGGCGGCGGCGGCGGCGGCGGCCGCCGGAAACGATTATTACCGGCCACAGTGCATTGTAATATTTATCGTTGTGATGCACCACTGCTGCAGCACGGCGTATAACAGGTGCGGTGTGCACGAATAACCGCAGTAATTAACGCGCAGTAGAGTGCGCCGTCGTTCGAACACGTCGACCCGGGGCAGGGGATACGTTCCTGAATTATGCCCTTGATTTTTTCCGGCCACAAACAGGCACGTAGCTGGGCGGCGGATTCCGGAATTTCATTAATTCGTCCAGCAAAGTCTTGCTTTTCTGCGAAAAAAAAATCTTTTTTTTTTTAAATACATTTTCGTTATAATGACACTTTTTTTTTTTGTCAGCGAGCTTATTATTCTTTAATTTTTTTGTTGGCCCTTTGAAGAAAAAAATAGTACTTTTGCACTACGGATCACCGCCAGTTGGGAACCACTGGTATAAACGAATAACACAGCTGCAGGGGTGTTCGACGACGCGTTCCTTTTTGCGTAAACCAGCGCGCCTAACGACTTTTTCGAATTTTGTATATCGTTAATTTTTCTCGTAAATTTCTGAATTATTTTATTCGCGAGTCCGAGAATAAAAAATAAAAATTACGTACGCGTATGTACATATAAGAATACACTCGAAATGACGATAAAAAAAAAAAAATGATTATGTATAATCTCTTTTTCGTCCGACTTTTCTAATAAGTAATCTTCCCGAATTATATTTTTTTCCACGTTTTCGCATAGGTAAATGTTTAAAAACAAAAAAAGACAGCAACTGCAAAAAAAAAAAAAAAAAAATTTGGTAATGAACGCGTTGTATAAACGAATTTGATTTACCTTCTATAACAATATATAATGTCAATAAAATCATGTTCACCTCATTTACTTTTAATAGAAATAACGTTTAAATACGCTAATCGGTACATTTCTAAATAATGATTTATCCAAATAATACTATAAGACTACAGGTCAAATAAACGGGACGGATCTGAGAACGTTCTCGGTACGGAAAATTCTCTGCGCAATGTATACAGACCGCCTACGTTGTTATTTGCAACATTAACTTTCAACAGCTACTATTGTCGTAGCTCAAGTAACAATCGAAAGATAACAAAAATAATAGAAAACACATCGCGTAATATTATTTGCAAATACCGATTCTGATCAATATTGGAATTGACCGATAAAAATGTATGGTTTTTTAAAAATTTTAAATTTTATACGTCAAACCCGTCTTAGCTTAATCGATGAACAACAAACACACCGTCTCATGAATAGAAATAATAGAAATCATTGTAATTATTCCGTGATTAGTGTATTCTGAATCGGATTAATCGCGTGAATCGAATAAAAACAAAAAAAAAAAATCATTTTAATAAACGTTGCGTAAACGCGACGTTTCGGGCCATTAATGACCAATTATCGTATTAGATAATATCCGACTCGGGTAAAAAATACAGTGATATATATACAATCGAAAATAAACGAGTATACAGTTAAAATCGGATAATATTTCAAAAAAAAAAAAAAAAAAAAACGTTCGCTTTCAATCGGTATTACGACGGCCCGAAACCGAGGTAGGTATTTAAAAAAAAATTAAATTAAATCGTTTATCCTTTCGGCGGGGTACACTTTTATACGCGGGCTTATGGGGAAAGTGTACGAGTATTACGAACAAACAAACGTCGTTCGTTAAATTATATTTTCAGCCAACGATCCTTTTGTTGACAAAACGATTTTATATCGTGTCACATGACACCGCACGCACTGCACATCATACACAACCGACTATAATATAATATCAAACAAATCGAATTGGCCATATATAAGTACGTATTGGAAAAGGGTGAGAGAGTTTTATTGTTGTTAAGCGAATTCGTATTAAAAATAAAATCGATGGATTTATTTTTTTAACGAACGCGCGTTATTATTCTTTTCTTGTGCCAGGTATAACACGGTGTGTTCACAACAAAATATCGGGACAAATTTTTTTTTTCTTTTAGGAAATCGCGAAAAAAAATTAATCACTCACCGGTGACCGTTTGAATTTGTCTCGCGTCTATTCAAAGTTCGTTTTCCTTTTTTACCGTCGATGCGTTAATGAAAAAAAAAAAACAAAATTCGATTCACCGCGTCGAATGAACCAAAAAAACAAAAAAAAATTAAAAGAGAATTCTAAGTTTTCGAAGAAAAAAAGAAAAGAAAATGCCTGACCGAACTCGACGACGTGTTTTTAGTCCAGTGGCATTTGTGGCCGATTATGGCGCTATGATTGTTGGATTTGAAACGTTTAAACCGCGCGGGTCGAAAGTTATAAAGACGACATAGAAACACCGTCTATCTGTTTAGCCATTTTTATTCCGATTTTAAAACAAAACATTTAATATATATACAACCACACGATATTATTCGTCGTGAAATTGCGGTTATTGGGCGTGTACAATATGCGTACATTGGTACATATATATATATATTTTTTTTATAACGATTTACGATCCATTTAGATTCTTGATCGCGTCAAAACTATTCTCTTCCGTCGTACCACCTGCTCTCAGTCCACTCCGATTCCTTTTACTGAGCTCTGCATTTTCGTCTTCCTATTCCGGGTCTTTTTCCTCTAGATCATATATTTGCGGCCAAAGGTCGTTTCGACATGCTTCCATCAGCCCCAAGCCCTGATCGAGGTTACAATTTGGGCTCCGGGCAGTATTGGGCCAATCGTAATCTGATTAATGGTTAAAGATTACGATTGAAATTTGTAGTTGTTAATCACAATATAAATTAATGTAATCAATAATCACAACAACAAGTTATTTTAAATGATTAAAGTCATGATGTAATCGTTAGTATATTGATTACGATTACAAAATATGTTAATTTGTAATCACGACAAATTTTTAATGATTAAAGATTAATGATATTTCAATAAAGATTTTGAACTGAATAACAGCTATATTTTGAGATAAACATTTTTAAAAAGATGCAGTTTATTAATCATTGTAGTGTATTTTATATGTATTATACTCATTGATTATATGTAGGGTATTGAAAAAAACAAAATAAATAAGGAGTAAATTTAACTATGATATAGCCGTATAGGCAATTTTTATATATTATAGAAAAAAATTACGATTAACAATACAAAAACGTGTTTTTCTTAGGAAAAAATTATAATAAATTCAGTTCATGACAATAATAATAACGATAATAAATAATGTAAAAATAATAACATTTTTATAATATATTTGTTTTTAATAAAACACGGTTTTCAAATAGTTGATTGGATAATAATTTGTGACTTCTTGGTTGATTTATCATTGATAAAGAAATTTTCGATATATATATAGTATAGTACGTATTACGTATACAAGATTGTAGTTATGCGATACGTTTTGCAAAAATGTAATCATGATTGCTGATTACTTTGAAAAATGATTAAACGATTAATAACTAACGTAGTTCAATAAATTAATCGTAAACTAATCGATTGCGCTTAACACTGGCTCCGGGGCATATGATACTAAGTGGGTCCCTCTCAAATTTTAGACGTTCATTAAAAGAAAAAAAAATGGTATTATTATACAAATAACTACACTAAATACTAACGTGATACAATCTTATTTTAATTTTTAATATTTTTGTTTTATTATTACAGTTTTTTTCTCGCTTTATTCTTTTGCAAACTGTCGCGTACTTTGATTTAAGTCGATATTTTGCAACATATCATTTTCTGAATGTAATATCCATTAATGACGTTAGATCATCTTGTGTCATCTGACTTGTTCCATATTCGTTTTTAACACGTGTTAGGCTATACGCGTTACTAACTTAAACCGTGGTTTAGAGAATAAATCATTATCTCTGCGTATGGAACTCGTAACTAAGCGTTGCATGCCGTAAAATTTTATTGAAAATTATTCAATCGCAGTGTACGCCATCCGGGTGGTACCGATTAGAGAGAGCCTCGACGTATTAAATTACCCGATATAATGTAAATATCGTATACCGTATGATTAAATATCATTATTCGACATTTGTGACGTTTTTGTGATAAAAATATAATTTTTTGAAATAAAATTTCTTGTATCGAAAAAATGTCCGGTGAAAAGAAGCGGTCTGCCCGTTCCCCGTGTCCTCGTGTCACCATGAAACGATAATCACATTTTCTCCATTCCGCATATAGCTGCAGGTGTCGTATAATACATTGTTTTCGATGTGTTTTTGAAGTTAGTTCCTGCGTACGCTTATATAATATGTTCCCGATATATATGTGTGCGTGAAGCCGCGAAAAAATACGGGGGTGGGGGAGGAAAAATAAAGAAGAATTGTGCGGTCGTTTGAAATTTCCGTCGATTGCAGGAAACGGGGGCGAGAATTATTATTTAGAACGAGATTGACGGGTTGCAGACGTGTCCTACAGGGACGTCAGGGACATCGTCTCGTGCTGTCGTTTATTATACACATATTGCGCACACACACACACATGTATGAATTTCGGCTTTGGTGTTGTTAGTGCGCGGTGGCTGCGGTGACGGTTAACAAACACAAATACACACGCACGCACGACGCCGCGAATCGCTCGGTAAATTGCAGGAAAAACAAGGCGACGAATACTCGCGCGTATACCACCGGGCTAAAGTTAAACGAAATTCGTTTTCTACAGCCCTGCGGCTGTTAGACAAACACGCGCGCGCATATATATATGTGTACCCTGTTATACTCGTATATAAGTATATATATATAAATATATATATATAATATATATATATATATATATATATATATATATATAATATATATATATATAGAGAGAGAGAGAGAGAGCCGTTTTTCGGGGGCGGTTTGTTACACACACTCTCCATATATATATTTTATATCGACGGAGATCGCACATCTGTCGCGCGAAAAACAATATTTTATCTATATACATATACGAGAAAATAATAATAAACAATCTATACGCGAATAATAATAATAATAATAATAATTATTATTATTGTTATCTGGCGGAGTATTTACGTTGCACGGTCCGATAACGAGATACATTTCGGATGAGAAGGTGAGTGAGAAAAATTTCGCGCGAGAAAATACGTTATTGATTTTCCGGAATACAAAACGCGGTACGGTTAAAAATCTATTACATTAATTATTGTTAAACGCGTATGCGCGAAATGTGTCTGGAGAAAAATTAAATAATTGGAACGGATTATACGAGGAGAAAACATATCCGCCGTCACTCGGCCATTGGCAATTTCCCGCATCGGCCAATGTTTCTACGGAAATACGCTAGAAGAACGACTACGATTATCTCCGAAACACGTCGATCAAGACTAAAATATTTAAGACTCTTCCAGGGGCAATATATTTATATATATATATATATATATAGATTTTCACGGTTATCGATTTCGGTTGTAAGGATTGTCGTAGAATTTTTTTCATCGCACGATTGAATCGCGAAAAACGTAAAAAAGATCTATATGGCTTTACACACACACACACACACACACACATATAGAGTAATATTCTGAAAATATTTCAAACAATAATAATTCGTCGTCACCTATTTGAGACAATTTGTGGTCACCCGATTAGAAATCGGATTATTATTATGTATGCGTTTAAAATATTATGTTCTCTCTTATACCGTAACTACGTATAATATAGTTAAATTAATAATAATATTCTTTGAAAACAATTTTCTTAAACAGATCATACTTTTTAAATTCGTTGACGCGCGAATATTGTTTAAGTATATTTCATTTCATTAAGTGTACTAAAAAAAAAAAAAATTATATACATCATATATTACGCAATAAAAGTGATATTCAGTATTACGAAAATAATAACGTGTTCAAAAAAATAATTAATTTACTAAATAATATCGATATAACGCATTCAATTTGGTGTAAAAACTTCGCCCGATCTAATCGTGGCGTCCGGAAAGCAGACACTGACTTGAGGTCACAATTCTTTTTATAAACCATTATATTTTTTTGTGAAATGTTCAAATTAAACCTCAATATGTATTGCGCTAAAAAATATCGCGTTTTGCACAAAATACATACACACTAACTTCGAAATATGCTTTTTTTATCCGCTAAAAATGTTCATATATATATATATATACACGAGTATATATCGGTTCGTAGGAATCGTTTGAGAGAGCTCATCATTCGAGGAAAGCAGCTAATAATTACATACAAATTATACATTCACTAGTTCGTGCGGTTCATGGACGAAGCCGGGTTATTCAGCTAGTAGTGAAAATCAATAATACAGTTATTAATTGTATAATCAAGGAAATCATTGGATTAGACAAGGAAATTTTTCACAAAACTATTGCAATTTATAATTCAATATCAATGATGAGAAACTCGTGAAATGTTTTTTTTTTTTTTAATACCAATATGTAAAATATGCATATATGTAAGTCGTTTGCAAAACACCTGATGAATTTTATAATTCGTTCTTTAAAAAAAAAAAAAATTTCTTGAAAATATCAAATGATGAGAATTGAATTCCTTATAGATGGCTTTCGGTTATACTTTATACTATACTCGTAAATGGCAAATTGACATCTGACATTATTGACTATGACGTTGTGTATATATTGGTCGTAAATAAAATAACGTTTGTAGAATTTATGTCGGGCTTTCTGACGGTGACAACATATTTTTTATATTAAAACATTTATGTAATTATTATGTATAATTCGATTACTGGACTTTGCCCGAGGGGGGGGGGAATGAGTTGCCTATAAGACGGAATTTTCTTTTTTTTTTGACATTTCGCAAGCGCGTATACACGTCCAAAATTCGTTCGACAAGGAATTTGTTAGAAAAATCCCCTGCCGTTCGGCGTCTCGCGTCCAAGACAAATAATATATTTTTCATCCTCGATTTCGAACATTGGATGAGAAATTCTCACTCACTACGCGGTTATCGATTAATTAAACCGTTCTCGAGATGACTTCGGGTTTATTAAAAACACGACCTGTCGCAGACATTTTATCATGTTATAGGAAATAAAATTAGCGTTATAATAACGTTGAAATCGTGCACAACGTTTCGCACCAAATTGGATAATAACGATTTGGATAATTCTGTGTTTTATTGCATTTTTTTTCCTTTTTTTTTTACGGATCTTTTCGAACGCTTTACGACAGCTATTATGTACCCCAGTGGCGTCGAATCTTTCCACTTGGCTCTTTCAGTATTATTATTATTATTATTATTAGTGAAATAAAATATAAACGTTTCCGATTGAATGATCAAAATATCATCAAATAAAGGATTTGATTAAAAAATAAAAACCAACACGCGTTTGTATGTCAACAGACGGTGAACATACGAATACGAGAAACAATTTTTGGAGATTACGACGAGCCTTCATATTAACTAAACGTTATGTTCATTATCATCGATTAAATCCATTAAGTCCTATGCTGGCATTTCAAAAAAAAAAAAAAAAAAAAATGTGTTCCTAATGCATATCGAAGAAGTGTAAACTCAACGAAACGGTTCTGAAGTCAAAATAGCAATAGATCCGAAATATGAAATATTAATACTTTTGTGTTCATATTAATTGAATGAACGCAAAATGTACTTCAAAAGCAATTTCATATTTTGTTCGTATATAAAAAAAAATAAATATTGATTTTCCCTCGTGGCCTAACCTTAATTACGCCACTGTTTCACGTATACACCTACAGAAATACGCGGTAAAAATAACAACGCACGTATTTGCGCGTACACGTATATTTAACGCGATTTTTTTTTTTCTCTTTTATTTCCCCTCCGACTTTTTAAACGCGTCTTTCTCTCAGGCACTCCTCGAACCGTATATATACACTTATACAAATGCGTTTCTAAATTCCAATAAGTGTTTACACAATTTATCGGTTTTCCGTTCGCGTTCGACAGTCTCGCGTTTTTCTCCGCCAACACATATTATTCATACGGAGAATTCTTCCTCCTCTGTACAGAAAACGGTACAATGATAAATATACACACAACTACTACCTATACACATACGTCTGGCTATATCTTACGAAAAAGTTACGGGATTTTTTTTCTCTCTCTTTCTACTATACATTTATTATTTATTCATTCGATCGATTATGTATATTTTTATTATTATTATTATTATTTAATAAGAAATTTACAATCTGTATACGGTTCGACAATAAGTAAACGCGTGCTGAAACGAATATAATAACCGTGAATGACGTGATTTGACGCGAGAGACCCGTTGGAGCAACACTCTCATTAGCTATGTTATTTATGATTTCAATTAACGCTTATTTTGAAGATTTTTTTTTTTAGAAATGATTTAGAATCCTCTCCTCGCTTAACCTATCCCTTCATCCTTTGTTTTCCTACACATACGTCTCCTCTAATCTTTATCCCCTCGTCACCATCCCTGCACCATACGTATACGCACCTCCGAGATATTTCAAGTGTTTAATAAAAAATAGGTTTATTTTTACGTAAACGAGTTTTAAAAGAAAATTATATTTTTTATATTACAAAATCCACATACACTCGTATGTCAAACAAGTTTTTTTTTTATACATCGTTCTGTTATATCGACTATTTCATATAAGAAGTATTGTATATAGTTTCCCTCTCGTTATTCAAACACTCGTGCGATTCATGATTATGTTATCGATTCCCCGTTAAAAGGATATTAAATAAATAATGATAATAATATCACGCGTAATTCGATTTCTTTCGTGCGAATAGTAACCGCGTGTCATTGATATAACTATTATGACGACCGCGTCTTTTCATTTCGGATTTCGATTTTTCACCCTCGCGCGTTCAACCGCACAATAATAATAATAATAATAATAATAATAATACATATAACGCATTTCTCACGGCCAACGTTGCGAAGATAATACGCATATTACGCCACAGTGGCGCGCACAGAATATATATATTTTATCCATTTCGGACAAAAATAACGAATTGTAATATAACAAATATTAATTATAGACTAGTAACTCTGCGAACCACTGTGGCTAATTATCACTGTGGTCTCGAAATCCGCGGTATTGCGGTTAGTGTGTGTTCGTATAGTATAAAAAAAAAAAAAATGATTTTCGTGGAAAACGTACGAGTGAAATAACGTTGCACGTTTTCAATTGACGATAACAATCGATTCGGGTTAAAACCGACGACGGTTATACAGGTACACGTGTTCGAAAATCGATCTTCTGTTCCGAAATCGTGTTCCGTGCAATACGAATTCCGTGTCATGGATTTCTATAGCGTACGGACATAGGCCAATATTGCGTCTTGAATGGCCGATCCGCACATTTATTTATAATATAGATAATAGATAATGTATAATTATAGATTGAGTTTTCAAATTGTTTTTTTTTTTTCGTAACGGATTTAGATTGCGTTTATTATTCAATCTTGTTGTCACACAACCGACTAGGACATATCGAACACGGTTCTAGTCATCGTAACCAACCAATAACCAATCACCCGTTCAGACGAGGTTAGCCCGTTTAAATCTGAATTCGGCGCCATTGGATTTGCTATATAGTTTCGTACGCGGCAAAACAATTATTGCGTTCGTTTCTCGTCGTCAAAGTGCCGTTCGCGGCGTACGGGGAGACGAACGATAACTGCAAAATTTGTAGCCGTATACCACACACACACACACACACATGCATTTCGGGGGAGATTTTTTTTTCCACGTATCTTCTTTTATTTTAAGGCCTCACGATCCTCGAAGGAATTATGTACTAACGTACATACATCTCTCTATCAATTTTCCACTCGCCTGCAGTAGAGTAATATACATTTCGTTTGGACGATACGGGGGAAACGTACATATTTTGCGTATGGACGACATCACGTCGCGAATTACACGCTTAATAGCGCACAATTCAACGTTATCAGAACGATATAGTGACGCGCGCGCGCACACCTATGGACATCGAATTCGTTCACGAAACGATTCGCCGCGGATTCGGCACATCTTCGTCGTAACGGTTTTCGCCGGCAAGTGTACGCACGGACGCGTGTGCGTGTATAACACAATAACAACAACAATAACAATAACAATAACAATGACAATAATAATGTTTGGCGATGGTAACGCCGGGCGGCGGTGCCGAGTAATACGTAGGCGCGAGCCGAGCGCTCCGGCTAAAAACCCGGTGTGCGCGTCGTAAAAACGCGCTCGGGCGGCCGGTCGGGGTCGTGACGGCGGCGATGGGTGCAGTGGGAGGAGTGTACGGACTGCGGCGGCGGCGGCGGCGCGCAGTCGAGGGCGCGCGCGCGTCCAGACCAATGGCGCGGTGTGCGCGCTATGCGGCGAGCGCGGGTAAGGGTGTCGGCCGGGCACGCCCCGCCCAACCCGCGGGGGCTGTGTAAAAGCGGCCCGAAAAACGGCGGCGGTGACCGGCACGAAAACGTGCGGGGGCGGGGGCGAGGCGGGTGGTGTGTTATTCGCACTTTTCTACGCGACGGCCAGTTATTGAATTACGCGGGGCCGCATCATTTGATTTGGAACCGACGACACCGTCGTATGTGTACCGCCGCCGCGCGCGCGCCACCATCACATAATCATCATCGTCGTCGTCGTCGTCGTTGTCTTCTCCCGTCCCGCCGCCTCCGCCGCCGCCGCCGCCGTCGAACTGTACCGGCCACGCGCCCGTTTTTGTATACGCGATTCCGAGTTACACACAACACAACAGTGTACAATTTCGGGTATTATATATATATATATATATATAAAAAATAAAAACAAACGCGTTTACTATTTTTCGCGATATCGAATTATCGTCAGAAGAATATCGCGCCAGACGCGTCGCACCTCCGCCTCACCTGCGTTTTCGCAGTGCACAACGCGATCGTAACCGGATTGACGCGGCGTTGAATACAACCGTCGTCGAATACACACACCGGCCACGTGCACCGCGCTCCACGCGTCCGATGAGATAACGGTACGAAATAACGGACACGCCGCCGCAGCGAACGTCATCGTTACCGCGAGTACCGTCATGGACTACTCGTACCTGAACCAAACGAACTTTGACGGTCTGACCGGCGGCACCGGAGTCGCGTCCAACATGGACCACGCGGCCACCATGGGATACGGCGACCTGGCCGCTTGCGGTCAGATGACGCACGCCGCGTACCGGTTCGGTCCCAGCAGCGCGTCAATGGCCGCCCGGTCGTACAACACGGCCATGGGCCACCACCTGTCGGCCGCTGCGGTCGCGGCGGCCGCCGCGTCCGGCAACGGTCACAACGGTTCTGCGGCGGCCGCTGCCGCGGCCGCGTCCGCCGCGGCCGTCCGCGGACACCACCACGGCCATCACCAGGACCACCATCACTCGGGACGGCCGACCGCGATGTTCTCGACCGCGATGAACTTGCCGGGTAAGTGCGAACAATTATTGGCGGTATAACGACCGGGGACCCGTTGCTGGTTTCGACCAGAGCCCGCGATTAACCCATGGGCTGAATAGGCTACAGTAACGTATCGGCCGCGCTTATAAAAATAATTTTTTTCCAAATCGATCTTGTTCAAAAATTCGTCTCTCATCTCGCGCATATCGCGGTGGCGTACAAACCGTGTTCGCATAATTGGGGGAATAGAAGGTAAAATAATAAATTGTTTTGATCGTTCCGAAGTACCAGCGAAATATTATTATAATAATATAATCTCGTTTAACGTTATACGTAAAAATGAAATGTTCATTACGAAATGTTCGCGATAACGTCTTGTCGCACATTTAGCTCTATGTAAACGTAATATTTATACGGTAGTCGCAGCAATCGTGTTGTATCGTTGTGAAAACAAAATGAAAGCTCTCTTGTCTATTGAAAATGAGTTCGCGGGAAATATTTCTTTCAATGAAACAGTGCAGGGAGGGACCTTCTGCGTTTCGTAAATCGAGAGAGAAAAGCATTTTACGAACCGTTTAAACACTATAATGTTTGGCGCAAACTTTTCAAAAAATATTCGCGTAAAACAAAGGTGATTTTCTTTTTTCTTTTTTTTTTTTTATTAAATTCAATCAGTTCAATCGTAAATTTTAATTTCTTTCGTATGATGTTCTATCCGATATAAAATACATTTCATTTTAAACGATGAAAGTTTGATGTTTATACGTTTTTTACGGGCCTCCTACTCGCCAACTCCACCGTATGGGCACCGAATGAACAACACTAGCCAATTGGCGGCAAACTCTTCAATCAGACTCCGCAGGTGTATAGACCGTGTTCCGCGATCCAAAAACTGTCGACTTGTATTTACAAACATTATATTTATGATTTTGAAAAACGAACATCGGAAAAAATACAACTGGAAAATATTTTCTAATAACGTACATCGCCGCGATATATTTATTATTCCGTTGAGAAGCAGCGCGCGAAAACGCAGTGTGTGTGTGTGTGTGTAACTGAGAAAATCTCTTATTTTTCGCCAACGGAATATGGAGTTATTATATACTTAAAAATCTCTCTCTTCCTATAGTTTCAATTCGAAAATTTGTTTGCATCTGATTTCCATTATCATTTTCCAATCACATTCTTGGTCCCTTATTAACTGTTGGATGTACTCTCTAATCTTGCGGCTTTCCTCAGCTATGATTCTTTCCTTCTACATGATATTACTTTTAGTAATCTCTTCATGCCGGATTATATATGTCCTCTATCCATTCATTTCGTCTTTTTACTATATAATTTTCCGTAGCAGCCAACTTTCCGACGTTCTTTCAACAACCTCCTTATACTAGTAAAAATATATTTCCTATAACCTTCAGTGCGCAAAAAAAAAAAAACGCGCGTCTTGTTTTTTACATAAATAATTTATACGCACTGCGTGTTAATAATATATAATAAAAGAAATTCCGTAAAACGGTTTTCTCTCTGTACACATATTATATAATATTGTCGGAAACGATTTCAATGTCAAAACGACAGCAAACATGCCATATAATATTTACGCCGAACAAATATAAAGTTTTTTTTTTTTGCCACCACCACATTGAAATACGATTTCAATCGTTGTTTGAGTATTTTCGGAAATGCGGTTAAAATAATATTTCGCAATGTCGTTTTTCATATTTAAAAAAAAAAAACCCCTCCGAACGATAAATCCTGTACACGCTATATATATGCATATTATATATCATAAAATTTCGTGGTCGAAAATGATAGTGAAACCTTGTAAAATCGTGCGCATATAAACGGCTCTAAGGTATATTATTTATTATTTATACACGACAATAAAAATACAAAAAACGTTTCAAATAGAAACGAATACTTTGTTTCGCTGCAGTCGAACGTTTTTGAATGTTATTAAAAAAAAAAAAAAAATTATATTTAACCGATAATCGATTCGCGATAATTTATTGGATTATTGTTACAAGAAAAATATACCGCGTTTGCGATCGAATAGCAGATTTAGAGTTTTTTTTCCGTCTGTCGAAAACGTGTAAAAAAAAAAAAAAAAATGGTATTGCGTAACGTACACGCTTTACACGCATAACAGGCATTTAATAATTTTTATAATTTTTGCACGGAAAAGTGAAATTAAAAGAAAATATTACGAAAAACCTTTTATTTTTTTTATTTTTAGTAAATCATTCGAAATTTCTAACCATTCACTATAGTTCGAAACCGATTTAAATTTGTTGTTAACATTAATTATTCTCAATAATTCATTATTACTGCGCGATAGAGTATTAATATAGAATGAATTAATAAAGTTTAAAAGCTTGAGTACGTTCGCGTTTACAATTGTTGGCAATTTGTTCGTCTTTTTATAGGTAAACCCCTTTATTGATCGAAATCAAAATGATAAAATGTAATTTGCAATATTTGTAAAGAAATTTCTAAACTTCGTAGACATGCGCAGTGCTCGAGTGATATGCTGGAAGGGGTGAGCAGTCTCCTCTTCTACTGTTTTAATTTTTAACTTATCGATACGAGCTAACGGTCGAAATAATTATTTTCGTATTCGGTTTATTTCACATATATTATATTATATCAAGTACGCGGCACGCCGGCAAAAATTATATCTTTGAATTAACGTGAAATGCACTGCACGAAACCGAGAGTCGATTTTACAAAAATATTTTTATTCCAAGCGTACTATTAATGAATCGCGTGTAAGTCCTTAATACACGATTAAAACGATTTCCGTAGTAATAGCCACATAATTCTATTTGTTTTTTGTGTTCCACAACAGTTCTATATTGTATTTTTTTTATTGTCGGGATAGAAGTTAAAAAGTGAATCAATGTAAAACGAAGTCGTGGCTGAGGGATAGTGGAAGTAGTGGAAGTTTGTGAAGTGAGTGTGTGCGTGTGTGTTTATGTGATAAGTGGAAGACGTGTAGTGCAAAAATAAGAATAGTTGCACTTGTGTGAGGGTTAAAGACGAAGAAAAAGAAGATTATTAAAATAAATAAGACATACGTGAAAGTATATGTGTTTTTTTTTTTAATATTCTTTTGTGACTAAAAAAAAATTCCGTTTAACTCTTTACATACCACGTTTTAAATTACAAATCGATTCACGTTTTGTTTTTAAAACAACACTACAATTGGGTTAAGAATTAGAGACAATTTTAGAGGGGGGGGGGAGAAATTAAAAGATTTAACGTTTTAAAATGATTAATTAATTTTTAGATTCAATTCATTTGCTTTTTACAAAAGTCCTAGAGAATTTTGTAACACTTACACTGTAAAAGAATATTGTAATCGCAGTATTTTTTTTTTTTATGTATATATAAAACGCTCCTTATTATTTATTTTTATTAGCAAAGTTCTTGTTCAATAATTTTGTCTGCCGTTGTAACGCATACGTTTATTTATAATTTTCGGAAAATATTTTTATTTATTATTTTACATATCGCGAAACGCGCACAAATACACCACAATCGTATTTATTTATTTTGTCCTCCCAAAACGAATCCACGCGGAAAGTGAATTCATATATTTTTATTTGTTACGTGCGCAGCATTATATATCGTATACAAAATATTTCGGTTAAAATTTAATATTTAAATGTCTTTTAAATGTCACACGAACCTTTTATTTTTTCCTTTCTTTTATATAACGTTTCCCCGGAACCGCTTCACATAATATTTTATATCACTTTATTTGCTCGAATACTTCCTTTTTTTTCGCTGTATATACTATATATGTACGTATATAAAATACAATATTTTATAAATACGCGGTTTTTATTTTATTTTTCATTTCAATGCACAACGCGGAACACGGACACATTTTTTAAATTCTGATTTATACGATTGTATATATTATAAAAATAATATTTTTTATTGTTATTATTTTTTAAATGAGTCTAATACATAAACGGTTAAACATTTTTTTTTGTTTTTTGTGAAAAACGCCGCGTCGTTCCGTAAAAATAATTCTCGTAGATTATAAAAAAATAAAATATTAATCGATATCGATTGACAAATATGTGCTCATAAATTCCGTACGGTAAAAAATACGATGATAATTCCTATACATTTGTTCGATTCATATATGGAATTAAATTAAATCGCGTGTTCGGTATACGCGAATAATAATAATAATAATATATTAATAAACGTAATGGATACAATACATGAAGCGAAAGAGTTAATACAATTTTTTGAAGGAAAAAAGTACTTAATAGTTATTTTATTTATTTCTCGTGGATTATATATATATATATATGTATATAATATATATGAGGTTTCTCTAGGGACATAGTTCTGACAGAATACATACAGTTCGTTGTACACGTATATAATATGGAGTCGAGGGAAAGTTTTGACAAGGGGTCGGACATCGTGATAGACAAGTGTGAAGACAAACGACCGGGCCGGAGAAAAAGGGGAACTATGAGAAATTGGCTGGTTAAGTATGTATGACAGCCTATACAAATAGATTTTTCTTCTTTTTTGCTCCTTGAAAAATATCCTTATACTCTCGTTTTCCATAACCGCGGAAATAATTTTCGTCTATATGCGAGGAGACGCGATATATATATATTTATGTTAACGTAATGTAAAACCTACAAATATATACGTATTATTATTATACCTATGTGCAATACACTCGGATGATATAAATGGAAGATTTAATAAGACGCGTCTGTATGTGAAATAAAATCATTAGCACACACCGGCTTTGCCGAGTAAAAAAAATTAAAAAAAAAAAAACCGATATGTACCGGACTTTTAAAAGTATTTTTAACAGATACACGCGACGATGGGGCATACAACGAAAAGCGTTTTTCGATTAAAAAAAAAAAGAAAAACGTCAGTCACGTCAACGATTATTAATGTAGAAGACACCGGCACAGAAAGTACGCCAGTGATAAACGTCAACACTTTCGAAAAGAAATAAATGTTTATATAATTAATAAAATAAATTTTATTAATTATATAAAAATTATGTCTGCTGCTGTCACGCAGTTCAGAGTCCAATTACTCGCTCTCTAATCATTGCTACGGTAATACACTAAACAAATGGGAACTCTTACGAGACGTGATAAAATTGGATTCGCTGTAACAAAAGAATTTCCGCCTAAAATAATATTGAACACGTATTTTACGTTCGAATATCTTTTGCAAAAGTTTTTGTTTTTTTATTTCGTTTGAAAAACGCATTTCATTTACTCACTAAACACATGAAATATAAATTATTTCCATTTGATTTCGATTGAATTTCGTGTTGACACAAACGAACAGTTGATTTAATTCTTAATTACATCTTGGCTGTCACTAATGAGGCGGCGGAACTCGAATAATAAGGGGGAAAAAATTCCCTATAAAATCGGTGCACAAACCGAACACGTCCAACGACGAATGATCGTTGTATTGAAGATGTGTGTGCAAATTTTTTTTTGTTTTTGAAATTTCTGTTCCGAGCAATATATAACACGTCTTAAAAATTTTACGTCGATAACGAATCATTTTTTTTTTTTTTTTTTTGTGCAACAAATCCGGGGATACGTTTCGGAGCGTTACAGCGATTATTCAACACATTTTTTATCATGTCCGATATCAATTACAATTTTCTAATATCAGACGTATTTTACACACGTGTATAAACCGATAAGATCAAAAATTTTTAAATATTTATTTTCGCAAAAAAAAAAAAACGGTATTTCGTGTCACTTGAAAAACATTGTAAATTTATATCGTATTTTTCTTATTTCACTGGGCAATATTATCCAACGGTCTGTTACGCATTCGTATAATAGTACACGCAGTGTGTGTGTGTTTTTTTACGGAATTGAAATTTTAAAAATTTTTTTTTGACGTGATGCGAATTCGCGAAATCCGGAGTCTTTGGAAAAATGACGTTTTCGAACCGACCTGCACCGCCGTCGAATATAATATTATATATTGTGCGTACAGCGGTCAGGTACAATTCTAAACGGTCGTTCGCGGTATGAAAACCTCCTTCACAATAATAATGCGCGACGACGACGATTGTTAATAACGAGGCGAATTACGACGACGAAGATCGTAACAAGTAATAAATAATTTAACGTTCCGCGGTCAAGTTGTATACAGGAACGCGCGAAATTATTACACCAGCGAACGAGAGGGATAATCCAATTACACAACGCCACCGTCGCCTATTTATTATTATTATTATTTATTATTATTATTATTATTATTATTATTATTATTATTATTATTATTATTATTATTATTATTATTATTATTATTATTATTATTATTATTATTATTATTATTATTATTATTATTATTATTATTATTATTATTATACGTTCAGTATGCGGTTTCGGAGGCGAATTTTTTCCTCAGTGTCACACACGAGACAACGTGTACCTATATAACGGGAGAAACGGAGAAAAACTGTTATTCTTTATATTTGATATACTATTAAACTCCATAATTGCGCAAACGCAAGAATATATAGAAAACAAAAATACGCGGTTAAATGCGTAAAACAATAATAATTACAACAATGAAGCCTGGAGATGATTATGTGGATGTTGTCACAGGTACGGGAGTCGGTTTATTCAGAATAACGCGGAGAGATATGAAGGAATTATCAATTGATGAATCGCGAGACACTTACAGATAGAATACAACGTTTAGCGCCGATAAACAGGGGGAGAAAAAGAGGATACGAAATGAATCGCACACACGTTCTTTCTTCCGTGTGAAACGTGAAAAACGCAGTAATATATTTCTCTATTTTAGTTCGTAGCGAATTCGAGACTTATTCGGAATATGACTGTATTAACACGTTCCGAAGTAAAAGTAAAATACAATTATTTGTAATGTTTACGTGAATATATTTCGAAAATCCGTTGAGGAAATCGTTAATACTTGAACGTTTTAAATTCAAATCGAATTTTTTTTCTATTGTATTTTAACGCGTTATTTTCTCTTTCTCTCTCTCTCATTCTGATATCTACTACGGTTCGTGAAACATACCGACTTAAATATTACAAAAATATACCGTATTCTCAAAGTCGTGTAACGTTTAAACTAATAAATGTCCAATTAAATATGTGATACGAGAGTGATTTAAGAGTAATTCTAATGTCCAATAATTGCCCGTATTAAATGCGTTTATTCGCGCGTAACGGTGAAACGAACGATTTTATATATTACTCGCAGTAATAATCACTACTTTTCTATTGCGCCGCGACGAGTTCAAATAATAATTTTTTCTGCATTTCGCTCAACGGATACGGTTTATATTACCAATATACGGACAGAAGTTTATCGACTCATTTATGTTTTTTGTTATCGCGTGTTTAACAATCTGTGTTTGTTTAGATTTATTTTTTAAATTCGAGTATGTTCGCACTTGATCGTAATATTGTAATATTAATTAATTAGAACTAAACTCACGATGTCTGTGAATATAATTTCGAAAAGACGAACGT
This sequence comes from Chaetogeoica ovagalla, assembly GCA_032441825.1. Lineage (NCBI taxonomy): Eukaryota > Metazoa > Arthropoda > Insecta > Hemiptera > Aphididae > Chaetogeoica > Chaetogeoica ovagalla. Next base: position 1,038,552 of record CM063743.1, on the reverse strand, counting down.
GATATGTGTTTTTAACCGGATCTGTAGATACTCAATACATTTTGTCTCTTTGATATTGCGCGTTTATATAAAAGTGTAAATCCGTTTCAATTCATTTGTAACGCCATCATCAGGATCGTTGTGAATACAGACTCCGAGGCACAGAACAACGCGATTCGTAATTAATGAAAATTTTGTTTGTTAAACTCGGAACAAAAACGCTACGGAAACGATCGTGTTGGCTTTTGATGGCGTTTCTTTGAGTCATTGCGTAGTAGTTGACAGGTTTGATCGTTTTTCGAAAACAAAGTCGAATTATCACACCGCGGAACCGATGATACCGTTGATTTTATCATAGAGAAAGAGAGAGAGAGAGAGAGGGGAAAAATGTTAGAAACGATCGGTGACCGAATTATCAGAGAAATAGCCGATAATAATAGGCGCATCAACTGATTCTTGCAGTGTCATTCGGTTCTAACGGATGAATCGGGTACGAATAAAGTGTGATTGAAAAATCGGTGCCGAAATAGATGATCAAATGAAACTTTGCGTACGAGTTCGGTCGAAAATTATATAATAACGCTTTCCCTCCGATTATTTCGGTCTATTCCGTAAACGAGTTTGATCGAACGGTAAATGGACGGGACGTCCGTGAAGGAGTTTTGAGGGAAAATTTAAACGAGAGAACGTTTATGGCGCGGAGGAAATCGAATTCGTGGCATTTGTACAATCCCCGGCCGTTTCTGCAGCGATAAGCGTTTCGAAGAAGTGTTATTTTCTCTTGCATCGAAGTCTTGAGGACGACAGTTTTCTGAAAGCGATCCTATACAAGAACTATCGTGTGTATGTAATTTTCGCACAAAAATTGATGTATAAAAAAAAAAATCGTAATTGTATACATTCGTGGAGAGGGAGAAGGGGAAAAGAAGATTATAAGGACGGATATACCTGCAGTGACTTCGGTCGAAACTTTCTCCGGAATTCCGGCGCGTTATACTTTTCACCTAATAACACGGTATTACCAGGAGTTTTCTCTTGTTATAAAATTAATTTTCTCGACGGAGTGGGAAAAACGGCGAATGTGCCGCGAGGAAAAAAGGTGTACCGGAAGCTAGTGCGGACGAGGGTGTGAAGACGGTGCAGCGAACATGCAGTGACGGTACCGGTGCACGTGACGACGAGAGAGAGAGAGAGAGAGAGAGAGAGAGGACAAAAAAAAAAAAGAAAAAAAGAAAAGAAAACGGGCGAAACGCGCGCGCCGCGTCTGTTTAAGGAAAAAACGCGGCCCGTCCGCTCACCATTACCGCAGCGCGGACCGAATAAAAAGCGCATCCGTTCCTCTTCCGTTAATGGTATTAAAAACCAGCGACAACAACATCAACAGCAGCAGCAGAAGCCGTGTATAGCGCTAAGCACGCCGTCTCGTGTATTGTGTGTATAATAATAATAATAAAAATAATATATACGCGCGTATAGCGTAATAATAATAATAATAATAATAGCGCCGTCGGCGGCGGCGTTGGCGGCTCACGGGGTCGTTAAAAATATTTCGTATACCAGCGACGGAGGGGAGGGCGGCGGCACACGCCAGTGGAAAAACTATCGCCTGCGCATAGCACAGCGTTTTATATTATATACATAATATAATAAAACACGAACGGCAGCGCAGCAGTCGAGAGGACGTGGCCCGGCGAGGAGAGGGTGTACGCACGCCCCGCAGGCAGATTCCGATCAATATGGACCCGCGGGTGGGTGGCGGTTGGGTGGGAGGCGGCAAGAACGGAACGGAAAAATGGCGGAACGCGCGCGCGACCGTTTTTACGTACATCCGCAAAAAGCTCTGTCGGCCGCCAGTCTCCGTCTCTCGCGCAATCATCTGACTCCGCAGCTACTAATTCCCCCCTCCCCGTGTAAATGTAATAATAATAATAATAATAATGATGATAATGATAATAATTATAAAAATTATTACGCGCTGCAGCAGCAAAATATAGAAATATTTTCCTTTTTCTAACACGTTTTTTTTTTCTTGTGTGTTTCGACGTGTATTTTTTTGTTCTCCGTTATCATATACGCGCGCGGGCGCTCGTGATTTCTCGTCGCGCGCAACAGCACTTTTTACGCGGTTTTTCTTTGTTGTTTGTTTTTTTGTTGTTTTTTTTTTGCGCACGCGAGTGCGTACCACCGCAACGCTCCGTAAACGCAAACTATAAAACAAGCGAGAGAGACATTCGTCGGTTTTTTTTTCTCTCTTATCGTGCTCGACGGTTAGGTTCTCTTTTCCGACGGGGCAGGAGGAGGCGCGGTTTATCGGGGGGGTTTTTTTTTTTTATTCTACCCGCCATCGACGTCTCGCGCAGTACGCGCGTACAAGGCGTAGCCCCGCGGTTTGACAATAAATCATTAAGTGCGCGGCGGAAACGCGCGGCTTCCCGCAGAACGCCGTACACGGCGAAGAGTTCTCTCGTCGTCGGCGTGTGCAGGACGCGCGCGCTCCGGCGAGGGAGCAGTCACGAGATACGACCGCGGGGGCAAACCTAACGTATGATAAACGATAAAAAAAATATATATATATCGCTACGCGTTTTTTTTTTTATTGTAAAAAAAAAAAATACATCAAAACAAATTATCGTTTCTATTTTGTTTTTTTGTAAACGGATCGATTCACACAGTGACAGTGGAAATACGGTGTGGGGACGAAATAACATTCCACACTTGTCCATCCGCCTATAATTCAGCACGTTTTAATATTTCAGATCGATCGTCACGTGCAGGACGAAATTTCATCTTATGAGCGCGTTCTATTTTGAATACTCATATAAACGTCGAAATTTGTAGCGTTTTTTTTTTTTTCCCCTTTTAATTTTTTCCGTAGGTACATAATCCTGAATTATATTCGCCAACGGACATCCGTGTACAATTATCGAGTGTTCCGTCGAGACACCTCGTCGATTATAAACGGGTTATCTATTTTTCTAAATGTACGTATAAAATAATTTTCAACGCCGATTTCGACCTTATTGCGGCCCGCGTAAATTTATTATTCAATTACTGCGCAATGAACGTGAAATACGCTGACTTTTAACGTTTTATTATTACACGCATTCAGGTATTTATTTAACAAATTTATATGCATGGCGCGTGGCGTTTTATTCACAACAGGCGCACGTATTTGTCTCTAGCCCGTATATTACCGGATTTTTCACGCCGCCGGTTCAACCGTGCCATGAAAACGTTACATTTCGATTCACACGCCGCAGTACTGTTCAAAATGACCACACGAATTAACGTGCGTTTACCGTATCTGTTAAATATCGACTTGGAAAGTTGGTCCAATTACGTTATGGTTTTCAAAGCATTCCACCACTTTGAACATCATGTATAAGCCATAAGGCTGGAATAGGTGCTAGACCGACGACAAGCGTATACGGTATATTGGTCGTGATCGAACGTTTAGAGTGCTTAGTTGACGGCGAACTCTGTCGAGAAAACGTGTGAATGTGAGTAAACAAGTGAAAGTTAAAAAAAAAAAAAAAATAGTAAAGAGTGTAAAATAAACGAGTAAACGTGTAAACAAGTATATAACGAGAAAAGACGAATTATTACGTAAATTTTATTTCATTGAAATACGCGAAATAATATTATTTTTATTATTATTATTATTATTATTATTATTATTTCTGAACAGCTTTTACTAGAAGCTAATTATTAATTAATAATAATAATAATAATAATAATAATAAAAAAAAATTATTATTTTTATTATTATAGCATACGATTGATTGCTCGGTCAGCGTCAAACACCCGTGTACAGCGACATAGTACGTTAGTCGGCCGCGATAATACCAGAAATAAAAGTAGTCACCAGGTAGCGCTACGACACAACATAGAGGGGCGGTGGCAGCAAGACGCATATAAATAGCGGTCTGAAACCGGCGGATCGCTCAGTGTAGGTCGCGGCGGGCAAACGCGAACAATTTTGTTCGTCTCTGACCGCGGCAAACACACCGTGTGTGCGTGTGTGGTTCCAAGTTGACCCCCGCGACTGCACTGTGCTGTCCAATGGATTCGAACCGCTATTTTATAAGCAACTACTTTCATTTCCTTTTTCTACATCTGGATTTCGTCTTAAAAATCTAAAAACAATTCTTTTTTGTTATTATTCTTCCGTGTAGATATTTCGTTGACAGAGGGAGTTGACTCTATTTTCTCCCCCCCGCTAAAATATCCGACAGTTATAGTGGACGGTACAATTATTTATTTGAAATTTATTGTACTCGGCCGAAAAATATCGTGTGAAATAATTGCGAATAATTTTGTATACTATTGCAGGACACGGATTTAAATCCGTCAGTCGGAAAACACGTCTGAAGAGCCGGTGAAGCGACGTTTTCATAAAAAATAAATATATTAATACAGCGATGAAATCCGAAGAAAGAAGCAGGTTTAAAACAAATAAATCAAAGTCATAACGTTTTATTTTTTTTTTTTTAGACAAAAATTTTATAACTGTAACTTTGCAAATACACGCGCACTTTGAAAAAACTTATTGAACTCGTATATGTGATTAATTACAATAAAACATACGAGCGCGGAATTATAATAACCGGATTTTTATACTATGTTATGAAAATGTTGATTTTTTTTTATAAATTATATACTGCGCCGTCGTTGGGTACACAGATTTCATATGAATACTTCGTGCGTTGATTATATTTGAATATTACTGTTTATATTATAAAATATTTGAATATACCGCGCAATAAGGGCGCGTTAGTTTTCAAAACGAGCAATTTTTCTTTTCGATTTCCAAAACGATATATGCGCGCGAATCGCGTGCAAAACACGTCCAAACGTTTTTCTTTTTCTCCGTTTTTCAAACATATAATAATTAATATTGACGAACGATTTTGTAACGTTACAGGTGGGCTAGCGGCGTACAAAAGTCTTCCGTACACGACTCACGACAGTATCCTTACGGAGAAAAGGAAACAAAGGAGAATACGGACTACTTTCACTTCGGCGCAGCTGAAGGAATTGGAAAGAGCTTTTCAAGAAACGCATTATCCCGATATATACACCAGAGAAGAGATCGCCAAACACATAGAGCTTACCGAAGCCAGAGTTCAAGTACGTTTTGTTCGATAAAAAAAAAAAACGAATTTTTTTTTTACTAGTTTTAAAAATAGTAAATATACGACGGATACGAGAAAAGCCACAATATTATTATACGAACGGAAAACGGTCTTATAGAGATAAAATTTCGTTGTCCGTCCGATGTAATATTCGTTTGAAATACGAATATTTTTGTTTAAAAATTTCGTGTACCGCACAAACGCTACAGTTATGACCGTTTGTTACCGGTGGAGGAGGATAAATGCGGTATATATATAGCGATTTAATTTCAAAACGCAATTTTTCATTCGAATTCGCCGGACAATATAAGCTATTAAATTCCGGCGAATTTCCCTTCAACGCGTTAAATATAATCGAATAGAAAATAAAACTATTTTATTATATATTGCCTACGTTGAATCGTCGAGAGTATAACATAATAATAATAATAATAATAATAATTTAAAATTTCTTCGGTAATAGTCGTGGACGTAGCTAGAATTAAATAGTTATGGGACTATGGCCCCGGCTCCAGAATATTTTAAGATAAAAATAAGAATCAATTTGTTGATCACCGAACGACCTAAATATGTGGCATATTACAGTGGAAGAGATTTTTGCTGTAACGACGCTTTTGTGACGTCTAATGAATTTTTAAATACACGAAACGACTCGGATTTGGAAAACTATTGGTCGTTAAACAGCGTTTGACACACATTGTCGCGTTTTGTGTGACGCGTTACCCCGACGACCGTCTATGGTAATAATACAATATTTATTACAACTACATTTGTGGCGGATTCCAGGATAATTGGAAACATTCTTATAATTATTCGTTTTTTTTTTTTTTTCATTACCAATTGCACTATCCGGCGTTGCTCCAATTTTCAACGGATTAGGTCGTTTTTTCACTTTTTTCCTCAATGTTTTGTCCGAACAGCTCTGGACTAAATGTACAATATGGCTTTTAGCAGGGTTCGCCTACTGCTAACCGTTTTCGTCTTAATGTCAAAAATATGCTTTATTTTCAGACGGATAAATTGGAAAGAAAAAAAAAACACTATTCACGAAATTTTTTTGTCGTTATCCCTATTCAATAAAACACATAAACATAATATGTACTAGCTGTGCCCGTCAAAAAAAAGCCACCTTTTATATGATTTATATTTTGTTCAATTCGTTATTCAATACTCGGTGCAAAGATGTTCAAAACTTAAAGTCGCCCTCCGTCCACCCTCTGAGTCGCATCGCCCACCCGCGTTATTACTCCGTTTTCGCTTAGCGTTCTTTCTGACTATTTTTTTTTTCTCGGCTCCTAAAAGTCGCGTTTAACGTGACGTTAAACAGCAGCCCATATTATTCCCCGGGAATTCGGTTATCGAATGCAAAAAAGAACTTTTCAAATCCGAACGGTAGTTCCACATCTTAGAGCGTTCAAACAAACTCTTCAGTTTTATCGGTATGGATAGACCGTTGGGGTCGGTGACTCGTATAGGCATAGTACAGTGAGACCGTGTGAGAAACACGGAGCTTCCGTAGTCCCTGCGATCCGTTTAATATTATATATATTGTGTGTGTGTGTGTCATGGCGAGCGACAAACGTTTGCAGCTGTACAAGTTCCCCGACACCTGCAGCGTTAGAAGCGGGATTTTTCACTTGTAGTTTAAATTAATACGTAAAAATATAAATTAATTATTACAACTGTTAAGAGACAAGACGTGTGTGTTAGCTGTGTCAGACTCGAGCACCTCTCCTCTCTGGTCGAGAAACACAGCACGTAGGCAGTGTTTCTTTCAGACAATTTTCTCCGGAGGGGGGGGGGTGTCATTTATATTACATCAAGAAAAACGCATTTTTTGATAATAATTACCTTTGTCTGTTATTATTATTATTATTGTGAACAAAATTATTAAAATACACAAAATTTGTTGTATAACCTTTTAGCTTTTTTTTTTTTTTGGTTCTGGTGGAGGTTTTAACCTGACCCCCCCCCCCCCCCGGTAAATACGCCGCAGAGAAATTTGTCTAATATTTGGTATTTCTTTACTATTCTTCAAATTTTCCTGAAAGAAACACGGCACGTAGGTCTCGTGCTCTCACGCAACCGATGTGTTTTTTGCTCATACTAAGGTAAAAAGAATATGCGACGAGACAGTGGAATTATCGTACCGTTAGCATTAATCCGGCGCGCGCGCGCGCGCATTTTCGAAACGTCGATTTTCCCACGGTCTTCACGGCCGTCGCGGCGATGTATTATTTCGGTTTGCCGATCGCGTCGAACGCACGACGAGTACGAAAAAGCGATAAAAACGGTTACCGGCGACGACGATTTTGCACGTTATTTTGCCACGTTTGTTAACAAGGCGGTATAAGTGCGTATCGAATCGCGTAATTCGAACCGTTCTAAACGCGGGGGGGCTCCCGTTTGTTGTTGCCCGGCCGAAAGGAAAACGAGTTTCCTCACCACCCACCGGTGTGGTACACGCGCGCGCGACGCGTCCGTTGTGTTCTCCGATTTGTACCGCCGCCGTCGCCCGTGGTCACCGGCGGTGTTTTTACGCCCGCGAAACACGATACTCTTGTACAGTAAATGGCCTGTATGAGCGTTTTTCCTTTCTTTTTTTTTTTTCCCCATTCCTTTTGTCACGACACACGCGTCCACACTTGACGACGACACGCGACCGGACGGCGGCGGTACAAGCCCAATAATAATAATTATTGTCCGCCGATCCGCCCGTCGCGTTAATAACAATAATAACAATAATAATAATACAATAAATACGCCGCACGATTTTCAAACTACACGTTCGTTTTAAACAACACTCCGCCGACGCATCGAGTCGAGGAGTCCGGGAGGGGGGGGGAATCGTCGGATAATAAATTGGCAGGACGACGGAGAGAACTCTTTCGCCACCGGCAACGGTTTTTATGCCGTAATAATTAGCCTATCCGTTCCTCTTCGTCGGCTTTTACAGTCCTCGAAGGCACTTTCGCTGTGCCTCTACCACATTTCTCCATCCGATTCTGTCCACGCCGTATTCTCTATCTCGTTATTCCCCGCGAACGCTTATTTAGATCATCGTTGACCCCGCCGTCTCAATCCAACGTTGTCAAGGTCCCCGATTATGTCTAGGTCCCTTCCCGTCGTCTACTTTCCCTTCAAACGCTTTCTCCGTTATTCCGATTAACCTATAATACGTTTTCTACAACGTCTAATGTTCTTAATCTTAAAATAAAAATAATATTCTACGTACATTTTCGGTTCCGTATCATAAACCATTATTAATATTCCGCGCGCTTATTTCGTATATATTATTCTTATCTCACCGTATTTACGGAGGAGGGATATGGGGGCTAGACTTCCCCCTTGAATATTTTTTTGATTTCAGTTTTCGATATTCTTATTTACAATAGCTAATAGGAACATGATGACAATCTAATGCAGGAAATACGTCAGTAAGACGCTCTTTAAGTCACAAATATTTGTTTGGAAAAATAATGAGTTTAATCATTATGTGTGTGTGTGTGTAAAAATAATAATAATAACCGCTTTTATTTTTAAGAAATGTGGTGATGGGAGAGAGCGAAGGAGCGAAGCCCTCTTCGGGCCAGTAAAATATTTTTCAACACATATCCTCCCCCCTTGACAAAATCCTAAATACGCCACATTATACATCTGCAGTCGTACATTTTAACTAATGGACCGTTTGAAAAATTCAAGACGAGTAATTTTACTGATCAGATAGGTTTTACGATGGAATGCAACTCGCGTAGCAAAAAAAAAAAAGAAAAAAAAAACACGCATCACCAGACGCACAACTCGCGTGTGTTAAATTTAATCAGTGGACATTTTGTAATTCGTTTGCAGCCGAATTACAAAACAGAACGCGTCGCAAATGCTTCCTACGGATATATTTATCTGTATAGCTGACAACGCGTCGTAAATTGAAATACAACGTTGTAACGATCATTTAATTTAATGTTAAATATAAAAAAATATCATAGAGTAAATTTAATATTAAAAAAAAAAAAAAAAAAAACGGTTGTTTCGAAATTTAATAATTAATATTGCTACTAAACTTAAAAAAAAAAAAAAATTGTAGTTTGAAAGGCGGGCGTCAATAATGATCGTCGAGATCGTCAATAATATTCGTTTTTTTCCCCCCAAGTATCTGTCACGCCGTAATTTCGTTTAAGAAATTCCATGCGTTACACGGTATCGAACGACGTTTAATAAATTGTGCACACACTTTGTACAGTACGAATTATCGCAATTGTGTTTTATTAACCGATATTAAGGTCCGGGGGGGAGGGGGGGGAGGAAAGAAATTTTATTTAAAAACGTTATTATTTCCGTCACTTTATTGCGTGTGAAGAGGAAAAAAAGTGACGCCATAAGAATATTGAAAACGAACGTTTTTCGCCACGTGCGCGTAATAAACACAAACGCGTAGTATTTCGCGGAGATTTCTCGCCTTTACGAAACGCGTGTTAAACGCTCTGTTTCCCTCCACCGTTCGCTGCGTTTGTTTTTATTAAATATTAAATTCATATTCTACGAACGACAAACCGGTGATACGAATTAATCTAACGCTCTCGCCGTCCGTTACGCGTTTCCGAATACACCTCCTCCCCCGCCGGAGTCGACAAAAATCATTTGGACTTTTGCCGCATTTTATTATTACACAACGACTGCGCGTGTTGTTTTAGACGAATAACTCGTCGACATTTCCGTACGGAGACAATACGTTTAAACACAAAATACGCGTTTTCCGCTCGTGAAATACGAATTAACACGCGCGCATTGCTTAATAGCGCCGTTATCGTCGTTAATGTGTTCCCCGGTAAATATTAATCGTAATATATTGTGTATTCGCGTTTTTATATAAAACGGCCGCAAACGGCTGCAGTACACATCATTCTATTCATTTTTAACACTGTTCCCCGTATATTTTACAACGGTCTCGGTAGCCCGGCCACGGTACGCACTGTTGTTAAACTGTCACCGATATATACGCGTTGTGCGCGTATGTGTACGCACGCCGCCGCGGGGGCTCTCATTTATTATTTCATAAACGCCGACAACTTAATTCGCATAACGCGTAAATAAATGGTCTTTTCGTCCATTCCCCTCCCTCCACCGGTCAATTGTATAAAATAATAATATATATTTTTACGACGAAACAATATAAGTACGCACTGCTGCGCTCGGTCAGTGCGCCCATTATATTTTATCTCTCGTTTTTATTTTTAATCCGTATAATAACGCGACGCTGCAGCGGAATATTGGCCCCGTTATAAAATATACCGCACCCCGTCATCCGTCGTAATAAATTTATTGGAAAAAAAAAAAAAAAAAAAATTCTCGTTTCTCGCACGATACGCACGTATACGCGTTTTCCGAAAACGTGTCTCGAGTTTTTTTTTCTTTCGTTTTCACTGCAATTGCAAATGAATCGATCGTCATGGCGTCGACTGAATAGACGAGACACCTCAGGAGTTCCGCGCTCGCCCCATTCATACATCGTAAAACGGACGAAAACGTGATAAAAACTAATTCACGCGTTAGTCGTTTCAATGGTTTCGTGCAAATTACACTGCGGCGCGCCCGGAACTCGAAAACGCGATTTCGAAACTTTTGTAACGGAGAAAATGGAGAAGTTTACACGCGGATTTTCGGGCGTTTCACTTACCGTTGAGAAACGGGCAGCCGAGTACTTTTTTTTTTTTAATGAAATCGAATTTTCTCTCTTCTACAATGTTTAAAAAAAAACTTCGGTCAAACGTTTGTAGGACTCGTCGTTTTTAAATGCCGTGTTTCTTATAGTCGCCGAGTACATACCACGCACACGACAGGCGCGTATTATATTATTGGAACTACAAAGTTTTGTTTTTTTTGGTGAAACGTAGAAACACAGAAGCCAACACGACCTCGGGGAATTGGTTTATTGCAACGAGTATGAAATACGCATAAGTCTGCATTCGAGTAATCGCGGTACGTTGATATCGGATAATTTCGTAAAAAAAGAAAAGTCCACAGGACCGCCAGTGCTAAAATAAATTACGTGACGACAGCGGTCGTAAATTAAAGTCGAATAAATACGGAAACGGGACGTTTTTACTCGTATATACGAGTGTATAATATACGCACACGTTTTGAACAAATTTTACGAGTTTTATAAAAAAAAAAAAAACGTAAAACGCGCCATAATTATTATAATATAATAACGACGCATTTTGTGATATTCTGCAGTGGAGTCGGTCTCGGCACCGGTGTTCGACGTATTACGACGCTCTACGATAAACTGATTTTATATAAATTTCCCCGGTAAATTTATTGTTATCATCGCTTTTCACTATTATAATCTGTACCAAAAATCCATTCGGTTTTTTCTTTTTTTTTTTACCGCGTATTCGATTGTTCGTGACGAAAGTCCTCGATCGGTAGTCTCACTCCAGAGTACACCTGCAGACCGCTTTGGCGTATATTAAAATAGCGCGCGGAGAAATATTGCAAAAAAAAAAAAAAAAAAAAAAAAAAAGAATAGTGTTTGGACTCAAACGCTTTGTTACCATTGAGGTTTCCGGTAAATTGTAAGAACTATTACGTTCTTTTAACGTTCACTGGTGTCACCAGACCCAGCGAGAGACACTCTGCGGCCACGACAATGCAGCGTGCTTAAATATTTATAATACTTCTAATAAGTCACCTGTAATACATCCACAGAAGTATTGTGTGTGTGTGTGTTTATAAAACGAGCGAAATTTTAATAGAATTAAAATCGCGTTTATTCGACGACGGAGCGTGGAACACTATCACGCGAAAAATCAATCGTAAAAAAAAAAAAAAAAAACGAGCGAATCCCTCGCGCAAACAAACGAGTGGTGCGTACACACGCACACACAGTGTATGCGCGCACGCTCAGGAGCTCGCAGGACGCGGCGCGCGCGCGCACCATTAATGAAGGGACAATATTGCGTTGATTTATCGCGAATCCGGCGCCATAATCCGCCCTGTCCCAGTGTGTAATACGTAATATTTGTACGTCGACGTTTTTCTGCGCAATGTTTGCGCAGTTGCTCGCAAAAGTTGCAGGTCGTCGTTCCGACGACCGGCAACAGCCGCGGCAGGAGAGACAAAAGCGAGGGTGTAAAAAAAAAAAAAAACTACTACTACTAATAATAATAATAACATTAACGTTAACATGTGTTAAATAAGTATTTAACCTTCTGTCGCGTCGGCAACAGGACACGTTTTTTTTTTTGAATACGCGCGTAAGAATATAATATTTCTATAAAAACGCGTTGACCGTGCGCGCGCGCCGTACACAAAACAATAAATCCGAGTGGACGACGGGGGCGGCGGCACGTATTATATGATATTCATTGTTGTCGGGGATTCGGGAGCACAACACACCGGCTGCTGCGACACCGTACCGCAGTACACCACCTCGACCCGATCGTCCCTGTACAATATACACACACGTCTCCTGCTACAGTGCCAATATTCATATACCGTTTTGTTACCGGTTTAATGAACTGTGTGCCTCCGACGATGACGAGCAAATATATTGTGTTGTGTTTTTCTCCTCTGTGTGTGTGTGTGTTTAAAGGGTTCGCGTGTGTCTATTATTTCGTATATTGTTATTCATTCCCCCGCCACGGCGCCGCAGTCGTCCGGACAGTTTGCTGCCGTTCGTGTGTATCTCATATTATACAAATAATAGTACACACACAGTAACATTGTGTTATGTGCCGACGATTTTATTACGCCGCTGTACCGGTGCGACGACCGGCGGCGGCGGTGGCGGAGTCGGTGCTGCTGCTGCTGCTGCGTCTCGTTCGTCCGTAACGCGTCTCCCGCGCGGAACTGTCGTGGACGCCGCGCCCGCGAGGGCTACTCCGTCGCGCATTGTGTCCCGGACCCGGCGGACCGTGCGACGAACGCGAAACACAAATCATCTCCGTCTCCGCCCCGCGTTTCCCGACGATTTACGTGCGCGCGCACAGATAGCTTTTGTAATTATATTACTATTATTGTTATTATTATGACATCGGCGATCGAATTGGGAAAAGTGCATATAACAGCTCTGCTAATAGAAGACAACAGTTAGAAAAAAAAAAAAACACCTCCCTTGTGCGTTCTACGAATATATTAAAAATGTAACGGAGGTACTACGCTCCACCCTCCCCCCTTCGTTCGCCGAACGTCATTTTCGCGTATATTTCAAATATTTACCTTCATAAATTTTAATATCGACTTGTCGTCTGCACCAGTGTCTGTTTCATATCGTATTACCGCAATACAGCCGAAATCTTTGAGGGAATCGCTTTGCGAAATATATTCGTTTTCAAATTATAACGTCTGTTTGTTGCAGTAAAAAAAGCCGGGACGCCTGCACAGCGCACCCCCTCAATCTTCTAGCACTGTTCTTAGATTCTGAGCGGAGCGAGTGGTATTGGTTTTACAACGATATGCTTTTTTTTTTTTTTTCATGTCTGTATACCCGACAATTTTACCAGAGGATGCACAGCGATCTTTAGTCAATCACTGAATTTCGGATATGCGATCGATAGATTTGTTTTCTTCTTCTTCTAAAATTCAACGCTTTAAACTGAATTATTAATTTCGCGGACGGACTGCAGATCCCCGGACAGAGACACCGGCCTGGAAAGACACGTCGTCATATTATTTCGAGCGACGAAATGTCGAAATTTTCGATGACGAAAATCGGCTGAAAAAATTTTTAGGACAATGAGGGGAAAATCCTATTCGCATCCCCCCTTCCCGCCCGGTGTATGCACGCGCGCAGCTGCGAAGAAAACTTTACGTGAACACAATATTATCTCATAAAAAAAAAAAAAAAAAAATCGGTCGTTTTTGCCGTTCGGTCGTCGTCGTCGTACCGTGTAAAATTGTGCACAAGCGTTGTTAATAATATTTTATTGTGTTATATGCGCGCGCGCGTGTGTGTGTGACACGCGTGATAAAGTGGACGTCGGGAGGCGGCGCGTATCATCGGAAGAATATAAAACAGTTCTCTGTAATATTATATAACGGGTAACTGATTGGAGTAAAAGACGTGTTGGAGGACCGGAACGGAAGGGAACGGCGGTCCCCGTTCGAGAGTTATATAATATTAAATTAATAACGGACCAGCGGACCGGAAGAACCGCCGCCGCCGCCGCCGCCGCGGTGTTGGTGTCAATTCTCCGGCGCGCGTCGCCCGCCAGATTATGACGTGTCTCACGACCGTGTGTGCGCGGTGCAAGCTGACAGTGCCGGTTTTGAAGACGGGCCCGCGGCACTCCCCTCCCTCCCACACCCACCAGAAAAAAAAAATTGCAATTTTCACGACGGGCTTCCGCGAAATTAGCACGTCGCCGTCCGCCATTTCGAAGTTATAATGAGTTTCGTCGCGTGTTTTTTTTTTTTTTTATATAAAAATGATTATTATGTTTTCGCGACGAAAATCCCGATTCTTCTCTTTCGCCAGTCTCACAAGACAGGTGGCTAACATTATACGGGCTATATTAAACGGATTATAAAATCAACGCTGGCTGTTTTCCCGCTCGCTCGATTACAAATAAAATGAAATCAATAACAGCGTCCACGGGACCCCCCCCCCCAAGACCCCTGAATCCGGCCGGCCCTCGGGGCCTCCGCGCTTCTCAATCCGACACCGACTACTGTGCAAGGCAATGGCGCGCGTGTACTTATTTTCTCCGAAGTAAATGCGCGTCTGCAGCGTGAACGATGTCACATGAAATGTCTCCGCCGAACGTATTGTGCACGTGAATGTTATTTGTACAGTGCTGCTGGATGTCGGATTTCAATCGTTTTTTTATTTTTGAAGACTTGTGTGCGACTGTATACTGCCTCCGAATCTCAACTCTCAGTCTTTCGTCCGTCCCAATTCACTTTACCGTATAAAATCTAAAGTTTAGGGCGATATATATATAATGCCTGGCGGTGGGAATTATAAATTACACAAGGAGTATTTATAAAACGATGGAAAGGTGAACAAATTTAATTTTATTCTTCCGCGAAAAAAAAAATCACGGAAGATGAATTTAGAAAAAAAAAATTTTTTTTTTGAAACTACTATATTCCTTCAAGATTGCTGCGAATTTGTATTTATATTTATAATATTACCGTTATTATTGGAATAGGCGAAATAATTTCGTACATTCAGTTTAATTTTAATTATTTATTGAAAAATAATTTTTGCTTCTAAAGAAAATCACGGGAAAAAATTAACCTGTTTACTTATCACCCATAAGATTGGTTATGAAAAATTTTTTAAAAACGATGATCCAGTATTTCGATGACGTTTATACACAGTGACCGACAGAAACAACGACCATTGTTACGAATGAGAAGTAGAGGGATCGAGCCGATTTTCGAACAGCGGGAACTGACTTTTGTGTTCGCCTTTTAAGCGGCTGACGTTCTTTAAAAGTCTCCGCGAGACCACTCCGATCCGATCGATAACGTTGAAATCAAAAAGAAAGTCCCTCTCAAAAAAAAAAAAAAATAAAAAATATTTTAATGTTATTATAATTGAAGGAGATGTACGCATTGGAAGAGGATGACCAAGGATAGAATGTATGACGCAAATAATGAAGCATATGAATAAAGGAAATCATGAGGACCTGAAAGAATTGTGTTATTACAATAGAGGAGCGTGGAGAGTTGCAACAAACTAATCGAAAGATTAATAACACAAAAAAAAAAAAAAATCATAGAAACTTTTGGATTCGGTGCAAAAAGAAAACGTAAACATAAAAATGTATCTCGAGTGACAAAGCTTTATAAAAAAAAAAAAACAATTTTTTTTACCGATTTTACAATTATTATAGTACTAAACGCGACTGTACGTTGCTTATATTGTTTAATTTGATTGTTCCACACTTTCCGTGTAACTGATGAAAAAAAATGAAACCGGTGTTTTTTCAAATTTGTGTAAACGTGTAATTATTATAATAAGTAAAGTAAGATGAAAAATAATAATAATACGACGCGATATTTGCGCAGTAATCATAAGTGAAAATCGTTTAATGTGTAAAACACGAGAGATCCCCGCGTCCTTATACTCTGGACTTAGCGCGTTTGCAGTGTGTACACGCCGTACAAAAAATAATGGACGTACGTCGTCGCCGAAAAAAATCGACGCCCAACGCCCACTTTCTTCATTTTCTACATCGCGTATACACACCTGAATCAAATTCACGCACGCCGTTAGAAAATCGCTATTTACGTGTTATACGAACGGTGACTGTGACGACTGTTCGTATAACAATTATAAACGAGACTTTTCGTGACACGACACCATAGAAAAAATCCCATTCAATGACATATTATGTATGAAATTTCCTGGACTAAAATAATATGCGTAAAAACGACGAAGAGGAATCGATTTTCTTACTGCGAGGCGAAAGATACGTAAAATACAAACGCGGAGAAGAGATAAAGTAATAATTCGCGGAATAGGACAAGAATTTATTTTATTTTTTTTTGTTTTCAATTATCGTAATTCGAAAACCGTACACAAAAATAATATAATGTCGATAGTTGAGAAAAAATTCCTGTACAATTAAGTATTGAAGGAATAGCGACTTGCCGTCGTCCGCGCAATAATATTTTCAAAAAATATATTTACACATTTTTCGAGGACGTATATTATTATTATTATTATTATTATTATTATTATTATTATTATTATTATTATTATTATTATTATTATCATCCGTTTGGAGTTATGTTATTTATTACCGCCGATTTTGTCAACACTATACGGTATATATCTATTTATTTTTTTTCAAATACTGCACGCAACGTAAATAACAAGTTTATCGGTTCGCGTATTGTATTATTATTTATATATAGTGGAAAAAGACGTGCGTATAGACGCGAATTTCATTTTATTATTATTTATGCGGAAACTGAATTATTCAAACTTTAAAACTTTCAATATCTGCGATAAAAGTGTTTGAAATATTTACGGCAAAATACGTTTTTGTTTTTGCGTCTGGTGCGCGTACTTACTTAATACGCGCGTAATACTCGTATACAATTTATATATACATATATAAGCGAAAGGAAATCTGCAACACGACAGTGTACTTTACTATATATATATATATATATATTTCATTCAAATATACGCTATTGATTCAGAGTCAATTCTTGAACAGATCATATTCGCTGCAAAACGTTTTATTGATATTAAAAGAAAAACAATTTTTTTTTTTTTTTTATTCGAATGTCGGTTATTTTTTTATTTTTGACGTCAGTTCCTTTTATATTTTCAATCAATCACTTATACACACGCAGACAAGTTGTCGGGCAAAAGGAAGAATGTGTATACTTTTAGAAATGCGACAGATACATTATACGTATTAGTATAAGTTTAAAATTAACCAACTATTCGAATACAAAAAGTCCGTCGTTTTCGCACAAGTGTATTATGTAAAATAATCGCTTGCTTTTCAAATCTCTCGGTCGCTTGCTTTCCACGCGCTCCTCCGTCAAAACTCAATATTCTTTGAACTGTTCGTTAGCATTCCGTTTCCGCATTGCCTTTAGGAATTCGTATAATTTGACTCTTCCGATTTTACCGTCTGCAGCGGTACGACTTTCGAATAATAATCGAATTCATCAAAACGATATCGCCCCTTTTATTTTTTTGTAATTTCTCAAAATTTTTCTCTTCCCCCTCGGTACTTTTGTTCTTTTGCCACGAAATCTTAAGCACCGCCACATTTCAAACGCTTCTAGACTTTTTCCTCTCGACTTTGTATTTCACGTCCCATACGAATATTTTCATCGTAAATATTTCTTAGTGTTGATCATCCTTCGACGCTGTTCACGGTCTGCAATAATGTTGGTTTTTATTCTGAATAGTTCTTTTTCCTCACGAAATCCTACCACACTATACGTCCGAATTGCTTTTAATATTTCATCGCTAAAGTAACAAAATATAGTTTTGTACTCGTTCTATAGGTTCTCTGTGGATATATTTTGTGTATCCACGTATGAAAAATATCTAAAGCAATTTTCGCTTTTGAATTTTCGCGCGTAAAATAAATTCACGCGTGCCCGTTTCGCGTGTTGTTTGGATATAAAAAAAAAGAAGTCAACATGATCGTACGTGCGGGGGAGGACAACGGAGTCGTTCTCCCCACAGCCCTTCGGTCGAAATCTCTCCAAACTCGGCGAAATGATGCGACAATTAATGAATTATGTAAAAAAAAGAACACCAAAACTAAATTATTTTTTACGGATTCTGAGATTGAAATGAAATTTAAAAAACTAACCGAACAGCGCGTGTTGTCAAAAATCAAAATGTAAAAAATGTCCAGGGGGAGTCTCATGGCTCTCCCACCCTGAACGGCGTCCCTTTATACGGACAACCGATTGATCGCGGCCCCGTCACGATTACACTTTATTATTATGTGTACACACGTGCTTTCTGTGGAATATAAAACACAAATGTGTACGTGCAGTAGATTTGTTTACGCGTTTTTTATTATACACATACCTGTGTATATCGCGAGGCGGCCGGTTTTGTTTGTTTGTTTTTTTGCGACAAATTGAAAATACAGAAAAAAAAACCGTTCGGGTCCGAGCGGATGCTGTTGAACTCGTCCCGCGTTCATCCCATAACACATACAACGCGTACACGCCAACATTCCGATTCGAATGTAAAAATCGCGTTTTCCAGATTTAATTATTATATTATATATATATATACGTATGTATTTTCTAATTTGATAATATATACGTTAGATCTCCGCGCGTTATCTGTGTCTGTAGAAATTAATAAAATCGTAACGCGAACGATAATTTTCTAAATTTAATAACACAACACTGCACAGTGAATCGTGGCATTTTGCAGCGTAATATATTCGTTACTTATCGATTACTTAATCCCGCGTACCTCTAGAGGATTTTAGGCTTTGCGCCAGTTTCCACACATACAGTCTCACCGTGAAACGCTTGTCACACGAATCCCCCCCGGTGAAATTATTCATTCTGCGACACTCACAGTTGCCAAAATCAAAATCGAAAAACAGTGCTCCCCTCGGCCCGGTGCCAATTAAACCTCCCTCGACTCAAGAACGTGTATTTTACATTATTTGTGTCTTTTGTAACAAAAAAAATAATAAAATATATCTCTCTCTCGGTTATGCGTATGATTTATACGATTTCACCATAATTATGAAATATTAAAGCGCATTGATTATCGCGTGCGTTGTATCATACGGCGAACGAACATTCGCGTCGTCCATTGTGGCGTATAATTTTAAATCGAATAGAAATTATCGATAAAACAGAAAAAACGCGTTACAAATTACGCGCTATGCAATATTTGTGGCTGCGTGTTGCGGACGAAAATTGAAATTGACAATCGATTATACACGCCCGTTTTGTTCGTGTAATAATCTATTGGACGTTACAGTAATTCTGCGGTCATTGCGCAGACGCCGCAAAACGATAGATCTAGAAATTAGGGGGAAAAAAATTAATTTTATTATGCAACAATTGCGGTACGTATTGGGCCTTATTATAATATCTAATGTGTTCACACGCAATTTAAACGATATCACACATCGAATCGTTTATGAATCGTGTTTTGGCGAAACAAAACGTAAAGTTTTTTTTTAATTTAAAAAAAATTACGGGTGTTTATTGTTATTTTAAATTCGTGGATGTTGTCGCAATACGCGCAGACAACTGTTACACATCATCGCGCCACCCCACCATTACTACCAATCGGTTTTTTTTTTTTTTTTTAGCCTAATACGTTATTTAGAAGAGTAAACGACAATTCAGTCTATACATTGTGCAACGACCATAAGTATATATCGCACTTATCGAATTATTTAAAATGTCTAGTTCAGTTTTCCAATTGCGCACTATAGTGAAAATAAATGTAGTAATTTGAAGCACAACAGTGACGGGGAAAAAATATTTTATTTTTAACCTATTGCCGACGAAAAAACGGTGAAAATATAAAAATTACAAAAAAATAAAGGCACTAATCGAGTCGTCGGGATGTTGTGAAATGTCGCTGAAGTGAATATTCACTTGGACACAAATGGATTTTATTTCAATTGACAATTATTATCAATATTATTAGTTAATAAACGCATATAACGCATTTATAATAACAACACGGTGTAATCGAATACACTTACGATCGTTTGAATAAGGCTGTGGGGGGGGAGGCGCGTCATATAAATCGTATTTCGATAAAACGTCGTTTGAAATATCTACGCGCAGGGCCGGGTTTAGGGGGGGGCGTCAGGGGCCTCCACAAAATGAGGGCGCCTCCACTTAATGGGATTTTTTCGCATCCAAGTATAAAACACAATATAATATTTGCAAAATAAATTTAAAATTTCTAGTAAAATATTATATTGCGGTAAATGTTAATATATTATTAAATATTAAATTCACTTGTAACAACAATGTATTGAATATAATGTGTTATCGGAATATAATATATACTTTTAAGATGGGCCCAGGGCCCCTGTCTACGCGGTTGTTTCTCTTCTCCGGAATAACTACTTTCTGCGTAAATAACAGTTACATTATTCCCCCCGTACACGTTGCACGCACTATTTAAAATGTATTATATGACTGACGAAGGCCACCCCGAGGTCTGGTGTACCGGACGGACGACGTGCAGGTCAGCCATTGACGACGACACGGTTAATTTTTTTTTTCAATATCCACCGGGCGCAGCGCGTGTCGCCGCCCATGATCGTTCGGCGGACTCCCTAACGCGCTGCAGGAAAACCATTAGCCGCGAACACTTGTCCCGTTGTAGCGTGTAAAGTGTGTGTGTCTGTTTTTTTTTTTTTTTTTGTTCACGACGGCCGCGCGAAATCGGATGATTCGGCGGGTTTGCATAGCGGCGGCAAACGGCGTTATAGGGCGGGAGTTAAAAAGAAAAAAAAAGAGGAAAAATAGTCGACGCACAAAAAAAAAATAATAACAAAACGAACACACTCGCGCGTGAGCAATAATATAACGGCGACACAAGACGATACCGATTTTTCGACGGTGTGTGTGTGGGGGGGGGGGGGAGGGTAGAGGGCATGTATATCGAGATCGGTTTATTATTGTTTGACGGTCGTCGGTCGCGAAGGGACGACGGGCGAGAAAAAAAAAATCAAATAATGCCGCGACGATGACACACACCGAAAAAGGGACACGTATTTATTTATATTCAAT
Source organism: Chaetogeoica ovagalla (assembly GCA_032441825.1). Lineage (NCBI taxonomy): Eukaryota > Metazoa > Arthropoda > Insecta > Hemiptera > Aphididae > Chaetogeoica > Chaetogeoica ovagalla. The sequence goes on along the minus strand of CM063743.1, from coordinate 1,017,211 downwards.
TAACTCGGCCGGGGACGGGCGGCGTGCACGGTCAATTAACCGCTTAGAAAGAAGCCGCGCGACACGGTACATTGGCCACCGGACGATAAAATGAGCTATTCCCCAACCCCGGATACACCGGCGCCGCACATCTGTTGAGTTATTCGTAAAATCCGACCGTGTCGTCCCGCGGCGGCTGTGGCGTCCGTTCACTTCTCATTGACGTCCCTACGGCCGTATAATAACGGGCACGCATCGTTTTCGTACGTCTCGTTTGGCGTTACGTGCGGGCCACCTGCAAAGGGACGATTGACCCGGAGACTGTGTACCGCCCTTCCTCGACCCGGTTTCTGGAAATATTTTCGAATTCGTTAACATTGTCCCCGGGAAATACGAACGAAAACGGTACTGGCGCGGTGTCGGGAAACGTCGTGATTTATGCGCGGACAAACGACGAATCGTGTGATGAACACGTGGCAAACGAAAACGAAAAAAATTATAAACCCGAAGTACACGGAAGATTCGAGTTGAGTGTTTGTCAATCGTTCGATCCCGGACGGAACTTACGACGAAAATGGAAACGGGTCCGTGTTTCTCACAACTCATTTCATAATGATTCTTCCTATAAACGAACACGTCATTCATTCAATTATCCACTAGTGTAATTTTACTGATCAGGGCCGGCGGATTCAGGCGCGCGGACGGAATATAATGCGGTGCCCTCGAATAAATAAACGGCGCCATACGCGTGTTTCGCTCGTTAAACAACATTTAATATTTGTCTGTAGTATACCAACAGTGTTTACTTAAATAATAAAAAACAAAAATGTTAAAACGGATGAGTGTATTACGGAATCGCATTGTAAAAATACAAAATTGTAAAAAATTATTATTCGTGTAAGTGATTCGAGAACAAAAATAATAATAATAATATCTATAAGTAATAATTACAATTAAATGCCCGCAATTTTTTTTTTGATTTCATTTTTACAAAATCTTCTGTTACGTTGTACGTATTCGTTCGATGAAAATTAAATTTTATACGGAAAAATTAATTTCAATTTTTTCATTATCCGTAACTGTAAAATAATTACAAAAGTTCCGTGGCCCCTGGACTGCAGTCTACATAACCTCCCCCATAAATCCGATAAACAATTATTTTGGTGTAGCTCAAGTATACGTTTTACTTGTAAGTTAAGCACTTAACTTTTTCTCGATCATGGACTCCTTTCGTGTGTAAATATTATCACTAAAAATCCCTCCCAAAAAAAAAAATAAATAATAATAATCATTCATTTATAAATATACACTTATTTTTCAACGATAAAACTGAGACATTTAAATAAATAAAAATAGCAATAAAGTTTAAAAAAAAAAAAAACCGTCCAATTCGTGTTTAATCTTAAATTGGTTTTTTTTTTATCACAACGACAAAAGTCATTAATTTCCTATTTTTTTTTTCGTTTGAACAAACGAAGAGACTTTTTACAAGACAAGATTGTCGGTTGAACTCGAAAATATTGCCAGAAATATGCGTTAAAAAAAAAAAAAAAAAAAAAAAATAAAAAAACGAAAATTGTTGGAATTATACGGATATTTTAATTTTAAAAAAACCAACGTAACCCCGGTGTAAATAAGCTTAAAATTTCTTTATTTTATTTTCTCCTTTTACACGTACGAGACATACGTTCGTAATTATTTAAACGAACCCGTGTAGAATACGAGCCGCTTTAATAATCGGGCGCGACGGACGACGAGGGCGTTTTACTACAGCGAACGCGAGAGTAAAATAAAAAAATAAATAATATTAATTAATGTAAAAAAAGGGAAATAATAAACGTATAAATTCGTTGTCGGCTTTTTGCGCGCATTTTATAAAATGGCAACCGCCGGTCTACGCGCCAACGAATCAAAGGTCACATGGACCGCGCGTTTAAACGGAACCCGACTTTATTGGATTTAAGAGGTGGAAAGCAAACATCGCGTTACAAACATTTTACACGCACGTATATATATATGATATACACTCGTATATAGCTGGACCACTATATATTATATAGAGTACAAGCGGCGGGGGGTAAGGTTTTTGCGATGCAACGTCGAACAACACTGAGAGTACATATTATACGTATACGGAGGAGTGACTGATGAGAGAGAGAGAGAAAGCGTAGTGTATACATAAGAGTCAAGGGGACGACGGAGCGTTGGACGGGAGAAAGAAAAAAAATAAAAATAGGGTGATTGAACGAGAGAAAAAACAACGGAGCCGACGTTCTCTTTTTGCACTGCAACACAACAGCAACAACAATAACAACAGCAGCAGCAGCAGCAGCAGCAGAAGCAGCATCATCATCATCATCATCATCAGCAGCAGCAGCAGCAGTACCAGCAGTCTTAAGTACACATACACACAAGTCCCGCACGGACTTTTGCGCGAAGTTTATCCGCCAAGGGGTTTTTACACTGTTTGTTTAGGACAAAAAGATAACCTTTTAAAAACGGACCCCGAACGCCGGAGGCTGTGTTGCAGGCTTCTGTTGATTAACAGCGGCGGTGCGAGTAGTAGTGGTACGCTTCTTTATATATATATATATAGTGATGGACGTGGACTTTTATATGTGTACTGATACGCGCATATACGTATGTCTGAGTGTGTCTGTAAAGGTATGTTGAAGCCTTTGTAATGTTCGTATATATTTATATGCGGTAAAACGTACGGACGGAACGTAAGCAAAATCGTCGTACCCATCGTCCACTATTTAGATGTACTGCGCCGGTAAACGGATGGATTTGTCGTCTTGGGCGCGAGTCTACTATATATTAAAGAGCGACGATAATTCTGCACAATACGTGAATTATTGAAACGATACACTGTAGCGTTCCGTGACTTGTAAATTTAACACAGCAAATACTCTGTCGAAAATAGAGTAGTGGGAGGAGGGGGGGGGATAGGAAATTATTATAGGAACGAAAACGAAATTATTTATTTACCATTACCGTCATACGACGGATTTCTACAAAAAAAAACCGAGCGTTTAACGGTTCTCTTCAATTCCTTCACGACAATTTATCGTTTCAACACGTTGATAATATCTCATCTCCTCCATAAAGAGTACTGCCTCTTGCAGTGAAATGATACCGCGCTATCTCAATTCCGTCTGTCCACTTCTTTTTCGGGTCTTTCCTTTCTATTACACTCAATGTGCCTCTTACAGCTGCCCGCCCAATCATCTCTCCGCGTAACACGTTTAAATAGCCAGCAGCTATTCTGCCTACACATTTTTTCCTTCACCCCTTATCTGTTCATTTATTATTATTCTATCATTTCTATAATCACCTCACGCATCCGTATTTTAGCCTTTTCGCCATCTCCGCTACACACTTATCCTCTGTTCCGTTTTTTCTCTTCACTGCTACGCCATTAATCATCTCTCTTTACACTTTATCCTATTTTCTATGTCTTTCACGATATTTTTTTTTTTTTGTATTATCGATCGTAGGTACTTCTTGAATCTATCCAATCGTATCGTACACACACACACTGCATTCTCATTCATTTCTATTATCTGAGTTCAATTTTTTTATTATTATTACTTTCATTTGTTTGTATATAACATTTATCTAAGGATTAATATCTGTTGCGGCTAAAAGAGACAATAATAACAATTGGCGATCTTTCTTACCGACAAGGGATTTACTGTGTAAAACAAAAAAATTAATAAAATTAAGACCATAGGATGAAAAAATAACAATTTAGATTACTTAATGGTAATTAGTGGACTGTATTGTGTAAAAAAAACAATAATTATTATTATTATAATTGGAAATATAAAGCTAGTATAATATGTGTAGCGTATGTACGTGTATAACAAAAAAAATCCATACAGTTTCGAAATAACTTTTAGTAAAACGGGAAAAACGGCCGCCCTTACGAATTTTGTAAATTTAAAATATACGGATTAACAATAATATTAAACATAACGTATTATAAAAAAAAACGAAAAAAATACGTGTGTTACAATACAAATAAGACAAAGATTTTTACCTCGGGTAACGAGTTTCATCATTACATTCGGTTTCACCAACGCGACTATTTTAGAAAAATATGCGATGGACTATTTCTCGTTATCACGGAGTTACTTTTTGAAACCTGTCGTTTGAAATAATCCGAAATGCGCGGATAAAAAAAAATAAATGATTTTTAAAAATGTGTTTCCTCGCGCACGATAAAGTAAAAAAAAAAACGGAAGAGACATTAAGAGACAACAAAAACAAAACAAAAATATATATATATATATAAATGAATATTCAAAAAAAAAAAAAAAATGAAAAGAATCAATTCACAAAACTAACGAAAATTTTCGCGAGAACAAAATATAACGCGGCGACGAGTCGAAAAAGAGTGAGAAAAACGCGTAGTGTCCGCCGACGAGACTATATAAAAATCGATTAGATAAAACAAAAATTAATTTAAACAATAATAAGTGGTGTAAACGTTTCGCGATAAACTACGACATTTCACAATAATCTTTATTATTATTATTATTATTATTATTGTTATTATTATCATTATTTATACAATTATTTTCGAAAACATATGTTTTTGTATTACGAACAATGTCTGTACGCGATCCGTACAAATAATAACATTTATTTTCCGTTTTCCCAGGTGTGGTTCCAAAACCGCCGGGCGAAATTCCGAAAGCAAGAGAGATTGGCCCAGCAAAAATCGTCGCAATCCAGCAGCAGCAGTACGACGGCGGTGGACGCGACCAGCATAAAAACCGAGCCGAAACAGTGCGGTCAACCGAAAGACGGCAAGCCCGGCACGCCGTCCACGCCGGGCAGCATATCATCCAACAACGGTTCGACCGACATGAAGTCGGTCAACGGATCAGGTAAACGAATAACGAACGTTTTACGTGATTACATACGGACAACGAGCGCGTTTTTATTTAAACGCAGTCAATGCGCGAATCGGCAAAACTCTGTATAAATATTTAATTTGGTTATTGCGTTAACGTTTAAGTTTGAATTGAGCAACGACGGAAAAAAAAAAAAACCGCGGAGAAATCATAATAATTAACAAAACTTTATACGACGATAAATAACACACGCGTGTAATTATTTCAAATAATAATTAAAAGCGACGTAATACGCGATTTAATGACTAAAAATGAAAAAAATTATATATATATATATATATACTCGTATATAATATTAAAACGACGTGAGAATACACGAGAAACGTAACTGAATAATAATAATAATAATAATAATAATAATAATAATAATAGTTAAAGATAAAAAACAGAAACAATGTCTAATAATAGATGTGGCAATCCCCTCTGATTACAATATAACAAAAAAGAAGCGGAGAAAATGATTAAGTACAAAGATCTGCAAATCGAGATACAAAGAATGTGGAACCTAAAAACTATTGTAATCCCCATCATCATCGGAGCTACAGGACTCATCTCCAATGCCACCACTCGCATAATGAAAGAAGTCCCAGGAAAGCACAATCTCCTTCAAATGCAAAAAGCCGTTGTCCTGAGTACTGCCCATATAGTAAGGAAAGTACTATAATTTAACCATACATGTCAATAACAATGAAAAGCAACACCCTAGGTGCACGGAGTGCACTCGGTGTTGATATACAATTGAAGAAAACTTATCCTTAGCACAAGCGCTAAGTGGAAGCAAGCAATAATAATAATAATAATAATAATATTAGAATTCACACGAAGGAGTGCGGAGAGAAACGATAATGGATTATCAAAATTAAAACAGTTACACGAACTAGTGTCTCTTAGTGAATCAGTGGCGTATCCAGGGAGGGGGCTGAGGGGGCTGCAGCCCCCTCCGAAATTTCAGGAAATCTTAAATTATTATTTAATTAATTAAATAATATAATATATGTACATAATATACCTAACCATACTGCAATACGACATAGTACGTTGTTTCCATTACCAAACTATAATATCACAAAGACAGAAAACATGTACAACATCATGCCTATCGGTATCAAAAGCTGTGGAAAAGCTAGACGACTAAAATTAACAATATGATGTAAATAATAATTTTTTGTTTAAAAATTTAAAATATAGTTTTTTTAATCACTTATTTTGCAGTTGTTATGTTTTTTTTTTGTAAATGATCAGCCCCCCCCCCAAAAAAAATTCCTGGATACGCCACTGTAGTGAATATCGATGCACGAATCGAGTTAGGGGAAAAAAGATTATCATTTTATTTGCATTTTTTTTTTAACTCTTTATGTCGTTTCGAGTTGCGCAATTTTACAACGGTAATGCTGAAGAATTCGAAAACATTGACTACGATCGTTCCTCCCCCTCGAATCCTTTCACGTTATATATGCATAATGTTTTTTCGCGTAATGATTTGCTAAAAAATTCGACTAGGAATGCCTAACCGGAAATTTTGTCCGTTAAAAAAAGTGACATGGAAAAACGGAGTTTGTTTTGTAAACGATATAAATTTATCGCGTACACGTAGTATGTGAAAATTAAACGTACGTGCAGCTATTAAAAATCGACAGTACCTACTAATTTCCAGTGGAGAGAGACATTTTATTTATTTATTTTTTTTTTAATCGTTTCTCTTCTTCGAATGAAATTCTGAATACGGTACTGGTATGTGCGTTCTCTTCTCTGTTGTGAGGGCGAAACGACTTGTTTTTGCTATGCACGGAGAACGAGACGGCGGGAATTAATTGAACCATACGTACGAGAAAACGACGGAAACACAAGACATTTGAAAGCCGATGGATCGACGTGCGATTACACAAAAGATGCGTCGACGTACATATATAGAATCAGAATCGGAGAGAGGTTTTGTCCGGCGCGAATGGACCGCGGAGGATTTACATTGACCGAACGAAGGAACGCGGGGCCCATTTCGAACGCCGCCGCGATTGCGCGCAAAACGAGAATCCGAACGATTGTAAAACCGTTTCGTGTATTGTTCGATCGCGGTGTCGAACACAAATGTTTATATGAAACGGAAGAAACCGCGAAGCGGACGGGAGAATGACTATCGGCCGTACACACACGAGAAACGATTTGTTTTTGTCGTTTTTTCTTTTCCCCGTGCCGGTGCTGCGCACAGGTTGTTGCACGACGCGCGCGCCGTTCTTCAATCGGCTACCGGTTGCGCGCGCGAGCCGGCCGGGTTACGTTACAACAAAATGATAAATACGGGCGCGGCGATGCAATATTACATTGTGACGCGTTATTGCCGCCGGCGTAACGGGGCGCAACAGGGCGCCGCGTTATGACAAATGGACGAGAACGGTAAATGATTGGGAAAACGAGACGTTTGCCGCGGCGGAGAACAGCAAGAAGAAGAAGAAAAAAAAATAGAAGAAAAATCGTTTTTCGACGAGGGTCCGTCGCGCGACAGAGACGGTTCTCGGGGACCGACGGGAAATCTGAAGTGCGTTATAAATATAAAACTTTGGCCAGTACCAGAGTATATGTTATATAAAATATAAGGAGTATATGGGGTGGTTCTTCTCTGTGTACGCACAACAACTGCACCCACAGAGTCGGAAAAGAATGAAAAATAGATCACGACGATAGTCGCGCGTTTACGTGTGTGCGGCGCGTGTGTGCGTGCGCGTGCGAGTCCTCTCGTTACGCGTTCCGCCCCATCCCCCATCCCACGAGGCCACACCCACACGCGAAACCCCCACCGCCCGCCGCACTATCACGCCGCCGTGTTCCGGGGGGGGGGGGGGCGCCGCGGCGGACGTCGACGAGCAGCGGCGCATTAAAACGAACGCGAGGCGCGCGTGTCGGACGGCCGCCGCGTGTAACGCCGTGACGTTTAATCTAGAAAATTGCTGTTGGTTACGTCGTTCGTTTCCATTAGTGTCAGGCGACCCGTAGGACACATATGCGTATAGACGCGAGCGTGCAGCGCGCGGGCCGCCGAAGGGTCGACACACGGGGGGGGGGGTGTCCCGCGGAGAGAAAGAGAGAGAGAGAAAAATTGTTACAAAGACTGACACACGGTACGCGTCGTACACGCAGAATGGTTGTAGATATAGCGAACCAACCGCCGCGGTCGTCGATGATCCCGCGTTTTGACGGCGGCCAAACAACTGCACAACAAATCCCGGCGCAGGCGACGATTAAAAGTTAACTAAGATAATAGATTTTTCTGGAAACGGGACGACGCGCGGGCGATTAATCCTCTCGCTGCCGCCGCCGCCGCCCTCTCTGCAGCCCAAGCAACGAACGTTTCACGCGCGTTTTATTTATCGTTGCCGGCCGAAAAAGGCGCGCGCGTCGATAAATCACTGCGAATTTCCTCTCCCCGCCCCCCCCCCCCGGTCTTCCCGCCACGAGCGGAAAAACAAAAAAAAAACTTTTCCAGTGACGTACACGCGCAGTGAAAACTCTCTCCGGAAACGATTTTTCGTTAAAATCAAATGAATCTAATTATGTGTGCGTGTACTAGCCGTCCCAACACAAGTTGTCCCGTCTAAATTTCAACAGATTTTTCTTCTTCTTTTATCCTTTGCGCGCGTATCCGTGTAAATCATCGAGAATGCGATTTAAATTTTAAATCACGATGAATCTGTTTTATTGACATATTTTATTCTTGTTCCGGCGTTCCGGTACACGATAATGGCTATAATCACTCGGCTTCGCCGGTGCGCAGTTTTGAACGCAAAAAAAAAAAAATAAAAATATTTAAGAACGAAAAAATCGTAAAACTATTGAAATGCCGCGTTTTATATATATATATATATATATTTATTTATTTATTTCGCTCGAAACTTCGCGAAAAAATACGTTATTATATTGCCTCCCTTTCACAGATAAAAAAAAAAAAAAAAAAAAACGGGCGACGTGGAGACACTCGGAGAAATATTTTGAACAGTTCCGTGTGAGACAGTTTTTAAACTGACGGTTTTTTTAGACTGTTAAACTGTGTAAAACAGTCGAATAGTGTCGTCACAGAAACATAGATTATGTTTTAAACTCAATAACGATTTAAACGGTCATCGTGGTGACTGTTTAACGCTCGGAACACCAAAATTTCTCGTGTTAGCTACCACCTCCCTCGTTGGACCTACCGCGGGTCCAAAAAAAAAAAAAAAATAACAACTCTCGTTATTGTGCACTAAAAAAGAATTTCTTTTGTAAACCATGTTATTTTTTGTCGAATCGAGTGTTTTCATTTTATTATGAACCTATTACTCATAATCCAAATATTTCTCACCTCATTGTAATTCGATTACAAGTAAATCATTTTAATTATTATATATAATGTTATTTCATTATTTATTTATTTATTTTTTTTTCTCACTAATTTCTGTTCAACGCTATCGTTTTTTTCCTCCGCCCATACTCCATTCCTCCACCCATGGAGGCGTTCCGATGCGAACGCGCGGTATACACCACTGCTGTTACGTGCAATTGTCGTCTGGGTGATGGATGGTGTGATCGAAAGATATCTGGACCGAAAATATATTATAAGAGACAAGATATAGTTTATCTGTCGTCGTCGGGACGAAATTTGTATAGTCGTAAGCCGATTTTTTCTCCCCCCCCAATTTACAATCGACTTACGATACATTGTAATATACATACGTAACTAATTAGGCACTAAACAGTGTACAAAACTATAATTATTAATCGCTTAACGTATATTGACGAACTTGCAGTAGTGAAATAAATGACTCTGTAAAAAAAAATAAAACGCGATTTTTACTCGGTTTAAGTGACGAAACCGCAAAACCCAATCGAGCAATGAGCGGAGCCGGTAAAATGTACGACGTAATAAATCGGTTGATTTGTATGCGCGCGATTTGAAGTAATGGTAAGGTGTAACTGTAGATTCACGAGCAAAGTGCACTTTGTTATTTAGCTATAACACGCAGTATATACGATGCGAACACATAAAATATCGTTTTATACTGTTTTAAATTTTAAACGGACGCGATTTAGAAAAAGGCAAACGGATATTTTACGAGGCGGGTTTTTTTTTTTTTTATTTAAATGCATTTTTTCCCTCTTCGCGAACTCGACGGTCGCTCAATGTGTTACGACGATGAGAATTACGCGAGTAATCGGGCATTTATTCAATGGTCGAAATTGCACGCGTCTTACGAAATAACCGAAACGCGCCGAACGCAAGACAACGTCGTAACGGAAACGAATTATAGCAGTTTTTGTTTTCAAATTTAGAACAGAACATTTTTTTTAAAAGAAAAAAAGTCACAAAATTAATATAACTAAAGAAAAGGCGTCATATTTTATCTTATAGTCGTTTGAAATTGCGAGTGTTATGAAGACAGGTTCAATGTACAAGAGGAGGTGAGGAGCCCTTTAAGGAGATGCGTTGGAATATAATGCGATGGCCGAACCCGCGTAATTTGGAGTATAAGGCGAAGATGACGAAGGAGAAAAATGGAATAGGGCTTATGGCATTTTTATAATATTTTATGGTAGTGTCAAGTGCAAAAACAAGATATCTTTAAAAAACAAATTACATATTGGATACCCATGAAATATTTATTATATAGTTCTGTATAGTTGCCGCACGTAATATAATATTTAAGATGCCTGCAGTGTTTAAAAGTTTTGTTTTTCGTCTCGCACACTTCACCACTCCCAAACCAGGGGCTTCATCCCCTAGGGGGGGGGGCGAGTAGAAAAACGGCCCGTCGAATCTGTTGCCAACTTAGAATTATCGAAAAATTATATGAAAATAATAAGTTTTAAATAAAAAAATGTTTTATTACATATTTTTAGTTCGATTAATTTTAGTTGTCAGTAGATATAGGTACATACACAAGTATCTAGGGGCCTCTGCCTCAAACCCAGTGAAATGATGGAAATCGACCAATTCGCGAATATTACGTTTGAGTATACTTATATTTTCTATTTTCTTGGTCGAAAAATCCTTTTGGAACACGCAGTGAAAACAAATATAAAATCAATATGGACCTATATTAATACGCGATTATGTTAATAATTGTAAATGTTTTATATAACTTCCTGTTCAATTTTGCGCCTTGCAGACAGCGTTGTACATTATCTAGATGATTTTTTCGTTTGTCTTTTATCTTGTGTAGATAAATTCAAAATTGATAAAAACTGAGTCTTGAGTTATCTTAGATTAATATGTAAATCGTGTCTAGATGAAATAAATTTAATAATTGCTTATTATTTATCCAATACCTACAGAAATTCTATTTTCTCATTAAAAGAAAAAAATGGGTTTTTTCTATTTTCTGTTGTCAAAAAAAAAAAATTAAATTACAGAAATCCAAATAATTTTCTTTTTTTTTTTTCTACGCCGCAATATGAAATATCTATTACACAGAGATCAGTGTAATAAAATCAGTTTAATACATTTCTTATGATTGTGTGGTATTTTTTAGTTCAGTGCTTTTATACACTTTGTCTAATAACATTTTATTTTCAATTGATTTATAAACAATTAATTCAAATTGTTCGAAAACATACTACAAAAAATTAATAGTACTAGCAGAAACGTTTAATGTTAATTTTCCAGTCATTATATAATATGATGTAAAGATCAATTACAAAGTATTTTTTTCAATCCGAATGATGATTATCACCATTGATACGTTAGTGTTATTTTATAATATGTAGTATAAAAAAAAAGTTATCCTTTTTTTTTTTGTCCAGATAAATTGTAATTAATTATTTATCATTATCTGGATAATTACATTTTTATTTATCTTTTATCATAATCTGGATAAATTAATATTTATCTATTTAAAGAACACAGTTTGCAGGCTATACAAATCGGTACCGCGTAAAACCGTATTTAAATCGATATACGCGTTTTACAACATTCATCATACCCTTTTGAATAATAATAATAATAATAATAATATGTAATAAAAAGCGAGGCAGAAATGTATTAATGTAATTTATATTTCGAGCAACGGCATTTTCGTTTTGCAGCGATCAAAATGTCGGAACAGTCGGAGGGAGTGAACAACAACAAATGGCTGTTGGGCCAGGGCCAGAACTACACGCAATTGCACCATCAGTTACAGCAACAGTGCGGTGGCGGCGGTGGAGGAGGCGGCGGCGGAGGCGGAGGAGGCGGTGGCGGAGGCGGCAACGGATCGGGAAACAATTCGCCGGCGCACAAGATGAACGGCGGCGGCGGTGGTACGCACAACCACAATCACCACCATCATCATCATTCGCCGTCGTCGCATCACCAACAGTTCGCTCACCATCCGTTCAGCCTGTTGGGCGCCGCCGCGGCAGCCGGTCCCGCCGGCTATCTGCTCGGTTCCGACTCGCTCAAAGTCTCCGGCGGCGGCGGAACGGGTACCGGAACCGCCGGTTCCAATCACATCTTGTTCTGAATGCGCGAAAATTCCGTCGTCACCACCCACTCCCCCACAATTTTATTGCTATAAGTGGGCTCATATAATAATAATAATAATAATAATAATAATAATAATAATAATAATAATAATAATAATAATAATAATAATAATAATAATAATAATAATAATAAGCGTGAAAAACTTCTCAACGTACGCAACTTGTACACTTCAAATAAATACTACAACCTACTATTATTATTATTATTATAATTATTAAAATATAATAAATACGTTTCTTCACATTTTGTACTGTATAATATATTATATATATATTTACGACGTCGTGTATATTATTTTATTTAGAAAATACTTTTTACGTGGTTATGTGAGCATGTATTTGCGGTGTAATGTTTTTTTTTTTTATAAATTTCTTTCGTTTTTTTCCAATTTTTCCCTTAGTCGTTCGTCGAATGTAATAATAATAATAATAAACGCGCAGCCGCCGGTGATAATATAAGATATACTGATTAGGTGGTCTGAGAATTCAATGCCGAGAAATAGAGAGAGAGAGAAAGGGATGAAAATTATACCCAATCCCCTTGAAACGTTGAAAATAATGTATTCCTATTCGCTCGTCCGACGGCACAAAGAATATGTTTTTGTGAAAACTGACAAACTGAAAACGCGCGTGACCGGATTCGGAGTCGAACGTTTTCCTTCTTTCGCGTAATCTGCACGTCATAAATGCAACAGCTGAAATGAAACACATTACATATGTGATCGAGTTTTAATGAAAAATCTACAAAAAAAATCGAAATAAAATATAGTTTAACAAAATAACGTTATATTATATAACGGTAAAAAAAAAAAATAAATTAATGCTAATCTCGTCGAAATAATAATAACATTTGTACACGGCCGACCAGACGATCATCGTTTGGTGAACGAGTAAAGAGCTTTCCTCCTAGACTGTTTTCAAGGGGAACGGGGCAATCTGTTTTAAACGAATAATTACCATAGGCTTATTTGTCAAAAGTTTCGGAGAGTTTAATCTCACTTTGTAATGCGAGAGACTGATATGGTCATTATTACTAGGGCCCGGGTGTCGATGACTTTTGCATTTTTCTAAAAGGTATTTGGTGTGACGCATTCTTAGTTAAAAAATTTGATTCTATCACACACGAACGTAAATAAATATTTTGTATATTTTTCAGGGCATTGTTTGTTGTTTTAAAAAACGACTCTCGCGTCATATGGTCGAAAAACGTCGCGTGGGCGTAACGGCAGACTAATGTGCGAGTTACGACTATTTGTTGTGTGCTGTGCGGTGTTATTATTCGCGTTTCGACTATTTTATTTCTTGTATTTAATCCGTCCAGGCAAACATTTATATTTAATTTACGTTTCTTTATAAAAAATAATAAATGAATAAATATTATTCGCGTGTACGGGCCGCGAGATCTGACCGAAGAAACGTGCGGCTCCGCCAGCTGGCTCCTAAAAATACGGCGTGAAACTGAAATCGTTTAGAAAAAAAAAAAAATAGTAATAACAGTAATAATAAAAATAAAAATAATTTACATAGAAAAAATTCGACGATTTCCAAAATAATAGTTATATGTTTTCAAACGGATCGTTTTCGAGGATATAAAATAAATCTCCCACTTCCCCCTGCACAACGGCGGCGCGCACGAAAGATGTCTCCGAAGCGATTTTTTTACGAAAAAAAAAAATACGTATATATACACTCGTGAGCGAAAAAATCGACTCATACCGCCAAACCCGCTTTTAAATATCTCCGGCAAAAAAACTCAAACTTTAATCCCGTTTTTGATTTTAAAATCTTTAAGTTCAAAGCCTTAGTTTTAAAATGTTTTCTTAGAACTAATACAGAGACTTTATAGATTTAAAAATAGAAAATGGTACACAAGTTTTAATTTCTGTGCTAGAGATATTTAACCGCGAGTATGCGGTATGAGTCGATTCTTTCGCTCACGAGTGTATATAAAATTTTTGTACATTCATAACGCGTTTCCCCGATATAATGTGTTAGCAACGATGATAATATTTATTTTTCTTTTAGAATTTTTTTTTCTCCCCGAGCTCTTCTCGTGTGTGTGTGTGTTGCCGCGCGACACGCGAGAAACGTCTAAAAATAATATCGACCGCGACGCGACACGGTTTTTTTTTTATACATATATAATATATTTTATATATATATATATATATATATAACGATTGTTATTTACGCGATGCCAGACGTTTCATTTTTCACGTTCCGCGTGACAGTAGTTCATAAATTATTATTATTCACTTTGTTAATTTAACAAAAATAATAAATACAAAAAAAATTCGCCTCGACACCGCGCGAGATGATTTCCCGTGTTAAAACGAATTAATTCCCGTGTAAATATATAATAATAACGATTTTAAAATAAATGATAATAAAAACTCTCACTCGTCGTCAAACGTATTATATTTGGTTTTCAAAAAGACGATTGCGTCATTATTATTATTATTATTATTATTATTATTATTATTATTACTATGACAAAACACGACGAAACGACGTTTTTAAATTTTTTTTTCACCCCTTTTATTCATATATATATATATAATATATATTTTAGTATAATAATACGTTATTGTAAATTTTTACATTCGACCGACACGAATCGAATAATAATAATAATAAAAAAAATGTAATTAATAATTTTAACGAATAAATATATGATGTACGCGTGTATTGTAATAAATATTATGTGTTAATTTCGCAAAAAAAAAGACATTTTTTTTTTTTTAGCAACTCCCTGTGTTTTTTTTTTTTAGATTATTGTAAATATTATATATTATTTATTAATACAATATATTATATAAATGCGTACGTGTGTATGTATGTAAATATATTTATTTTTTTCCATTATTGAATATCGGACGATAAACGCGCAGTGTAACGAACAAAACGCGTACAATACGAAGAAAATAAAAACAAAAACGAAATCCTTATTGTTATTTGAAAAAATTAATATTTTTTTCTTCTTCCCCTACGACGAATATTCGCCGCACGCGCGCGTTTCCTTTCCACGAGCATTTGCCCGGTTTTTTCCCCGTTTTTCCATATATAAATGTATATTATATATAATAATATATATATTATATATTTTTCGATATATCGAATAATGTGCGTTTTGTTTTGTTGTATTTCTCGCTGTTCGTGCTGCCCCGTGCCGGTGGAGAGCGGAGAACAGACACGCGACGATTTAATAAGTTTTATTCGTCCGCCGCTCGTAAAAATTACCGCGTTCTATTAAAACATTTATTTATTTTTTTTCGTAACGACAACAGCGTGCGCGGCCCGGCCCGGAATTCCGCCGTGAAAGCTGCCAAGTCCTTGAACACGGTGTGATTCACGTAGAAAAACAACGTTTAAAAATGCGCTTCTCCGTATCCTCCCATTACACGTCCGTCTATTTTCGACGGTTCCAAAAAAAAATATATATATATATATTTCTTTACAAAAATATTATAAAATTAATACGAACGGCAATCGCCGTCACGCGCGTCCGCGAAATTTCATTTTATTTTTACGCACTTTTTTTTTTTTTTCTTATTCTTTTTACAACAGCCAGCGCTATTTTTTATATATATCTTATTTCAATAACGATTTTATTAAATGTTTCGTACGCGTGCGCGCGCCACACAAAAAGAAAAAAATATATACATATACATATATATATATACTGGTAGAACGCTAACGAAAGCGTATAGCGTTTTAGCGTATTTACGGACGACACATCGTACATCGCAACGGTTGTGAAAAACATCGGTGAAAAAGACAAAGAAACGAAAAAAATTCGACTTTTTTTTTTTTTAACATACTTTTATCGTACATCGTTATTGCGTCGAAAAATATTCCATCGAAATACCAGCGATATTTGTAAAACGTTTAAAATATATACACGTGTTTTGATCGATGCGCTACAATTAGGTGTCGTTCCAGTGTTATTTATCGCTTTCACAACACGTCCCCCCTCTGTTTGATATAATAAAAGAACCTAACCAACAATCGCCGTACGCGAAACAAATATTTATAACGAATGCGGAACTCGAATAATTTTTTCTTTTTCTGTACTCGTTATTGTTCCGCGGCTCATAAAACGCGCGAGACGTTTTTCGACTTCTCGCTTCTGCGTTACCTACACAAGTTTCGTCGCTGAATACACGCTTACGTGCGTTCGGAATACGCGCACGTCGTACGATCGTTTCTCGTCCGTCGTTTCGCGAGAAGGAGAAAACCGCGCGGAGAGGAGTCCTCTGTTCCGTGTTGCCTATACCACCATTTGTTTGTTTGAAAAACTTCGGTGTTATTCACGTCACGACGACGTCACATTTAAATTTCAAATATGTTTTCGCGTTAAATGTTTACCATGGAAAACAACGAGAAAACCATGCATCCGCTCCCACTCGTGTACGACGACGACGACGACGACGACGACTTTTGCAACGGTTAAAATGAAAAATTACTATATATGAATATTCTCACAACAGTTCGCGTTCGCGTCCGACCTACAACGGATATTTAATTGAAAACTATCGAATAGGTATTTTTACATAAAAAAACCGCGCGTCTATGTCATTTTTATTATTATTATTATTATTATAATACGCGAAAATCTTTATTCGTAAATGAAGTGTTGTGCGACGGAGCTTGTAATGCTATTTCGGGCGTGTTGTTGAGAAATATATTTAAATATTTCAAATGCACACTTTAATTCACCACGCGTATATATTAAGACGGTAATATTACTTGTTTTTTTTTTTGCAAATCGGGTCCACCACTTTCTTTGAAGTCTATTTTTAAACCGTAGAAAAACGATAAATAATAATTGCGCGGACGTCTAAAATTCGCGTACACATTTATTATTGTTACGCTGCACATTTAATCCACAAGCGGAGGAGAAAACGTTTTAAACGGATATTTCTACGAGTAATATACACTGCAAATGGGTCGATGATAGACATTACACACAAATGGCCTACTTGTAGCGTTATGTGCTCGGCGGAGAAATGGACGCATAAAAAACGAAACGTTTCGTACAGTTTATACTATACACAAACGGCGCGTGGTAAAGATTGACTGGACCGGTTAGATTATCGATAATGATCGAGCAAATATAAATGAACGAAGGACAAGCATAGACATACAATTGGGACATACTCTGAGCCGCGATAGTCTCCTATGTATTTGTAGGTAATCCTGGAAGGAAAAATTGTGTCAGAAAAAAAAGGAGGAATAGAACGACGTAGGAGAGACTTTGCGTCACAGACGTACGGGGAATCGTGTCTAAAATATTACATAAACGTTAAAAACGAAAACGGAAAAATAATGGCGAGAAGAGTCGTAGGGAAGCAATGTCAGTCGGAAAACAGCCGGAAGCCTAAAGTAAATGAATTATACACAGTGGTGGAATTGTGTGAGGACGTGCGCAATGGACGGAGTTCTTCTACTATTTTTTTGCTTTTTGTCTGTATAGTCCAACTATTTTTTTTTTTTTTTTTTTTGTTTACTCGACGACGTAGTCCTCGCATTATATTGAAATAAATTTCGTTGTAGAACGTTCATTTTTTTTTTTTTTTTTATTAGCAGAGCTCTTTTTTTTTAATTTTTTCTCAATTCTAACACTGTGATTATATAGCTAGTCGTGTGTTTTGAATGCGAAAAGCACTCATTGTATGTGTGTGTGTGATATTTATCGAAGTTCGCAATAGAACGTTCGGTGGTCCCGATCATATTTTTTTATATCGTCGTAAACGAACGGCCTCCAAAAACCTAAGACGGATAATATAATAAAAACGGGAAATATCGTTTCGCGCGCACGTGAGCTCAAAGGTCTAGCGAAACAGACATCCGTTAAACACGCGTCCAACTTTTTATACACGCAGTTCGGCGATGACTGATGCGAAACAACGCGAAAATATGAAAAAAAAAAAATAAGCAATTTTTCTTTGACGAAAATATATTCGAGTCCGAAACTGTTCCGATATATCGACTGGAATAAAAAAAAAAAAATTGCTCGATTATATAATAATATTGCGCTGCAGTATACGTATAAAAAAAAAAAAAATCCGTCAAACGTTATTGTTGCAGCAGATTAGCTAATGTGGCAAATCTGCGCGTTTCAAAAAACAATAATGCGTACGCGTATGTTTACGTCTAAAAATCCGTTATCATAAGACGAGCGGCTATATACGTATAGGATAGCTACTAGTGCGTATTCTAACCACGCGTGACGGTATACTTCTAAAATATTCATTCCGAAATCGCGTGCGAAAACGACAAAAATCTTCTATTTTTTTTTTTTTTTCTACTACCACGACGTGTTTGATGTGTTTCATTGTTTGCGCGTAAGGCGGATGAATTCGTCCCGGGTTTAAAAATACTTTCCAGCGTACTTTATATACCGAGCTGAACGAAATCGACGATTCGTCATCGGATTTCAGTATATTATATAGACTACGAATTTGGAACCCGCGTGTTTTGTGGTGCAGGTGAACGGATGAACAGACCGTCTGAAAGATCTGATTTCGTTCTGCTCATACGCCTTCGACATACAGTCGGATAATGCGGACGGTTGAGATTATTCTACGTTGACTCGGGCCACGTAGTCCTGAAAAGGACTAGCTGCTTTCCGGTGACTCCGGCCTACGATTTACGTCTGAAAGACGATCGTGTTTTAGTAGGTCGTGTTGATATGGTCTTCGAACTTGACGTGTTCTGCGGCGCGTTTCGAAAGAGTGTCGTACTGTAGTGTTTGATGCGCGGGAACGGCAATTGCGTACTAACAAACGATTAAAGATTAGCTATTCCGACAGCCGCGAGCCAAAGGAAACGATTTCATCACCACATAAAAGTCGATAAAAGTCTGCAGATTTTTTCAACGATGACGATGACAACGCCGGCGCTCAGGACGCGAATACTCCGGGGTAAATTGATTTCTGTTTTCTTTGGGAGCGTGTGTAAAAAAAAAAAAAAGTACACCGTTTACAGTGCTTTTTCTTTCGAACTCGGCGAAGAGTGTCGCATTACTATTAGTCTCGGTTGACACGCGCTTCTACTGAAGGCATAAGTTACGACGAACAATGTTCGCCTGTCGTTTAGATGATTATTCCGAGTCGGAAGCTCGTAACGAAAAGTCTAACGCAATCGCCGCCAATGTTTATCCTGAACTCGTAAAAATCGTAAGAATTTTTTTTTCTCTATTGAAATACGACCCCGTTGTTTAGAAAACAAACGTGCGGAATCGGACGAGTACGCGCGTCACATAACAACAGTGTTCTGTCATCGAAAAATGATATTTTTGGCACGACGAACATTGTATACGGCGAACACGTGAAAACGTTGGCGGACCGCCCGCTCGAAATCGTAAAAAATCTCTAAATACGCGTGTAATTCGACACTGCCAAAAACTCGCGCGCGTACCGCACAAATAATAATATTTCTATCTCGTTTCCGCCGCAGAGCTGATTTAAACGTGTGTTCGAACAACGCTGTAAAAAATAAAAAAAAAAAACCGTTTTTAACAAAAAAAAAAAAAATAATAAACGAATTTTCGTTCCGTACGACGTAATTATTATTATTATAATATGGCGTAGAACGACGGGAATTAAAAATACTATTCGGCGTTCGACGTGAGGGGGAGAAAAAAAAATTATAACATTTATCTATGTACGCGATTTTTTTCATTCGTTTTTAATAAATTATAAAAAATATATTAATTTATCGCCCCGTGTACATTGTCGGATGAGAGAGTTTTTTTTTTTTTTTTTTGTAAATTGCGCGACAGAACGCGGTAGGTACGCGTGTGAAATATTTTCATTACGCGTCGTCGTCATAGTCGTCGGTCGTATCGATACGGAACGCGACGCCTCGGACAACGGAACCGCGCGACGGTCGAAGGACGACGAGGGCGACGCCGCAGTTTTATATAATCAAAAATTTTTAATTTTCCCCGTCCTTAACGTGTTCGTTTCCAGTACACGGAATTCGCAGTATGCACTCGCGTGTAATTAACGTGTATTTTATCCGGGGTACGAGGGGGGGGGGGAATATTAGGTGTTTTTTTTTTTTTTTTTACCGGTTTCCATCAGCCCGCGCCGGAGCCTCTAGCGTTAATATATAATATTCTCCTCCGTGCGCGCGCGAAATAAATATTATAATATATTACTATTACCCCGCGGGATAATATCGCGAAAATTAAAAAAAAAAAAAAATAATAACAATAATTGCGCGAAATTCGGACCGTATCGCCGCGGCTGTTGTATTATTGTATCCCAGGGATTCCTCCGGTTCGGAGACAGGTGAACCGGGGAGAGAGAGAGAGGTGAGGAGGCAAGTGAATAAAAAACATCCCGTTATTATTATTATTATTATTATTACTTTTCTATAGACGAGATTTTTTTTTTCTGCTTCATAGTATCCATCGGACGATATTATTTTTTCCATCGGACTGCGGACGAAAAATAATATATATGAAAAAAATTCCAATTGGAAAATTGACGTGTCCGACGTTCGTTCGAATGTCCGACGCGATACACACTGCGTATTCTCCTCTACGTTTTTTAACCCGATACGAAATACGAGTGGAATGTATCGAAAAATTCTTTTCATTTCATTTTTAATTCAAAATATAATTGTAAAAAATAATTCGTAAACATACGTGTATACCAGACGTTGATATATAATAATAATAATAATAATAATAATGATGATGACGTGTGGAAACAATATAATATGATGCAATAGTGTTGCTTTGTTTTTGTTTTTTTTCCATATCGGACACAATATAGTACACATCACACTGCAGAGGCTCGTTTCGCGCGGTACCTAGTAAAACACTTGTTCTCTCTATACACAACGAATAGTATATATATATATATATATTATATTATAAAAATGTACGTCAGCCGTTTACGGGTCTATTTGCCGATGATGATCTTTCTGCCCGCGCCAATGTTTTGGCCCGCTTGCGTGGCTCCCTTGTTCTGTCCGGCCTGCAACCCGATAATTGTCTGACCGGCCTTCAACGTCTCCTCGGAGAACTCGCGTTTAGCCTCCTCCGACGGTTTCGGTCCCAAGTACGGTCCCTTCCAGTCCGCGTGCCGGTACGTCTGTTTTTGTCGAACGCCAACGGGAAAAACGCGGACCAATTATTATTATTATTATTATGTTATTATATTAAAAATCCGTATTTTCCGCTCACCTCGCGGCCCAACGAGAACAACGTGGTCACCACTTGCGCGAAGTCTTTGCATTCCCACAGGTCGACCGTTTGGAAAACGTCCACGTCGGCCACTCCGTACGCTTTGATCGCCTTTTGGAAACTGAAAAATGACGCCGCCGGTTATTTAACGCCCGGACGAAGGGTGCGAATGTGTTGGGTACAAGAACGGCGTAGCGCGCGCGCGAGAGAGAGAAACAGATAAGTTATTTAGATTCCGCAAACATATTTTGTGAGTGAGACGATCGGATTGTATCGAATAGTGAAACGGGAGGCAGGGTACACGGAAAAATCGACGGTCATTTTCTAATGATAATCGTGAAAAGAAGAGTACCCTGCTACGGAGATGAAGGCGAAGAGTAAAGAAACGTGGATGATTTGCGTCAGGGGAAATTTCGGGTCTAGAATCCCCGTTGGAAATCTCAACATCCGAAAACGTATACTAAACGTATTCGTCGTTTTAACATTACGTAGTGGTTTTTCTCTTTCTCTCTCTCTTCAGTCGAAACGTCCGCGTTCAAACAAGTGTTGACCACCGGGGGGTTTTTTTTTTTTAAAAAATTTCTGATTGCGCCACTGGATACACGTTACGTATAATACGCGTATGGGATAAAAATCTACGCTACACAATCATCGTTTCCCGACCAATAATTATTGGCCGTCGACCGAGCAGGGGAATTCGCGTGCCGAGGGAACACGAACGCGCGTCTCGAATTTTTTTTCGTTTTATAGGAATTCGCGTTATACGCGCCGCCGCCGCCGCCAAACTTCGCACCTATCTCGCGCGAAACTTTAAAATATTTATTCGGTTCGAGCACACGCCGCGCGTTCACGCGATATGATTTATGAGAGTGAAAACTTTGTCCCGGGGCCCGCTTAAAAGTTTGTCGCGCGGCGGCGGCGGCGACAACGACGGCTGCTGCAGCAGAGGCGTAAAAGTTTCGTCGTGTCGCGGGAAAACGCGTCGGAATTTACATGGAGGCGACGCGACGCGCTCGTATATTTTTACTTCGTCCAAATATATTATAATATTCGCGGGCTGTACGCCTCGAAACGTTATTGTAATTCGACGGAACGCGCGCGTTATTGTCACAACGAGTTCGTGTCCGTTTTTATTATTATTACACGGTTGTATATAGGCACGGATTGGCGCGTGAGAAACGGTAAAAAAAAAAGAATAAAACGATTTTTTTTTTTTTTTTCATTTTTTTTTTTGACGAGACGCACACGCGGAGCGAACGAATCTCGTCGAATCGACGCTAGAGGCGTGTGTAGGTATTGAACGAAAGGAGGAAATTATCTCGGAGTTTCGTCGCACAGAACGAAGAAAACAATGAGAAAAGCAGTGCGCGCGAGAAAAGATCTTCTCGGGGATTCTTAATTTATCGCGCACGTATACTCGACCGGCGTCCCCCCCGCAGCGCGCTTCGCCCTGCCTCACTCACTCGTCGGCGGACCCAGCTCGTAGCCGTTCGATTGTAATTGATGATCGTCCGAGCGGATAACACAAAAATATTGTTTTCCGTACAAACAAACGTTAAGAGCACGGGAAAAGTTTGCTCGTAACGTACACGCGCCGACATTACAATATTATTAATGCGGTGCTTAACGAAATATTTCTAATATACTTTTGCCAGTCGAATAATATTTTCCACGATATACGGCTAATCGCGAGACTTTCAATAATAATAATAATATTATTATTATTATTATTACCCGCCGGAACAATTTCTGTGTAAATTTCTCACAAAGTGTTTGTTTACATAAACGTATTATTGTAATTGGTACAATATTCTCGGGGTAGAAAATGTCGAGTTATCTGTAGCGCGTGGTTTGGATTGTTCCCGTGGTTCGCATCGCCGGCGATGGCCGTTGGAAATATTTGACGAATTTTTTTTTTTTATTATTATTATTAAATTTCTCCGGAGTGTCTGCGTAAGGGATATAACACTACTGTCACAGTAAGTGTAGTACAAGCGAACGGATAAAATTTCAATGCCTTTATCATATATTGGTTGTATCGGGATTATACAGGGACGACGAGTGATGAGAGAAAAAAAAAACGAACGAAGTGAATATTGTACGCTTACAGATTAATGTTTTCCATCATTTTGAACTGTCCGCCAGTGGTGTTGTATTTCGGTACGCTACCGGGGTTGATCACGTTGATGAGTTGACACAGTACTTGGCCGTCCTTGATGTACTCTTCGAACGGCACGTTCTTGGGGAATTTCTTGCCCAACACGGCTTCAATCCATTCCTGGGCTTCTTTCTCTTGCTGAGGGTCCCGTTTGGACGCGAGCTAATAACAAATACAAATGTCCCGTGGGAGAAGAAAATCAGTTGTTTTTATAAAAGTACACGCCAGTTCGAGTCGTTTAATAACATATTATAATATCCGTTTCAAATTCTACATAAACGAATACACTTTTTGAATTTTTCTCGCGTTCGCGGGTACAAATTATAATAATAATATTTTTAAACGTTCGAATATTACAACATTCTCCCACGACGGAATTTACCGTTGTATTGAAAAATAATAAGAATAATAATCCTTACAGTTCACATCGCAAACAAAATCGATACGCTTCGTTTTAAGTAATAAGAGATTTTTTTTTTTTTTATTTTTAAACGATGAGCCGCGGGCGTTGTAAATGTGATTTATACTTATGTTTTAAAGATTTTTTTACAGTTTTGTTATAACTATATACGAATAAAATGATTGCGAAAGACGATTCCGAGGCGGAACTTCGGCAGTTGTAACACGCAATGTTTTAATAATAATAATATAATGTGTATAATATATAATTCGCTATTGACCTTATACGTTTTCGCGTATATTATAAATACATTCTAAAACGATCACGTTTATGAAATAAAAATAAAAAAATTTGTCGATGAATGTTTAAAATATTGTGATATTAATAAGGAAAAAATTGTGACCAAAGATTGTGTTTGGAAAAAAAAAATATTTTTTTTTTTTTTAAATACATTTAATCGAAGTAACGACGCGTATAAAATGCTCTTTAGCGCTTTAGAATCCGAAATCATAACAACAACGACAACAACAAAAAAGAGGAGAAGAAATTTTTTTCAGTTACACTTATTAAACACGTAATATTATTATCGATAAACCGGGGATTGCTTACTTTAGCGCGAACAGCACGTTCCAGAGACATGATTGTCGCGAGGGTATAACGCACGCGTTTTAGTAGAAGGAAAAAGAAGAAAAAAAAAACCGACAGCGGTTCGTTTGCACGCGACGCGCGGAGGAGCTTCGGGCTGGCTGGCTGGCTGACCGACGAAAATTGTTGCGTGAAGACGCCCGCGCGATCACTTTATATATACGCAACGCGCTGAGGCCACTGGAACATATGCTCTTGGAAATAGATCCGAATTTTCGCTTGCGTATATATACGTTTATAGAATTATGACACACGCGTCTAAAAATAATGTGTGGCCCACGGTCATTATATGCATTAACACTCTCCCTTATTAATACACACGCTCGCGAGAGCGCAATAAATCGCTCTGTATATATCGCACGACGTCCCACTCGGAATGACCGAGTTCTTTATTTTCTATTTCTCTTTAAAACGCGTATTATTATTATTATTGTTGCTATTTTATACGTTTAAAACGATAATATACACATAAGTAATCTCCCGTTCCCCGTGTTACAAACGAACGTACGTAATATTTTATAATAACCCCGGACGACAAAAAGAAAAAAACAGGGAAAACTTATCCACGATAATCTCCGAGCATACCAACATACACGTGTACCTATAAAATCCTGTGCCGTTACGCGTATGACACAACGCGTGTGCACGGCCCCCACGAAGAGGGGGTTAGTGAATACCATGGCCTAGGGGCCCGGGAAAATGAGACATATTATTATTATTTCTTTTCAAACAGAAATCGAAATATCTTCTCTAAAACTATTGAATGAAATTTATGCAAAAAAAAAAAAAAATTAGAAATTATTTTTATAAACACTTCTGTTGCTTTAAGAATATTTTGTACACTACCAATGATCGTCTCTTAAGCAGAAAGAGCTTTTAGTAAATTAGAAAATCAGCTTAAGACTTGGCAGAGCGCTTTAACCGGCCAAAAACAACTTAATTCCATTGCACATTTATCAATTGAAAACAAATTTGCGTCAACAAATTAACAGATCATATTTAACAGTGAATAATGTTTAGCTCCGGAATGTTGTCGCGTGGGAAACCGATAAGAAACTGTGATAAAAAAATGCGAGTATGTATATCGAAAAGTTTTTGAAAAAAACGACTATGTGTGCAGTGACAACGATGGTTAGTTAATAGAATATATGTGTTGACAAATCAGCAAGCCTAGAGGATTCTCTAGTCTGGGATATATAGAAAATTCTAGTGGACGCTACTAAGCGTTTAAAAAAAGACAATAAAAAACAAAAAAGCGCACGTGAAATGAAAAAAGAACGTTATTCGCGTTATAAAATCGTATTAAAAATCAGGGGGGCTTATGAATTGTTTTTCCCCCGGGAAAAATTGTTACGCCACCGTTCGCGGACGGAAAGAAAAAGATTCTTAAAAAAGATCTTGGCATCGTTCTCACCCCGTTATTAAACTTTCATATTATAAATATCATCGTCGATAAGGCTTTGAAAATTTCGAGATTTTCAAGGCGAAGTACCAAAACTGTTTAAATCTGTCAAGTGTCTCCGAACACTTTATTTTGCGGTAGTCCGACCTCTATACTCGAATGCGGAGTGATATCCTCCTATCTAGCCAAAGATATTTTAAGATCGGTACACGCAAATACGGAATAGATAAAACATCTCGCTTACATCGCACGTATTCTCCGTTCAGTATAGTACGACGTCTCGGCAGTCACGATTTCTCACATGACAATTTCATCATCGTCTCGTCGACAAGAATTCTATTGCATATACTCCGCCCTATTACTTACATCTGTTATCACTGCAGGCACATTAGACGCGCACTTGATCTCCAATCCGACATCGTAGCTTTCTAGAAATCGTTCTCTATCACTATCTCTTTGTACAACCTTTACACCGTCATCCATACAACAGTTATTATGAATTCGAACCCTAAATTTCTACTCGTTATTATAAGTTTGTGCGTGTTGGCGTTTAACATAATTGTAATATTAATTATCGTTTTAACTTATATTCCGCTGTTGCTATTATTATTATTTTAACAGTCTTATCCTCATCGCTGTCGCAATAAATATAAATCTCATAAAAAAAAAAAAATTGCCGTTTGGTACATCTGTTATTGATAATAAATAAACGCACTATTATTATCGACACGCTGTTGTACACGAACAATGTTTTACAACGTAAAATATAATTCGTTTCGAACGTATTGAAAAAATTAATTAAAAAAAAAAAAAAAAAAAAATTGTAATTTTTCTCCCTTTTATAAAATATTACCGTTGCATATAAAATAAAACGCGATTCGTATAATTGTATACGTATACACCGACATACATCTAAAATTGTACGAATTGATATGTTAGGATTTATTTATATATATATACACAGACGGTGTGAGGGAGAAGGGGAGATTGGTGTGCGCGTGGAAACCAGCAGCATCCCTGAGGATTTTGGCGGACAAAGGGCCGGGGAATCGAGCGAGGGTGTAAAAACTAAATTGAATACGCCGTGGGTATACTGAACACATATTATAATATGTATACTTACTTGGAACGCGTATAATATTGTAACAATACGCCTGCAGTTTAACGCGTATACATACAAGTATATAATTTTAAACGAATATTTATGGTCCGCCGTCGCCGCCTGCCCGAACAAAATACTATTTAACATCCGCGAGCGAACACGCATTTTATACACGCGGTATACACCGACGCGCGTGTTGAACCATATATAGTTTTTGGTAAGGAACAAAATATTGATTATTATTATTAAATATTATTGAAAGAGCAATAGATAGAGGAGGACGGAGGAACGGGTGTGATTTGATCCTGAGAGGCCTTTTAACCAAATAGATAGATTATTATTATTATTATTAGGCACCCTATACGCATAACCTATCCCAATATTGTCAATAAAACCGTACGGCTTTATTTTCTATACAAAATATAGACATTTTTATATAATATATTCTAATATCATTAACAATATTATATTCTATGTCTAATACCATTTGATTTTGCAACCATTTTACTTACTGTTTTATTATTTTCGTTTTTCTCCGTTTATATTCATCTACATTTTATTTTACTTATGAGCCATGTACGAACGTATTGAACATGGTAAACTGTGTCGTAAGGCAACTCACAAAGTGAGCAGTCCGCTATATTTATATTCAGTGGCGTAGCCAGGAGGAGGATTTTGGGTGTTTTAATCCTCTGCCCTCGTTTCTTTTTTTTTTTACGTTTATACTGAAGTGGATCCTTGTATGGTTCATTAAGAATGTGTGCACTGAGTAACAAACCTAACAATAAATGTAAAAAACCCGTAGTTTCATACATACTGAAAACCTTTCCCATTGCATAATCCTCGCTACGCCACTGTTTATATGTATATCTTTATTAATAAAATTGTTTATATATATATATTATTTTCTTTTGATCGATGTGGTTTTCTGATCAGGTGCAGTAAAATATTTGATACCGTAGCCTCGTTGTAAGTAAACTCTATAATTATTTTCTATCTATAAAAAAATCCCTATATATTATTATTATTATTACTATTTCTCGGCGCTTTCGTCCAGTATTTTGTACAATATCGTGGACGATTTGTTCGGATTAAGTACTTTTTATTCCTCGCCCGCAATATCGCGGTCATTTAATAAGATGAACATATTATTATGCAGCCAATATTATACGCGCGATCACCTTCTCAATAGGACACATTAATGATACGCTCGATAAGCTCTGAATGATATTTGAAAATTTTCTCATTCTTAAATCGGGCGTACCTATATACCATACTTGCAAACAGTGGCGTATTTACAAATCAAACAAAAAAAACTAAAGAATAACGATACTGAAATATATGCCGAGATAATAGTTATACAAAATACATTACACGTTAACTAAATTTTGAATGAACTTAGTAAAAAAAAAAAAAAAAACGATTAGATTTTGTACTTAAAAATTGAAAATCTATTTTATTTTTTTTTTAAAATAAAATGTACTTATTTGTTAAAATTATCCAAAAGTATTTTTATTGAATATCTAATATATCCTGTTGCAATTTTCAAAAAAAAATTTGGTTCTCCCTCCCTAGAAAAAAGTTGAAAATACGCCTCTGCTTATAAAGGATTACTCAACGACGCCGCAATAATACCGAACTATTTCTTTTTTATACAAATTATACATAGTTACTGGTCATCATGACGATTTTCATACTTTACTATAAGCAATCATAATAATTATTCCCTGTTTCATCTCACAATTTACGCGTTCAGCTTATTTTTAAAATTCCTTTTCATCTCACTTTGTAATATTACGTGTTTTCGACATCATCGTTGTAAAAGAAACCTAAGGGCGTTTATTAAAAATAAATAAATATATATATATATATACAAGTATATTTAATATTATTAAAATTCGATATCGAATCCGTCAAATCGTATTTGTTTAGTTGATTTCATCGGTTGTATACCACTGGACCAGGCCCAGATTGAGGTGGCGAGCGAACGAGAAAATGTAGGTGGGTCGCCTAAAATTTCTGGGCTGATGACAAAAAAAAAAAAAAAAAAAATAGTGTCGTGAATCGTATAAATTATTATTAATTATTATCAACTATTTTTATTTTTGTTTTGCTTTTGTTTAGAAAAAACGAAACATTGTAAGCAAGGCGATTAAAAAGAGAAAAACAGAATAATATATACATATTACTTATAACGTATTGAATAGGTACAGTATTGTATTTAATAACGAGTTTTGTAACGATGATGGAACGAAATTAATGGTTTTGTTGTTTTAATATTATTACTGTTATAAAATTATACACTTTGTGGCTTGTTACATATATTGTATTTAAATATTATAACATAATCCTATTATACGTATCCATTAAACTATACAAACGTGTCCGTTTGACACATCCTTGTACGACTTGAAACGTGTCCACGTACAGCCCTCATTGAGGAGCTCTTTAAAAAACAGTTTACAACACTGATATATAATATGATATGCGGTACTTAATTATTATTATTATTATTATTATTATTATTATTATTATTATTATTATTATTATTATTATTATTATTAATTCGTCGTTTTTCCGATCGAATTATACGCCGAGATATGTATGAAACAATATAATATAATATGATAGGAATATGTGTCGAAATGTCAGTCTCCTAAAATCGTACTCGAGCAGTTGTCCACGTTTCTCGAGATGACTGAAGATTTTAATGTTTTTGTTCTATTTATACGAAGTTATCGTATGAATCTTTAAAAATCATCAATGAATTATCAAAAAAAAAAAACCGCGCGTACGACAAGAATATTCGAGATATTTTAACAAAACCATGAAAGACGATTTAAACAATATTGCAGATAGCGCACATATAGTTTTCCCAATACGTGTTTATTTGATGAAAAAAAAAAGAAGATGCGATTTCATCAGCGTGAGTATGAATCGGGCCTATATATAATAATAAGTGGTCGCGTAATGTTTTACGTTATTACTTGAGGAAATCGAAAATTGTGTATGTTTGATACCACTTTGGATTTAAACGCTATAGAAGAGAATTCGACAACCGTTTAAAACGAGCCGAATTCAATTCGGTGAAAAAACTCAATAGCCACTTTTCTAGATTATATTGCGCGTGCGAATCGATTTTCGATATTTAAACTATTATATATATAAACCGATATTAATTTCCAAGTTTTTGTACGTTTGTGCGTTAGAAAAAAATATTAAAATACACACTATTCCGAAAATAACCTAGAAAATTACATAAGTTGATGAGTTCAAATCATTTTCAAAATTAAATTCCTTTCACTTTAATAATAGTGGAATTTTTGTCTAGCTTTTATATAAAACGTCTAAATCAACTCGCGCTACTACGCGCATTAAATCCTTTTGAATTATTGACGTGTATGCGTATATGACGTGTGTCACACTCTATATAAATTGTGTAGATTTTTGTTTTTATTTATTTAACGATTAAAAAACGGATAAATATAGAAGGTCTGCTGGGATGAGCCAACAATTTAAAACACTATAAATCACACGGAATTTTTCATAACACGATTTTAAAATAATTGTACACGGTAATGTTGTCGTGTAATAAAATAATATTCATTATACAACAAAATCAATGTCGTCTTCGCGTATTACACGTTTACCTTTTCACTTTCAACGAGGCGTTCAACGACATCCCGGATGAACGCGATTAACGAGCATATAGAAAAAAAATAATAACTGATGAACTTCTCGCATTCTCGAACGCAACTGGAGTTTTATTCGTCCGAGGGTAAAAAAATGTTTAAGTGTACATTTATAGGCAATTCACCGAGCGTGCAGTACTATAAGAATTTGAAATATTTTCGGAAAGAAAAATCCTAGAAATCGCGTTTCGCCGGATGACCGCTGGGGTGGTCTATTATAATTGCGGAATATTATTATTGTACTGAAAGCATAAAAACACTTGAATGAATCAGTTGGTACTGTTAGTATATCGTTGGTACTCGGCTCGTACAGATTATTCGCTATTTTATTACCCAGTTCTGGTGGTTCCCAACCGAAGGAGGTGGGGAATATAAAGTGATGATGAAATAACGAGAATTTCGTTTAAAAGAATTACGCTGTTTTACAATCATGTAAAATTGAAAACGATAAATTTAATATTTTCGGATTCGACGAAAAAAAAAAAAACGTCGTCTAAACTCTAATATTTTAAAGGGAGGAGGGGGGGGCGTGGAATTTTTAAACGTGTTTACAATAATTTTTAATTTCGAAAAACTTCTTTCAGCACTTGCAATTGTACAATTGGCGTTGTGGGCATAATTGAGCTTAGAGCTACTGAAATATTAGGAAATTAATTACAGGTAATTTTTAAAATATCCGGGACATTCGAAAAAGTCTTTCTTTCGTTCAGTGTCTGAAAAAATATTTTTAACTCATTAAACAAATCAATACCGTCCGTGTCCTGACTATACTCGTATGTGTTAGTAATATTTGTAAATCCATATAATGTTTCCGCAATTCTACATCATCGACTGATTTCATCTTATATCATATAAAAAACCAAAATTATCCGTACGATGAACGGATAATTGTTGAAATCTTTTATTTACGAAAACAATAGCTTTGTCAATAATGAGAAGAAAATATTCTAAATAGAATTTTTTTTTTTTAATACTAGGCATGAGCCCCGTAAGCTCTCTCCTCCCCATAAGAGCGGCCCTGATTTGTTGCTGTATGACGTGGAATTATAGAATTTATAAACAGGAAACTTAATACGCGATAATTTAAATTCTCACGTATTTCTTACTATTAATTGTTTTATATTTATATATATATATTTGTTTGATTCTTTTTACACAACGAAACACGTTGTACCGACCGAGACGTGCCATCGGGCGTCACCATAAAATCGTTTAGATGACTCAATTGAATCACTCAATAATAATAATAATAATAATAATAATAATAATAATAATAATAATAATAATAATAATAATAATAATAATAATAATAATAATAATGATGTGTCCCCGCCGAAATGTGAAGACGGTTTACGCCTACCGCAGCGCGACGGTGATTATACAATTAGATATTTTTAATGTCATGAGTAATAATATCATAGAAAATGGAAAAAGTATTTTTATTTTCCAGTTTAAAAATATACGGAGCGTAAATTTTCTTCAAACGTGTGTACCTAATGCCGTTTACTATTTTTAAACGAAACCAGTCATCGCGCTCGCGCAGCAAGTGAGCAATATTAGCGACAAATGCATAAAATATATTGTACATATATAAAATAATAATTCGACATTTTTATTTTTACGAATAATTTAAAATGTTGAACGTGTATCGCGTACCTACAGTTCTCTCATCTGGCCCGTGATGCGTACGGTTTTAAAATTTATTATAAAATCATAATTTACCAATCCGGAGAAAAAAGCATTTATATATATATATATAAATAAAAATACATTATATATAAAAGAATCGGCTTTTTGTTAACAAAACAAAAAAAAAGTACATCACGAAAATTTAGTTCATTTCATAAGGTATAAACGAATTTTGTAATTTTTATATCACGGTGTTAGGTTTTTTCCCCTTTTTATTATTATTATTATTATATAATATATTGTAAAAAGACCAATGGGGGGGGGCCTTTATTAAAAATTTTCATACGTCTAATTAATTAACTGTAATCGATTACGTGTAGATTATAAATCCGCGAGGAGGTTAATTTCCTTTGGAATTACTCTGGCTCATAATATCTTATTAAAATCGTTAAGACGTTTGAGTCGTCTGAATAATATTGTATTGCTGTTGGATTGATGTGTCTCGCGGGCGGGAGACTTGCCGATTTCTTCCACAACTGTATAGGAAACGTCATATCACGATGACAGTGTTTGGTCCATTAAAACGGGCGATAAAAATCGATTTTTCAAATAAATTCGTAAAAATTATAACCGAGTAACCTATCGAGCCTGGTCCGCACTACCCATTTATTACTTCCAAATAAAAAATATTTTTTTCCCGCGCGTTGTTGTGTGGGAAGACAACTACACAATATAAATAATATTTGTGTACCACCAAAAATAAAACTGATTTATGTGTATTTCAATCTTAAATACTAACGTGTATTTCAGTTATTATGACCATTTATAACGATAACAATACATTTCCACGCAATCATAATAATCTCCTAAACTCTACTGTTCGTGATAATCGAGGACGGCTCAAAGATTTTACTTTGCACACTCGGTAATCACAGCGTGTAGAGTATACGCTAAAAAAAAAAAAACGTAAAACACATGAATCAATCGAATATTGTATATATATACAATCAAGTGAATATATTAAATTTTCTTTAACTAATTTACATACTGTACAACATTACACAGATAATAACATAATGTTTGCCACAAATCGATATCCCACTATAATCTATCATTTAACTGTGGTGGATATCGACTCATTATTTTTATGGTATATTTTTTTGTTTTATAAGTACTTAAATTTACAAACAACTGGTAAGTCTTAGACACTATAATAATTAGGTATTTTCACATTTTAATGGCTATGAGCTGTGGTTAGTATTTTACAATTAAACAAATAATATAAAAGAATTCGAATGGTAAATTAAAAAAAAAAAAAAAAGTGAAAAAGTAATAATAAATAATAACGTTAAAGTACAAAATACAATGTTCACTAACTCTTTTTTTTCCACATTGAATTGAAAGACTATATTATTACTATTTATCATACTCTGTTAAAAATGATCCAACGTTAAAGAGTTTAAGATATTATACATTTAAGTACTTAAATCATTAAACTGGCTACAATCCACTTAAATACGACTCAACATTTTAATTTTATCTATATGAGACTTTGATTGCCATGCAACAACAATAATTTTAATTTTAAAAAATGTTTACAAATCGCATTTATATCCGTAGAAATTTCCAATTTCTTAATCGTATCGTGATTTGGCAGAATATTACAACAACAATTTATTACATTAAATATTCTAATAGTATTTAGTATGTATAAAAATAAGGGGTCCCCGTTTACGTTTTCTTATTTTTATGGTACGATGAGAAGACAAACAACTAGAAGAAATTGACAGTTAACACAAACAAAACTACTTCGCAATAGTCGGGTAATGCAAGAAGTCGGAATTTTAAGCGTATAACTGAAAATTAACAGTTAATTGTTTGTATTTTCATCAAAATTATATGACCAAGTTCTAAGTCCATCTAGTATTTTAATCATTAAAGGGTTTCCGCCAAGATTTTCTACTTCCTTTCGAGCGTCAGCATCCAACTGTGTCAACACCTTCCTTGTATGTTCAAATGAACCGAAATTATCCAACAATTTTACACAATATTTTTTTACATCAACATTTCTCGTTCGCTGTCGCAAAATATCTAACGGATTTATAGTTAAGTACAATGTTACAATATTAATAGTATTTTTAACAATAACATTTTTCAGAAAAATAGTAATAACAATCATAATCCATCTATGCAATAATAATAATAAAAAAGGATACGAATGACTTGTTTGTCTTCAGGGTGAGTGTGAATGGCGTGTATAATAGGAAAACTGAATTTTCCTTCAGTCAGATCTTCACAGTAGCTTTTGTTTTCAGAATACTGCAATAACAGCAAATTATGGTTATTGTATAATTATGTAAGCGTGTTGGAGAAAATTACGCCACCAATAAGATTCCAAAATTATGTGTTGCTTTCTTAAATCATGGCACAGTGCCATCTATTTCTATTTAAACATGTCTGAAACGTATTTACTTTGTTGCCTTTATTCATATGAATTTCTAGCTTTAAATTTATGAATTTTAATCATATTTTTGTTACTGTTATTATGAAATAGAACGTGAATAACTTCTTATTACTCGCTCGTACACATATTTTTATCAAACAACATGAAAGTATTTACACTATGTTTGTCAATGCATTATTTGTCATTTTTACCTTGCAGAAAAATTACAATAGTCATTAATGAATTTTTTTGATAAGTTTTAAGTGAAATTAGTTATCATATATATATACATAAAATTTTTTTTTTTTAAATATTGATCCACAAAAATTATTACAACAGATGTACATAAAAAGAAAAATGGGTATAAATGAACGTTGAATATAAAACAATATGAACCACAAAATAAAAAATAAAAACTATTATAACAAGCCTTCGAAAATATTATTCTTCTTCTGAATTTTCGATTTAAAACTTTAAAATCTTTCAATATTCTGTTATACGTAAATTCGTTTTCATCATGTTGGGCATGATGAAAACGATAAATGGTACATTGTCAACATTTTTTTTTATACAGTTTATAATTATCCAAAACAAATTATAAATTCCAATATATTCGGAAAGGTATTTTACATTGTACATAAATTTATAAAAATAAATAAAATGAAAATTTTCAATTAGTTTCTTACTTCTTGCAAACACAAGTTACAATAATCATCACGGATCTGGAAATATAACCCTAGGATTCCAGTAAGTTTGGTAAAGTCATTGGTGTTCTCACTGAATAGTTGCATAAGTCGAATAGCAAGCATAAATAAACCTCCGGTTTCTAACAAAAAAAAAAAATAAATAAATAAATATACAACAGTGTGAATACAGTAATATTATAAAAATAACTATTAGCAATTACGTAATAAGTTTTTCAACTTAAAACTACATTTTTAGAATATTGAAAAACTGTTAATTTTATTACATGTATAAAATAAAATAGATTTAGAAACTCATTAATGGGTATACTTATGAATATGTCATTATCGATATTGTAAACATAAGAGAATAACTCGAAAACGATCACTAAAAGACCTATTTTATCGATCACTGTTGTTTTATAAATATATGTCTAGTTCTAGAAACATGTAACTTGCGATGTTGTAGCTCCAACAGAGCTAACAAAATAGAACTAAATTTTCAATATGTAAAATAACTATAGTAATGCATTTCTATGTATTTGGATATTATTTTATAATTTTTTTTTCTTTACATTATTATTTTTTTATCTAAAATTCATTATGGTAATCGAAAGCATAAAAAATAAACAAAACATTGTACATATTTCAATATTCAAGTAAAAGACGATTTTAAATCTATGTAAGTTATATAACAAAAATAAGTAAACGTGTGATGAGCAATATATTATTATTATAATACATGTGTACGACATGGAAATTACAAGTTTCTGTGAGTTATAATGACCAAAGAAATTACGTGTTTATTCATATAAGCATTTCTTGAAATTGTAAGATTACTAAATCAGTTTTGTTATTTAAAGAAATTTATATAATTCAACTATTGTCACTAAATTTTCTACAGCGTTTTGGGATTTTCAAAAAAATCACAGCCAGCGACCTATGTGGCTCAAAAGAAAACACCCATTTTGGGTCGCCCGCAACCTAATTGGCTCCACAATAAGATATTTGTGTTAGGTCGCTCCGCGGCCTTGTGATAGCTAAAGAGTAAATTTTTGAGTGAACCGAGCAGGACAGCTATTTCATTAAAAAATTATTATGCAATTTTTCATTAAAAATGTACAGTTTATTTAATTTAATGGAAATATAGATATCAACTTGATAACAATGTCTATTAATAAAAGACAAACTTTTTGGAAAATATTTTTTAAAAAGGCACAGAGTAAATTAAAGAACATTCATAATGATAATAAAGTTTAATACTATTTATACTTCTGACTGTCATTTTTTTGTATTCCTCCTCGGTCGGACATGTATAATTATCTCGCCAATAAATTTCCATTCCTTGGCCACGGTGAAGTTCCAACACTTGTTCCGTATACACAGAGGTAGCCTAAAATTGATAAAAAATGTGTTATTTTATAATCATTATTATGCTGGTATAAATTGACAAATTGATTTTTGTACCAAAGGATGTCCCAGGCTCAATGTTCGTTCTAATGCGACAAACGACATGTAGTTTGCAGCATTGATTGTACTAGCGACACCATAGATTGAATGTGCCACAGGTATTCCACGTCTTAACACCGAGTTGTCTTGAATATCGTCAGTTCTAAAATATTTCAATATTTATAATTTATTCATTAATAACTCTCAGAATTTTAACAAATTTTGATAATTTATGAGAAAAATATTTTGAATCTTTTTATTTTTAGTGTTGTCTCAATTCAAAAACTATAACTGTAAATAAAATTGTTTTTGTATTCTTATAATTTTTTTTTTTAAATACTTTTTAAATCAAAAAGAAATTAGAATAATATATTTAACAGCAATAAAATATAAAAGAAAAACTATGCACTTTGGACAAAACAATAAATTATTTGTTTATATTATATGGTAAATTTTATCATATTATATTAAAAATGTATCCGTAGGCACTTAAAGTTATCTAAATATTTGTTAAAAATTCTATTCATTTTAATATCTAATTATTTTGATGAGTCTTCATTTAAAGGTCTTGACTCCTCTAGTTAATAGGTAATTATTGAGTAATGAAAAATAATTCTTAGACATAAATATATTATATATATATATTATACACATAAGATAAAAGGTGTATATTATTTGATCATTAGTTATTCCTTACATAATGCCTACACATAATTATGTTAAAAGACATTACTATTACGGTAGAATATTATGTTTGACGGTGAAAAATTATATTACGTAACATTCAATCAACTTAATAAGGTAGTTTTTTTTTCAAATGTTAATAAAAACATTAATAATTTAATACATTACTGCAACAATAATAGAAAAAAAATCGTAGGTATCAAAATTATTCTAAACTCTTAAATATCTACCGGCAAAATAAGTGAATTCTCAAACGTAATATTTACTGCAAATTTTTGTCTTGATTATTAATATATATTTTTAATTATTATTCATTTAAATGATATATTCACAAGCAAAATTATACATTTTACGTTGTATCAAATTATACATAAAGTAGTATCCAGTAGCCCAATTCGACGAATAAACCAAAGTAATTAAGTAATAGACAGAAAATATATTATATTATGCATAAACATATGTCTAAATAATATCATACATACTTACAAGAGACTAGAATTATGCAACATCTGCACAATGTCTCCAATAACAGATAATTTGTCTGACGGTATTTTCAACCAATAATTAAATGCGTGAGCGAGTTTAGCTCTGATTTGTTTGCCGGGTACTTGCATAATATATGTGAAAGGCTGCAAGAGTTTCTAAAAATCCGAAATTATTATTATTTTTTTTAAACATCTCTTACAATAAAAATTGTAAACCAATTAGGTATTTTCTACTTTTTATCACAACAGATTACTTTCTTTATCTAAAATCATATATTTTAAAATATTTATACTGGTATACTTAAATATTGGTTATCTTATTAATAATGATGTTGTACTGACTTTTAGATAAATATTAATAATAATAATAATAATAATAAAAACACTTATTAGTTATTATATTTAACACGGAGTATAAGTACTAGGAAATACTACTAATGAATTATTCTTTACGATAATCAGTGTAAAAACAAGAATAAAATAAGTTAATGAGATACCAATCGTTAGGTATTTAATGGTTTTTAATATATACAATGAATATTTTTTAAAATTGAACAAAGTGTTCTACTTTCTAGCATTTATTTGCATAATTATAATATTTTACATTTATGTTAAAAAAAAAAAAAATTGAAAATTAAAAATACATTTGTCATATCCAAAATAATTTAATAAAATATTTACGAATATTTCCTAATTTTTTATATCTTATCATCATTTTTACATTGTTCATCGGACATATAGAAATAACATTATTGTAGTTTATATATTTATAACTACAAGCACATAATGTAAACCGATATTTTGTCAATTTAGTAATGATATACATATAACTTTATTCTTTGCGAAAAAGGAAACTATTGGAAAAACTAAAAAAAATATGTCAAATAAATTATCATTTTAATACAATTTTTTAAAGAAAAAGTTATATTGCTTACAATATTAAAAAAAGAAAAAAACATGAAAAATTACAATATTTTTGTGTACATCGATAAAAAAAATTTGAAATCATCGACCTTACTAGAAAATACTCACCGACCCATAAATTATATAATATATATTTTAAACGTTTTGTTACACTGGCTAGTCGCCAATTGCAATGAGGATATAAGCAGGGTACCTACATGTCTTAGACATACCTATCTATTATATTAAATAATCAATACAGTTGGACTATTACAAAATATTACATTTACATTTCTTTAAATAAATTCTAATACAAAGGGATAAAAAAAAGACTATGTTTTTTTTCTATTTCGAAATATGCAATTATATCAGACATTGAAAAAAAATTTTTTTTCGAAATTGCTATTTAAATATTATTACAAACAAAATATTGTAAAACTTGGATTTGAAACTGTTTTCTCATGGTCTAAAAGCGACCAACATATTTTTAATGAAAACCGTGCAATATTGTCAGATCTGTCTACAAGTAACCATATACATCAATTATCGATTAATATCATTTACAAACTCATTTGTTATTCGATTAATTGACTGATAAATTTATAGTTCACCAATAAAATTTTGCCACTTCATCAGAATTTTCATTTCATATTTACGCATAAAGGCCAATAATATATTCATAATATACACAATGTACTCAACTATCAATCGTCACGATTGGCCCATTTATCTATGTATAATGTAAATTTAGGAGAGATAATTAATCCTAAACGTATGCAATATTATTATTTTCGAGCGTATGCACTGAACTGTCTCTCATACTTCATCAGTTACAACAGAAAATATAGTGCACACATGTATAAACATGAAATTTAAAATAATGACAACTAATAACAATGTTAGGTAGTCGTTAAATTTTTCTTTTTTATTTACTGTGTTAGTAACACTTTGGTTTTGGGTTATATATGTTGTGTTAAAAAAAAACTGTAATGCATTTATTGAAACCGTTTAATTCTAAAACACAATTAACTGATTACGAAGAAGACCACAACCACAAACCAAGAATAAAAATATATTATATTTTAACTAAACATTTCTATCTAATTACTATTTTTATAATTAATTATATTTTATGACTTACAGTATTGATTTATATAACATGTAACATATAAAATTTGCATGTATAAACTAGTATATTATTAAAGTAAATACATCTACATTAAAAAATACTTTTATAAAATTTGAATTTTCGTTTGATTTATTTATTATTAATAAGTTAAAACTTTTTATTAAGCACTTTTTTTTCAAATATTTAAAATTAAATATCAAACCGTGATGTTAATTAATCGACAGTGTCTGTTTAAAAATTCTTTAGTACCTAAATATAAGGTATATACGTATATCTATTCTGTAACGCACTCATTCGACTTACAATACTTTATATATATTTTATAAGTATTGTAGAAACTTTAGTTATTACTGCATGCGAAATTGGTGCCTTTGGGTTATGAATATACAAATGATCTCTTGTCTTTAGAACGTTTACGTCCATGTTTCTTTGGGCAAAAACGAGCTATTTCTGACTACACTTGTTTTCAATGCAAAGCGCATTGTACACGATAATAAAGTAAACAGGTATTTTCAAGGTAAACATTCCAACAGTATATACTTATTGGCATCCCACATACGCAATTGATTTATTATAATACATTTATTACCAGCTAAAATGTTTACACGTTTCTGTAGGAAATATTATAACTAAACCTATTCGATTTCATTTTACTTCCCGATAATCTCGAGGATTTTTCACCAAGTTCGCAAGAACACGCATAAAAAAAATCAAAGTTATTTCACACAATCATTAATTTATATGAAATCAAAGAAAACAACTCGGTTATTTTCAAAATATGTTTTAAAACGACCAAAAGCTCTCGTCCAGGACTAATTCTATAGGTAGTTAGTTGGTTTTCGGTGAAATTTATGAAACGTTTTCAAACATTTTCGTGGGTAACACCATAAAAAAAGATTTAATTTAATTTAAAAAAAAAAAAAAAAACGATGATTTCACATCCCGCACGCGTTCAAATTTTCGTATCGGTCAA
Organism: Chaetogeoica ovagalla; assembly: GCA_032441825.1. Taxonomy (NCBI): domain Eukaryota; kingdom Metazoa; phylum Arthropoda; class Insecta; order Hemiptera; family Aphididae; genus Chaetogeoica; species Chaetogeoica ovagalla. The sequence continues at coordinate 975,840 of CM063743.1, read as the reverse complement.
TCGTTTGTGAAAACTGTAAACAAGACTTTTCACTGTGATTTTTGTTAGTTTTATGACGATTTTCAAAAAAAAAAATTTTCAAAAATCAAAGAAAAAAAAAACAAAAGGGAAAGAAAAATAGTTTGAAACGCCTGTAGAATTGGCGAAAATCAATAGGTGACCGATATTAGTTCGGAGCGAGTCTAACGATTTTCAAAACGTCCCACACGCTCGGAACAAAATAATGTTATTATAACAAACAAACGAGTAAACAACAACTTACCTCGTCAATCTCTTTTTCCCCGGACGCACTAAACATATTTTCCATTTTGACGGATATTTTGTAACGATGAGCTTTAACCAGTGTGCGAGATGACGGTTACAAGACTAGAGCGATCCAAAGGACGCCCACACAACGTCCCGTTCGTTAATGGTTTGAACTTTGAATGATATGTTATTAAACGCGAAAACCAAACCGATCGATAGCGATTGTCGTTATCGTTTCGTTTTGATAACGGAACGAGAATGATGTTTTTTAAATTTATTTATCACGGCACCGATTTCATGGAATAATCGGGTGAACACGGTGATAACGACGAGCACATGTAGTTGTGATAATAAAACAAAAAAAAAAAAATACAGTAATCGGCGGCACACTTCGACGGCGTGCGGTGCGGTCGAGTAATATATTTTTTTTCACGATAAATCGTTTTTTTTTTCCGTAACCGATTAAATTTGTTACGGGGAAAGAAAAGAAACTGTCCGACATGAGCTCGGAAATACCAAATCAACTACTGCTGGTCGTTATCCGTTCGTTAGCGGTAAACGGTAGCGATCCGGAAATGAAAGAAAAAAGCCTACAGCTTTTACTGTGTACGTGCGTTTTAATTTCTCTCATTTTAAACGTTACGTTTTTTTTTCGCCTAGTGTAGTGGATTTTTTTTTCTCTTTTCCACAGCGTTAACCGGTGACAAACGCGAAGAAAACAAAGCGATCGCCGACAATATTGAAGATTTGCTGATTGGCCTGTTCAGAGTTTTGGAAACGGATAGCTGCAATGCGAAAACGGCTTGTTTGTGTTTGGTCAATGTTTCGGCTAAACAGAACGGTCTGAATAAGATAATGTCGTTTATAAACGACGATACCCCGTCAAAAAGCTCGGTATATTTTGTGTAAAAAACAAAGGATCATCATGCGTTGTTATTTAATTGAAATTCATTGTTAGGGAATAATATCAAACGCGTTACGCTATGTCAACGAACAAACACCGGAGGTCGCGAACGCAGTGCTCATGCTGTTGTGTAATCTGACCCGCGAAAAAAATCATGCAAACATAGTGTACCAGGCTTTTGTAGACCAGATTGTAGTATTGGAATCGTTACTTAAATTGTTTACACGTAAGGTTGAATGCGAAAGTAATTATGATTATATTTCATACTTACTGTCCAATTTGTGTCAGTTACATGAAGTTAGAATGTAAGTATTTTTTATAAAAAAATATAAATTAATTGCAAATTATAAAATTTTTTTTTTTGTACTCTTCTTTTCAGGTGGTTAATGAATAATGAAAATTTTGAAAAATTGCTTCCATTTTTAAACCATAACAGTTCACTTCGAAGAGCTGGTGTCATCATGACTATAAAAAACTGTTGTTTCGAATTAGGTAATATTTAGTCCACGGTAGCATGTAGAATTATTTATTAATTTAATTTGCATTTATCTAGGAAAACACGAATGGTTATTAAATGAAGATTTAGATTTGTTACCTCGTCTTCTTTTGCCACTAGCCGGTCCTGATCAGTTTGATGATGAAGACAATAAAAAGTTGCCGTTGGATTTGCAGTATTTACCTGACGATAAAGAACGCGAATCGGATCCAAATTTGAGATTAGCACTCATACAAGCATTGACTCAGGTTCATTTTTAATTGACTCATTTTCTGATTGTCGTACGTCAGCCATTAACGTTATATTTTATTGTGTTGTTTTAAAGTTAAGTGCGAAAAGGAATTGTCGAGAGATAATTAGAGATCAAGGTACATATCTCATTTTGAGGGAGTTACACAAATGGGAACCCAACATGGAATTAAAATTAACGTGTGAAAATTTAGTGGATATTTTAATCAAGTAAGCTTTAAATGAAAAAGACCATACAATTTTCTTTTAATTTTATCGTGAAATCGAAAAAGGCAATTTCTATTACACATTTAATTTGTTCGCATTTTGCTGAGTCCGCACAAAGTTTGTACAAAACCAGAACAAAAACTCAACGTTCTTCAGTTTAGAACAAACTAATGAAATAAAGTAAAGCGTAAACAAAATTCAAAATGTTACGTTTGTGTTTTGTTTTTATTTTCTAATATTATTATTATATCATACACATCCGGTTAGGTTAGGACTCGGTTTTTATGCTTTTATATTAACAGATACATATTTATAAATGGACTACCTTTATACATTAATGTATTAAATATATATACAAAATGTTCTATTTTTTTGACAATTAAGTTAAAATATTTCTCTTACCAATTACACGAGTATCAATTGTTGTTTTGCCAGACATCTATCAATAGAAAACAAAATAGATGAGAATCGTCATTAAAATATATAATATTATTTTGAATTAAGTCCAGTAACTGTAAAATTTATCTATTTTTAGGACTGAAGATGAAATAGGAATAGATAATTTTCACGACTTAAATGTACCAGAAGATTTAATAGACAAATTTAAAAGAATGGACGAAGCTTATTTAAATTGAAATTAATACGTAATAATTTCAATGTATATTAAAACGTGTATAATTGTATATCTGTTATAAATCATAATACCTATTATAATGATATAATAATATATCCAGATATGAATTTTCTTTTTATTTAAAATTTCCATTTATAATAAAATCCTTGTAACTTTTATAATACAAAAATTACACTCATCAATCTATATAATACCTATATTATATCTTTATAATAAATAGGTTTAAAACGTCTTGGTAGAGGTCACATGGCAAAGAGTGAAGTAAAATAATAGTAAATCGCATAATATAATATATGTTTGGCCATTATATTTTAATTCTCTAAAAATTATTTAATCATGTGTATATACAAATCTAAGAACTGATCGGATAATGTTATAGTGATTTAGGTTTCATAATTTTTCAATATCAAAAAATTTGTAACTAAATAAATACTACAATAAACGGTGCTGAGCGTAGATAACTAAAAATGTATCTAGATAAAGATAAAAGTTGGCCAAAATTTAAATTATCTATGAAAAGATAAACATCTTTTATCTAGATAAAGTAAAAAAGATAAATATTTTTTTTTGTAATTTTTACTTTTTTTTTTTTTGATAAATATGTATTATATAGGAGCGTGGTAGATATCTGCGCTACAATGAATATAATATTATGTGGCAATTTATTTTCGAATAATCGCGACATTTGACATATGCGTGCGCGCGTAGGCAAGTCCGTCGATACAATATTTGTATTAAATTGCTTATATTATGTTCCTTAATAAGTAACCGGCACCGGGCCCCTTTAATGCCAATATTGTATAAAAACAATTTTTTTTAATAATTATAGAACCCAAGTAGTGAGAGAGAGAGAAATTTCGTATTTTTAATTACACGTGAATTATTTCCCTTCGATGACAAAAAATTATTCAGATAAATTAGTTTGGATAAGTTAAATTTTTATCTAAGATAATTTCCTTAAACAACTTGTCGTTGTTTATCTAGATAAGATAAAAGATAAGTAAACAATTATCTAGATATTCTAGATAATGCTCAACACTGACAATAAATATACACAACAATTGATTTTCTAACATTTATTTCGTGTACAACGAACAATGAAGTATAAGTGTAGTACAAACATATTAATATAAATTCCTTAATTGACCATAATCTAGGCGTATATTAAAAACAACAAAATAATAATAATTTGAGCATTTCGATGATTTCCTAAATATTGTACTTCGGTAATATTATTTTTTGTATTTGTATTGTGTAATGTCGAAAATTATTTAATTCGTTTATTTTTCAACATAAACGATAGACACTTTACATTGTTCTGTTAAACGCAATGTCCTACCTTAATGAATGTTTTACCGGCATCGAAATGTACAATTATCGAACAAAACCCGATTATTTTGCAAATATACGGTAATTAATTGTAATATCTTATTTCAAACAGATTTTATTGTTAAATGTATTTTAATTGAAACGTCAAAAGTCACTAGATACAAAACCAATAGTGTATTGAATCTTAAAGTATTACACGTTTCTTGTAATTAATTGTGTACGTAAAGTCTAAGAACATAAAGTGTATACTGTTTTGTACAGTAACTAATAATAATCGATAAATAAATACATTAATAAAGTCTAAATTTTAATTATAATTTTCTATTCTATTATATAATATTGCACTCTCAAATCATACGGTACATAAAAATACTACAAAAATATCTATTATCTAAGTCTATTAACGTTTCTAAATAAGTTCAAATTAAACGTTTAAACGATATTAACGGAGTAGTCCCATAAGTGTATACACACTGTGTAACTGCGTACACAATAGCAGATAATATAAATTGATTTTTTTTAATAAAAAAAAAAACAACTCATATACACGCACGAGTAAACTTAAGTTAGTCGAGTACCGATCGTTAGATAATTTCTTGCTACGCGTGTGAATTACAAAATCATTATGATCTATAATGACGTGGATTTTTTTGGTAAAAATTTTACTCTACACCAATTTTGGAGCCAAAGACTTAATCAGAATTCTAAAATGGTTTTTCTTTTTCTTAAATCCCTATTTTTCTATTGAATATTACTAATCGCAAATGTACGCGCGTATAATATTCCAATATATTATATTATAAAACGTTTTTTTTTTTTTTCAACATAAAATATAAACGGAAGAATTTTAATACGTTTGATCAGACGTGAAAATATAATTTTGTTTATTGACTATATTATGCGTTTGAACATTATTCTCCGAACGATTTATCGAAATTGCGTTTGAAATAAAAACGTAATGTATATTTCACTGTATGTAGTGATCCGTATTATTTGATTGTACCTATAATACTATTAGTTAAATTAACTCATAGTTTGAGAAATGCCGTATTATATATTATGATTTGTGGAGGAAAGTGCAGGGAGTGCAGACACTCCTTTTTTTTTTTTTTGCAAAGGTAAATGGCCTTAAAACATGATTTTATCGTAGAAGGCGAACCCCTACTACGGAATTCCTAAAGAATTGTCGTCCGTGCGATGGTAATCGCGTGTACTTTGAAAAAAAATAAATATCTCGATCGCCGTGGGAAAACGCGTCTCGTCACGGATAATAACCCAACGAGTTTTCAATGTCCGACTTGAAGAACGACGACGGAGACGCGTCGTCGATTGTAAAACCGCCGTCGTGGACGGAATGTCGTCGTCTGGTGGTGGCTGGCTGTTGTAATCGGTGTCCGCGATTCTGGTGGTACACTCGGCCGCCGCCGCCGCCGCCGGTCAGGTGTACCGCTTCGGTGCTGTACGATCTCCTGTTGTTCACGTCGACGGCGTTGCGGGTCGTGGTCGGACGACGACCGCCGCCGTCGCGATAATCTTCGCTCCGCATTCTGCCGCTCCTCCGGTCCGTGGCGAACAGCGCGTAATCGATGGCTCGAAAATTGTCCGATCCGCTGGAACCGGACCGGCCGCGGTGTTTCCGGTGCGACGGTCGGTGGTGGCCAGCGGACGACGACGACGACAACGAGGACGACGAACCGGCCGCCGTTGTGGTCGTCGTAGAACCGGTGCTGCCGTACGCCGTTTTCATCATCGCCCGCATCACGGCCGCCGCCGCCGCCGACGTCCGGTCCGCGGGTTTGACCACGGTCGAATAGTTCTGGTCGACGGGTCGCGGTCGTCGTCGCGTCACCTGCAAGTACTCGAGACTCTTGGACGGTTCGATGCCGATCCCGCCGGTGGCCGTCGCCGCAGCCGACCCGCCGCCGCCCGGACAATTGACGTCGTCGCCGCCGCCGCTACCGTGTAACAACATCAGCTCCTCGTTCTTTTTCCACGCGGTACCGGGCGAATCGGCCCGGGACGCGCTGGACTCGGACGCCGCGAACCCGCGACTCTTCAGCTCGTCGAATATGTTTCGCGGACGTCGCGGCCGGCCGCAATAGCACTTGTCACTGTCCGCGCAGCTGTCCGAATCGCAACTGCACGACACCAGAGACGTCGGTTCCGCGTGGTCGCCGCAATAATACTTGCAGTCGTCCGTCGCGCTGCACTCGGAACAGCTAAAGTAACCACTGGACGCCCGGTGCAGGCGCGGGGGGCCGCCGCCTTCGGACGCGGTCGAAGTCGCGGCCCGGCCACGCCGCGGACCGCTGCCCGGGTTATCCGTAGTCTTCGATGGCTTCCGGTACTGCTGCCGTTGCTGTTGCAGTTGTTGGAGTTTAACGGCGTGTTGCCGTTGCCGGTGCAACGCGAAAAAACCGTCACTGTCGTCCGAAGTGCTGCCGGTACGGTGCGGCGCGACGGTGTCGCGTCGGTTTTTCCGGCCGATCGGTCGGACGTTGACGGACGACGACCCGTTCGCGGAACAACTGCACCGACGACGCGGCGTCCGCGAGCGCTTTGCCGCCGTGGTACGCTTCTTTGCGCGCCTACAAGAGTTCGGCCAGAACGCCGAGACGATCCGCGTCTTGGCCGCCCTCAAGTCGAACGCGCCGCGTAACTTGTCGTTCAGGCGACGCGCCCGACTCGTCGCCTGTACCGAAGACGGACGTCGCCGTTTGTTGCGCCGCCGTTTGCGTTTTTGTTCCGTCATTATCGCCTTGGTCCGCAGGTACAGCTCGTCTTTGGTCAACGTCATCGCCAACTTCATCAGGAACTCCCTGTACACGGGTTTCAGGTCGTTGTACGACATACCGTCCGCGTTGATAATGGCATGCAGTATGTCGTCCATGTTGTTCAGGCCCTCCTGCACGCGCAGCTCGTTGAACATGTCGGCGAATCCCATGACGCCGCTGCCGTTGCTCCGCCGGCGGACCGGCCCGTTCGCGGCCGTCTCGATACCGCAACCGGCCGCCCGCCTCGAGTATTTGGACGAGGCCAAACCGTTGGAATTGAGGAAACTCCTGCTCCGCGGTATGGCCACTTTGGTGAATATGTCGCCGCCGCCAGAACGTTGTTGTTGTTTCACCGTCAGCCGCACGTCGCCGCTGCCGATCGACGACGAGCGCGCGTCGATCGCGGCCGAGCCGCTGCTGCTGTTGCACACGCCGCGTCTGAGCGACGACGGTTGCCTGACGGTCATCCTGAACGTTTTCTCGTCACTGCACACGTCACCGTCGTGTAGGCCGATCGACGCGCGGCCTTCGCCGGTGCCGGTGGTGTCCGTGACAGAAGACGTGACGGACGACGACGCGGACTTTTTGTTCCTGCGCGGCGGTCGTGGCGGCGGCGGCAGCGCGGGCGCCTGCACGTCTCCGTCGCCCGCGATCGACCCGGCCGTGCTGCTCATGCTCGTAAACCCGTTACGTTGCCGTATGACGCGCCGCGCGGACGGTTCCGCCGCGCGTTCTCGTCCGCCGTCGTCTTTTCCAGCATCAGCAGCCTCCGCGGCCGCCGCCACCGCCGACATGGCCGCGACCAGTGCGCCGTACAGATTGGCCGCCATCAGCAACGCGTCGTTTTCCGTCTCGCACGCGAACCCGTGACACTCCAGACGTTTGCCCGTTTTGCGCGTGACCACGGCGAACACGGGCGCGTGATCGCCGGCCGCGTCCAACCGGACCCGGTCGTCGTCGTCCATGTGCCGGAACAGCGGCGCCTTGTCCGAACCGTCCGGGTCGGCGATCAGCGGCAGAAACGCGTACTCGTAACCGGGCTGCGTAACGGCGGCGGCGGCGGCGGTCCTCGTCCTCCGTTGGGCCGCAGGAGATCGCCGGCGGCACACGTACTTGAGGGCCGCCCACACGGCTATGGACGGGAACGGGTTGGTCCGGTGCACCGCGTCGCCCGCGTCGTCCCTGTACCGGATGCTCAGCCCGGCGGCCGATATCTCTAACAGTCCGGAAAAGTCGCTTCGCGTCCCGTCCGTCCGTTCGTCGCGCAATCTGTGTCGGCTTTCCCGGTACCCGAAATACATGTCCCTTACGGGTTGCTGCAGGCCCTCCAGAGACGATATCTTGGCCGATAGGTCCGCGCAACCGATGTACTGTACGTGGTACTTGCTGATGCTGTTGTCGGCGCCGGCTGCCGCGGCCGAATTCAGTTCCGTGTCCAGTCCCGAAGAACTGATCTCGGCGAACATCTTTTCGATCTTCTCCTGTACCGTGTTCTTGTTGTTGTTGTTGTTGTCGGCTCCGCCGCCGTAACCGCAATCGGAATTGTAATCGTCACCGGTGCGACCGGTCACCTTGCAGAACATGCTGTCGATTCGTTTTTTCGACGCGATCGAACTGGTGTCGTCGTTGAGCGGCGCCGTCCGGTCCAAATCGCCCCGCAAACGAAAACTTTCCATTCCGCCGCTCTCGACGCTCTCGTAAAAATGACGGCCGCCGCCGCTGCCGCTTCCGTTTTGCGGGAAACAATCCGCGTAACCGCCACCGTAGTCTCCGCACGGCCGAAACACCATTTGGTGCGGTGGTATCGTTGCCGGTTAGCTTTTCTTTTTTCTTTTTTTTTTTTAATGTTTTTCTCCTCCGCGTTTAACGGCTCTTCTCCGGTTTTTCACCTGAAACAATATTCAATAACTTTCTCTTGTGCCTTGTGGTTTTAAACGAAGTTTCATTGTGGCTCACGGATCAGGTGTTGTAGGGCTGTTTGTGCCGATCTAAATCGAGCGCGCAATCGACGGCCCTAAACCTTATAATATAACCTACCGTATATGACAGGCCGAGGCAGATATAACTATTTTCGTTACACAAAAACGATGGGATGTGATCGCGACAATTTTATACTCTTGTACGGGTAATGTTACAATACGCGCGCCACACCGTCAAAGAACGTTTTGAGATAAACGGGGAAAAAGTGATAAATTACCTCCCCCCCCCCCCCGGAGGTCGAGTACTGAACTTTTTCGGGGCTCGCGTTCGGGTCAATCAATCGTGGCCAACTTTCACACACTTATAAATGCGTATTAAAACAAATATTTAGCGTGTCGCGTAAAAACCGTTTTGAGAAAAAATGTTTTACTCGTTTTGCTAATAGAAGACCATTCCAAATCCAATATACACATTATTTTTTCACTTTAAATTTACAATAAGAGCACGCATAGTACTGAAAAAAACGAATAATCCGTATTTGATTTATTTGAAAGTCGGATATAAAATTACAGTTAAATAATAATTATCGAGTATATATATATATATATATATACGAGTATATATTTAATAAGGTGTTCCGCGTTTACGCTGCGAGTAGAAATCAATACGTGTGATTTTTTATTTTATTTTTTTTATTAAATAGAGAGTCCTCCTCCGAAGACACTTGAGATTACGTTAAAATTGTACTCGAGACGCGTAGGTGTATATTGAATTTAATAATTCGATGTGACTTGTTTTATGAATTTCCATAACCATATTTGTTAAAGTATTAGAAGCATTTAAAATTCAAACAAACGATATTATTGCCGATATTGTCAGATAAACATATTGCGCGAACGTTTTATATATATATATAAAAAAAGTCGTTGGTTTCTACGAGCTTCTATGTGACTCCTGGGTACTGACTGGTCGAAGAGATACAAAGAATTCTGTTTTTTTTCCTTTTTAACAAAACGTATTTTTGTTGAAGTTTTACGCGAGTTTCATAGTGTTCGAGAGGTGGTGGACTCGATTATTATTATTATTAATAATTTACGTATATCTCGTCCGTCAATATAACGATTTCGAATGTGGTGACGTATAATTTTTATGTAAAATTTAAGTTCATTTTTCCATCGGACGAGAAATAACTATTCTTATATATTCCCATTTGAATATTATTGTATTAATTATAGTTGTATAGGATAATTGAGGACTGTTGGAGACCGGATTTAAATGTGACGTTAAAATGCTAAAATAGGATGTAAACAGGCTGTAACATAAAAAAAAAAAAAGTATTCAGATTTGAAGTACGAGTATATATATAGTTACGTAGGTTATTATAATAATCATCTGAGAAAAATGATGTAGAAGCCACGGCCTTATTTTATATATTCGTTACTGGACGTTAAAAAAATGTAGTTTACAGAATTCACAGTAAATTATATTGTAAGTTTATTGATTTCGACCGGTTTAACGTGCGAAATGTATTAAACCGGTTCGTTTCATCGTTGAAAAATAATCCAATTCGGTAGGTATAACTTAGATTTTCTGCGACGCGAAGGATTGCAACGACGAGAACAATAACGGCGAATGATTTTTGTTTTAATGTTCGAAAACCATAATCAACAGCTGTAGCGCATATATATTCAAAAAAAAAAAAAAAAAAATTTGCTATTTTGGAAAGAAAAAAAAAGAAATGTTACTTTGTGTAATTTTTTCATAACATTATTCATATATAACTCATCACTCTACGTTTTTTTCCCCTATAAATTGTTGCCCATATATATACAGTGTGTAAACGCTAATTGAAAACACTCAATATTTTTGCGTAGAGCAATGCATTTTGAATTCTGTTTTTTTAGATGGAAGTTGTACTTAATAATACACATTTTTATGGTCTCTGAACTTAAATCTGTTTATTATATTCGCGCATGCGCAATGCAACTTTTTTTTCTTAAATGGCAACCCCCACTTTTGAGCACAAATTATTTTTTTTCATATTTTTTTATGAATTTTAGTGGTTCAACCAACTTTATATGTCCAAAATTGATTGAATTACAGCAATCTAACGAAAAATATCGAAAATTTCGCGATTTTCATTTTTGTCCCCTATTACTCTGAAAAAAAACCGTCCTAGATACTTGAAAACTACCCCATCTAATTTATTAAAGTTTTATTTCATTTCGAACTACCCATTGTTAGGTCCATAATTAGCTGAGTTACGGATATTTCAATTTATTTGAAATTTTCCGCAAGAATTTGTAATAATTTTGCCGTTACATGGACATTTTTTAATTACAGAGGTTGATTCTGTCACTTTACCATTTATTTTATGTTCTACAATTGTTTTGTAACTTGTGAATGAATAGTGCGACACTGAAATGTCGATTTGTCATAATTTTACTTGAATAAATAGGATTAGGAAAGAAAAAAATGTAGGTATGTAATTTATGTATTTTACTTTACTTTTAACAGGTAATTAACAGTTTAATTGATAATAAACTTAACTCTAGTAACAATTTTATTTAATTATAATAACTTTATTTTAAAACTGCTCAAATCGTTGTCCGTTGTGCTCAATACATGCTTCAGCACGCCGTATAAGTTCTTTATTAGTTGCAGCTGTAATTTGTGCTTCGGTCAGTTCGTTACATGCTTCTTTTATTCTATCTTTTAAATGTTGAAGATTTATAGGAGGATCGGCATACACAATAGTTTTTAAGTGACCCCATAAAAGAAATCTAATGGAGTAAGATCAGGTGATCTTGGTGGCCACTCAATGGGTCCGTGCGTTCCTAGCCATCGATTTACAAATGTTTCGTTTAAATAATTTCGAACAATAATTGCATTGTGAGCTGGAGCGCCATCTTGTTGAAAAATTAGATTTTGTCTAATAGCTAACGGAATATCTTCAAACAACATTTGTAAATCATTTATTAGAAAATTATAATATTTTCTACCATTAAGTGTTCCATCATAAAAATATGGTCCCAACAGTTTACCACCAATTAAACCACACCAGACATTTGTTCCCCACACGGTTTGGTTGTTAGTTTCAAATGTGCAATGTGGATTTTGATCGTCCCAATAACGGTTATTTTGTTTATTAATAACACCATTATTGGTGAACTTAGATTCATCTGTCCATAATATCGAATTTAAAATAAATGGATTTTCGTCTAATCTGTCCACCAACCAAGCAACGAATGTAATTCTACGAACTGCATCACCCTCGCGCAAATGTTGAACTATATCAGGTCGATACGGATGCATTTTATACTTTTTTAAAACCTTATGAACCATAGTATGAGATATTCCAATTTCTTTACCAACGTGACGTGTAGATACTCGAGGATTTAATCTGACGTACGCTAATACTTGGTTCTCGACCTCTTCACCGAATGAATCACTTCGTCTTTGTTGTGGATTGTTACTTCTGTTTGAAAATGATCCCCACATTCTAAGATTTTTTTCTAAGTTGAAAAAAAAACTGCAAGAAGGGTGTTCTCTATCTGGAGTAATTTATAAAAAAAAATTAATTTAGAAAATTCTCTAAATAAAAATAATAAATTTAACTAAGCATACCTGGGTAACGTTGAGCATAAGTTTGTGCTGTAAGACGTGAATTTTACGGCACTCCCAATAAGTAAATAGCATATCAACTTTCTCCGAATGATTCATATTTAATATTGCTTTTAGTCAAATTTTACAAAATGTTGTACAATATAAATGAACAGTGAGAAATATTGAACTATTTGCTTATTTCATTTATTTTCTTTAAATTAGTGTCAAAGCAAATACATTTTTGATATGAGGCCATTAAGATAAAGTTTATCCAAAAGATACTGTAGAAGGCCCGATAAAATTTAATGATCAATGTTAAAGATAATAATGAAACAAATTATTTAAGTTTCTGTTGCAATTTTCAATAGTATAATTGTGAAAAGTAATATTGAATAGACATTTCAGAATTGCATTATTCATTCACAAGTTTAAAAAAAATTGTAGAACATAAAATAAATGGTAAAGTGACAGAATCAACCTCTGTAATTAAAAAATGTCCATGTAACGGCAAAATTATTACAAATTCTTGCGGAAAATTTCAAATAAATTGAAATATCCGTAACTCAGCTAATTATGGACCTAACAATGGGTAGTTCGAAATGAAATAAAACTTTAATAAATTAGATGGGGTAGTTTTCAAGTATCTAGGACGGTTTTTTTTCAGAGTAATAGGGGACAAAAATGAAAATCGCGAAATTTTCGATATTTTTCGTTAGATTGCTGTAATTCAATCAATTTTGGACATATAAAGTTGGTTGAACCACTAAAATTCATAAAAAAATATGAAAAAAAATAATTTGTGCTCAAAAGTGGGGGTTGCCATTTAAGAAAAAAAAGTTGCATTGCGCATGCGCGAATATAATAAACAGATTTAAGTTCAGAGACCATAAAAATGTGTATTATTAAGTACAACTTCCATCTAAAAAAACAGAATTCAAAATGCATTGCTCTACGCAAAAATATTGAGTGTTTTCAATTAGCGTTTACACACTGTATATATATATAATATTAATGTTCTAGAAATCGTATTATTTATAAGTTACATTCTAGTTGTGAAATTGTCCAATTTATTCGCAAAACGGGCAAAAAGTATACGCATTTCATGAGAATATGAAATATATATATGAAATGAGATGACAATAATAGTGACGAGCCCAAATATTTACGAATTGAGAAAAAGTGCTGTTGGATTCATAAACTGTTTTATTTATCGATCTTATTTGGAGTATTTGATATGGTTTTTTTTTTTGAAATTACGACCTAATTGTTATATATCAAAGCGTTTTTTTTTTATACACAGTTTATGGATAAAAAAAAAATAGATTAACTATACGTATAATTCGTATAAGGTTTTAATTCTTATTCTTTTTTTAATAAAATCAAAATTGATTTCGATGGTACTTTCTTTTGGTTTAGATGATTGTTCAATCTTTTGAATAATAAATTTTTATGAAAAAAAAAAAAAGTATTCTACGAAATTTTATAACAACTCTGATTTTTAGTGTACCGAAATTTTTTCATTTATTAGGAGCTATTCGACTTTTACGCAATAAAAATTATACAAATTTTTTAACTAATTTTAATTAGTTAAAAAAAGGGGGGGGGAATCGATTGAAAATGAAACTTTCGTTTTTTTCTTTAAGTGTACGTAACTTTTAACACCTGTGCGCAACGGCTCCGTTTTATTGTTCGTCGACTTGTTAATGTCGCACTAATTAATCACATTATATCGTTTATCGAATGAAATCAATTCGTTTAAATATTTTCACATTTATCATTTTATAACATATCGTACAGGAGAAAAAATTAGTTTTTGACGAGTCATTTTCGAATAAATCGTTGTAAGACGTGAATATTATATATATATATTTAAGTCGAAGCCAAAAGTGATTTAAAACGAACACAATTTTTCGAATATTTTTCGAAGCATTTCAGCGTTTTCCTAGATCCGCGGCGAGTGTATTATTATTACTATTTTACACGCATACCTACACGCGTGACATTAATTAAAACTCGTCGTTTCTAATATGGCAATATTGAGACCGCGGAAAAATTGAAAAACGTTCATCGACATTTTTGTGAAAAACTCGATATCTTATTTTGATAGTTTTTCTACGTTTCAAGTCTAACGTATAATTATTATAGAAATCGTATACTTTTATACGCACTTGTATTATTCGGCCGAAAATAATTATTATTCCGTCACGTATAAATATATTATTATATGGTCCGGTTTTTGAATTCGGTCGAATTTTTGTATAATCTGTAGACTCGCAAGTGTATAATAGATATAAATGCATGATATACTCAGAGGCATTTTTTCAAAAAAAAAAAAAAAAAAAAGAAATCGGTCATACATACTAGTTATTTATTATTACTAGTTTTAAAAACTCGTACGCGAGATTATTATAATTTCAAAACGAATAAAAATAAAGAAACATATTTTTTTTTTTAATACGTTTTTGACCCGATTAACACAATATTTTATTACTGTAACATGCGTAAAGGCGTAATTCGTGGTTTTGAATGTTTCCGAAGTCACCCGCTCTAACGTCCGAAATTATCTCGTGTATTCGTAAATGACACGCGTACGCGTCGAACGACTTATAATAAGTATAAATCATTTCTCGTCGTTTTTAGAAAAAAAAAAAATAATATACATTCGCGTATTTCACTTAACCGAGACTATAAACCCGTGTTCTTAATCCCGTTTACATACGAAAACCATGATAAACCATAACCTAAATAATATTCTGGCGAACAATTTGAATTCTAAGATTGTTTTCAACTGCCCGATATTTATTTATTTTTCTTTTCCTCTAAGGAAACCGGGTAAATCTGATTTGTGCTCGTCTCTCTCTTCGACTATATCGATCGCGCGTTTTAAATAATAATAATAATAATAATAATAATCATATCCGTTTCAAATCGTTTTCATCGGTATGCCGATATTACGAAATTCTTTGTCCAACTCAAACAACACCGTTGTTATACGAACACAATAACGCATAGAGCCACACGGCGTTGAACTTATTCGATTTGGTGTTAATTTCTTTTTTTTAATTTTCTTCGCGATTCGTTCGTTTAACTACCGAGAAAACGCGTTCGATTGAGAGCATTCGGGTTCGTACGCTATACGTTGTTTTTGTTGTTATGTATCGAGGCCAAAAACATATTGTTTTGCACGTGTTACACGTCAAGGTTTAAAAGAGTAAATCGTACACGTCTGTTTTTCTTTTCTTTTTGAGACTTCAACGCGTTATTTATTAATTTCGATCGTGACCAATAACCCCGCGCTGCGCTATATACTCGCAATGGCACGTGTACGTTTTTCTGAGATATATTTATTTATTTTTTTTTTTTTTGTGTATTATTTTTCGCGTATACGAGACACGACACACGGAGAAATTATACACTTCGCTGTTTGCGTAGAAGTCACACCAAGTACTTGGTTGTCCTATATTAGATAGCTTAAATAAATACGTACATTGTTAAACGTGTAATAAGAACATTTTTTTTTTTTTACACCGTCTCACAGCGGTTGAATTTCGCCGCGAATTTCCCGCCAGAACTCGAGGAAAATTATTTTTTCTCCACTCGTCGCCGCGGGGCGTGGGATTTTACGGGTCGCCGCTGATCACGAAAACCACGACGTTGAAGACGAGAAATTCGAAACTACCGACTTGGACGAGACGACCGCGAACGTTCCGATACGACAATATGACGTCAAGTTTATACACGAGTATAGTGCAGTGGGACGAATATCACAGGAATTTCATCGACGCGTCATGAAATGTAAAAAACTTCATAAAAAAAAAAAAAAATCGTATTAGAAAAAAAGAAGCGGCCGAAAGCGAAAAATTCTTTTTTTTTCTTTTTTTACAATAAGCGCGTCTAACCAAAAAAGCCAGAACCGATTTTATCGCGGAACGCCTTCTCTTTTTTTTTTTCCGATCCTTCCGTACAATATTTGTTTCTTTCGTGTACGATTATTAATTATTGATTGCGATTATAAACGTACAACGAAAATGTTTCGACTGCCGTCGATGTTACTACGCGTTTTCATTCTACCGCACCTCGCCGCGTCGCGCGGAATTAAAATCCAATTGTTTTTCACTTTTCAACACGCTTTTACGATCGGAAATGGTTATTCAGTAGTAACCGTTGCGCTCTTCGGCTTTCGGAACGAAAATTCGCGTCGTTTGGTTCGCCCCGGAATCCGGACGGCCTCTTAACTCTAACGAACTAATCTGTACGATGAGCGAGTAGTAGTAAACGTTTTGTTCTATGTTTCATACCATCGTGCTGCCAGTCCGCTGGATAATACATTATAGCAGAACGACGTGAACGAAAAAAAATTGATAAAATTCCAAGCACAACGAATAACGTTAAACGACGTATAGAATTTTATTGCGGTAAAAAAAAAAAAATGTATACGGAAAACTGTTTGAACGTTTGCGTTCTACGACCCACTGCGCGTCCTCCTCCGAGGAGACTGTGGCTGGGGAGCAGACGGTTATTTAATCGGTCACTTCTGGTCGATAATACACGCGCCGTCTCTACACGGAAATCGAACATTACACGCGCAATTATATGCGCATTGTACGATCGCCGCGCGACAGGGAATAATTACGAATAATATTAAAGAGAAAAAAAATCGAACGAGACGGCTGTGAATTGCAGTCCATATAAATATATCGATAATATTAGGCGAGATTATAATTATATATAATTATAATAATAATAATATACAATGTCTGCCGGGCCGTGGCGATATTTTAATTTATGTATATATATTATATATTTTCGTTATTATCACGAGGAACCGTAACGCGGCGCGGACCGTACGCAGATTCACTTTTCAGTCTATATCCGTTCGATTGTACCGCGCCGCGTATCGCATCCGTTTCCGGAAATATAAATGAAAAAGTTTAAAATATAAATATGATTGCGAGACGCGTTTGTTTCGGAGTAACGGTTTGTGCAGACTCGCGGAAGGATCGGTGAAAAAAACGAAAACTAACCACGGCGAGTCATTCGCGGCGCGAAAAGCGTAATACTCGTATAAAAATATTATACGCGTATTTCGAAATGTCTCCGGGTAAAAGAAAAGAAAAAATTCCTTTTTTCCCAAAATCATTACGTTATATCGGTCTCGGCGGTATTCGAAAAATTGTTTAAAAGTATTCCTACGACGAATTTATCGAAAATATCTATTTATAAATTATTTTCAAAAAAAAAAAAAAAATAGGACACCGCATTGAAATTACGTAAACAAAAAAAACATTTGAAATTATTGAATAAAATTTGAAATTATGTGAAATGCCCGTTGAATATTGATTTTTCGGGTTAGTTTTTCCATGGTTTTTTTATTTTTTTTGTTTTTGCAAACCGTTCCATAAGTCGTACATTGTTTTTAGCCTCCACACTTGTAGAGTTTGCACTGCTGAAATTCCAACAGTAATCGAAACGCGAATTTCGGTGCACAATAATTTATTACGATCCTTGTTAATAGTTTAAAATTTTACAATTAACATGACGTTGTTCCGATTCGAATAACCGTAATAAATGCGCTTTACCGGAATTATTTTTATTCCGATCGTGTATTATTGTTAATGAAAAAATACGATTATTCTATTTTATTTCGTTTTAAAGAGTTAGCGTGAATATAGTAGTGAACGAAAAAAAAATGTATATTTCAGCAACCGAAAATTTTAGCAAAATAATTACTATTTTATACAGCGTATTAAAAAGAAAAAATTATATTGGTTTAAATTGGAAAAAAAAGTGCATTTTTTTTCTTTCCTTGGTATCATCGGTTGATTTTATACTATAAAATTGTCGAAAAAAATTGCAATCAGTCAAAACTCAAGAAACACTAGGTGTTTGTCGAAATTCAATTTTATTAATTCCGTTTATTATATATGATGAAAAGAATCTGCGTACAATAACACCACTCGGAATATTGTACGTAGCTGTGAAATATTCGTGAAATCCGAATGATTTTCAGGTCGTCTGTACACACATATTGTATAAATATATACGTATTTATAATAATTGACGTATAAATATATTATTATTATTATTATTATAATAATAGTTCCTATACAGTGCGCAGATCGAAACCGCGTCGTGACGTTTGCACCACAATAATAAATCGAATAAAAAATTCGTTTTATGTAGTATGTAATAAAACGAATAGAAGAGTTTACAGTGACGCCAACGCTTTATACGTAAACGAGACGATTTAAAAATACATAAACGAGATCTTTTAGAAAGTGTTACGGGTTTACGGGAATCCGCCGAATATTTTCCCCGAATTAATAATGAAATATATATATATATTATATTGTAATGTAATGTTCTAAGCGATATTTATAAAAATAACTATTAAGGCCACATAATATATAGTTGATTTTAACTTAATTGTAGAAAATAATAAAAATAATATATTGTTCGCGTTGTTATTCAGTTAAAATCAATAATACCGTTTCGTGCACCGGTTTGGTGGTAAAGACACACACGCAATTGAAACACAAAATCGTATTTATAAATAATATACGAGGTTAAAAAAAAGAAAAAGAAAAACAATTGTAATAATAATGCAGTAAAAGCAAAAACGAAAAATTATTTTAAAACAAAATACGTCTGTTGTCGATTGCAAAGAATACGTTTCTGAAATAAAATTACATAATCCGAATTTTGCGCAACACGTTTTTTTTTTATTAAATAATTTTATATTACTACTCGTGTTACTATTAACGTAAATAACGGCTTACAAATTTTAGATTTTACAATATAATATTTATATGGATTGAATGTTGGAATAATTGCATATATATATATATAAAGAAAACGAACAAAATATTTCAAATATATAAACAGATTTTTTTGAAAATTTTATACCAATATTTAAATAATATACATGAACAATTTATTTCTTAAAAATCTGTTTGTATATATAATACAGATTAGTGGACTTATTTTTAACGACAAACTGTCGGTTTAATAATTTCAGAATAATCTAATAAATGTCGTCATTGAGTTATTTTAAAGTCTCGTAGTACACTTTTCTTTTATTTTTCCAATTCGAGCACCGCGTAAGTGTTTATTATTATTGCGTAGAAATTTTTATTCTCGTCCGCACAGCAATCACGCGCGGTTTCGAATCGTTCATTTCGTATCAATTATTCGTTCGTCAATTAAACCTAATACGCGGACAAATTAAATGTAAAAAATGTATTTTATTTTCATATCGGCGAGTTGTCCAGTTTGAAAAATCATTTATTATTTTAAAATTATTTTCACGCGTTTTTTTTCCTTTTTTTTTTTTGTCAATAATTACTTGTCAGTAAAGGTTCAAAACAATTTTATACGCATTTAATTTTTATTCGATCGGGTATTTAATTTAATTTCAGTTTTCAATTATAATTTTTTTTAAACAAGCGCTCGTCAATATCGAATTACTCTTATAATGTAAATAGCGTTTAATTCTCCCGAATCGCATATATATATATATATAATTTCAAAAAATTACTTTAATAATATTATGTTTTTTTTAGTTTTGAAATTATAAAATTAAGCGTAAGTATATTGGCGATTTCTAATTTACGAATTTAGAATAACAAAAAAAATAAATATCAATTTCTTTTCTCCCTGTAGTTTTATGCACCCATAATATAGTGCAAAATGAACAAAATTATTTTATTTTACAAGGGGGTTCTTTTTGTTTAATAGTAACCGATAAAAATTACAAAATATTATAGTCACGAAACAACTGTAATGATAACCGCTCTCTGTTAAATTCTGTTGTATTATTTACAAAATTGTAAATAATAGAGTCTTATTATTATTATGTTCTTATTGACATTTTGATAAAAAATAATCAATATAATATCGACGACGGACATCACTACTTTCTGTCCGTCGCGCCAGTCTCGAGCCACTCCCTATTTTGACTCTCGAGAATACACTTGTTTAAAATTTTTGTAAAATTAAATATTATCGAATAAAAAAAAAAAAATATATATATATATATAATAAATAAACTTAATTAATTTAAATGTTGTTATTTTCAATATCTTCATCGTCCGAATATGAATATTTCCGACGACCATATCGGGCAAGATATAACTAACATATTATTATTATTATTATTTTTATTTTTAACACAAACGAATGTGTATTGCAACACTAAGATTCTCGAACTCACGATTCCGAGATAATCGTTTGATGTAGAAAAATATTGTAGTAAATTTAATAGGCGAAGCGATATTTAATAATATCGCGCCGTTTCCCTATTTTTTTTTTTTCATCTTTATTTTTACTACATAACGGTGACGGGATCTAACGGCGGTGGTCCGTTTGGACGATTCGGTGATCGAAACGAAAAATACGCGATTATACATCGCGTTGTCCTTGTTTTTTTCTGTACAATATTTACAAGAAAAATAAAAATATATATGACGATCATTTAATACGATTACCGTTACACATGTACGTTTTTACGTCTTCGTTTTGTTACGTTTCGCATTGTTATCCAATTAATACGAATAATTCCCATATAATATTGTATTCATCTGTATAAAAATATCATATATATATATTTTTTTTAACTATATAATTCCGTAATTATTCGAACAGTTTTAATCGTCTATCGCATGAGATTGTTCGAATAACCTCAAAATACTTTTTATATACGACGAGCATATTACACAGTGTCGGAGACACGTTTATAGCCTAATGTAACGTATACGCAGCTTTAAAAACTCACTGAAATATATAGAATTACACGTACAAGTATATTACGTTAATACGAGTTTTTTTTTTCGATTTCAATAATTAATCTTTTTCGTAAAATTATGCGAAATAAGATAATACGAAAAAGAGTTTTGGAAAATTGAAAAAAAAAACACGTATATATTAACGTAACGTATTTCAATGCGGGTTTTTTAAAATCTTTTTATACAATTTAATATTAATTTAACCGGGAAATTAAGTGGGCGTTGTACGATTGCAAGATAAACCCCGAGCTTTTAAATAAAATCGAATATACATCACGCGAATGGCACATTTGTTTCTTTTTCTCGCGGAAGAAAATGAGAAATAAAAAAAAATGTATACTTTTTTTTAAACAGTAAATTACTTATTGTTATAATCAATCCTATATACACACGTATCGTCAATGAAATGCGACAATAAACGTGTTTCGTAATAGAGCAATTCATCACGTTAATATTATAATATATTTTTCGTTAATCGTTTTTTTTTTTACTAAAAAGTGATTTCATTTACGATTCATGGAGGATTTTTTTTTTTTTTTTTTGAGTAGGTAAATTCAATTTATGCAATGTGTTAGAAAAGTATATCGAAATTAAAAAAAAAAAATGCGCATTAATTGTTAGAAATTAATAGTCCTGTTGTGTACGTGGACTTATTTTAGCGGTTGTTTTGTATTTTTAGAATCTTTTTTTCTTTTCTTTTAATATTATTATTATTCAGTAATCGAAATATTTTAATAATATAAAACTCCGCCGGTTCCACGTGTATTTTTTCGCGACATAAAATTATTATTACAACATAATTTATCGAAATATACTATTTGTAAAACGCCACTCGGTAAATTATTTATAATATATAGCATAATAATATGTAATTGGACAATTTGTCCGTCGTATAACATATTATTATTATTATTATTATTATTATATTTGACAAAATTCGACTTGTATAAAATATAATAATAATAAATATTTTATTTCACATACGTTTTCGCAGCCGATAGTAATAATAATTTTACTGTCATTTCCGTGGTTATAACTACATACACGGGGCGTTTACGAAAATTATTATTCCCATACACATTTCGACGTTTCCACACGTCATTCCACACGTCGCTCTGTACGATGGCATATGTGCCGCGACTATATAGCCCGGCACACTACGCGTATTATTATTATTATATTATATTATATGTATAAAATTAACCATAATTTATATTTGTTGTCATGTACCGCGTGTCGGGAAATAAAGTAAAAAGTAAAAAAAAAAAATTCACGCTTTTGTAGTAGTAACTGCGAGAAACATTTTCCACGGTTCCCCGTCCTGTGATATCAGTCGACGATGCCGCATTATTATTATTATTATATTTATACGAGAAATATTATATTGTACAGTATATGTGATGGACACGAACAAACGATAGTGTATTGTGTGTAAAGCGCACGCGTTATCGAGTATACGCTTTATATATATATATAAATTTTTTTTCTTTTACTCGTCGAACGGTTATTTTATTATTATTATTTTTTTATTTATACACGAAGGGGGAGCCGATGATGCGCCGGCCGGCAGAAGCAGACTGTATAACTATTGTTGTTACATACACTTTACCATATACGTGTGATAAATAACTTGTCGCTAGCACTTTTTCGTTTTAATAATGGGAACAGAAATAATATAGATATACGAGACATAACGCACAAAGGACATTGATCGAACGTGGTGTGTTCAAAACAGAAAAAAAACAAAAATTTTTTTTTTGAATCGAGTATAAACGTTACGGACGACGGTTTCGACTTATCTATCAAATACAGTGATTTCAGCTCTTTGAATACACGTTTCAAAGGTCGTACGTATTTTAATTATACAAGTATACATACGATTTTTTTTTTTGGTCGAGGTCTTCCGTAGCGAATCGTTAAACAACACGACGACTCAATGTAACACGTCCGAAAGCCGACTTGAGTATAACTCCAATATGTCTCTGTAGTGTTTTCACCGATTTTAACGCGAAATTTAATACAAACGCGTATTGTTCAGTAATCGTGAAATCCCGCGGTTTCGCACGATCCGCCCGACTTTGAACACGCGCACTGTAAATAACTGCTTGAGATATTACATAAGAGTGTTCCTGCGATATTTTTTGCTTACATTGTAATCTCTCCTCGCGAAAATTTTGAAGTCTTAAAAAAAAAAAAAGTTTAAACAATCGGGTAACGAACTACAAATTGTTATCGTTGTTTTTTAAATTTGAACACACTGCATTTTACAGGTAAATTTTCGTTCGAACAAATGAAAATGTCTTATACGAGTTAATTGACGAACGCGTTTTGAACGCATTGACGTTTGATCAAAGTTATAGAGTGAATCGAGCGAAACGAGAACAATTTTCTCGCACTGGTGTTATATAATAATAAACGAGTGAATGTTTATTACCGCATTTGCGTACGCGCGGGAGTATTGACAAGAGAATAATCATAGGCGGATCTACGGGGTGCGCCAAGGCACGCCCTAATGTAAAAAAAAAAATTAATTAATTTCCGTTTAAAAATTAATAACAGTGTTGTATACTTAAAATATTTTAACTATAGTGTGTATTTTATGGAAGAAAATTATAAGCCAAAAAAAAAAAAAAAATGCATAAAGCGGGTAAATTTGTTCACAGCCACCCCTCTATATATTATACAAAAATAATTACAAAAAAAAAAGGCCGGGCACACTCAAATGTAAAACTCCGGATCCGCTTATGTAGAGAATAACTTCCGTGCATTATAATATTGTAAATTCCGCGAGTGCAATGCGTTCGACGATCTCGTTGTAACGAAATCCCCCGGTGTGACGACCAAACACACTGTCTCGCGCGCATTCACCTCGTACGAGACGACGCGCGGAACGACGAAGAACGCGCGCGGATACGGACGTCGTATAAAAAACGCGCAACGGACGCCTCTAATCGGTTTAAATATTATTTTCTGCCGTTTATAATAATTATGAAAAAAAAAAAACAACGCAAAAATTAATTATTAATTTTTGCGTTGTTTTTTTTTTTTTTTTTGGTCCTTTTTAGGTTAACAGGCTATAAAGACGAATGCACGCGCGGTGACAACAACAACAATAATAATCCGTCGAAATCATCCGAATTCGCGGCAGTGGATGTGACGAGTACGGGAAGTAAAACAACGTTGCGACGATTACGCGGAGTAATTCACCGTAAAACGGCGAGTCCCGCGGAAGGAAAACGCTCGCAGTACTCCTTGTGTGTGTCCGTATCGAGATCGTCCGCCGACGCGGCGCATTTTCAAGAGTCACGGTACAGCGACATTCGGTTTAAACGTTTTTTTTTTCTTCTTTTCCGTCGTCGCAGTGTGCACCGTAATGTGTGTTCTCATTTCAATCATTAGAAAAAAAAAAGAAATCCTCCCCCTCCCCCCGAGTAAATGATAATTTTCGACATTTCTCTTATTATATTACAGGAGCGTGAGATATTACACCGCGATGGGAATTCAATCGTTATTATTTTAAACGAATATTAAAATTACCATTGAAGACCAATTATATGGCGCGCGCGCCGTGCGAGATTTTTGTTGTTTTTTTTTTTTGTCCTGTGACGTATACGAGACGAATAATTCCGTTTGCTTTTGACGCCTATTTCGAATACAACAACAATTTTATTACGCGCCTGTACACGTACACATCGCGGCGGCGACTCGAAAACGAAAATATTATTTTTCAAAAGCGGTTTTGACAACGAGCCGCGGTGAATTTTCGCGACGCACTGAAAAACGGTTTAAACGCCCGTGTAATAATTACACGCTAAAACTGACTGACGAAACGCGTCGATTATTTCGGAAACGAAAAACAAAAACAGTTTTAGCGATTATATTTAATTTTTGATACAGCTTTGTGCGAAGAAACACCATGTCATTGAAGGTGCACGTAGTGAGAAGACACTGGAGAACGTTTCCTTTCGCGTTTCGGTAATTCTAAAATATTTCCAATCGAAAGCGATGCGCGTCGTTTTCATCAAAACTCCGAACGATTCGCTCGCGGTCTTAATGCGGTTTAGTTCGAAAGTGTTCACTATTTATTGCACATTACAGTGGAAATCCACTTATTTCAACACGGAAACGACGGTTTGATGACACGAAAAGGTGATTTTTTGTTTAGTGACTTTTTTGACATCTACTGCTGCGACCAACTCGTCGAATTTTACATAATATAAATGCCAGGGGTTTGTTTGACGCGCTGTTATTATGTTTTTTTTTCTCGCATTATACTTATGTAAGCGTAGGAATAAAAAGGCATTGACTGCGCAGTGAATTCGTAAAATCACTTATCTATACGCCCTAAAATACATCTAATCCATTCGCACGAATAAAAAATTATAGACATAAAAGTGCAGCATTGTGTTAGCAATAATAATAATATATCGAAATTTAGCGATTATTTCTTTCAGACAGCGTTTTAAGTTTAATTAAAAATATGCGTCTAATGCGGCATTATGATATTAAAAAAAAAAAAAAAAAAAAACGCGCCAAACTATGGTCACGAAGAATATAAATTCCAACTCATTATCTAATATATCTCACTTTTTCTCTTGTCCTATTTATTATTTAGTTTCTTTCACTAGTTCTTAAAATGTACTCGTACGTGTAAACCTAATAATGTCCGTGTAATATTATATCTCGTGTTAATCTTAGTTAAGCTGCTACAGATTAGGCGGTGTACATAAATTATTCCACTCATTAGAGGTTTTCTCCCTCAGTGGCGGATAGAAATATTTTTGGCAATATAATATTGTAAAAAAAAATATATATAAATAAAATGTAATCATTTGTCAGCGGGATAAACAAAAATATTATTATTATACGATTGCGGTCTAGAAAGTCTGAAAACGTTTTACGCGTGCACGTCGCGTAAACGTTTATTATATCAATCGAGTGGATAGTTTTTGTTTTTAAACGACATTTAAGTTGTGATTACACGCGAATTGGATTGAACAAAACGGAAATTATAATTATAATAACAATAAACAGCGAGAAAAAAAATAATAAATGTATCAAACAAATAACCGTTTTTCTGAAATATAAAATAATTCACCGTTTACGTATAATTTATGTTTCATACCCCGTTTTACTTTCCGTATATTATCATAATATTTGAACGTTGTGATCCGTCGTCGTTCGTTTAGTCCAGCCGTACTTTCGTAACGTCGAAGCGTTCGCGATATTATTTTTCTATCGACGTTTTTAAAATGTTCTTATAACGTATTATAATTATCGTTTCAACAGAACAGACTCTTGAGACGTTTTTTTTAAATTAATTATTTAAATAATGCGATAAATTAATTTATTTATCGCATGACAATTATTGAAAAAGGTCGAAAGTAAATTGTAAGTAAGAGTTTATATAAGTGTGACTTTGTTCTGTGTGTATAATTTACACTATAATTTTTGTCGGCAAAACGCGCTCGTGCTCAAACGAATAACGACGACACTGCAACTCCGTAATCCGTGTCAAAGCAATTTGAATAATAAAGAAACAAAAAACCTTACATAGAAATGTATTCCGTGTAACGCCACCATTTTTATTATTATTTTTTTTTTTATCGTACGTTCGGCACACTCGTTAATAAATCAATTCAACCGGCGTTTTATAAAGCTTTCACGAATTGACGTTAAATTTCTTTTAAGATTTAACTACCGTGTGTTTTCTAAGTATCCGAAAGACGGGATCGGTGCTTTTTAAAAGCAGTTACAAAGTTTGCGAGAAAAAAAAACGTTTACGTCCGTAATTCTATAGTTATTAGATCCACCACTGTAGAAAAAAAAGAAACGATATAAAACGAACTCGTTTCAATCTCGGAGAACTGGCTCCTGATCTGTTATAGTGGTAAAAAAAAAAAAATTCATTGTCTTACGCGATAATTTTCTCCGAAGCGCGTTGCAACTCTTTTACTAATTTTAACAATAATTCCCGTTAAGACTATACGAGGTCTCTACCGTTGTAAATGGATAATTTAAGAAGACGACGCAATGCGAGTTTAATAACACTCGAACATCGGTACAGCTCGTGAATTTCGAATATATAATAATTAAGATTCCTCCCCCCCCCTCCCACCGATCATATTTATTACAGCGCATATTTCAATTAATTTTAGTGTTAACACAAATTCCGAGTTCCGTTACGCGCACTTAATATACGTGTTTAAACACACACACTCGCGTCGTATACCTCGTATTCGCCGATTACCATACGAATTATCATAATCTCGTTTGCTACGAGATGACACGACGGAATAATATTTAAAAAAAAAAAAAAAACACGCTTTTTCAGGAAACCCGTTTAAATCGATATTGTAAACACTATATCGCGAAGGTGCGAAAAAACACGTGTTGTTTTCGGTGAATATTTAAACGTGTGTATAACTCGTGTTGTTTTATCAGTTAAGAGAGAAAAAAAGAGTGTGTGTAGCGAACCGCGACCGTGGATTATACACTTAGTTTTACTGCTGAGAAAATGTCGAATGGTTGTGAAAAAAATCCAATCGCTCCGATCGGAATCTAATATACATTTCCCCGAACAAAACATCGAAATTCGATTTCCCGTCGTTATCTCACAATACAAAATAATATATTTTATTGTCGTGTAATCGTCTTCTTCTTTCGCTTTACGGTTCTTCGACAGCCTTTGCGACCGTTGCAAAAACGATTCTCTCGATACCTTGAGCGTGTATACTCTTTCCCCAGTCTGTTATACCTAATTTTTCCACGCCTTCCTTATTACTTGGCACCTTTCCGTTAGGAATTCAGTTGCCTCTATTCTTCCCATACCGTTTAATTTTTTCGCTTTTTACGTATATATATATGCATGTAGTTCGTGATCCACGGCACCTGTTCTCAGCCGATTTCGGGCGAATAACACAACAAACGTTTCTATAACAACGCGTGTTCGCGAATCTCGGCGACGAAACCCTGCAATTCGCCTTAACTAATGTAGTTAAAATTGAATCATTAACGAATGTCAGTGAAACAAGCAGAAACAAGTATATGATTTTATTATACAGTTTTGACGATCGAACAGACACGTCGGCGGGATGTGATTATCGTAAACCGTTTTTAACACGTCACACACGCGCACACAATATATTACATTCGTACGGGGACATAACGGTAAACGTATCGTCGTCGTCGTTATAGTCACAGTCATCGATTCTGGCGAACGTTTAAAAACCGTACACCACTCCACCACTGGCTGTTGAACGTTTATACAAAAAAAAAAAAACCTGTAAGTCGTGTGGTGTGTAGCGTCGGAACCACTTGTTGGATTTCGGGACAACTGGCTCTCGTGTTATTATTGTGTTTAATTAAACACACGCGGCGTATTTATAATACAACGCGTACCACCTACCTATACGATTTTCAATGGTCCAGATGATTCGTATGTGGGTCACTGTAACAGGAGTAATAATAATAATAATAATAATAATAATAATAATAATAATAATAATAATAATAATATGTGCACAGCGCGTTAATGGTTTTCGTCTGTATTATACGTATTTATTAACTCGCACGTCGTTATGTGTGTTTTCAACGCGTATTTATTTTATTTCGTTTGTTTTTGTTTTTTTTTTTTCTTAAACAACGAACTCACAGAAATAATGCGCAATAATCTACGAGATCTCGACGCATATTATGACGTGCAGGATTTATCGTGCTCCCCGCGGCGGAGGGCGGAGAACCGATTAGATTTTGACACGGACATTCCCGTATAGCGTCAGACGCGACTTCTTTTTTTTCCCGTATACGCACATTTCATTACTGATATTCACTGCGTATAAAATAAAGTTTGTTCTCTTGCGAAAATCGTATTCGTCTTTGGAGATTTCTTTTCAATAATCTCAATCGTTTTATTATTATTATTATTATTATTATTATTTCGATAATATAATCTAAAATTTCGACGACGACTGTATGCGTTAAGAACGGCCGAAAACCCGTTGATTTTACGTATTTTTTTGTTTATTCCGCGGAATGTGGAAAATATGACTTTTACGTCATCTCTATTTGCGCTCATATTAGAGATACGTGGAAAAATGTTTATTTTACTCGCGTCATACGATTTTTTTCAATAGCGTTGTTAGCCGATTTTGTAAATTGCAGCAAAATTGCAGATATAGTACTACTATACTGTGATCGCCGACACGATAATGTTTACAGTTCAATCATAAAAATTAAATAACTCAGTTAATATTTACAAAAAGTAAATGACTCGATCAAAAAAACCTGTAATATCTTATACGCAATTGTAAAACAATCGAAAAAATAGGAATATTAAAAGAGTAAATGTATTTTTAGGAATATATTTGAATATGACAGAAATATTCTTCCTGTTGATTCCGGTATTCCGGTTCAAGTAATAATAGTAATGAACAATGAGTTTTAATATAATAATATGTACACACTTATGTATCAAAAAAAAAAAAAAATTGAAAATTTCTTTTGGCATTTTTTTTCTCGATATTTTAAATAATTCAAACCATTTCCCCTCCCCCCCCATTCTCATAATCGTAAATAAATATTTATTCTTTTTAAAGATCGGACAAGTATTTGATATATTTTTAAATCGTCAGCGGAACGTTTGAAAGTTTAAAAATGACATTACTATCTCTGTTCGTCCACACGCGGTATATATATATATATATATATATACGTAATACGATAAAATTTCGTCAACAATTTTTTTTTACGCTATATGACTTCAAAACTATAAGAGTAGTAATAAGGCGTGTCGTAATTCTGATTTTGTGGTAAAAAAAAAAAATTATTATTATTATTATTATATTGTCGTCCAAAACGATTCTTTTTATTATTATTAAAGTAAAAATTTGCCGGCTATTAGAATTTAATTTGTATTGAAATAAATATAACGGATCCGATTCGAAAAACGGGACGTTCGCTGTTACGCGTTATAGGTGTGCTCACGTGAAAATGTTATGAGCGGGAGGCGCGCTAAATGTTTTTAGTATTACTAAACGTACACGAGCTACGCGCATAAATATTTCGTATTTACTGTTATTTGAAACGATCGAAGATTATTTGCAGTTAAATTATAAACGACGCGTATTGATATTAAAACGGCGATGATACATTCCCAAATGCGCAGTTAAAATAACGTCGGAGGAACACTGTCGAATAAATACACCATATACGGTTTAGTTTATATACACCGTAAAGTACACGCGAATGTCATTATAAAATACTACTTTAACTATACGAATACTTCGTCCGTAGATGTCAGTTTTACAATACGATTTCGAATTTCCGTTTATTTTTTTTTTTGAAAAAATAATATTTAACCACGAACATTATACATTGTAAGAGAGTACGTATTTGGCGTTTTAAACGAAATTATAGTGAATAATACTGTTTAGAAGTAAATGTTGTGTTACACGTTCATAAACGTATATTGGACGCGCGTTGAATTGTATGTTTTACAGTAACGAACGCCAGTACTCAAGTCGTACGATTCTGAATTAACATTTTTTAAAAATATATTACTCGTAAATTCGAATCATCTGATACGGGGGGAGGGGTTATTTACATTCTGTGTGTGAAGCGAACGAATTACGGGTTTTACTGCATATTATGTCGTGTTTTTTTTTTTTTTGTTTTTTTTTAAGCGCACATTAATACTAACCGGAAAATTGTGGCAAATCGCGTAATCTGTCGGACACAGTTTTGCAGGCCACGCGGACGATTTTACATATATTTGTTTTAACAGCTCACGCGCGAGTGTTCTCGATAATATTTCAACGTCTGATCTCATTCGTCGATACACAACGCGCATTGTGTTTTCGATTTCAATGAAAAAAAAAAAGAAAAAAACACGTATAAAAAAATCATATAGTCGTATAGAATGTAACCGGTCTGTTAATCCGCGTTTCGTCCTTTTCCTCTGCCCACACACACACACACACACAAAAAAGCAACCAAAAAAAAAAAAAAAATCAGAATCTAAAACGTTGAAATTACTACTTTGTATTTGAACTAAATTATATACTCTTATGTTATTATAATTACTGCGCTCAATTAGATCGCGAGATTTACGATTGAGTTCATTACCGGCTCTCCGGACAGAGCGATAATTTCGTACTTTTCGAATTCCTTTTTTCTTTTTTTTAAACACTCGTTTTTATTACGGCGCGTCAAATCGCGTAATTTTAAAAACGACGACTACGCGTCGTCACAGGGAGACAACTCGGGAAAAGACCAATCGAAATATTGAAATCGTCGGAGGAAATCAACTGCGCTATGGCAGGAGAACGACTCCGCCGGCGTTTAACGGTATACCCGCCGAGCACTTGTAACGAAACGCGCGCGTCGTAAAAACTCGTCCGACTTACCGGGAACGCGCGGAAGTCGCGACGTCGCAGAATCCCCCGCCGTCATCTCGCCCGTCGTCTTCTCGGTTTTTTTCTCCTCTTTTTTGTTAAAGTTATATTCGAAGCGTCGTCCGGATTCTCGTCCACGTCTCGCGACACGCGTCGTGATGGTTGTCCAGCAGCGTCCGTCCGCAATTCCGCCGCCGTTTTGTTGTCGACGTCGCGCCACTGCGGAGTTATCGCGATGGAAAAAGGGAATATTTATTTATTTATTTATTTTCTTTTTTGTCGTCGTACCGGATAAAAGACCGCGTCGTTGTTTTTCTGTGCGAGCGACGACGACGACGACCGCGTCCTCCGACGCCGAGACAACGTTTATCCGGGTAAACTCGCGTCGACCGACACCGCGTACGCCGCCGAGACCGGTCCGCGCGCGCAGCCGCCGCCGCCGCCTCGCGTTCTTATTCTTCCATTTCAGTCTCGACGGTCAGTGGATTTTATAACGGCAGAAGAGGGGTCCCGGTTGTGCGCAGTCCATGGACGATCAGAGCGATTGGCGTTCTAGAGCGAAGAACGATTTATTATTATTATAGAGGTGGACGACACCGTTACGCTTACGCCCGCGCGGATTATATTTCGGTACATTTTGAACGACAGAAAATTTAAAAAAAAATCAATAATTGTATCGTTTAATAAAAAGCGTTCTTTGCGTGCATTTCGGTTCTATTTTTTCCGCAATACCCCTCGAAGCTTTTTTTTCTTCATATCAACGATCTTTAACGATGATGTGTTTGCGCATGCAAAAACCAACAGCGCACGTATTACAAACGTTCTAGAGCAATACAAAATCTTAACTATCGTCACAAATATAAACTTGGCGCGCTGAGAAATACGACTCCCCGGGCCTCTCTCACGTCGTCGTCGGCCCGGGGATGCTCTAACAGGAGTCGCGGCGATGTCCTGCAGGAGTACTAGAAGAAAGCCCTCCTTCGGTAAAACTTCAAAAAAAAAAAAAAAAAAAAAATGTAAACGATTACCGAACGTTCCGGCAAAACATTTTAAAATAAATGCTCGTAATAGTAATATTATACGGGACGTAGTTTACTCCGTACAACGGAACGCAGTACGGATCCATCGACAGATTCATGTCTGGAAACAAAAATAAACCCGATTGCACCTGTACGTGTACATAGTATTTTATTTAAAACGTTTTCGCCGATATTACTGGATGGATCATTGATACCAATGATTTTTTTTTCGAAATGCTACTAATTACTAAAGTTCGGATTTTGACGCCACAGAAATATTCAATAAAAGCGCTTTTAAAAGAAAATTCGCCTAAAGCTTAGAACGTTAAGAATTTTATCACTTAAATACTCCGAAAAATTACGCTAACAAAATTTTATCGAAGAATAAGACACTCCGAATAATTACATTTCTATTATTTTTAAAATAAACCAAATATATGAGTGTGCGATTGTGTAATAATTAAGTTAAATTTTATTTAACAAAAGAAAATAATGAGTTTGACCCGTGCAACTCCGTATGAAACAGAAATTTAAAAATACAAGACTATTTTAATTTATAATTTTATTCCGTAATTTTACAAGAAACGTGTTAAAAATTTTATAAAAAAAAAAGAATAAAAAATGCTCGAAAAACGTCAGACGTTTTTCCTGAAACGTCAAGAATCTCGAAAAGTGCAAAAAAAAAAAAAAAACAAAACGCCAAAAATTTTGTTGTTAAAATATAGTCTGTATTTAAAATACAATAGAAAGCTTATGGAAGACATCGCGTGTCAAGCGTTTCAGAAAAAAAGATGCAAATAGCAAATAGCATACGAGTATATCGGAATCCATATAATATACTCGTATAATTACTATTGCCATTGATAGACGAACGATAAAACAAGAATATTATTAGGAAAGAGATTTTATTTTATAATTATTTTTCCATTTTTTTTAGTATTAAACTTTTTTTTTCCAGCTTCGAATTTAAAATGTACTGTAGTTAAATCAGGCGTAGAAAACTTCGGAATTATTTGCATTTACGGCATTCACACCTCTCAAGTGACTTTGTTCATCTGTACAGTTGTAACAGCTTTGTCGTTTTGAAACCCTCCGGGGCTATCACCAGAATGTATAATGTGTCCAGAACCATTGCGATCACGGTGAATGAAGGGTCGAAGAGTTTTCATTATTATTTTCCGAAACAATGTCATAAATATTAATATCATCCACTTGCATCACACAGAATTACATTAAGTTTTTAATTTTTTTTTCTTTTTTTAATATATAAATAATAGATCAAAGAACACGAGTTAGAATATATGTATAATAAAGTATATACATTTAGCTCGGTTTTTTTTTATATCCATCGTTGTGAACCGCACAGCTTTTTTATAAAGTCTCTAATAAACTCTTAAAATAATTCTTTTTGGTCTGAAATCATCGTCTGTTTTCCTTTCATACGCAGTATTAACAATATTTGCCCTTT
The DNA here is from genome assembly GCA_032441825.1 of Chaetogeoica ovagalla. NCBI lineage: Eukaryota > Metazoa > Arthropoda > Insecta > Hemiptera > Aphididae > Chaetogeoica > Chaetogeoica ovagalla. The sequence goes on along the minus strand of CM063743.1, from coordinate 941,811 downwards.
ATATTTTCTTTAGACTATAAGCTGTGCTCGAAATGCGGCGAGACGTGAGATAACGGAGCTCCTCTACTGCTTTAAAAAAAAATTATCGTCTTTTTACTAAAAATTTTCAAAGGAACGCGAAAGACATTTAAAACCGGTACAACTGGGGATTTTAGACGTGAATATAGTACAAAATGAAGTATTACAGTTATGACAATATATGCTATTATTTATATGTATAACTACGGTATTATATGGAGATTTTTTTTTTAATTGAAATAATAATTACACGACATAGTTTATAAATCAATAAAATTGTAATCGTTTTAGTCAGATATATTTTCGATACGGTTGAAAACAGTAAACACTTTGGTTGGAAAAGTTATTTAATAATTATTAAATTTAATGTGTAGGAAACGAAATAATGGTAAATATTAATAATTAATTTAAATTTTATATAGTATAATAATATGTAAATTTATGTTACCATATGTTTTACTTAGAATTCTCGCACTTAACAAATAATTGTACATTTGTTTGTATCGATTGTTAAAACGTTTTCAACAGTGGTTTATGATGGAATTAATATACCGAATTTGCAGGTTGAAATTATTGTAAATTCGATAAAATAAATATAATACAACATTTTTATATATTTAGAAATAATTCAAACATTTCTGTGTTTCTTATATACAACACAAATACACTAATAACTAAAACTACTAATACACAAATAGTAAATATTAAAACTCATTATTATTATTATTATTATTATTATTAAGAATTGCAAGTGTTTTGATCTTTTTTTTTTTTAATTACAACTAAGAATCGAAATTTGGTCTTATGAGTTGACGTTTTATATATTGAATTTCGAATATTAAACTTGAAAGACTTAATATGAACAATTTTGAATACAGATTTTTTAAATGTTTTTAGAATTGTGTATCTAAGCGACTTCAATCGGTGTGTAACTCTCCTAAAAACTTTTATTTCACTCAAAATTAAAAATTACAAAAAACTGCGTATGAGTTATAAAAATGTTCTGATTTCTCGCTGTGACAGCTCAAATAATAAAGATTAAAATACAGACATATTTCTTTCAGTGTTCTACAGCTAAATTATAAATTACTGTATAGAAAAGGACATCAAGATCACGAGTACATCAGTATCACGACTAGTTATATACAGTTTGTCACCGGACGGTTTTATTGTTGACGATTTCTAAGTTTAATATCTAATTGGTCTAATAGTTAATTTCTGAATTACTAACGATTTGTACAATAAATGATATATTAACTATTTTTTTTTTAAATATTTTTCTTCTATAATAATATATTGCTGTTTCCTCGGAAAAAAAGGCGAAATTACGAAAACACATTCCTGTATATTTCTATAATTTTATGGTAAAAATCCATTCTGCACTTAATTTTTCAATCAAAATCGATTTTGGGTAAAAATAAAATGTACGTTGCTTTTATACCGACTACACGATCCGATGATTACGATTAACTCGGAATGAAGAGAACAAAAATCTACATTTTGCTTTTCAATGCAAAATAATAAATGTGAAAAAGAATATGACGATTGAAAGAAAAGAAAGAAAAAAGGCGGTCGAATAAAACGTCTACGGACGGATTACGGATTTGAATAGCATATTATTTATTATATCAACACGTTAAAATTGAGTCAGTTCTAAAGCTTAATCTTAAATAAAACCTTAAAATCCTAATCACGTCCCTATATTATTATATATAAATAAATACATTAAATTTTTTTTTACGAAAACTTCAAGTTAAAAAAAACGTTAAAAAATTAATTACACCATATTGTTAAATAGAAGACGATGGAAAAATAGAAGAATTCCTGTATAATGCATGCTATGGTATACAATGTAACGTTGTGTCATGTTGTGTGGCCTGCGTGTGGAATTTTAGGATCTCTCTATTTTGTTTGCAACAACTTTTTATTATTATTATTACCAACTCTCAAGAATATTGAGAATAGACAAAGTCAACGATAAAACGAACCGAATGAAGTCTAGTTGATACAAACCGTTTTTATAATACCACCATTTGATTAATTTCTGGCTACGCTACATGGTATATCACGATGAAAGTTATACGGGACGTATTTTGTCCCGCATTAATCCCGTTTTTTCCCTTACTCTGTTAAATGCACAACTTTTGAAATTCATTTGATATCTTTATATGGACTACATAATACATTATTCAATAAAATCGTTGGCAATGACCATTGTGATATTTAAAAACCATTATGCCGCGATACAATTTTGTTTTTTATATTATACATTATACGTGTGTCACGTTCATAGCCGACGAAAGCCATACGGGCAACTTGGACGATCGCCCAGCTAGGCACTGATCACACGGGGAAGGGACACTACTCTGACAATAATACGAGTAAGACTTTTATAATTATTATTGATTTTGGTCAAACATTGAAACGCGTACGAATGTAAAAAATATCTTAACAAAATAACACTAACATTGAGCTTAACACATGTTTAATATATTATAACACAATAAATAGATAATGTTAACAAAATATTGATAATATTCATTGATCCAAGAATCGTTTTTGTTGCAGATAAGATGAAACTGTTTTCTCGACTTCGTTGATTACGAGCGAACAATTAACAGTGACAATATCTTTATAAATTGGTTGGACCGAAGCATAAAAGGAGATCGGGATAATTTAGTTACAATTTTTATTATTAAATAATTATCGCTCAAATTATTATGCGTGTTTGCTGTCTAACAAACTAAAAGAATAGCTCACACATAAGTCTCTCGATTGGAAAAAATGATATTAATGATTGCCGATCTTGTTCTTCAACAATTTCCGTGATACTGAGATCTTTAATATGACTTTTCACATCTTGTAAAAGATCTATTATACTTTCGACACGTTTGTCATTTATTTTTGACGAAAAAACAAAAGCGTAACCCATTTCATCTACTGTATTTATATTTTCTCAATAAGTTTGTTCAACACTGTAAAGTACAAAATATTTATTTATTTTTAAAACCATTATTAGATTTTTTTTTTTTATTTGAAAACGAATCTATTATAATTTCTATATAATAATAATAAAAGAAAAAAATTGACGAGAACATTACTTCGAAAACCAGGAGTCGGACACAAGTTCTAGCGCCTGGTCGCACTTGTCATCCTAACACACGATGTGTGTTATACGTATCAACAACTAATAATTCGGTTTAAATTATACGACACAGCCACTCTCACTTTCCATTTGCCATGGACGAACATCGTGTCTCCGGCCTCCGGCAATTGCCACGTGTTCGAAACGAGAATGCGAAATTTTTCAGTGTAATTCTGCTTTTTTTTTCTTATAGAAATTGCACTTACGTTTATTTACCGTTTTATTAAAGTCTCCGCTGTAAGCGAGAAACGAAAGAATAACGTTTCAATTACTATGTATGTGCGCATTGCAAAGTGTCGTTCTATAGAAATATTATATTCTTCAAAAGTGCGAGAAAAAAGTTTTGTTTTTAAACCCTCGTGGACGATACGGAGGACGTGGTGTGGCCAGTACACGCGTTTTTGTCGTAAAACTGCGATTTAAACAGTAGATTTTTGTTTTTCACACAAATGCGCAATAAAATTATTATTATTATTATTATTATCGTTGAAAATCGCGTCGTATACGAACAATCGAAATTTACATCTCGTGTTCTATTGAATTTTTTCCAAAAATAAAACCGTTTTGTAAAGTTTCCCCGGTGGAAACTCGTATAAAATGACGACGGTTTTGTCCAGATTTCGAGGCGAATGAATTGCGCCAGTCTGCGCGATGTGTTCGAATTTCCGGGATAATCGAAATAATTCTCAAAAAGCGTTTGCGCGGCAAGCGCAGCGTCGGAAATAAAATAAAATAATAATAATAATAATAATTCGTAATTTTCTTCTCGCGCCACGAGAGACTCTACAAAATCTCATCTCATCTCTTCGCACGATAATAATGCGGCGGGACGATTGTTCGTACTCGCCGGCGCGGTGTCCGTCCGGTAGATGGCGTTACCGAGACCTGCTGTTACGTTTAACGCATAATTCTTAATAGATTATTCGCACTCCCCAGCGACATCTCCGGCCTAATAGAATAATCGGATGGAATCGATTCCGATAAGACGTTTCGTTTAACCGACGACATCGCGGTTCGAATGAATTTGAAAGTTCGAATACATTTGTGTGTGTGTGTGTTTATACCGTTTAAATTGTACGGCGTGTGCCGGTTACGACGCGGAGTAAGTCTAGAAACGCGCTCATGACAATACCATTGGTTTCATGATGTAAATAACGAGAAGAATAACAATGCTAACCCTGCGACACAGTATAACAACGCCGGTGCCGTTCGATGAAATCATTTTGTGTACTCCCGGCCGCGTACAACACAAACGGGGCGTGCACGCGGCCCCGCCACTAACGTCGGTTAAAGATTTTTTTCCTACGACAGTCCAAGAGCTAAATCGAGATTTACTTCGTTCGCAATATCCCTCCCGTAACCGCCGAAATGAAATATCGCATAAGAACCGCGCGTTTTTCTTTTCTCTTAGATTCTTCGTTTGAAAATCGGAATAAAAAAAAAAAAAAAAAAAATGGAAATTATATATATATTTTTTTTATATATATACGATTAAGAAATTGCACACACGCACAAAAAATATATCGCTATAGAACACGATTTAATTTATTTAAGAAAATATATATAAAATAAATAAATATATATATATCAAAATGTATACTTAAATATACGATAAAAGCCAAAGAGTATTTAAATAAAATAAAATAAAAGAATTTGTTTATTTATTTTGAATTTATTTACTTTTTAATTTTCAGACGCGTTTCGCCAGGGAAATCCGCGGATGGCCGATTGCGCCTGCACCGTTTGACGTTTCCAGCCGATTTTCGGGTCCCGGGATAACGCCCGGAGCGTGCGGCGAACGGCACGCGCGGACGCTATATCGTTTTTTAAAGGGACTCTATCCGGTAAGTACCCATCGAATACGCGTACGCGTATTTCGCATTGTATACGCACACGGACGTAAAACGCGTGCAAGAAGAAAAGAAATTGTACGTCGGCGCTCGTCGCGTGTGTGTGTGTGTGTGCGTACATGTATTTACAAGATAAAAGCCACTCCGGTTTTGGACCCTTCGGCAGTCCGGTCCATTATTGTCATGCAATGAGGCTCGGGGGGCGTTCGCGCGCCGTCCATACTAAACAGATTTGTCTCCGTGTCCGCGCGCCGCGGGCCGTGCGGGGTATATAATGGACGCGCCGGCGCGTGCACATCGATGCAAGTGCGAATGTCGCCCGCGCTTCTTCGCCGCGCGCGACAAAACGCGTCCGCGTCGCCCGCGTTTACGTCCGCGTACGCACGCAGAATCGCGTTTCGGACGCGGTGAAAATCAATAACAATAATAATAATAATAATAATTATAGACCGGTGCGCGGGAGAAGATCTGTGCGCGGTCCATCCGTATACGTCCCGTCCCCCTCCCCGAGCGGCCGGCTCCCCCGGGAGATTTCGCTTGGAGCGGCAGCCCATTAATCGGTACAATACGCCGCGCGATCAGAAAAGAAAGAAAGAAAACAAATTCGTTCCACGCTTCGACGAAATCAATAATAATAATAATAACAATTATTATGTTTTACATGGAATTCACGTTGAAACGAGTTAAAAATAACGACTTTTTTTTTTTCTTCGAAATTAAACTATTCACGGATACCGTAATTAAATATAAATATCTCAACGAAAAAAAAGATTATTCGTTTTACGCACGTACGAGTCGACTGGAGTGTAATAAAATTTAAATTTGAATTTAAAGAAAAGTGTGATTGATTTGTATACACGTGCGTTCGCTATTACAATACCGTTTCTATTTTTTTTTTTTTTTAATGAAATTTTCCACGGAATAAACTCTGAATCGCGTTAAAAACGGTGTTTATTTTTCTCAAAGTAGAAATAATACCCGCGTGGGTAAAATTATTTTGTAAAAAACCGCCGCCACTTGTAATATTGATTTAGCTCTACTCAAATACGTCTTCAATAATATCGATGACGTTTACGGACGAAATGCGTGAAATTCGCGTTTATTTTTAACATTTATTAGTAGAATTTTCTAGAACTTGCCCATGACTATTACTGTTCGCGTCAAACAACAGCTACGACGCAATGTCAATCCGCGTTTCAACACCGTCGTGTTTGGTACAAATCTTTTCTTTTTTCCCCTAGTCTTTTTTTTATACCGACAATATAATCTATTGTATTATTTTGTAAAATGTGTTTTTCTGTTCAACACAAAACGGATGAGATAATTTTGTATTCTCCTGTTGTCGCTGCAAACAATACTGAAGAGTTTTGCGAAGAATCTGTTAGATTTGGACTCGTCGAATTAAAGGGATTCTTTATTTAATGTATTTGTTGGTAAGTATTCACGTTTATTTTATTCGTTTTTCAAACCTGTGACGTTTTAACAAAATACGAAAATGTTTTTTTTTCTTCTTTTTTTTTTTTTGTTGTGTTTTTATAAGTACACTGTAATTCCTATACAAGTGTCATCGTAATATAGGTACTGTGCGCTTTAAAAATGTTCTTAATTATTGTCGAAAATCCATTTAAAAAAAAAAAAAAAAATAATAATATTCGTATTAAATTCCATTTTCTCCCCGTTTTTTTACTAAAATTTAAATTGTTCTAATAAATTACATTTTTTAATAATAAATTCCACACGTTAACATATTGAAATGTAAAAGTATTACTCCAATCTGACTCCGAAATCCGTTGGTTTTTAGTTTTTTAATGACACGAATATTTAATTTCCTATTTCAATAATGCCGTAGGTATATGCATTGTATATCACTGTAATAATTTAACGTTATTCATAATGGTTTGTTGAATGGTCAAACAAATTGTTTGTGTACTTATTTTAATTGTTTCAAATAATTATATTACACGTGATATCCAACTCCTTGTTCAATTACGATCGATCCGAGAAAAAAACTATTTTATACGGTAGGTACTATTTGCGCGTCGTCTCGAATTGGAAAATGAATAAAAAGAAAATGACAAAGATGTATTAACAATTGATTACATTTTTTTTAATACATAATCTATAATAGTAATAATAATTTCTATATATTAATAATAATACGCACACACGTATATACTATGTTATATAATACGTTTATGAGTAGTTATCGTGTCGTAAAATATCCCGTCTAATCGTCCTACACTACACTGCTCGCCGTCGTGGTACATCGACTTTTCTATATATATTTTTTTTTTTGTATATTATACTGTTACAAACGTGTACCGTAAGAAAAAAAATAATGATTTACGGTATGTATATGACGTTATAATATTATTATTTCGATCTTTTTTTTTCCCCTCTTATAATATTCGTTTGTCTCCTTGCCGTACCTATACAGTAAAATTTACCAATTGAAAATCGTTTTCCCGACTGAAACCGGCGGTGGTGCACGTATGTGCGCAAATTTCACGTATACGATCATACATTATATGTATAATTTATATAAATTCATCATAAATTGAGCATTGCGATCACGTTTTTTGTCAAAAAAAAAAAAAACACATGTCGGAAAAACAGGTCTGTTTTTTTTTTAAATTCTCAATTTCTCCATTTCATCCTATCGCAGTTGCAGTACGCGCGTACGACGTGTTGTTCGAGAAATATTCTTTAAACACTACTATTTTCCAAAAGTGTTTGTTACTTTAGATTTCGAATATACTTTATGGAAACAGGTGCTTATTTTATATTTAATTTTTTTTTTACCGCTATTTATCGTTTGAGATTTATTGTGAATACGACCACGCGAATAAATTAAAAATTTAGACTCCGGTTAACATATAATGAGGTATTAGAAATGGGAAAAAAATATCAGCTACTTCGATTTTAATTTTCAATATAGAAATTCGGAATTCGGAGCGAGAGTATTTCACAGAGATCGAAATAGTAATAATAAATCGCGATCTATTTTTTTTTTTTTTTTTTACCACTCGTTCGGTTACAAATTTTTAATATTTCACTAGGCGCGAAGTACGTATGTTAATCGTTGCGAGTGTTCGTGGATATTTTATAATAATAATAATAATAATAATAATAATAATAATAATAATAGTATAAACGGCCAAAAAGAAAGAAAAAAACCTATTCTCGTCGGAACGGACGACGCAGCGCGCGGCGGGGGAAAGCCGCCGCGATATAATAAAATTCTCGCATACGTGTGTTTTATATGGGAACTGACGACGATAAATAACGGCGGTACGGGTAAGAACGAGAATATAATATTCTTCGGACGAGTTAAAAAACATAATAATAATCACTATAATACAATATATTATATTAATACAATAACGATAATAACGCATAAATAAACGACACGTGTATATATTATTACGTGCACGTAAAATTATAATAAAATCGATCTCTCTCCCGCGTCGTCGTCACGTTATATTTATTATTATCGTGTTTGTACCTTGGAAAAAATAAAGTAAAACGAATACCATTCCGGAAAGAGAATAATGACTTTTAAATAAATAAGCGAACCGGGGGAAGCGGAAAAAAAAAAACGAACGAAAATCAATACTCGAAACCCAGAACGAAAAACCCAACAACCGCCAGCGAGTGCACCGGACGACCGCGTATTATATATGATTTTTATTTTCAGACAATATACGACACACTCGTCTAACTACTATGACGTGTGTCGCGGAAACGTGCGCTACATACAATATTAAAATATTATTACATTTAAATGCGACAGACAATACGCGTGCAAGCGAATACTACACATCGCGCAACGCGTCGCATCACTATAACCTAACACCACCTCATGACATACTTAATACCCGTCGTTTTTTTTCAATCTTTCAACACGTATTTCTCGATAATATTTGACGAATTGATTTTTGTTTTTTTTTTTTTTTAGACGACAAATCGCGTAAGAAATAATCGCATTTTTCAAACACTTTTGTCCGCGGGGGTAATAATTTGTTTACCGTAACAAACTTTAATTCGGTGTAGGCACGTTAGACCAACCTACGAGTGATCTCCAGTGGATGTAGCACCAAAAAGCTAAAATCCACGTTGTCGCGATTTCCCCCGACTGGGTTTGCCGAATCGGCGTGTTTCCACTCCAGTTCTCCACACGTCGAGTTCATCTCTTTCGGTTTGCAGAATACCGCTCTCCGCCGTGGGAGGTTATTGACCATTGCAAACGTAAAGCGATGCTTATCATTTCGGAAACAATTAAATCCGCCCGAATACTGCAATGGTCCGACATTGAGCCACCTCATCATTTGCGCAGACAAAACGCTCTTTATACCTCATTGTAACAACGGGAGTTTGGTTGATCACATATACCGTACAACAAACCTGCACGTAGCTGCGAGCTCCTTCGTACGCTTTGCACCACCGGACTCGATCGTATCCGAACACATCTCAGCCACGACTGCGGAGTACGAGCGCAAACTACAAATTCTCGATTACACATGGCGAATTCACTGGCCGGGGTGTAAAACAGCCGGCGAGTAGCGACAAAAGTAGCCCGGCCGTCAATTGGTGATCGCGAGCGTTCTTTTTCGTTATTATTCTTCGACGTGGATTTCCGTCGGTGCGATCACACGCTTTCAACGCGGTTCAGTGTCGGGAAACGCCGACTTAGAACTACGTATAAAACATATTTTTTATGAATAACGAGTTAATATTATTGAACACTGAACTACAACGGTTGTCAATTGACGGTTCATAAACCGTGTATGAACTGTTAAACCGTAACGATTGTTATAAACCGGCATTAAAAAAATGTTACCCGGGCGTTCTATTGCAATAAATATCCCCGTCCCCGTTTTCTCCTCAGCCGTTTAACTTAAAACGAGCGCGGTCATATATTATTAATGATAATAACTTGCGGTGGAAAATCGTGTACGCGCAATTTTTCATTTTTTTTTTCCCCTTTTACTTTCAGAACACACTGAAATCTCGTCTTTCCCGCCGACCGTGTGCGCCGTATATAACTGCAGCGACGACGACGAGATAATAAGTAAGACGTCGGCCGATGATCGATGTCAGCGGATGACACACACGCGGCCGTCTTAAGAGACACGCATCCGGCAGATGGTACAGCGAAGACTCGCCCCGTGTTATATAATCTGTCGCGTTGTCGACGACTACTATGTTAGTCGAATCCGTGTCACCTGTCCCCACACGCGATAATATAATAATAATAATAATAATAATAACAATAATAATAATAATAATAATAATAATAATAATATCGCTATTATAATGACTATTATTATCGTGCGCGTGTGACGGAGGGCGTTTAAAATATTACGTGCGTTATTAGTACGCGAGTTTCAGAGATATTGTTATTACGCTCGTGTGTATTTTTTTTTTTTTTATGCGCGTACAAAAAAAAGAAAAAGAGTCACACCAGCAGCGAGACATCATTGTCCGCGCTCGGACAATGATGATATTCGGATTGATATTCAAATTACGTTCTCGTCACACCACGAAACCGATACGAACGACCGACCCTTTGTGTGCACGCAGCGTCCCGTTTCAGTAGCGGCACCAGACACTTTTTTTCCTATAGCGGTGATGGGAAACGGGATCGGGACAAGATGCCGGCAAATTTTTTCTTTTTTTTTTTACCGAGTTACGTTTGCGTAACTCTAATAGCGGAATCTGAATGGGACTTGAACCTCATGCTAAATTACCCGAACACAACACTAACAGAATTTAGTCTTAAAATAAACACGAATAAAACAAAAGTGCTTGTAGCAAGCAAATCAGACCAACGGAATACAACAAACATCTGGATTAGAGGTTGATCAGTTGAACAAGTAACGGAATTTTGTTATCTAGGAAGCCTAATTACGGAAGATAACGGATCAACAAGAGAAGTTGAGAGAGGAATAGCTTTAGCGAAACAAGCATTTGAAAAAAAGAGATCTCTATTGACTAACAGGAATTTGAGCATCCGAATTAGGAAGGGCTTCGTAAAATCGTATATTTGGAGTGTTTTGTTATATGGATGCGAGACGCGGACCGTAAAGAAGTATGATAAGGAAAGGTTGGAAGCACAACGGAGATGTGCGTTTGAAGGGAAACGACGAGGACGAGTTGGACAGAGAAGAAGAGGGACGATGCCATTTTGCAAGAAATAGATGAAAAATGAAACATAAACATTACGAAAAGAAAAGCGAAGCTCATAGGACGCCTGTTAAAACGTAATGATTTTGTCGTCACAAACATCTCGGAAGGGAAGATTATGGGTAAACGATCAAGAGGAACACCCAGACAATCGTACTTCAGTGACATCGAACAACGAATGTGCTTCACGTCACGGCAGCAACTAAAAAATTCGGCGCGTGATAGAAGAGATTGGTTACTGCGACAAGGCCGTGCCTTTAGAAACTGATGATGATGATGATGACGTTTACGTGTAAGTTCCATACTGAATTAAAAAAGGTGGTTACGTTTTAATTTGGCGATTCGTAGAGTTACGCGACAAATGGAATCGCCTGAACGTGATCGGTTTTCCTTTCCATAATCGTATGAAATACGTCCACCACGACTGGTTTACGAAAAAAGTGTTAACACGGCAGCGTTTAAAAATTACGCGCACGCGAACTGCCGTCTTACCAGTGCGTAAAAAAACAAAAAAAAAAAAAAACGATTTCCCTACAACGGCGGTACACGGCGAATACCGCGAAACGAGAACGGGCGGTTCTAACCCAAATTCAAATTTTGCAAAACACGTTTTAGAAAATAATCATTTTGTTACTTTTAATATAGATAATGACTTAGAAATTTTAAGTGTACAACATAATATTTATATCAACTCTGTTTTGGAAGAATTATATATTTATAAAGAAATTAAACAAAATAAATTTAAAAATATTATAAATGTACAAACAGATTTTAAAAATAACATTTTATTTAAATATATTATATTAATATAATGCCATAAGACTTTTTCATCATACACATAATTTCTCTGCTATTTAGTATAAAATATTTTATTATTATATAATTTTTTATTTTAAGCTCCTTGTATTTTTATTGTAATATTCATTGTTTTCTCTATGTATTTTTTTTTTTTTTGGTTTAATAAATTTCATTTTTTACATTTTTCCTCCCATCGCGACACTGTTTTATTGTATTTTATCGGTTCAACGATACGTCGGAGGACTCGTCGTCGTGTGCTCGTTGCAGCGGCGTATTTAAGATTTTGTTGCCCCGGGTACACATTTTTTTTTTTTTATGCCCTCTTTCTCTTACGGTTTTTTATACTGGCAATTTTTACGCCCGCGAAAAAAACCGTACAATACGTGCGATATGGAAATAGTATTATGAAGTATGAAAATCTATCGAGTGTTGAATATCGTAGATACCCACGATAACAAAATAATTAAAGCAAATTGTAAAATTATAAAATTTATTCTCTAATCTACTTACAAAATAGCGAACGAAATGTTAACGAATGAAAAAAAAAAAAAAATAGCGAAGAAATCAATATCATATAAATATACATATAAAATAGCTGTGTTGATATTAATAGAAAATTTTGTTGAAATTTATTTGCCCTGAAAAAAAAAAAACTAACCAATATTTCTATTTTATTTTTCTTACCGCTTAAATCATTCTAAATCTGTTCATATATACATAAAAAAAAAATTCTCAGTTAATTTGCTGCCCCCCCCCCCAAATGATTTATTTTGATAATACGACCACCCTTCCTACCTAATATTATGTAAGTGTATAATATAAATTTACTCAATAGTCTTAATTGTATACAAACATTTTATTCGTATAAATTAAATCGTTAATTTTAGGCAATTGTAATATTTCTTTAATTTAATTAATTAAAAACACGAAAAAAAAATACAAAATTAGAGTTTTATAAAATCTAAAATTCAAAAAATGTATTATTATAATGATAATCGAAATTTTAATATTTTAAAATCGTAAAATTACTATTTAATTATTTTAATGAGAGCTTGCATTGTCTGACATGATTGATTCTGTGTTTGGTTTGATATTTGACACTGCTACTCTCAAATCCGCTTCAACGTTTAATCCGGAACGATATTTGTTTTTAATTATCGTTAGTGTAAAATAATATACAAAGTAGTGAAAACAAAAAGAAATTTAAATCAAAAATCAAAAGGATACGTAAAAATAAATAATTAAAAAGATAGAAATAAAAAAATTATAAGTTAATACTCGTGATAATAAATAAGAAAATATATATAAAATAAATAAATAAATAAATATATATATATATATATATCAAAATGTATACTTAAATATACAATAAAAGCCAAAGAGTATTGAATAAAATAAAATAAGGTCGTTGTATAAATTATTTTATTATACTACCGGTTTCGACAAAAAGTCATCATTAAAAAAATACAACAACGGAAAAAATATAATTAATGAAATTCATAAATAATATGCATAGTATATAACTTTTTCGTTCGGTGTAAAATTGTTGGCGATCCCTTAATAAAATTCAATTGAAATTAAAATTAAAATAAAATAAAATTGGCGATCCCTTAATAAAATTTCGCGACCCCCCCGGTCGCGCACCACCGGTGTACGGCGTGTGCGTGTGTGTGTGTTTCGAAATGGAAACGCGGTTGTGTAATTAAACGTACGCGGTAGGTACGGGGCGCGGACGGAGGAGAACCGTGTGTCGTTTACCGGTTGTAAACTATCATTGGAAACCGAATTCGCCCCCGGGGAGTTAATAAATACGAATGTCCGTGCGCAAGCCGGTTGTTCTCTTCGGACGGTGAGACCAGAAGCTAATGCAGCGCGCGCGACCGCTTGCAGTGTGTGTACGGTGGCGTGCGCGAGACGACGACTGGGGCACGCCATATCGACAATATATAATATTGTTTTGTAATACCACGGAACGTTTTGTAAACGAGGATGTCGTTATTGTAGTGCGAGAACGACGGAAACAGACGCACGGGAATCGGGCGGAAAGAAAGGAGGGGAAAAATAGAAGCCATTTCGAATGTAAAAAATTACCACCGAGATTCGTAGAGGACGAGAGACGCGTCGTTGGCCGGGTGTAACGATTGAAATCCGACACGCGATCTCGTACACACGACGACTTCTTCCCGTCGTCAACGACCGCGACGCGTTGCATAACACGTATGTTTATCGATACAAACTTCACGGTTTTTATGTTTTTGAATGTATATCGGTATTACCTATGGTGTGTGTGTGTGTTCTCCAAGTCCGTGGTTCCAGGGGGCCGTTCAGAGGGGGGGGGGTGTGCAACGGGACCATTTTACCCCAGGCCCCAATTTAGGAATATTTTTAGGGGGCCCCCAAAAGACCCGACACAAAAGACCCGATAAAATGTCCCGATAACAAATATTATTTTCGTTGCGTCAGTCACATAAATGTAATACTCCTGTAATCTATATTATATTGCGATGATTGAGACTCGTTTTGCTACGGTAGGCGATGTGCAGACGATATTTTTCGACCAAATTATTAATAGCGGATACGCCGATAACCGATTCTACGTGTAGAATAGTCAACTACAGCCCGCACATCCGCACGCCCGCTCCAGTCAGTAACTTTAATTATCAATCGACATAGTACGATATAGTACGTAAATAATAATATATTATACAAAACACCATTGATTTAATATTATCAATGATAATACGTATACGAACACTGTTATAGTTTTTCGTCGGCTTTCCCCATTTTTACATACTTAATAGGTACTATCATCCCAAGTGTAATATCATTGAGCATAGATTATACCATATATATATTATAATTTATAATCAACGGTAATATTAGGGTAAATGAATAAAAAAAAGTGCTGGACACATTGATTTAAAAAAATTATTTTTCCACACTATATACATTTTACGTGATTTCTTTAAATAATTATTATGATGGTCGAAGGGCCACCGAAATAATTTGCCCCAGGCCCCGAAAAACCTCGGGACGGCTCTGCGTGGTTCTCAACTGGTGTGTCGCGTATTATCGTGGCCGTGTGTCGCCAAAATATCATTAATTTAAATTTAAATATCCATATTAATATATATTATATTATATTGTCATTGATTTTATAATACACAGATAAGCCATACTAGTGTTTATTTGGAATCCTGAATATTAGTGATGAAGAAATCCGATGGAATCGGAGATCTGTGTTCAGTTCGCCAATCACAAGTATCCCATTCATTTCCTTTATAAACTTATACTGTTTTTTACAATACTTTTTTTTTGATACTTTCTTTGCACCGTTTAAATTTTAATTAGGTACCAAGTTAATTTTCAATTTTTTTTTTTCAATAAAATTCTAATACATTAATTTATTCATTTACAAAGGTTTGTAATTTTTACTTTTTCAAAAATCCATTACTTGTATTTAGTGTGTCGCCATTTTTATGGATCAAAATTAGGGTGTCGTCATACAAAAAAGGTTGAGAACAACTGATCTAAGTTATGTCCGTTACTGGAAAATTCTATCGGAAGGAGTGCGCTCGGATTTTCAATTGCGCCCGGTTTTCGGGTAACGAATTGCGCCGTAGTTGACAGTTTCGAAGAAATCGGTTCTTTCGTTTTTTTATTTAAAAACCGATATGGGTCATAATATAGGAAGTTGTAATGTTCGCCGAATAGTTTTATAATATATTACGGCGATCAAAAACGATCGAAGAAAACGTTTGATTTTAATTTTACGCTATTCGTAGCGAATTACACGAGACGTTTAATACGTAATGGGTGCGTTGTTTTTTTTTTTTTTTTTTTAATATATTAAAAATTTAATACGACGTCAAACGTACGTTTAATTCAACTATGGCATATATATTTATACTAAAAGAATCTTGAAAATCGTTTGTCACGACTTTTCGATTTTTACGGCAAATCGCGATTTCGTATGTTTTGTAGAGAATTGCGTTTGTTCGAAATTAGGTAATACGGTAAAAAAAAAAAAAAACAATTGTTTGAAAATTAAAACGATGTACTGCGCGAGAGATCAATCGTAAATCGCGTGTTCTATACACACACACAATGTTATTTATATATTAATAATAATTTATGAATGTATTACACCGAAGTTCCGCTTTAGAATCGTTTTGTCGAATGCGCAATATTGTATTGCTTTCAAATTTGTATAATACCAATTGAATTCTAAAATTCTTTATACTTTAAAAATAATTATTCGCACTCGAGTGAGACATCATCTCGCACAACACCCCGATGTTCTGTCGTATTGTAATTATTATTATTATTATTATTATTATTATTATTTAGTCATTTGTTTTTGCTTAATATACCCGATGACGTGACTTTTTGTCGAAACCGGTAATAAATAAACAAATCTAATAAAACAAGTCTTATATTTTTCTTTATTTTACATAATACTCTTCGGTTTAATTTTATATTCACATATATTACGTACGTATATATATATATATATATATATACAAATGAACAATATAATATCCGATGTCGTTTGAGTAATTCACTACATGGGTGGCCGTCCGCTATACGCCGTCACCGCGCATGTACGTATGTGAACGCGTTTATAATAATAAATCCTTTTGTGCGCGTTCATTTTTTTTCCTGTGATATTTATTATATCTTTGAGATTGATATATACTCGTATATATATAAAATCGCACCGAAAGACATTATCGATACATTTGAATGTGTTACGTTAATTTTTTTCTTTTAGGGCGAACGGATGATAAATCGTCGGATTGTGCAGTGTCATAGAAATTGGCGATTTGCGTAAAAACGGTTTTGAAAAATAAACGTACATCATTCGGTTCGCACGAAAACACACGTGGAACTTTAAGTCCGTGAAGAATTCTACAGCCGGCCCCACGCGGGTATCGTACATCGAGAACGGAGGACTGTTAATTCACGAGCCAGGTTTGGTTCTATAAAGTCCATTTTGGACCAATATTTTTTATGTAATGCGTTACAGTGAAATTGTTAATTTTTGGACGTACCATTGACATAATTTTCACAGACACTTACAGCCGTTGTTATTTAAAAGGCGTACACAAGACGTATTAATAATAATAATAAATAATATTACATCACCGAAGCTCGGCTCATCAATCGTTTAATCGCGTTGCTTTCATATGTATAATGTATATAATAGGGCTCGAACTGTGTGTATTGCTTTTAATGAAATATAAATTCGTTACACAAGACGTACACGAAGATTAGAAAAAAACGTTTTGCGCAATTTTTCGTTATTTTATTTCTATCGAAAATTTCCCACGAATTTCAAGCGCGATTTTCGTATTGTTTTTGTTTCATATTTTCAAGAAATCGGGGCAAATTATTGTTAGAAGACGAACGAGAAATACATTTTTTTCTTTTTGCGTTATATGCTAAAACCGTTGCAGGTGAGGGAGACAACTCGTCCGAGTTTCGAGCTACGACGGGCGAACGAGAAAACGATTTTGACGGCATAATAATAATAATAATAATAATAATCGACTCGATTTGAATTGTGATTGTATTTTTCCTATTCGAATTGGTATTTAATTGTAATCGGAGACATTTCTAAACCAATTTCGATTGTATTGTTACCATTTTTTTTTTAAACACGATTTTAAAGAATTTTTTAAAACAATATAACGCGAGCGATTTTCAACGCGATAAATCTCGGATCCTATAAATCTTCATCCGAGTAATTCGCCCGGCGGAGAGGCCAACGTTCACAATATTCTCGTTACCGTTTTTTCCTCCTCGATTTCGTTATTTTGTTCATTAAGTATTTCATTAATATACCTATTATTATTTATATACATAATGTCTATTTGGACCGCCGCCGGACGGGCACAACACCGCGGATTTTTCGGCGATCCGGTGGTATTCGTACGTGTGCGTGTACTATACAACGTACAATTTCATACGCGTATACACGAACAACGAGCATTACTATTATTATTATTATTATTATACAGAGAAGACGAGAAGAAAAATTAAAATCGAAATTAGAAGGCACACACGACGGCTGTAAGATATATTTTATTATTATTGTTTCACAGTGCACGCGTAAGAGAGCGGCGCAAAACCAGAAGCTGCCCCCGCAACGGGATCCGTGTGTGTGTGTGGTTATATTATTATGAACGTTGTATTCCCGTATTACGACGTGTATAAATATGTGTATAGCCGATGGATATAATAATAATATAAATAATAATAATAATAATAATACGCGCGGGTGTGCGTGTACGTAATTGAGGCGGACGACGACGAGAAAAAATGCTCGGAGCGTCCAGAGATTCCTGCGTTTTCTTCAATCGCATTTTTTCCCTCTAACACACTGTGTATCCGAACACGCCGAAAACAACAATAATATATATATATGTGTGTGTATCGTAGTAATAATGATAATAATTATATTCACGAAACGCGCGCGTACCTCTCCTATATAATATGTATTAACAATAATTATTATTATTATTTCCATTTTCGTAAATTTTTTTTGTTTTTTCACCACTCGCATCTACCGGAGAAGTGTGTTTTTGTACACGTACGCATACGAAATTATTGTTGTACGACCTAATGTAGTAAACGTATATAAAACGGAGCGAATGCGTATCGAAAATATTCACGAATATCCACGGAAATCCGGAAAAAATTACCGCATCCACGACGTTCATTCGTCACAGAACAAAAAGTGTTCGACGCCTCGTACAGAAAGAGAACGCTCTAGGTCGTGTACCGCGGGAGGATAACAGAAAATTTCAAAACGTATCGCTCAGTCACGCACGGCTTGAACGCCACAATATTTCCTGTCTTAAGACGCTATAAATTTTTACGCAAAATAAATTACAATACGCTGTGCTATGAGGACATAATAATAATGCGGGGACAACGTTTAAAAGTTTTGGAGAAAAATCGAAGGGAAACCGGGAAGAGGAAGACCGGGACAGTGATGCGCGAAGCGGATTGTTTTAGATTTAGGAAAAAAAGACGTATACGAGGGGGAATCAAAGAAAGTTGCTGTGGACGGAGAGGAATGGAGGAACATTACCGTTACCGAACTTATCTTCTGATTGAAAAACGAAAAAAAAAACAACGACACACGTACACCGAGCAGCAGCAGCAGCAGCCACCACCACCCGCAATACCGATGGAAATCGTATATACATTTGTATGATATATCAATAATAAATACTACGGTATGAATTCAACGGAAATCCATCACGGAAAAAAAAAATTATTTATCCGTCTGTCGGAGTTCTGTTTAGTAAATAATTTTTTTTAAAAAAAAAAAAAACGCTCGCGAGACACTTGAATATTTACGTAATTATATAATTCGCGATTTTCCTCTAACGTAATCGCGTTAATTTGTATTCCGTCGTTAATTTTATTTCCCCCGCATTCGCACACGGTAGAGTATTTTTGTCGAAACCACGTTGTAAATACGTATATTCCTTTTTTTACATAATACTCTTCGGCTCGATTGTAAATATAAATTTCTTTCTTTTTTTTTTTTTATATAACATACAAATTTAATAAATTGTTATTGTATAAATAAATTATAATATTTAATAAATTATTATATTATGTGTGTGTGTGTGTGTGTGTTTGTAACGTTATGCGTTATACACGTTATATTATAATCGCGTTAGTATGCGCGTATAGTAAAATATCGTTATATTTACCATATTGACGACCGATCTTTAATTAACTTTTCGCAATTTAAACGAGTAATAATATATTTTTGTTGTAATATCTGTAAGCACGTATTAATGTACGTATCCGTCGCGTATAAATACGGGCTACCTACGCACGGAGAACGTTTGAAAAATATATATGTAGTAATATTATTATTAATAATAATAGGAGGTATAAAATATTATATTATAGTGGCCAATACGCGAGAGGATAAATCTCAAAACACAAAATCGGACGCGATTCAAAAAAAAAAATTTGTTAAAAGAAAAGGTAAAATAAATAATAATAATAATAATAATAATAATAATAAAAATCTCGCGTTGCGCAATATGTACGAGCACCCAACCGTACCAACGTTGTGTTATAAAACACGAATTAAAAAAAAAAAAAGACTTATTCGATTAATCGCGGAAGATATTGAGATTTCTACATCCTCCTATACAATGTATGTGTACAAATTACATATTAATTTCATATACATATATATTTATTTATAGGTTTTCTTCAAATTTAATTTTTGCCCACGCGCGCCATACTTCAAATCGATGAACGACTATCGTACACACATTACAATATACGAATCCGTCGTGGGTAAAATAGTCGGCGGTGAACGCATATTTTATCAAATATTATTACATACGTACAATCGTCAAAAACATAAATTAAATAATATCGCATTCTTGTATATATATATATATATATAAATTTTATCGAATTTTAATATATTAACGCGGACATAATCAATAAAGAGTATAAGTAATTATAAATTATTATTATTATTATTATTTATTAATAATTATTAGTCATTTACATTTTTATAATTTAATTCTATTGTTTTCTTTTTATTAGAACTTCTTTTAATTATTCCATTTGCACATGTTTCAGTCTCTTTTACAAAACTTTCAATTCCGATTTTTCGCCCGACTTTTGTTTTAATTACGATTTTTTTTTTTTGTTCTAAAAATAATGATGACAAATTTGGCTTCGTGACAGAACATTTAACGCATTGTGTTCAGACATAATTATTTCACTTTATTATATTATAACACGTTTACGTAAAAAAAAAACCACTCATTTTCTTAAATGAAAACACGAACGTACTTACAGAGTGCCTAATACAGTTGAAAAAGCAATTGATAATATTCGTAATGTATGCGGAAATTCGTTTCCCATACGGAGCCTGCGAGTATCTGCGAAATATGCCGTGTTCTGTACATTAATTTACATAACTACTTTAGCAAAATTATACCAACACACACGCGAAAGTCTTGAAAACAATTATCGTATCTCGTTGTCAATAATAATAATAATAATAATAATAATAATAATAATAATAATAATAATAATAAGTTTTTAACGTTCGTCAAGCTTTGTTAAACGTATTCCTTTTTTTTGAATTTTAAATAAATTCCGCACTAACATATATATATATATATATAATATACATATCGTTTATATAACAATTTTAAACAATTTCACACGGTCAAATGCTGTTGCTAATTAATGTGTTGAATTTTTTTTTTTTTTGTCTTTTACCTCGGGGCATTTTTACGACGATCACGAAATATATGTAAACACCGCGTGTATTTAAATAATATACGAAACTAATGGAGAATTTTTCTATATTTTTATACTCGGATGCGTTTTTTTTTTTTTTATTACACACTGCGTTTATTATAATATAGAGAATATATATACATATATAATTTAAATGAAAAAAAAACGACGGATTTTGTTCTGTGAAAAATGACCACCGCGTATTATTATCATAATACGAATATATATATATAAAAGATATCGTTAACGAATAATATTACGGTCGATTTTTTTTCAAAATGAATTTGCGCGTTATTAAAAAAAAAATATGTATATATTTGAAACTGATGGTAGTAGTGTGTACACAAGCGGTTAATGGTAATATTATAATAATAATAATAATAATAAGCGATTTCCCGGTTAATACGACGCTGTTAATTATGTTAATCATGCATACGATATTGACGAACCGATTCGAAACCCGTTCGTTCGAGACAAACAAAATATTGTAATCTTTCCCATGCGCGTGTATTTCAAATTTTTTTTTTGTTTCTTTAAAAAATAATCGTACGTTACGCGCGATTTCACGATCGGAAAAACGCGCAAAATGAGCTTTCCGTCGGAATCGATCGTTTACCGCGACGAGGAATGACGCGTCGATTTCGGATTCCTTTCGAGTTTCATACGTGCACCTGCACTCGGATAATTTTTCGAAAACATCCCTTGGAACACCGCCCGTTTTTCTCCCTTTCGTGCACTGAAATGCGAATTAACGTTAATGACGGTTCCGTAAACTATATTACGGTACACAGTGTTGAAGGAATTATCCGTTACTACATCACAGTCAGCAGCGATTGTTACGTCCTATTCACCGCACGTTCGTGCCGATCCGCTTATGCGAGAGCGCAATATATCTCACCTGACCGTCCGGACGCGATCTGCACTACAGCGTATCCCTTATTATCCCCCCCCCCCGCTTTCCCATTCTACGCGTATTGCGCCGAGTGCGTCCGTTTTCGAAGACAACACCTACACAAGAGTGGAGATCGTTTTGGAAGCGTCTCACCGGCAGAGTTAGTAAGCAGTGCGCGCGAGTGTTTGCGTCGTTTTCAAACCGCGCGGCGACCTGTAGTACCGTGTAAAAAAGCCGCGCACACACAGCGGTTTATACGCCGCGTACGTTCCCCGGGGACCGGGCGTCGTACACGAAGTTGACTCATCATCGTGACGAGTTACAAACAGAGACACACGCACAGAGAGAGAGAGAGAGAGAGAGAGAGAGAGAAAAAACACAAAGTTTTTAAACGTATTTCAAAAGAGTAATAATAAAATAATAATAAAATCGACGGAAGGGATACGGCGACGCGCAATACACGACCGTGCGGTTTATACGCATTCAACAGTGCTGCGCTGTGTTTTGCTAAGGGTGCAAACGGACAGGAGGCGCGCGCACAATCGAAATCGTATACAATAACGCGTATACAATGTGTGTGTGTGTGTGTGTGTTTGTATCAATCGCGAGTACGCGCGCCGCGACGGGGATTATAAATTCGTTCGGGTTTGTCGCCGCCGCGATGGGCCGGCGAATTCATTTGACGGCGGGGTCGGCCCGAGAGTTTTAAAGTCCCGCGCGGAATTAATGCGCCGCCGCCGCCGCCGCCGACTTTGGACGAATTGACAATTTCGATTTCCTTTGAACCGCCGCCGCCGCCGCCGCCCTACACTGCTCGTCGTCGTCCGGCCCGCGCTCCGCAAATCTCTCCTCCTCCACCACCGCGCGACTTGCGCTTATTTTCGTGCGTTGTTCGGTTTTGCGCGACACGCGATTATTATCGGCCTGCGCAGCACCGGCGCCAATTACACTGTACGCGGTTCCCGTTTAATCCCTCGCCAACCATCCCGTCACCCGTCCATCCCGTCGCGTTCCCTCCCTTCTTTTCCTTATAACCTCACCGTCAACGCGACGACGTTCGGCGTGTTTTTGTACAGAGAGACAGAGAGAGAGAGAGAGAGAGAGAGCGAATCGCGTTTTATTTTTTTTTATATATATATATACAAAAAAATAAATAAATAATATAAAAAACGTTATGCGAGAAGAGGCCGAGGGAGTGTTTAACAGCGCTTGGCGAACTCGCGTATCGAGCGTACCACAAATCGTTTAAAGAACATAATAATACGACCGTTATTACGCGGTGTATACATAATACGACGCTCTGCACCCGGAAAATTACAATAATTCTAAAAATCCGAATATTCTCGTAAGTCATTCCCTCCCCTTCTCTCCGTCTCTCCTGTAAATATATAACAATCGTCGCGTAATTTAACACTGCACTGCACACGGGTAAAACATACGTACGATTGACAGAAATCGAACGAGCCCCGCGATGTCGTCACTTGTGTGCGAATTACTCGCGGACGAAGATTATTTTTTTTCTTTTATACATACATCATTTACTGTGCATAAATTTGAAAGCAACGCGTTAAAAAAAAAAAAAAACGTTCGATTAAAATTGTAGTTTAAATATGATTTTACGGAATGTGAAATACACACATGCTAATAATTGATAGTCGAATATTCAAAAGAGGTTTACACGGTTACAAATCGTTTCTTTGGAAATTACAAAATGTTACGAAATCTCATTCCATTAATTACAAAAAAAAAAAAGAAGAAAAACAACAAAAACGCTTTGGATCGGCACCCATATATATATATCGCCTCCGTCAATGGATTGTTGCGACCTCTTTTGTCAACGCAGCATCCCTCCCGTCATCTAAAACCATCGTCGCACTGCGCAGGAGAATCAATAATCTTTTTTATATTGTTTTATCGAAACCGCGTGATGAATTCTACGAGATAATACGATTGTATAATACGATATAAATAATAAATATAAATTCTACTATACAGAATGGTACACGATGATACGAGACGCGATATTGTTCGATCGAATTGCGGCGATTTCGTACGGCGAACGAACGTTGCTTACGAGGAGAACTATGCGACGGCCAGAACGGTGTACGGTACCGTCTTATTATTACATAGATAAAAACTTATTTATAATATTATGTTTGTTACAATATATTATTATTATTATTGTTGTTGTTATTATTATTATTATATTCCATAATATATTCCACAATATCTACGTGTAATATCACTTTAAACTCGTAAACGTCCGCGGTTGGAATCCATTTGTACACTAGCCGTACATTAAATGGGAGACGTTTAAATCGCGTAAGTATCCGAGTAACGGACATAATCGCTTATACTTGCAGTGTATAATATAATATATGTAAGGAGTATAAAGTTTATTTTTTCTAACGATTATCATTGTGCAGTACGTATTATATTGTACGTTGGATGTACGTAGACGCGTCGCAAATCGTATAGATTATCGCTGGAGATTAGTTATATAAAATATAATATATTAAACGAACTTGTTTGCGTCCGCAGAGTAATACAGCAAAGTGCTGTTGACCAATTGTGTATTGAGATATATATATATATATTTATGCGTGGAAGTTCACGCACACTGTATATAACAGCGAAACTTCTGAATAGCGGACACTGTCGATCATCGGAAACGTTCTTCAACGGCGGCCGTTATTCGGTTTGGAATGGAACGGCGGGCAAAGGTTTTATTTTAACGTTACGCTATAACACTGCGAATTTAAAGAATTCTGTATTGGAATTTCGTTTTAAAATATATATAATCTACGTCTAATAAAAACGATACGCGGTTCGAATAACAATCGCCTTTTGAACTCACGAAAAGCGGTACAAACAGATTCGTCTCCGTTTTTCGCTTCTTCCGCGATTTGTTTCTAACCTTTTATACTGTAGTTTTTTTTTTAATTCGCTCTCGATCTCTCGACTTCCCCTGCGTGTCCGATCGCTACTCTTTACGATTTTTCCGAGTCCCGTTTTCCCGACTCCTTCGGATGAAGAGACGTTCCTCGGGCGTTCGAAGAAAAAATCACTGCTGTCGCCTCCTCCGTGGTTTTTCGTTTCGCGTTATTAACATCCCTTCCCCTCCTTTCACTACATTAAAAAATTGACCCGAGGCGCCAAAATTCTAAATACGTCCCTGCAGGCAGTGCGATATTTGGATAATGTAAACATACAGTCGTGACAATATAATTTCAAAATAACAACGTATTCTCGAAATGTTGTGTTAAAAATAGTAAAAACAAAAATATTGTACAATAAACGTTTCAAACATTTATTTTGTTCAAAACTATTTTAATCAGCAAATGTGTTCAAATAATTTTTAAAAAGTAAGAATTAACGAAAAACTCAAATAAGACGTTTTGAAAACGTTAACGTTTTTTAATCGCTGTATGGGGGGACGTGTTACCGAAATAGAAAACGTGTCTTCTCCCGTCGTCTGTATTATTAAAGCGTAAACGTCGGCGGGGGTTTTTTTCTCCATCTTTTGTCGATAAAACTGATTTCACTGGGAATCTTGTGTGTGTGTTCAAACGAAAAATTAGAGGGGTCAAATACTCCACCGCATTGAGCACGTCACTTTTTATAAACGCCTGTGTAGCTAAGCTATACGTGTACGAAGAGGTAAAACGAAATTTGTAATCATAAGGTGAAAAAACGAAGCTATTTTTTTATTGTAATTAATTAATTTTTTAGTTTTCTTCTGGTGTATCGTTAGTGTAATCCGTATCCCCGTATCTGGTAAAATAAAACGCAGAAATTTTGTGTCCTCGGTATATAGACGTTTTTAT
Organism: Chaetogeoica ovagalla; assembly: GCA_032441825.1. Classification (NCBI taxonomy): domain Eukaryota; kingdom Metazoa; phylum Arthropoda; class Insecta; order Hemiptera; family Aphididae; genus Chaetogeoica; species Chaetogeoica ovagalla. Next base: position 915,792 of record CM063743.1, on the reverse strand, counting down.
ATTTTCTTCAGTAATGAATTAAATAAAACAGATATGTGCATGTGAATCGAATATAGCAATAATTCACTCGTCGAATAACAGAATTCGATTTATTTTTTTTTGCATATTTATTAGAATTTAATCAACAAAATTATAATTTTTTTTTTTTGAACATTTTGGTGAAAACTTTTTCGGGTTTTATTGCGTTCTTCTCTCCGCGAATCGCGATCGTACAGCCTGTACAGCCATATTATTTGATGGTCTTTTCTGTTATAAAACAGTTGTACGCCAGTATTAAATTAATGTTCCGATTCGATAAAAGCGAATAAATACTAACAAAATCTTTATCATGATATAACCGAAGCAATGCGCGTTTCTCGCAATTGATTACGTGTCGACAATAAGCGTTAAACGTATTAATATACACGATATTGATTGACCGATGCACACGACAATGTTTTTGAATTGACTTTTTAAATTTTTGCTCTTGGACGGAGGGGTTTAAACTTGCGCAGCTGAAGTGTTAAAAAAAAATTGCAAGCCGATTACTTTTTATGCGGACCCGCTTCTTAATTAATACGAAATGTAAAAAAAAAAAAAAATGTTCATATAATATATATACGAACCATTAAAACGGTGGTCCACGTATGTTACTTTTTAGAGTCTCCCATAAGCGTGTGTCGAGTACTTTTCATTACAGCGTACAATATAAAATATATGTAAAGTTGTAAGAATCAACTGTGTGTTATTATAATGTATACGGCTGTCATGCGTAAAACATACGTTTTATATTATCGCGACGTTTGTATGTTCACGACTAAAACTATAAATTCAACAAACGCTTAACCGTGCAAACGAATATTACAATCACACGCATGTTCGTAAACCGTACTCGATAATGTCGTAAAACGTTTAAAAAGGAAATTCGATGAGAGTTTTCATTCGTATATAATAATAATATAATAATAATATTTTCGTCGCATTTCTATTTCCTGTATGCAGATTAATGAAAAGTGGGGTGTTCGGAATTTCGATTACGAACGTCCTGCTTTTTTTTTCTCCTGGTCTTTTTGGTCCACGCGAATGGGGTTAATAATAATATTATATGTTTAACACGTTTTTTTATTATTATTATTATTACGTTTATTCGAGAATAAAATACAATAAACATTGAAAGTCCTACTTAAGATAATGATGTAATACACATGTTATAAAAATAATAATCGCTCACGCTGCGCGCCTATGTAATATTACGTCCGTTGATGTATGTAGAACGATCGTTTCCGCGCGCTTTAAATCGTGTGAAACGGACAATTGTTCATTTCCATATTTGTTTCGTATTCATCCGTAATGAAATCGTTGATTTTGCAACGAAATTTATCGGGTAAAAATTACGCATATTTTCTATCGTTTTAAACGTATTTTTGAAAAATATCCAACGTTATTGTTCTCGTTTTTAGCTTAAACCAACTGTTAAACACGCTTTTCGAATTTAACTATTTATATCTCATCGTTTATTTATTCAAATACATTTCGAATTAATAAACAATCGTTTCGTTCGCTCACACATAGCATTCGAAAGTATTGTTCGATATACGTAAGACTTTGTTTTCAATGTAAAACGTTAAAATTTTGTAAAAAAAGTGAATTGTAAAAGCGTATTCAATGGCATCATAATATATTGATTATTTCAAGCGCATATTCGCATCATAATCGGTCCTAACGACACGTTCTCTGCCACTCGATTCATACTTGAATTTGATAATAACATCGTCCACCTGGCCAACACATGTAACATAAAATACAGCGCGCGCGTTTTTAATTCACTTTCATTACAATTGTTATTCGTTGTTATCGAATAGAATGTTATAAAACGTTCGGCAATATATTACACGAATAGTGATTTTTAATACACACACACACACTACGCTCATTAAGAGAATCGATTATTCCGTTTATTTAAAGGCATTTTTCATACTTGTAATATTATAATACAGTAAATCGAATCCGTTGTCGGAATTCGTAAAACGCCGAATAAAAATTACATTTCATGTTTTTCATATTTCCGTATTCAACGTAATAAAAGCCAATATGCACGCACTATTAAAATTGATTATTTCGATTCGAAATTAATGTAAACAAACAGTGGTCGACACTCGTGTGTGTCGTGATAAAAAAAAATCATTAAAAATTTCCGTTTTATTTTCTCGTTCCTTCTGCACCGTAATTTTATCATACTCATATCGTTATTTTGTTTTTAAGTCGTATTTTCTAAGACTTATGAGAATTGGACGCGGTCACAGCACGGTACGGTGAATGTCGAAAATTTACCGCCGACGACGTTTCAACAGAAATGTTAATAAAACACTCGGGTTTCTCTGTTAGTTCTTTTTGAAAATTCGAATTTTACACACTTAAAAACAAAAAAAATAAAAAAAAAATAGCCGTTACAAACGGGGTGAGGGGGTGGTTTTCTTGAAAACATCCGTAAATCCGGTATATAGGAATCCGGTAATAGTTTTTCGGTTCTTAAATATAAATAAAACTGAAATTGCGTAGGATCGGTTTTTCTTGTTTTTTTTTTGATGATAGTCGATATCGTTCGTAACAAAACTATTGTGAAAACGGAAAAAGCCGCGTGGATTAGACGCGATTTGCAATTGAAAAGCAAAATATAAGAATTTAGCGTACGTACAAAGAAGACGAGAAAAAAAAGTGTCGGGAAAAAAAATAAATAAATAATAAAACGTCGTTGTAAAAATCAACGCGTTTCTCTTCTCAGACACCATATATATATATATATATATATAAAAAAAAAGTTCCCTATTTCGGTCAACCGATTTCATTTTCTCCCTCCGGCCATCTCTCTGTGCGCGCGTGATTTATAGTCGCGATTTTCGACAGGACGAAAAAACGAATTATCGTTATTATTATTATTTTTCTCTTTTTTTTTTTGTCCGCGACCGTCCGTCCGGACGAGAAATGTTTAGACACGGTGGTCAACAGGGGGAAACGGATCTTTCAGGAAACCATTTATTCGTCCGTAGAAATATTCCCCTCCGGGACAACAAACCATCGCGTGTTTAACGTTTATAACACACATGTAATATAATATTATATTTATATACGAATACGAATCGATTATGTATTATATAATACCGTTGAAACGACTCAATTTTATTTCAACTGTCCGTCATCGTAATGCGCCCGACACTGTATTTTACACAGCGCACTACGCGTACATAATATATTTAACGATACGGACCGCGACGGTCAAAATGTTAAACGAACTATATAATAATATATATATATATATAAATAATAATTTATTGTGATGTTCTATTCGCCTTTGCGGATCGCACGTTATTTCGAACGTGTAAATAATATCTACTGTGTAAATAACATTACGAATACAATAATAATAATAATAATAATAATAGAGGTGCCTCCCTCTTCTCTCCTTACAATCGAAAATTGATTCGACAAACGCGTCCATTTTCCGTATCGGGCCGGTAACATAAACGTATGATTTGCATTTTATTGTAATGAGATAAAAAAAAATAAAAATAAAATAGTTATAACACTTAATATTTATTTATTTTTTTTTCAAAATTTTTAAGAAAATAAAAATGACGTACAAGTCTCTCTGTACGCGGTATAGTGCGATAACTACGATACGCGTATTTTCGGATTAATTTTATTCGCGGCACTTGAAATATTCAATAATCGCGTGATCTAGCGTACATTGTTACCGGAATTATTTAAATCACTTGCCGAACGAACGACCGACGAATTGGGGTGACGCGAATTTCGTACAGGCGAAATAAGCAGCGATTGAAATGGCACGTTATTTTAAAACAAAGCTTTAATTATTATTATTATTCAAACGCAATAAATATCAGATTTAATATGCGAACTGGAAACGGAATTGAGCGGGAGACAAAAACGAATATGGACAGAGAAATGGCTTTTTCGAAGAGATACACGTGTCTATTAAGAGAACTCGCAGTCAGTCGACGGTCGTCTTATACAATAAATTTTGACCATTTATTGAACACAACATTACGTTAACACAGCACGCACGTAGTAAGCGATAACAATTAATTATCACTTTTACTACTATTTATTACTGTTTTTTTTTTCTTATACATGGTCGTATTGACAGTACGCTATTTTGCTATTACTTCGTATTAGCCGGACTATGGCCACCTCCTGATTGGCGGCGTACTTTCATCGGAGGAGAGCCTAACGCGTAAACGCTCCATCCTCCCTTCAAACGGTTTTACATTTCGAATTAAAATATAATTCAATTTTTTTTTTTTTTTTTTTTTTTTAGCAAAAAATTAAATAAATCAAACAGTATATATAAAATAACCTATTAAGTAATATAAACGTTTCAATACATTTATCAGGATTTATAAAACAGAAAATTACGATGATAATTCCAAAAGTCTATTTTCATTGTAAACAGAATTCGGCGCGAGAACTTTGGATCTTAATTGCGTTCTTTCCGCCATTTGTGATCGTATAAACCATTAAGTCTTCCCTGTTGATAAAAATGAAGCAATAACCGATTTTTAAATTAATCTTCTATTCGATAAATAATTAACTATTTCAACATGTGTACGTTTGATGTAGAATTTCTCAATTGAGTCTTTCCGGGATATTTTTGCATATTTGTGAACCATACACTCTTTTTATGGGATCGGATTACAAGTCTTCATCATAACGGTTTTCTCAAATATCGAAGTAATAGTTTCTTTTTTACTGTGTCTGTATGCGAGTCGAGCGTGAACGGCAGGTGACGTTAGAATATATGCGTTCATGCAGTAAATTGACCAGTGGGCAAAATAATATTATTTTTAATTGCATTTTTTTTTGTTTTTTTTTTTTTGGTCCTGCGAGTTTTAAACTACATCACCGTATAAGACGTATTTAAAAAAAGAAAAGAGAGAGAACACCGCCTATTAAAACGAACTCAAATTACGTTCCAATATTATAATGTCATAATAGTGTGTTTAAAAATCAATAATAATACCGTCACCGTTTTGTGAAAACGAATAAAGTAGTGTTTATAATATTGTTATTAGGTTATGTCAGGAATTTAAATACAAATGCGCCGCGTAAAATATATAATCAAAAATACAATTTATTCCAATGGTAAATAATGGTACGTTATAATAATATACATTTAGTTTTTTAGTCGAGAGTCGTAAAAAAAAAAAAAATAATAATAATATTAAAAAGAATCGTAAGTATATACACGCATTGCTTGTTAAGAGTGACAAATCCAACGGGATAATAACACGAAAACAAAATGTATATTTTATGTTACACGCTTCGGTAAGTATAATATTATACATAAAATATAATATTATATTTATAATAAGGCCGTATAATGAAATTCCAATGTACAATATATGTATATATAATGTTGAAATTTTAATGAGAAATCAAGTTGTTAATCTCTGAGCGCAATCAAACACGTTTTTTAGTGTTAAAAATTGATATTAAAATCGTATGCGTGTAATACACCTACCGTATATAATTTAATTGGGTGCGTTTGATGAATAATATTGTTTTTTCTCTCCGTGCGAATACATTATAATATTATATTTTAATGCGCGTGTTATTTGTGCGATAAAAAGAAATAAATACCTACTCAAAATAGAAATGTACGCGTGATTTGCGACGTTTCCAAAAATCGATTTTGACAATTCATCCCATATTTTATATGAATTCACGTAAATATAATGTAATTTAACAGTAATTTGTAGAACGAAGAAAATTGTGTTTGAGTTACAATATTATATCTGCCTAAAACTATGTGCAATTTAGATGATATTAATATGTTTTCATATTTCAATCTTCTATATAGATTTTAAAACACTTTTATAATGTGACCGCGATGTAACTGTGGTGCACGTAATAATATTAATATATTTTTTTTTTCCGGTCACGGCACAGATTACTAATAAAAATTATTTTTGGACATGTCGAGATTCGCGCGTATATATATTATATATATATATTTTTTTTTAAGTGTATATTTTATTGGCGCGAATTACCATTTCCAGTGTCAAAAAAGGCTTATAGGCTCCGTTCCAGGAGGAGGCGCATGGAAAAAGTAACAAAAGAAAAAATTAATTAATATCATTCGTATTCTCCGATTTACAATTTTCAATACGATTTAATCAAATGTCTTATATAATAATAATTGTTATTAATTATTAATTATGCGGATTATCATATGTTTACGTTGCCATCGCCTTCGCTGACGGTCTTTTTCGACGGTCATCCGTATCAATTCGATCACATTTGAAACGCGCGTCGCCGAACAGAGGCGATTCTTTTAAAAACAATAAAAAATCTCGCTGTTTTCAACGCGTTTCATAATAATAATAATAATAATAAACACGAGATTGTCAGCGCGACGGAATCTATGGTTTTTTTTATTCTCCGAACACAAACGCCGTGTTCTATAACCAAAAGCCATCTGACACGTATGATAAAAGCCGTATATCATATTAAAGTCGTCCCGATCATTTCTCCTAACAGAAATTGTCTTCCTCCCCCACCCCCCCCCGTCCGTTTATTTATTATTCCTTCCGTCGCGACGAGGCCGCCCATATCATTATTATCATTAACAAACATCCCCCCCCCATCGGCGTATTCCACTTTTCTTCTCGTCATTACGGTACTGATATTTTTTCCCCCGTCATTGGTTAACGACAGTCGGTCCGTCTAATGCGAAAAACATCGTTCTCCGAGTCCACCGTGTTCCCGTCGTTTTTTTAGTTTTTCTTTTATCCCGTTCCTCCGCGACGCGAAAACACAATATTTTTATACGCCACATAACGAGAGCGCGTGCGTGTATACATATATATATATATTTTTTTTTTTTTACCCCGAGCGTATTATCGACGAAATACTCGAGGCCCGCCGATACACAAAACATTTTTTTTTCTTCTATTTATATATATATATATATGAAAAGAAAAGAAAAAAAAAAAATACTAGAAGAGACATTCGGGCCAACGCGATGCTGTTGTATGCGCCGCAACGTGCGCGCGCCCCGGTATATTATTATTATTATTATTAATAACGGGGAAACGAAATGTTTATTATCGACTCGAATCGCGGCTATACGTGTGTGTGCATGCCGAGTTTTTCAGTTCGCCGTATAATAGAACGTGTGCCCGTTGTGTTACGTCTCAGACAGTGTGCGCGAGACGACCGGGCGGGAGAGGGCGTAGGGCGTAGAGGTCGGCGATGTTGAAAAGGAACGCGCGAGCGAGCGAGCGAGCACACAAAAGTATAAAACTTTGGCCGGGCTCGCGCGTACAAAAGAACTGCGCGCGTCTGCCGCCCCGGCCGGCGGCAATTACTTTCTTTTCATCGACGAGATTTCGTCTTTATTTACCGTCGTCACCGCCGCCCGCCCGTCCGCGCAATACCTTATCGCCGCGCCTCAAATGTATAATAATAATAATAATAATAATAAATCCTCGTCGTTCCGGTAATTTCTTCAGAGGGACAATCCCACAATCCAATGATCTCTCCTAAACACGTATTTTTCTCCGCCGCTATTACTGTTCTTTTCACGTTCCGTACACGCGCGTGTGGCGTTTTGTATGCGCGCGCGCGCGCGCGCGTGTGTGTGTGTCTTCCTGCAGCTATACAATTGTCCGTACACGACGACGTTTAAGGGACAAAAAAAAAAAAAGAAGAAAAAAAAAAAAAAGATCCCTCTTAGAATAACGCGCTTGGTTCGATCGATTTGAAAGGAGAAATGTATTTTTGACCGATGTCAAAAGACCGAGTCGTTGCGCTCTAATGGAATTGTGTTGCGGCGCAACTACTGTCTGTTGTTAAACAACCTCCGTTGGTCGGCGGGGTATGAAGCCGTGTGACACTTAGATGCGCGAGGAAAGCGGTGACGTAATTGATGGTTTGGGGCAGGGGGGAATCCACATTTTCTTTCGTTAAAACAAATACGAAAATTTTCTTCGAAACAAACTATCCATGTTCGTTTATTCAAACTAATGTTTCATAAAAACAAAAACTATAATCGTTCCAGGATTTCAAAACCATTTCGACGGGTATATATCCCGGAGACGTGTCGCGGCGTTTTGTCAACTATATGTATAATATATACCAGCGGCCGCGGGCTCGATAGAATTTTCATTCGCGATCGGTAACGAATATAACATTTTCAGTTAATGTACACGGATTTAGATGAATAAAGGGATCGGATGGGCTGGTAGCGTTTTTTCGGTGAATATATAACTACGTGTATGTACTTTTTTTTTTTGTACGTTTAAAATAATCTAAACGAAATACAAATCGGTTTCGCGCACCGATACGAAGTCGGAGCGAACTATTAAAAAAAAAAAAAAAAAAATTGATTTTCGTGTATACGGTTTTTCGATGCTATTTTTTTTTCCAGCGTATTAGAAGTGATTTTTTTTTTTTTTGTTTTGCTACATATTTATCGAATTTCACAGGGATTTCAGGAAAGAGACGATTTCGTTTAAACTTACGGTTGATTATTATTATTATTAATAGTGTCTCGAATTGAAATAACGGATTTTATGGAAAAACGACAGACGCGCGAATCGTTAAAATCAATCGAAATGTCGAACGTTCTTTGGAAGTGGAACGTCGTCGTCGGGTGACGACGAAAGAGAAGCGACCGAGGACGAAAACGTCGCACTAAACAAACAATAATATACAATTAATACGGGGAGCAGTCGGGGACGTTTTACTTTAAAATGATTTGAATACATTAATTAGTTCCTTAACTTTTGCATACCGTTTTGAAAATATCATTGACATTGGCAAAAAGCTCGATTACCGTCAACGCGTCAGTTTTAAATCGAAAATATAGATAAAACAATATTTAAAAATCGAATAAGAAAAAAACAATATATCGCATACGTATTACGTATTATATAAAATGCGAAATTGGAATTTATTTTTATTCGACTATTTTTTATTTTTTTTTTGTAAAAATCTCGTGTTGAATAATATTGGTGAGCGCGGAGTAAGCGTTCTCTTAGGTTTTTCGGCCTTGTGCAACGGCGTTATATTATCGTCCTTGGGGGCGGGGGACAAACTAATTTATCCTAATACCGGAGAGTTTTTTTTTTCTCGTTTTTGTCAATCAATACGTGTTTTCATTACCGTCTGAATAAACGAACGTTGAAATAATAATAATAATATATTAATTGTAATGGCGTTTTTTGTACCTTAGATAAAAAGAGAAACACCGGTCCTTTTTTCCGCATTATCGTCTCTCTCTCTATATATATGTGTGTGTGTGGGCGCGCGCGCGCTCACGCTCTTCTGTATCGCCGTCCCTTTGCCGGATATCGCGCGCGAGATTCCTATTCACCGCGATAAAAAGTTGATATCATCATCAAAGGCGAAATCTCCCTGTGCCCCGTGTGTGTGTGTGTGTGTTCCTCTCGGTTCCGCGACCCACGCGCCCCGCCGTCACACCCGATTTCACTCGACCCACGTAATCATCATAATATGCCCAAAGCTTTTTGTATACGAACACAGGAGGACTCTACGACCGTGTCTCTTTTGTATTTAGACACGAGCCGTGTACGCCGGGCCGGGCCCTGAAACAAATAAGCGCGAGAGCGTATCTATATCGTACGGACCGCGGGACCACTCTCACTAGTCACTAGGTAGTACACGCATTTCTTCGTGCGCGTATATAACACGCACGCACGCACGCACACAACACGCGTACACAAAACGACGCGTCGTGTAAATGGTAAACGTATAAATGGAAACGTCCGAATTAAATTCAACGCGATATTGTCTTCAATGCCTCCCGTGTATTCGCTGTGTTTTATCGTTTTTTCTGTTTTTGTTTTCGTTTTAAACGCCGCAACGCGCGTAAATCACGAAATAACATTTCGTAATATTAATTTACGAACGAAACGAAATAAATAACGAATGTACGCAGTGGCGCGGCGAATTCAAATATTTTTAAACGGTTTCAGTGCCGCATCCGGGATTTTTTCAAGGCGAGTGGGGGGGGGGCGGGGTCTAAAAAACTACATTATGAAAAACAAAACTTTTAATAGATAATCCGTATCTTTATATCACTCGACACTCAATATCGCACAATATAGAAAAACAGTGTCGCACCGGTTATTATAATATAATATAATCAATAAATTGTTAACGCCCGGTGTCATCTATATCGTATGCGAAATTTTAACAGAAAAATATGAAAGTTGTATCAGTATTTGGATTTTCGTCTATAAATGTAATACTATTGCACTAGTCAAGGAGGCGGGGTCCACACCCCCTTGGATGCGCCACTGAACGGTTTTCCGATACCCATCCACGCATCCAACGAGTCACAACCTAACCTAATCCGTCGGCTATCGAATATCGCGCACGAACATATTTTTACACCGGGTTTTCGTCGCTTCCTCAAAAATTGTCGTACAAGCAGACACCCAGTTATAGCCGCCAGTGACGAACGACAAACGCATAAAGAGAAGACACGCTAAGATATTACATTTATTACTCGTTTACAGTGTAGTATTTGTTGAATTTTCGTGACTGCCTTAACGGCTAGTGGATACCACTGTTTTTGTTTGTTTGCTATTTTCCTGCATTCATAATTATAAAACTAAACGATTACCCGTCCGCACACCGTCCCTTTGAAAAAGTCAGGGGCGGCCGCCTCCCGTTTGTCCCCTTCGCCACGCCACTGCGATTGTGTGTGTGTGTGTGCGTCTCATCGATATTCCGTAGTTAGGTTACGGTGAATTGCGTCCCCTAAATGTCGTGTAGTTCTAAGCAACACTGAAATAGCGCCTTTTCATTCTTATCCCTATGAGTTTATCCGGCAACCGATACAGGGACGTACTCAAAAAAAAAAAAAATTATCGGAGGGGGGAAGTGTTCTTTTGAAAATCAGTTATTGAATATTGGAACATTTCTTTTTTTCTTTTTAATAAATATACGAAATTTTATTACGAAAATTAACTATACTTATAATACCTTATGCATAATATAAACATAGATGTAACAAAAAGAGTCACAGGACTGAATCTAATTTTCTTGAAGTTTTAGCCATTACGGCGGAAGAAAATATCTTTACAATTAACTTCTAAATACACTTAAAATAGTATACTGTTGTGTCTCGTGCAAATACTGTACACGAAAACATTTACGACAACGTCCATAGTAAATTATAAGGGAGACGTTATTATTTTTACAACATTCTCATGCGCAGTAATAGTTCAGTCGTGTGTAGCCTATAAGATATTTCCCTTGTCTGTGTGTACATATTTAGAATTTTTTTCACACCCCCACGTCAATGCGTATAATTTTATTTTACTTATAAATCTTGTTTAAGTATTGTTATTTTGTCGAAATTAAATTAAAATTTGTTGGATAGTTTGAAATGTCTACGCCACGGCTAAAATATAATATATGAGTCGGGGCGGTGTATTAGTGGGCCGCGAGCGAAGAAGTTTGGGAGGAAACGTTGTACATAATATTATACACATTTTTTTTTTTTTGGTATACATGCTATTATATACGTTTAAATTTTATTATTATCGTTTGTTTTATCGGAGGAAAACGCATTTTAAACGTATAATAATATAATATATTCCCGACTATTGGACTTTTGAGTGGAAAATTAATTCCCGTGGTGTTTGTATAATATTATAATAGCGCGGGGTTTGGTGTACACGGGAATTTGCTATGAATTGCGTCTTCGACGAGAATATATTATATACAGCGGCTATGGACCAACACGGGAAATTCTTCATTATTGATATTACACTATAATATTCCGGTGTACAGAATAAACAGATATAAAACGATTTTACCGCGTTCGTGGAAGTGAAATCAATTAATATGAAGACTATATCGTAATATTACAACAGAGTACATATTATTATTATTATTATTATTATTATTATTATTATTATTATTATTGTTATTATTATTGTATAATGTTATGTGATTTTTCGTGTACAATATTTACGTTAATATTGGCCACAATATTTGATTTGTGTTTGTGTTTATTTAATAATTTCTTTATTAAGGCCGTATTGGGCCGTTTATCATTCACTGTGTATAAAATGTACGATAAATTAAAATATTACGTCGGAGAAGTTTATTTTAGGAGGGAACACAACGTATTCGATTTGAACAAATTAAAATATATTTTACACACACACACAAACATTTCGTATATTTACATCGTATATCCTTCAATATGTTTTTAATAGGCATATAATAATAATAATATTATTAATATTATACTTTGACGTTTACATATTTGATACGCGATGATATATTTGATACGATACGTCTGTTGGTATACATAAACGTAGCCATGGAGGTCTGCAGGGTATGCCACTGCATATACCCTGGACGCCTATAACGAAAATAACAATTTTTATTCTGATTTTTTGAAAACGGCTATTATTCGTTATAATCAATAAATTATTAGAATAGCTCATAGTTGTCTTTTAATAACGTGAACCGTCATCACTGATAAAAACAAATGATGAAATAAACTGCTCCTCGTAGAAAACGTAAATCTCACACTTATGGACTTGATGTTTGGTTACGGAGTGGCTGACGGTGCATCTAATCTTTAACAAGTTTACTGTTGCTTGACAAAAAAAAAAAACTCTCAGTTATTCCAGCTGTAGTACATAATACGTGATAGGTTGTTTTCTAAGCTGACACAAGTAAAACCTTAGTCAAGAACTACTATATGGCTCAAGAGCGATCGAACACTTTAATGTTTATTACAGTAGAACGACGATTTGCAGTAAATATTGACGCATATATCGTAATTAGAAATTTATATGAATATATAAATGATGTATTGTAACCATACAGGAGTAATACCTTTCTTAGTTTTTATTAAAATTGTCTTTTTGTAAAACCATGGACAAGCGCAGTGCCGTAGTTAGAGATGGTTCGCGAATTGGACGGTTAGGTTAGGTTAAAATTTTGTTTTGCCAAAGGTGCAACGTATATAGGTTAGCTATACAACACTGGATAAGTGTTGTCTTATGGAATGTGTTATGTAATTATAAAATTCTGTCTTAACGTAAAATTATATTTATATTAACTGTATAACCGCCATATTAACTTTCATGTCTGGGCCTTAAAATAAATCTTATACCGCGATATTTCACATACTGTTATAGGACTTATATCTAATATTTTGTACTCAAGTTGGTCTAGCAAGTTAAAGTATAAATGATTAAAATTATTTATTAATTAGCAATACGTTTTGGTCATTCGGTTAATTAATAATATTTCCTTCATAAATGAATACAAATTAGTTTATTTTGGGTTTTGTGTGACGTAACTTATTGAAATGATCCTAATCTTATATAATTCTATAAATATAAATACTAAATAGTCATTTAGGAGGCGTGGAAGCAAAATCCTCACGATTTACTCTAGTACATCGCTACCTTGCTTGCCCTGGACAAGAAGTCTGACTACGTCTATATATATATATATATATGAATAAAATGCTTGTTAAAAGTTAAAAAAAAATTGTATTTTTTGCCCATCTGTTTTGTTTATACCAATTGTTACTGTTAGATTTGTTTCTTTTTTTAATTAAAAAATAAATACTATTACAATAACGCGTGATAAGCGATTATTCAATATTATTTTTGTTAATATAATAATAATAATATTATTATTAATATTATTCTAACATTATATAAATGCGGCGTCTCATCTCGCCGATACATTTTCAGACGCTAAACATGAAAATTTTATTTGTCCAAAACACACATTTGTCGAAATTTTTACTAGTTCGTTCTTATGAATTTTTTTTATTTTCGTTCGTAATTTTCTCAAAAATTTTTTTGAAAAAAAAAACCTATATAAAATATCGCTAAAATTCATTTCGTTACTGAAAAGAAGTAAAGACCGATACGGAGAACACGTTGTACACCGACAAAAAAAAGAAAAAAAAAACCTATTTCGTTGTAAAACACATTGTACATTATTTGCTTCACTCAGAATTTTAAAATAATAAAAATAAAATACATATCGAATAGTAGAAAATATACTTTTGAATAATTATCGTAGTGCGTAAATATAAAACGTAAAATATTATACGAATTTAATGTACTATTAATTACGATTTTGTATCGCTTCAGTGTGTATAAATAAAAACTGTGTGAAACTAAATAATAACTACAGAAGACCATCAATGTTATCATCTATTCGACTTAAGACATTAAAAACCAGTTTTTTTTTCTTTCCATTTTGGCAATTAATATTTATGACCGCGGGATTCGTTATTATACATACGCATTATATTATACTATCGTATAATAATAATAATAATAATAATAATAATAATAATAATAATAATAATAATAATAATAATAATAATGAGAAAATACAATACAAATTATTATGCGCGCATAGGTACGTGCTGTAGTTGCTGCACATAACCACGTTGTAATAAATCTGACAAGTCGATTTAATAGCTTTTTATAATAGTTATTAAGAAATAAATAATATTTAGGTAATACAGTAACAAATTACGTATTCTAAAAAGGAGGAGGTTGAACGCGCTAGATTCGTTACGCTGAAATAGTGCGTAATTTTTACAACGAAATAGAAAAGTTTTAAGGGAGTAGGTTTTGTTTCAGTGGCATAAGCGAAGAAAGTGTTCGAAGGGACTAAAACAGAGTTATATAAGATTAAAAGTCGTACATTATATATATATAAATATATGAAATCCCCTCTCCCCGTTGTGTAAAATCGCTACAATGTATTATAATAATTTTATAAGTTTCAAATGATAGGCTATAACTTCCGATCACGCACCGAAAATATTATAGCAATAATAATAATAATAATGGTAATAAGTACTCGGTCCTTCAGCGAAGCTCATTGATTATAGTAATTCAATTATTATATTTCGGAATTAATGTTGTATGTCCAAGCGTACATCTTAATTACGTATTCTTTTTGTTAAATAACGAATTAATAATTTTTCAAGAAACTTTTGTACATTTCAAAAGAAACCCTTCGGTTACGTATCGAAAAAAAAAATTATCAATTTTAAAATCATTATTTATTTTTCATCCCCGAACGCCATATTAATTTTAAAATAAAATACAATGAAATAAATATGGGGAAAAAATCGTTACGCAATAATTAAATTATTAATAAGTAAAAAAAAAAAAAAAATTATGGTCGTTTTGACAAATACATTAAATCGTGAACGTCAATTATTATGCGGTATAAAACGAGTTCGTTTATAGTACGTCATTATTAAAATATTTAAAACGACAGCGAAAATACGAAAAAAATATTAATAAATAATTTCGATTGAAATCGTTTTGTTTAATAATAATGTATAGTAGTATTTATCATGCACGCCTAATGAAATCGGCGCTCGAGATTTTTATCAACATTTCGTTTATATTATTATAATTATTATTCGTCATTTAGTTTAATTATATATAAAGTATTTTCTCGCCGATATCGAATTTTCGAATCTTTTTTTTTTTTTTGTTTTCAATTAAAACATTGTACGATCGGAAACCGTTAATTTTTTTAATTAAACGAAAAACGCGTAAAACATTTAGTTTAGTAAACATTTTTTTGTTTTTTTATTTTTTTTGTCTCCGGAATAATAAGTATCCACGTAGTCTTCAGTGTTCCGGTTGCGTTAGTAAAATTAACTCTTATCCTACGTTATTCTGATTGCTGTTATGTGTATACACAACTAGTTGAATTACTTGGCTTCGTCCGTGCGCAGTCCTCATCGAAAATGTAATTATTTATATATTATTATTCGTATGATTCATAACGCATATTATAATTACGACACGAATATTAACAGCGTCTACGGATCGCTATATTAATAATATATTTTTATATGCAATTTAATAACGCGCGTTCGATTTTTGGACGACGTTGTCGATAATGATAATTTCTTTTTTCACAATTTCGGTTAGGTTAGGTTGACCTATACCAATTTGTAAGAGAAACTTTGGACGATTTTTTTGCGCGTGTAACACTCGTTAAAAGGACTCGCACGTTTATGGCAAAACCGTAACATCTCATCAGCTAAAAAATTACAAAATGATATACCTGGGAATATGCGAGCGAGTACTTTGAATAACTGCGCTTGCGCGCGATGTGCAGTTGAGATAAACATTTTTGGATGAAACGAATTGGGCGTTTTGTTCAAAAAAAAAAAAAAAAAAAAAAAAAGAAAGATTTTCGCTAGCGGGTGGTAATGAGTCTGTTTCAATTGTCTGGATTTCAATTGGCGATTTCTAATATTATCGTAGATTCCGGGCGAAGCAACGATGCTATTGGTTTTACAATCATGTTTTTTATTGTTTTTTTTCTTCCGTGTACAACATTTTTTTTTGACCAGAACGATTGTTTCCGAGCCCATTACACGCGCGTATCCCGTTTTCGTGTATCGAATTTTACTAGAGTCTATAAGAGTTCATTTTTCGATTTTCTCAATATTGTTCATTATAGAATACTGCAGCAAAGATCGGAACACTCCTTTTGGTACAGAATTGTTCGATACACAGATATAAGAAAAAAACACACACACACACATCATTGTAAAACCAATACACACGGAATCTAAAATATTAATAATAATACGCGATAAATCGAATTATATGAGAAAATCGCCACCAGGGACAAAGTCGTAGTGTGTATTATGAATTATTATTATTATTATTATTGTATAAACACGCGTAGGGACAAGTGGGAGAGAGCAACAGAGGAACGGAATATTATATTAGGAGGAGACGACCAGCAGCAGCAGCAGCAGCAGCCGCTGTGTACCGGCGCGGGGACAATTAAATGTAAATGCGTAGTCGCGGCGAAGGGGTTAGGGGAAAACGAATATAATGAAATGAAATCACGAGCGGCGCCGCGCGACCTGCCCTCGTCATCGTCACTCGTAAAGAAGCAATTTCGACTGCGCGTCGCCGTGCCGTGCGGGGAGACCCTATTTGCACGTCGCGAGGAAAACGGCGAATAATCGAATATTGTTGGCGGCGACGGCGTTTCATTTTTATTCCCGCGAAAAAGGCCGGAAA
The DNA here is from genome assembly GCA_032441825.1 of Chaetogeoica ovagalla. NCBI lineage: Eukaryota > Metazoa > Arthropoda > Insecta > Hemiptera > Aphididae > Chaetogeoica > Chaetogeoica ovagalla. The sequence continues at coordinate 898,693 of CM063743.1, read as the reverse complement.
GGACGGGGCGGCGGACGGGGGGGGGGGGGGGCGCGAACGACAACGACGACTTACGGTGATGATGAACGATTGTTTCCCCAGCAGCAGTCGCTTACGTGTGTTCGCGACAAACGCGCGTCGCAGCGCAGTTGTAATCACATTTCGTATGGGGTACGCCGCGCCGCGCGCAACAAATCGCGTGCGTTATTATTGTAATATTATTATTATTATTATTATTGTTATTTATGTTGGGAAACGATTTTTTTTTCTCCCCTCCCTCCCCCCCATTCCGTAATAGTGATTTTTCTGTTTTTATTTTTCGTCCCTGCGATTTTCCGCAAACGCTGCGACACAAACACGGTCTCGTCATTTCCCGTGCCGGATATTGCATATTTATTTTTCGCGCCCACACACACACACGGATCGCCGTCGATTCCGCCGCGACGCGCTCGACACGGCGGCGGCGGCGCGACGGGAGAAAAACGTTTTTCGGACCGACTGACGCGAGACGACGACGGCCGGCCGGTCGGTGTTCTCCGTCGTCGACGAAAAACGAAAAACGAGAAAAATCGATTGGCGAAAAATCAAACATAAATTAATCGATAGGAGGTGATCGCGTCGAACACTGTCGTCGTCGCGCGAAATCGTTTTATGATCTTATTAAATGTAAATTTGAAAAAAAAAAAACCAAACAATAACGTTTTAAACGTATAAACAAATTAAAAAAAAAATAAATAAATAAACAGCGTTAAACAATTATTGTTTTGTTATTTAGCAGTACATTATTATATTACACTAGTAAAACGTTACAATTTGAATGGCGACAAACGACTTGGGAACACACACACACAATCATATATCACATCATTTGCAAATCATATATAATCATATAATATGATATTAGATGCTTCTACTGTTGTCGATCGTACGTTAAATTTCAGTGTACTCCGACGAATGCGCTCTAATGTCCGCTTTCATTTCGAATAAAATTACGGAATTTCTTAAATATTACTGTTTACACCGTAAACGGTAATTTTATTTGGAGAATAAATGCGAGTAACAACAACTGGTATGCGTCGCGCACTCACAAAATCCCGCGATCTCTGATTTTTCTCCTGTACGTTGATCGTTTTTGTTTCGTGTGCACAGCCGGTAGTCTCAGGCGTTTGTCGCGAAAAGACGCGGAAACGCTCGCGATTTTCACATTAAGAAATACATTGATACAACAAGGACGTACGACGACGGCCCATACTCTTTCTGGATCATGAACGTCAACGGTTATCAAACAGCACACGGGGAAAATTGTGAATAAAATGTATTTTTATTCAGTAATTTGTTATTGACTCGCAATGTCCGTGTGCACATAACGCGAACACTGTTCAGTACACAGTTCCCCGATTGCGATGACGGACAATGTTTTATTAGCGATTTGGTTGGTTTAGAAAGAACACGATTATGTTATTATAGACATAATTGTCTTTATTTTTTTACGACAGACTCGTAAGCACACTCACGTTCAATTCAAATTATTCTGTTTATTGGCAAAATATTGTAACACGCTTTATTTTTAATATTAAATGAACAATAATGATAATCCCGAAATAATAAATATTGCATGGAAACGAGCACATCTTGCATTCGACGGAGATGAATAGACGGCGTCTCTTTACGGCTTCCGCTGACCTAAAGATAAACCGCAGAATATCGATTTTAGAATTTTTATTATCACTTGTGTAAGTTATAATGGAAATATTTAAAATTCGGTATAAGTCCACTTATACGGACAATTGAAAATATTTGCAAATTTGAAAAAATGAACTTCATATTATCGTAATCCTATGATATTATATGTATTTATATTTATAAATAAATACATAAAATTAATTATGATTTATTAATCGTTCATCGAAATTGTTATAAATCACAAAAATTATTTATAATTCCAAACGTGCATTTAAAAGTTGACAAATTGGAAGATTTGTGAAAAGAAAATATACCGATTAGTATTGTGAAATCATATGTAGGTACATTAAAGAAAAAGAGTGGAGTCAACAGATAAGAAATAATTAGAATAACTTTTATAGGATGTTATATTTGAGAAAGAAAAATTTTAATATATTTATTAGTTCAATTGCTATCTGAATCAGTCTAAAATTTTATTTGAAATGACCTCGAAGAATATCTGAATAATCACTAAAAATTGTAACTATATATTTGTTAACATTTCATAACACTGATCTAGGAAATATTGAATTGAATTTGTAATTTTCAAAAGCTATGTATCAAAATTAAATGTAATAATATTAAGGTATAAAATGAATAATAAATAACTTACGATTTTTTAGTGCTTTTTTTACTTGATCGAACAATAACAATAATCATAATTTCAAACCCACAGATACAAAGAGTTGACAATTTGGAAAATTTTCAAAATATTTTTACAACGGAATATTTTTTTTATATAACATGTACAAGACAGTAATGCAGTGAACGCATCGAATAACTTTAACAACATTTATATCTAAATAAATAACATTTAGATAAAGTATAATTTTAAAATTTTAAATGTTTACTTCCATTACTTTTATATAACTATAATTATAATATATATAGCAATAGCATACGATTTGTAACATTAATTTAACACTTTCATTTCGTAAAGAAGAAAATTTAGATATATTTTGATTTTATTATATTTTACTAATTAATTATATACGAGGGACAAGAGTGGAGATATCAAATAACAAATAACTATTATAACGTAACAATATAGTATAAATTATTAATACAAACAAGTACATATACATAGTATAAATTATTATTTATGAATGAAAAAAAATTGATATCTTAATTGGTTTAATTGCTACTTGAATCTTTTTAAAATTTATTTGAAACGACCTCGGAGAGCATCGAAATAATTACTAAATTTATTACTACAGATTTATTAATAATTCGTAACACTTATTTAAGAAATATTAAATTGAATTTGTAATTATTGAGAGCCATATATCAAATTAAGGGGATTGGAAGCGGCGATTGTCTGTCTCTCTCTATTACACACGTAACATAGCAATTTAGACCATTTCTATTTCCAACGTACCGATGGATCTAGTGATGCGATAAGGATTCTGAAAACTGATCTGAATTCTTCGTGATGTCTTCTTTAGAACGACTTTCCCACATTTTTGATTTTGTCCCCCTAAGTCCCTCTAAAATTACCTTAATATATTTAGACATTTAAAAATTGACATTTTCAATTATTGTGAAAACCAAATGTAAAAAATTAAAAAAGTAGGAAAGTCGTTTTAAAGTAGATTTGACGACGAATTCAGATCAGTTTTCAGAATCCTTATCGCATCACTAGATCCATCGGTACGTTGGAAATGGGATTTCGTGTTTTTCAAAAACGGTAGCCGTATTTGCTGACTTGTACCTGCGCGTGCGAGTGTACACACCACCAGCACACCGCACAGTCAATCGAACGTATCTACTCACACAAATACACTGCGTAACGCGAATAAATCATAAAATTGCCTATACACAACCCCTTAATAAATGACCGCTTCCAATCCCCTTAAATATAATAATGTTAGAATATAAAATGAATTAAAACTTACGATTGTCGTTTGCAATTTGCACTTTTAAAATAGTAACAATGTTTATAATTTTAATCTTACATTCTCGTACGATGAGTTGTAAAATAAAAAACCAGGCTCAAATTGTAGAATCATATATATATACATTATATATGTGTGTGTACATATATATATATAATATATACATTATATATGTGTGTGTGTACATATATATATATATATATATATAAATATATATGATTACTAAATTTATAGACTTATTAATATTTCATAGCACTGATCTAGGAGAAATATTAAATTGAATTTGCAATTTTGGAGGGTTTCATATCAAATCGAATGAATGAAATGGATAAAAATGAATAAAAACTTACGACTTATTAATGCATCTATAACTAATAATATAATAACAACATTTATAATTTCAAACCGGTAGATACAAAGAGTTGACAATTGTATAAAATTTATAATATACTATATACGTCTTATATAACATGTACAAGTCAGAAGTTCAAATCAACAAGTAACAAATAATTCTATTAATAAGCATATAATTTTAATAATTTTTATATCAAATAAATAATAAAATTTCAAAATTTTAAGTATTTAATTTTATTAGTTTTATTTTATTATAATTGTGCTTTAATATTGTATATTCTAATAATAATAATATTCAATATCCACACAATTGATATAAAATATATATATATTTTTAATGTATTATAGTAAAATAAGTTTTAGACATTTTTTTTTAGAGATTTATAATTTCTAAGAAAAATATATCAAATTCATTTTTAATAATTTTTTAAATAATTAGATAAAAATAATTGAATAACTTACGGTTTAGAGTAGGATTAAAATCTATAATTATTATTATTATTATTATTGTATGATAATGAAAATTGTTTTAATATACTGTATTATTAAATATGTATTTATATATATGAGAAATGAATGCAGGTTACTTCAGAAAAAACAACAAACAGCTCTCATAACTTTTATAACTAGATATTAATATTAAATTACATAAATTATTGTCCACATTTGCTTTTAAACTACTCGAAAATTATTGACTGTGTTGATAAAATTGTGATAATACTTTTTTAATACAATATAATAAAATTGGTTTTTGATATTTTAATAAAACTTAAAATTATTGAAAAAAAATATCGAATTAAAATATAATGTATTTATTAATATTAGGTTGTGATATGAAAAACTTACCAGTTATAAGGCCATTTAATCCTATTATTGCAAAATAACGAAAATATTTGAATTTCAAGCGTGTACTTTCATTCGGGGTGTTGAAAAGTTGAAATATTTGAATAATTAATGCAAAACGTAGTGGAATAATTTCTCATTTAATAATATAATATATTATTAAAATAATTACATATACACGAGACAAGAGTGTAGTTAACTTAATAAATAACAATTAATTCGAATCGCTTTTATATTATTTAAAATTTGTACAGAAATAATAAACAATTTATAATATTATATTTTTGTTGACATTCTCGTTTTGAAAGTATGAAAATCTACATTTTTTTTTTTTGAAACAAATTAATAATTCTTGCTTTAATTTGTATATTAAAAAATTAATAACTTACTGGTTTCAATGTTTTTAATATCTTAACACATAATACACATATATAAATTTCCAAATGAGCAGTTCAGTACAAAGAGTTGAAATTTCATAAATGTATATAAATTCATTAGATTTAGTAATGTACTAAGTGTTAAGATCTATGTGTGAGACATAAATTGTGACATTTCTAACTGAAAAGTAACGAATAATTTTCATATAAAATAAAATTTGAAATTTTTTAAACATTAATACATTGTATTAGTTTAATTTCACTATAGTTAGATTAAGGAGACGTAGAGCCGTGTTTAACGAGTGTATTTGTATCTTTCTAACATTAGAAAAAGACGAGCGGATTAAAAGTGCCATCGCTACAAGACGATAAGTATATTAAGAACTTGTACCGTTGTCCTACAAATCATTTATGTCTTTTCCTTCGAAAATGGTCATGTGTGTAGGTACGTCGCTATACTTTATTTCGGCAGTCGGCACATTACACCACTATACATGCAAACATTTCAGTTTGAAGACTTACATAAAAGTTACTAAAATATTTAAGACGATTTGATTAAGAAAATAACGTTATTTAAAAAATAAATAAATACGTCCACACAAACGAATTGAATGTTAAACGGTAGAGCATGAGAGAAGGCGACAAAAGAAAAATTAGAATAAAAAACGGGAATTTGATTGGAAAAATCCCAAAAACTTCAATCATATTTTACTGTAATAAATCCAGAAAAAGTAAGTATATCTCGTACACTTGTATCTAAGTGTTACACCAATTTATTCCTCAAAACTTGACCTACGTGAATATATAATAATACGTAATGGACGGTTACGGAATCCATTTCGTATACGGATAAGAAAACTAGTGTGTTGAAAAAAGACAGACGAAAAAGAAAATTGTTTAGCTGCTGCTTATCAGATTCAAATTGATCACACTGAGGTTCGAGTTGAAAATAATAACGCAGGAGAAGCGTCTTCAATAAATGAACAATAGGTACTTGTGAAAAAAACAATTTTTAATTTTGAAATTTTTACTCGAGACGGCAAATTTTATTGTACTTGATGGGGAGGTAAATTTTTGAGAACCAACACAATTTTGGATTGTAATTTTCTTAAGGGCGGTATCAATACGTTAACATGAGGCACTGATGAAATGTCACGAAATTTATAACACTTTTTAACACTTTCGTTTCTAAAGTAGAAATGGTTAAAAGATCTTTTTGATATTGAAATTATAAATTTCCAAAAGAATTTTTCTTATTACGAATAACAAAATAAGTACTTAAATGGAATGCAATAATTTTTCTTTTTATTATAATAAAAAATTAAAAAAGAACTTACTATTTTGTAATTCTATAAATACCGAAAAAATATTTGAAATTTCAAAAGGATAGTTTAAGTTTTCTTTTAATTATATAAATATAAGTATCAATTAGTAATTGATACATATATTAGACGCCTAACCTTCTAAAGGTGTTAATAACTGTACGCTTTACCCTATTTGCTATTATTGTAATTACACAGAGTTTTTTAGTATTTTATATTGACATTAGTTTTAAGAATATTTAATAGAATATAGAGTACAACGTATCGAATTTAAATGTAATAATTTTGTTAGTATAGGCAATAAAATGAATAAAAACTTACCGTCTTCTGAATCTACACGTTATTATTCAATATTTTGAAATATAATTGGTATTTATTAAAAAACTGTATTATTTTTAAATGCAAAATTTTTGATATTATCAACTGGATATAAACGTGCAGTTAACATTATAAAGGACAAATACATGTTAAAACTAAACATAAAAATTATGATAATTTATTGAATATAATTAACACATATTATTTATTATAATAATAATATTTATTGATATTGAAAGAGTAGTATGCAATTTATAACATTTATTTTGTATTTTAAATTAGAAAAATTTATATATTTTTTTATTCTATAATGAATTACAACATAGGTGTCATTATCAAAATGCTATTAAAAAAAACTAAGAAAAAGACAATGTATTTGCTACAATTAAAATTACAGAGTTTTTTAATACTATTTATTGAAATTAGTTTTAATAATTTTTAATAGAATATACAGTAGGTACACAATGTAATAATATTGTTAGTATAGGCAATAAAATGAATAAAAACTTACAGTTTTCCTCCTTCACAGCTTATTAAATATTATGAAATGTAATTAATATTATTAATAGAAGTTATTGAAAAATTTTATTATTTTTAAATGCAAAATTGTTGTTAGTATTAACCGAATATAAAATTAATAAAAACTTACTCTCTTCTAATACATTGAGTTCTTATGAAATGATAAAAAAAATTGTAATTCTAAACGTACAGTTTTATACAAATAATTGACAAGTTATAACGTTTAAAATAATTAATATAAGACTTAGGAAATATTATTGTATGGAATATGTATGAGACATGAGTGCACTTGAATTAACAAATAATGAATCACCCTCATAAATTCTATAACTTAACAATAAACCTTAAGCCTAAGTAGTGAATTTTTTAGCGTTGTGATCTAAAATGAATAAGACTTACCATTTTTAATTTGAATCATATCTTAAAATATAATAAAAATATTTAAATTTTCAAATGTGCACGTTAATATAAAGGGCAAAGAATTGCCATTAAGAATTAATATTTAAAAAATTGAATAATTTACAAAATTATAGTTAATAATACAGATACACTTAAAAAACATTACAGAAAATTTTGAAAACTATCATTGGGGTTATATCTCATTATAATTGGAATAACGCAATTGTATTCTATTTATAACATTTATTTCACTTTTGAATTAAAAGAATATAAATATACAGATTTATATTGATTTTAAAATTTGCAATTTTGTAAATGATTATATATAAATAAATTAATAGGCTTCGAAAAATATTGACATAATTGTTAAAATTATAATTGTCTGTTATTTTATATTTTATGAGTTTTAGATAATATTTAATGGAACTTGATATTTTTTAATGATATTAAACTTCAATGTATTAATTTGGTGATTACCTATAACGGTGAAGATATACGTATATATAAAGATTTATATAGTCAAATGAATAAAAACTTACCAGTACCAAATGTTTGTAATTCTTATAAGACAATAATAATTAATAATATTTAAAATTCCAAACGTGTTGTTTCATATAACGATTTTGTAATGATTAAAAATAAAAAAAAAATATATATATATATATAACATAAAATTATTCTGTAAGATGTGTAAGAGACAAGAATGCTGTTAGCATAACATCAAACAATGTATCTTATTAATATTACCTTATATAATGTATAGTTTGAAAATTTAAAAATAATGATATTTCTATTTCTCCAATTTTAAAATAATTAGATAAATGAAACCACATACAAATTAAAAATTTATTTGATATTATCATTTGGAAAACTTGACCATTTAGATTGATTTTGATTTTATAACGTTGAATTTCGTATAGCATTGTAATAATATTTTTAAAAAGTCATCAAAGAATGTCAAAACAACTAAAAAAATTGTAATTAAATATTTTTTTTTTACTTGTTCTACATTACAGATGTAATTGATTATAAAGATTTTGAATTTTATATTAAAATTTATTAGACAGCACTAATATTTCTAGTATTTTAATATATATAAACTTACTCTCTCGAACATTATTCTCATCTTAAGAAATAATATAAACATTTAAATTTCGGAAATGCTGCTTTAATTTTGGAAAATAAATAAAACTTAATGTTGAATTTCTATATATATTCGTATATGAATAGTAAAAGAATGCAATTTTTGAACTAATAACATTCCTAGATTTTACTAGTATATCTTACCGAAATATTATAATAACATTAATATATAAATATAATTTGAACAATAAAATTATTGATATATCTTATTAGATTTATTTCAATAACTTTACACTATAGCGACAATACAGTATTTATATTTAATACTTTTATTTTTAAAATATGATAATATTCGCTTATTTTAATGTAAAAATGCGGAAATGTTGTATAAACATAAAATGAAAAAAAATGTAAAATTCATAAGATAATTTATAACATAAAAATGTCAAATTAACATTGTTTGCAATTTTGGAAAAAAAAATTGAACATTGTTTTAAATATTTATAATTATATTTAATTTTCAAATTATCAATCATATAAATTTGTATTTCTTAATAATAATAATGAAATAATTAGCTTTTGAGTATGTCGATATATTTGATGGTTGTTTAATATGATATCGATAATACGATGAAAAGTTTTAGATAATATTTCATAAAAATTGACAATTATCAAAATAATGTATCACATTTCAATGTAACAATTTGGTTAGTATAAAGGTAAACATATAACTATGAGGATCAGTATATGTAAATGTTTCATATCGAAAATGAAAAAACTTACCATTTCCAGATCCTGACAATTTTTATAAAAGAATAATAATAATATTTATAATTTCAAACGTGCAGTTCAATGCAAAGAGTTAATAATTTTGGAAAACTTGGAAAATAAATAGAAAGCATAATTTTTTTTATCTAAGACAAGGGTGTTTGTAAGTAAATTAATAATAAAAAAAAATTCCAATAACTTTTATATTTTGATTTTATAAACTTGATCTGTTTAACCGTTTATGTAATGTCCGTTAAGTTAGCATTTCCTCGTTGTCTGTTTAATTTCAATATTTTATGGAAATTAATTTTTTTATTTTTGTCGTAAATTATTTACACATAAATGGTAATGCTTTGAAATCGGTTAGAAAAGTGACAAATTTATGGATACACTATATGAAACGAGAGTTCCTATTTTAAGAATTCAAATAATTTTTTAATAACCCTTCAGATAATATTCACATAATTGTTATAATTGTAATAATACTAGTAAATTTTTTAATATTGTAAAATGCATGGGTTTTAAACATTTTTAATAGAATTAGCAATTTTAAATTAGTTAAATATAAAAATTATAATTTAATAAATTTGTTAGTATAAGGATACAATTAAATAATACTTACGTCGTTGAACTATGTCTAAACCTTGAATATTAAATTTTTCAAGTTTAGAATTTTAAACTCGCAGTTAAATAAGAAAATTTGAAAATACGAAAAATTGAAAAATATGTATACAAGACTTAATATTTTATGATAATATCTGTATGAGGCATGATGTCGGTATACTTAAAAGAAACTAACATAGAAATAACTATAACCTCGATTATATTAAATTATTTGTTATAAATTCACTATGTGAAAAATTTGTACTGGATTTCTTCAAATGATACTTCATACACGAGTCCCACTCTGACAACAAAAATCAAAATAATACTCGAAATTTAGCGTTCACCACAGGTGTTATGAACGCTGGTGGGCCGGTTTTTCGAAAAATATTTTAATCTGATGGCAATGATAAATTTCTTGTGTGCCAGACTTAGTGTTTAGCTTCACATTAAAAATTTAAAAGAAAGAAAGTATACTCAGTAGGAAAAATTTAAAAAAACATAAACCAATATAATTGCTTTTATTATCGATAATGTGTACGAATAATAAATTAGTTCACGTTGTATCTAATGTTGGGCAAGTGTGCCTGTGTGGATTTTGGACCACCAATTTCGAGACACAGCGAGAAAGTTTAGAGGACTGTCGGTGTGTTCTGACCGCCTTAGATTTGGTCGGATTACGTACATTTTTCAAATTTATTAAAATACACGATCATCTATGGTCATAAATCATTAGAAAACACGTATTATAGTGGCATAAAAATACAATGATACTGACAATATAATTCACATCCTTAGATAAATAAGTAAACGCATAATATGATGATTTTACACAGTTTAATTAACGATACGGATTCGATTGGGATAAAAATAATATTAAAACAATTCAATAATTACAATAATAATTTATTGGTTTTATTTCTTATCGATTGTAATAAAGTACACTTAATAATTATAACATTTATTTTAAATTTGAATTTAATGAATTTGAAATTATTAACTACATTGATTTTTGTAAAAAAATTTTTAAAACGACCACGAACAATGTTCGTACACGTAGTAATCTTGTAATTATATATTGAATATTTTATAACAATATTAAGCTTAGATATTTTTGAGAACATTTTGATTATCGATAATTATAATATATACAAATTGAAATGTGTAAAACGCTTGTTAGTATTAAAGTATAATATGAATAAAACTTACTTCTTGATAAATTGTATATTGCTTAAAATATAATAAAAAATTGTAAAACAATCTGACAGTGCAGTTTGTATGAAAAATTGACAATTTAGAAAATTAAAATGGCTTAATAATTTGTAATCGTATGGAAAAAGAAAGCATTTGGCTTATTAAAATTGATACAATATTTATATGATTTGTAACTCAACAGAAATACCATTAATATCTTTTTTATGTGAAATACTTTTTGGGCATTCAATATTTTGAGATATTCAGTAGATTATAAAAGACTACACGTCGATTAATAGGATATAATGTATAATTGGTCTATTATTTTCGTTTTGAAATGATTAACAGTTATAATTATTTTAATTTAATTTGTTTAAGTTACAAAAACCATGACAACATTATTTTTAAATACCTCGACGAATGTGGATATTATTTGTAAAATATACAATAGTTTTTTTTTAAACTTTTTAATATTATTGGTTTTAGATATTTTCAATTTGCCTTTGTACATTTTAATAACAATATATCGCATTTTATAGTAATAATTATTTCGTTATTAGAATATAACATTAATAATACTTACTCATCATTTGCACATCCACGCCTTATAGAAATAAAAGAATATAAATATTTAAAAATAAAAACGTGTAATTGAATAGTAGTGTAATGGAATACTAATAAGAACTTACGGCCCACAAGAACTGTTAAATCTTAAAAAAAAAATTAATTCTAAATTTACAGCAATATAAATCGAATATCTGAGAAATCGAAAATTTTAATTTTCTAAAATTGTTTGATCATATCCCTATAACAAAAGAGTGCACTATATTTAAGAAATAACTTTTATAACTTAAAAATTAGTTTCATATCGTGGATGTTTTAAAAATTAAGATAATTGATTCGTTTATCTATACATAGAAAAAGAAAATGGCATACGATTAAAAATCTCCTATGCACTAAATTTAACGCACAAATTACTGCGATGCTGCGTCTACTAAAACGTTTAACCTCTTTGGTCCACTGGAATTTATTTCACTTTGTTGTAATGAAAATCTATATAAAATCAATACTGGAAGTTTGATGGAAACAATACGATTATTATTAAAAATGAAAAATTATCATTATTTTTTATTTATATATTCATTAAAAGCGTATTTTTTATTTTTTTTTTTAGATATTGAAATTCATAATTTTACTGGGTCGTTTATAGATTAAAATCGTTATTTGATAAATATTTATTAAAATTCAATGTATACCATCATTACACTGGCAATCTGAAATAAATTTACAATTATTGATTATATACGAAATAAAATATAATGAAATATAATAAATAAATATTGAATACAATGATTATTATCATTTCTTTCAAATTTATAATAATAACAAAATTTTAAACTTGATTTATGTAATGCACTTAAGCGACATCCAAAACAATTGCGGCTTGCTAATCGCTAGCATTTTTTTTTTTTAATTCGAATTTACAAAATTAAATATCAAGATGAATATATTTTATTTTAAATTTTACAAAACACGGCTAATTATATTTAAATAAGGTATACATCTATTTTTTTTTTAATAATAATAATAATAATAATAATAATAATAGCTTGTAGAAATAAACTCATTTAGTTCTTACAAAATTATTAATTCTCCTCACATTATTTAATTTCCAATGAACAATAACCATTTATGCCTTATACAGATAAATACGTAACAAACCAATTTCTTCAAACACGAAATTTCAAACTTCAAATTTCATAACACGAAATAATTATATTATTCTTACTTGGAACAATGCCGTTTAAAATGAAATAAACGGTCAAAGCCGTTACGAATTTTCTATATTCAAACGATGCCATGACGATTGTTATATTTTAATGTAAAAGTGATGATTGTATACTATGTGTAATAATTATTGAACTTGAATGAACACCAAAACACAGATCAACAAGAGACGATGAATTGTAATAAGAGTAAAACGCAAAACAATTTTAGTTACGAATACAAGCCAAATAAGCTAGTATTTTTTGTTTAATCAGGTGTTTTTGACATACGTTATTATTATTCTTATTCATCAAACTAAATAAATTTTACAAGCGAATTTCGATATTCCATTGCAAATAACAATGTAAATGTAAATGATTTAGACTTAGAACACATTATACGTTGGGTTATTTGAAATGAAATTATAATATTTTTCCCCGAGGTCAATATGAGGCAAGCGCCAATGTTAAACAGAGCGATCGTCGTTTTATAACAGAAAATTATAAAAATATTCGAAAATTTTTATACATACCTAATATATTGTTGCCTATCACTGTAGGAATATGTTTAGAGTGAATATAGTGATTAATGTATATTAAAATTTAAATGTTTCAATTTTTCCTATGCATTTGATAAAATGCCTGTCATATTTTTCATAATTTCCATAATTCTTCATAACCTCACATTGTTTTAATGAAATTTCTTACAATAAACCCAGGGCACAATAAATGGTTAATTAAATTTTTTATTATTCCTTAAAAGATTATACTATAACGTAGGATCAGTGTTATATAAAATGTTTGTTAAAACTATACATTACTCCTTTTTTATACAAATAGCTCAACACTTAATACTAGAAAGTAAATAACTACAATTGTTAGTATATATAATATATATATATTTTTTTTGTGCCGTAATTAATAACTATCGATAAAAAAATTATTAGCCTCACGGGAAGTCCAACGAATCGCTCGTAATACCGTCCGGCATGTACAGTACGAATAACGTAAAAACAAAACGTTTAATATATTTAAATTGATATACATGACTTTGTAACGTCTCAGAACAGTGAATGAATAAGTTTTTGTAAGTTTTCCCCTTGCTTTGGATCATTGTGGTTAGCGACGTCGATAATTAATAATTAATGGAATGATATGTAACAAGCCGGCCAAATGATTCCCCCTCACATCGCTATTGATTAGGATAAGTGTTTATTTAGATTAATTAAATAATTGTTTGCTGTGTGGGATATTACCACTGGGTGTCATAATTGATTTTATAATATACGGTTAAGCAATTCAATACTAAATAGTAGCGACTGACCGTTGGCCATCAGCTGCTATACAGCGATGAGGAGGTAAAGACGCCATCAACAGAGGGGTACTCCAACGCATACCATATATTGACAGACGGGTTATGGTAACGAAGTCCAAGTGATGGTAATAAACCTTCAATTTGTCATCATTGGGGAAAACCAAATTATTCTCGGTCTTAATATATTTTTTTTCCAGGTTTTAACCGACAACACTGGGGGCTCTGTGTAAACAATGCGTGCACAAATAATAATAATAATAATAATACGCAAGCAGTACCTGGGCGACAACAAAAGCTGATGAAAAAAAGTTAGAAGTATTTGAGAGAAAGATATTGAGGAAGATATTTGGCCCAGAGGGAAACAATGATGGGGAATATGATATGCGAAGCAATAAAAACATAGAAGAACTATATAATGAACCTAGCATTGTTGGGACCTTGAAAAGCATGCGAATAGGTTGGGCCGGACATGTATGGCGATCAAAAGAACTAATTGGACAGATAACTGATTGGTAGTCAAACACAAAGAGACCCAGACAAAGATGGACAGATAGAATAAAAAAAAGACTTGAAGATGTTGGGAATAAGAAATGCGGAAGAAACGGCAAAAGATAGAGAAGAGTGGGGGCAAGTAGTTGTTGCGGCAATGGGCCTGAAAGGCCTGTAAAAAGCCAAAGAATAATAATAATAATAATAATAATATATTTTGTTTTCATAATAACAAAATAATACGGGAACAAAAGTGTGCAGTGAAAGTACTGCTCACGTACGAATATTTCCCCACACGTGATAGGTTCACACTCGGCCATTGTTATTTAAGAAATATAGTTTGAACACTGGTAACGATATCCACCGACCATCCGTATGAACATAAATTTAGTCACCACATACCCCTAGATACAATGGTCTATTTGTGTATTAAAAAATCGATGGTATTATCAACAATACAACAAAATAATCGGTTTTTGGATCCTAATCCTACCAACGTTGGTATACGAATGATGTATTGTATTTAAAATTTTCGTGTAGCTCGAGTTTATTGCAGATCGGGGAAAAATTACTTCCAATGCTAAAAATAAAACAAACTATTTTATATATTTAAAACTTTAATGTTTATTTGACAAATTCAGTTTGAATTTCGTTTTGTTTTTTTCTTTTAACCGTTTAAAAAGTTTTAAAATATTAAAATCTAATTTATGAATGTTATTGTATGAAAAATCGAAGAGAAGTTATGTTTGTGAAAAACGAACACATGTTGTTTTGTGGTTTCACAACAATATTTGTGTTTTTGTCATTAGATTTCCATACGATTGGTTTAGACGTTCATACAAGGTGTTTACCTATTCGTAAATATTGGTACAAGTTATGATGTTCACACAGTTTTTGAGCAAACATATATTAACATCGTTCAGTTATCGTTTTATTACGACTCACAAAAAAAAAAAATTACATAATTACATGGACAGATATTATATGCCGATGACAATTGTCATAATGAAGTAATTAGATTTTGAGTGACCGGAGGTAGCTTTTGTTTTTACAATGATGTTAAACTCAATGTGAAGTTTATAGCCATAACAAAACCCTAAATCCTTATCTGAGCAATTCATTACTATCATTACTGACTATTAAATCGTTTATTAGTCATATTTCCTCTGATAGTATCCAACAGTCACCCACTGCTCATTATACAGGCTGGAATTTCAATAAAATTTATAAAAAGACAAATGAACTACAAGCACTTTTAAATAAATTAAAAATCGATACTATACTTCTCAGAAGAATATTTGAGGGGAAGGAGCGATAGAGGCAAACGCCCAACCCTAGAGATTTTTAATTATCATGTGTTCTGTTCTATTAAATATCAAATATTGCCAATATATATATATATACCTATTTCTTTATTAGGAGGCAACCTTGCCTTCACCCTTCACTCTGAGGTGAAGTCTTAAATACGCCACTAATCCTTCTTGGTGAGACCAAAGTTAATTCAAACAATAAAATCATAATAACAAATTAAGACAAATACTGTTCTGATGACGCCGGGTGACCTTGGATGCCTTCATACGGAGACACGGCAGTGTCAGTCCACCAACTAGCGTATCGTACACCGCCCTATTCACATTAATACTATTATGAAATCAACTTCCATTGAAGAATAAATCGATAACGTAATCAGCCGTATCTCCGCGGGCTACATATGTCCGGGTCAATCAATCGCAGTTAGCGACATTCGAGCCCTCACGATTGGTTCCCAATGGTTCGTCGCAGTGAGTTATCTAAAAGCCAAGCACCCGTATTGGCCCAACCGTCACGAGTACAACCAACATGTCCAATAAATGGACTCTCAGATAGTTCACCGGACACACCAACCTCTTTTCCAACAAATCACAGCCACATATTTAACGTACTCTATATCACGCTAATTGAACTACAGTAGCTGTTAACAAAGGAGTTCAATCTTAACGACTTATTATCTCTCCACAATCCGATACTTATTCAAATACACCTTCCCCCCAATACTTGTAAAATAATCTGGTTTAAATTCAAAACTTTACCGGAGAAGGATATCGTGAAAATAAACTCCACACAATTAATCGATATAGCGTTATCATTATTTATTCACAAAATTCATACTGCGGTTAATAACAATTGCTTTTTATGTTCGACAATGAATAATACTCTTTACCGCCACCCAAATTTTACGCTGAAATTACAGTTAAAGTCATCTTCGACGTTATTGACAAATATCGCTTGAACCCAGTAATCAAGCGCCAGCTCAACCTGAAAATAGTCTTCATCAGGTCGTTATTTCGTACGCATCAACAAGAAAAATGAGCCAGGTTCTGAGCCACCTTAGATACTAATAATCACTATAATTTTAAACTAACAGAAACTTAGTTAAAAAAGTTAACATTAGTCCACTCTTTTTCTGATCCAACCAGTCTTGCGTTGTCGGCCGCTGAAAAGGCCAAACATTCGAGGATAACTTCCAACAAAAATTTTTCCTTAACCCAGGGCGAGATGTTCCGGAAGTCAACCCTAGCTTATAAATTAATCGCCAAACGTCACGCTATCAACAATTTTTCTCTTCTCCTAGGCTTATCTCACAACTCATCGAGCTCCATGCCCGTTTAGGTTAGAGTACCACATGGTTCTCCAAGAGAATCAACTAATACCGTGTACGAGTGTATTTTATAATTTCTGAAAAGTTAGTATAGCATTTTTTATGTGTGTTATAGAAAACAATAATGATAAATGCTCACCATTATAGTTAGAACAAAATTTTATTTATTTCCATATCTTTATATTTATAATAGATTCGATAACACACTCACATTTAATTTAATTAATTTTATTCATTGACAAAACTTAACGCATAATATTATGTTAATTAAATAAACATTAAAATTCAAAATAATAAATATTGCTTCTGAACTGGGATATCTTGTATTCAATGAAGAAGAATCATTGGCGTGCTCTTACGGATTGCTTGAACCTAGAGGTATAGTAAATTACAAAGATAAACCATTGAGACATTGTTATTAGAGTTTTTAATATTATTGGTAAATATTTATAAAAGTATTTAAAATTCCAAGAAAGAAAATGTAAAGGAAGAATTAAAAATATAAAAAAATTTATAAATATAAACTAATTATTAATGTTATTAATTTTTGAATAAAATATAATTTGAACATTCCAAATGTTAATATATTTATTTCACTATAATTAGATAAAAAGCGTAATTAATGAGATTAATTAGATTAATGACGTAATATTTATGACATTTTTTCGGAAATATGATTTTTACTTTATTCTTATATTTTATGATTTCAAATTAAATAAATTATTTTTAACGTTATATTTGAAAAAACCTTTGTTAGTATCAGTATATTTCACAAAATTGTAAGTTTTTTTATCATTATAATGGTATTGGTTTTAGAAACTTGTAGTGGAATTGGTAACTTTTAAGAAAAATATAAAAGTAAATTTCAAATGTAATAATTCGGTTACTATTACTTGGATTAAAACATAAATTGTATAAAACTTACTGCCTTCACCAGCACTTCGATCTATTTTTATATAGTAACAAGAATATTTATAGTTTCATACGAAAAGTTAACAATTTGAAATTTTTTTATAAATAATCAATAATATATGTATATGTTAAGAAGGTGTGTAACTTAATAAATAATGAAAAACTTTTATATATTTTATATTTAAAAAAGTAAATGTAGTAATTTGTACGTTAATTCGAATAATAAAATGGTAAAATATTTCATGTTTAATAATACTTTAGATTGAAGCTTTGGCGTATGATTTTTAACTTTTCTTACATTACATTGTTAATAGAGTATTGGTTATAGAAACCCACAGTAAAATTGGTAACTTTTGAGAAAAATATACAAGTGTCAATTTCAAATGTAATAATTCGGTTATTACTATTTGTATTAGAACATAAATTAAATAAAACTTACTGTCCTTATTTTTCTTTATTGCTATTTTTATAAAGTAACAAAAATATTATATATACTTTTATATTTTATAATATAAAAGTTAACATAAGAATTTTTTTTTATAAATAATCAATAATATATGTATATGTTAAGAAAGTACGTAACTAAATAAATAATGAAAAACTTTTATATGTTTTATATTTTATAAAGTAAATATAGTAATTTGTATGTTAATTCGAATAATAAATGCGGTAAAATATTTCATAAGTTTAATTTTACTCTAGATTGAAGCTATGGCTTATGATTTTTAACACTTCTTTCATTACATTGCTAATATAAAATTGGTTTTAGAAATTTTTAGTTAAAATTTGTTACTTTTGAGAAAAATATACAAGTGTCAATTTCAAATCATTAGGTTACTACTCGTATTAGAACATAAATTGAATAAAACTTACACTTTTCTATAGCGCGTAAATCTAGTTTTATAAAATATAAACAATATATTTATAATTTCATACGTATAGTTTGATACGAAAAATTGACAATTTGAAAAATAATCAATAATATGTGTATAAGTCAATATGGTGTGTAACCTAATAAATAATTTTTAATACTTCTTTCATTATTTTACATTCTAATTTTGGAAATGTAAAAATTGAGTTTCATTTTTATTATATAATTATAAATTGTAATGTATAAAAGCAATTGTGTAGTGGTGGTTAGGCAGGTGAGGAAGAGTTGCATCTTATTTTAGATGAATGGCAACAGAGTAAAAATGGATCACGTTAAAAATGAACTGAGGCGTATAGAACCAAAACAGCTTAACCCACAAAAATGTTATTTCGTTTTGTGATAAAACGTTTTAGAATGATATAATATTTAAAATCTAATATGGTCCAACCCTTAAAAAAATTATTTTGTAGTTGGTAGCATTTAATTTGTTTTGGCATTGATACTTAAATTATAATATTAGCAATGCTAAAATGACCTAATCTTTTAATAGTGGATGTGGGTTAGGCCTAGTTTCCAGATTTTATTTGTCCTCAAAATGTTAGACTTAAAATATAATGGTTAAATTACAATAGTGACCAGCATTTTAAATTTAATTATAAATATTTTAATAATCCTGATTTTCTATTTAACTGTGTTTATATTGATAAAAAAAAATTCGAAAATAAAGGCTATACAACAAAGTTAGATCTATTGTATTTCAATGGTCATACAATAATTGAAGCAAAAAAAAAAATGTATTACATTTACATCCATTTATACCAACAATAAAACACTATTTTTATATTAATCTTGAAGTTAATAAAAACAATAATGATTTTCCAAAATTTAATGAAAATGAAAATGTCGAATAAATAACATGCAAACATTAAAATTGGTTTTTAAATGTTATGTTAAAAATGATATTTATTATGTTTTAGGAATTATGATTTTTAAATCTTTGTAGAAGTACATTAACAATATAAGTTGTAAACAGTGTAATTGGACTAATGTTTTCTTATACTTAAGAGGATAAAACTGATAATGTAACATCAATTATTAATCTGAATGAACTCTGAGTTTTTAGTTTTGAATTTGAACAAAAATTGTAAGTAACTTAAAGTTGTTTTTGTTGGTTTTATTAATTTTATGAATGGTAAAGTGATATAATTATATTTCATTATTTTTCATCATTATTTTATGTATGTTATAAGGAAACAGATTTTTTTTCACAACTAAAATTAATTTTTATTATATTTCATTTTAAAATGTTATTGTTGAAGTACATTAAAATCTTGAAATGTGTAATCATATAATAATAATAATAATAATAATAATAAAAATGTTGAAAAATATTCAAAACTTTAATTGTTCGTCTTGTAGAATTACACTTTTACGGGTTAAGCTGTTTTGGTTCTATGCACCTCAACTTAGTAAGGTTGCATGTAGCGAAATTAGTGTTATTCCGCTTTAGGAGATGATGGCGTTGCAGATTGTAAATCTTGATTTGTGGTCCAATACGGAAGAGACTATTATTAACGCAATAGTTACGATAACTAATACAGACATTGCTAATACGGTATTGGTTTTAGAAACTTATAGTAGAATTGGTTACTTTTGAGAAAAATATGTAAGTGTCAATTTTAAATGAAATCAATAGGTTACTATTCGTATGAGGACATAAATTGAATAAAACTTACGGCCTTTAATAAAGCCAAAACCTATTTTTATAATGTAACAACAATATTTATAATTTCATACGTACAGTTTGATACAAGACGTTGACAATTTGAAAAAGTTCAATTAATAATCAATAATATATGTATAAGTCAAGAAGATGTGTAACTTAATAAATAATGAAAAATGTAAACAAATTTTATATTTTAAGAAATAAATGTATTAATTTGTATGTTAATTCGAACAATGAACACGGTAAAAAATTTAATAAACTTATTTTAATTATAATTCGATTAAAGTTATGGGCATATAGTTTTTAACGATCCTTTCATTATTTTACATTATCATTTTGGAAATATGAAAATTGAGTTTCATTTTTATTTTATAATTATAAACTATATTCTTTAAAAGCAATTGTATAGTGGGGTTGGTGGTTAGGCAGGCTAGGAAGGGGGCATTCAATCTGAGATTAATGAGGACAAGGCAAAAATGGATCAGGTTAAAGATGAACTTAGTAAGGCTGCATGTGGCGAAATTAGCATCATTCTGTTCAGGAGATGATGGTGCTACAGTTTGTAAATCTCGATCTGTGGTCAATAAGGAAGAGATTATCAACGCAGTGGCTACGATAACTAACACGGACATTGCTAATAGGTATGTCGGTTGTAATATCTTTTATAGAAAGTATTATTTGAGAAAGAAAAATGTTTAATTATTATCTAAATCAGTCGAAAGTTTTATTTAAATGACCTTGGAGAATATCAGTATAATTATACTAGAATTGTAACTATATATTTATTAACATTTCGTGACATTGGTATAGGAAATATTGAATTGAATTTGTAATTGTCATGATTGTTTTAACTAATAATTGACAAAATCATAAGTTAGAATTTTTTTTCTTAATAATGGAATTGATTTCAGAAACTTATAATAGAGTTGGTAACTTTCGAGAAAAATATACAAGTATCAATTTCAAATGTATTAATTCGGTTCTTCTCGCATTAGAAAATTAATTGAATAAAACTTACGGCTCTGGTTATTTTCTAAACCTATTTTTATACAGCAACAATATTTATAATTTCATTTTATAATTAATAGTAACATGTAGCTTTTATCAGAATTATTTGAATGATTAGAAAACAAAAACAATATTTCTAATTTCAAAAGTGCATTTTAATGCAAACTTTTGACAAATTGGAAAATTTGTGAAAAAAAATATACCAGTTAATATTGCGGAATCATACGTATGTGTGTTAAACAAAAATTGAGTTAACAAATAAGAAATAACTAGAATAACTTTTATAGGAAGTATTACTTGAGGAAGAGAAGTATTGATAAATTTATTTAATTACTATCTGTAACAGTCTAAAATTTTGTTTGAAATGATCTCGGAGATATCAAAATAATCTCACAAAATTGTAACTATATATTTATTAACACTTCATAACATTGATCTAGGAAATATTTTGTATTGAATTTGTAATTTTCATGATTCTCTTAACTTATAATTGACAAAATTTAAGGTTAAGATTTTTTTTATAATGGTATTGATTTTAGAAACTTATAATAGAAATCGTAAATTTTGAAAAAAAAATATAAGTATACATTTCAAATGAAATAATTCGATTATTATTCCGTATTAAAACATACATTTAATAAAAATTACTATACCTTCAATATATTGTACACCTATATTTATAAAGTAACAATATTATTTATAATTTGATGCGTGTAGTTCGATACGAAGATTTGAAAATTTTTATAAATAATTAATAAAATATGCATAAATTAAGAACGCGTATAATTAAATTAAAGGTGTTCACTTAATAAATAATGAACGGCTTTAATACATTTTATATTTGAAGAAATAATTGTTATGTAAATTCATTAACGAATACAGTAAAATATTTCATAAGCTTAATTTTACTGTAATTAGATTGAAGCTATGACATTTAATTTTTATACACTCTTTTCTTTATTTTACATTCTAATTTTGGAAGTATAAAATTTGAGTTTCATTTTTATATTATAATTATAAATTATAATCTATAAAAGCATTTGTAAAAAGTGTAACATTCTTATCAATGCGCAACGGAGAAAATATTATATCTGTTACAAATAAATGGCTGAACAAGGTGGAATACAACATGTCCAAAAGGTTACACGTAGGGTACAAACTAAATGTATCAAATGTTTAAAATATTTTTGTATAGAATGTCTTTTTTTAAGACACATTCATGTAAATTCTTGTAAAATCTTGTGATATTTAAATTAAACTTCGCTATTAACATCATTTTATATCATTTTTCTGTACTTTTCATTACAGTGGCTAGAATTGAGTACCAAATACGGTCTTCAATAATTTAACACATGTTATAAAAGTGAGTACCATTTTTGGTATTCAAAGCGTGAGAAATAAATTTAGCGAATACCGAGATTGGTACTCGGTATTATACTCGTAAGTGCGAATTACAAATTACTTTAAAATAGTATGGCGTAGAAAATAAAACTAATAATAGCCAATATTGGTCTTCATGGCAGTCAACTTGTTAATAGTAACATATAGCTTTTATCAGAATTTACTCGTATTATTAGAAAACAACAACAATATTCCTAATTTCAATAGTGCATTTTAATGCGAAGTTTTGACAAATTGGAAGATTCGTGAAAAAAAATATACCAGTTAATATTGTGGAATCATTTCAGCATTAAACAAGAATAGAGTAAACAATTTAGAAATAGCTCCAATAACTTTTATAGGAAGTATTACTTGAGAGGGAAAAATCTCGACACATTTATTAATTTAATTACTATCTGAATCAGTGTAAAAGTTTGTTTGAAATAACATCAGAATAATCACTAAAATTGTAACTATATATTTATTAAAATGTCATATCATTGATCCAGTAAATATTTAATTAAATTCGTAAATTTCAAGATTTTCTTAACTTATTATTTAAAATTATAAGTTGAGATATTTTTCTTTTAAATGTCATTGGTCTGAGAAACATAACATAATTGGTAACTTTGAAAAAAAATATACAAGTATTAATTTTAAATGTAATAATTCGATTACTACTCGTATTAGAATATAAATTGAATAAAATTTACTATACCTTCATTTTCTTGTACATCTATTTTTATATAGTAACAACAATATTTATAATTTCATGCGTGCAGTTTGATACGAAGAGTTGATAATTTACAATATTTATAAATAATCAATAATATATGTATGTCAAGAAGGAGCGTAACTTATTAAATAATGAGCAACTTTAATACATTTCATATATGAAGAAATACACGTCGTAATTTTTATGTTAATTCGATTAATGAAAACGGTAAAAAGTTTCATAAGCTTAATTTTACTGATAATTAGATTAAAGTTATGGCATTCAATTTTTAACACTCCTTTCTTTACTTTACATTCTAATTTTAGAAATATAAATAATTGAGTTTCATTTTTATTTTATAATATTATAAACTATAAAATCAATTGTAAAATTTCTTAAAAAACCTTTAGGGAATTTCAACAAAAATGGTAAAATTGTTATTAAAAATTCTTATATACATGATTATATCATTAGTTTTAGATATTTTTAAGACAATTTGTAATTATTGTTATTCGGATATATAATTAATAGTATAACATATAGCTTTCATCATAATTAACTGTTATTATTAGAAAACAACAGTAATATTCCTAATTTTGAAATTGCATTTTAATGCGAAGTTGTGACAAATTAGAAGATTTGTAAAAAAAAAAATCAATTAATACTTATACATACGAGCACTAAACAAGAACGAAGTTAACAAAGAACTAGAATAACATTTATTGGGGGTATTACTTGAGAAAGAAAAATGTTGATATATTTATTTAATTACTATCGGTAATAGTCTAAAATTTTGTTTGAAATAACCTCGGAGAATATCGGAATAATCTCACAAATTGTAACTATATATTTATTAACACTTCATAACATTGATCTAGGAAATATTGAATTGAATTTGTAATGTTCAAGATTTTGTTATTTGAGGAAGAAAAATGTCGGTATATTTATTAGTTTAATTGCAATCTGAATCCAGACCCGGCCTTTGTTTTTGTAGGGCGCTGGACAAAGTAATTTCGTGTGTCCTTCTTTTTTCGTTTTAACTGTACATCTTTTTATGATATGAGACGTGAACCCTTACAGGGCGAGCGAGGACTAAGACAAACGTCTCAGTTGACCCACCCTAGGTTAACTGGGCCGTCTCTCTCTCTGAATTCATCTAAAATTTTATTTAAAATAACCTTGGAGGATATCGGAATAATCACTAAAATTGTAACTATATATTTGTTAACATTGATCTAAGAAATTTTTTTATTTTTAGGCATATTTTGTAATTTTCAAAAGCTAGTATCAAATAAAATGTTATAATATTAGGAAATAAAATGAATATAGTATTAATAATAAAATAACTTACAATTATCTAATAACGGTTTAACTTATAAAACAAAAACAATAATCATAAGTCCAAACCCGCAGATACAAAGAGTTGACAATTGGAAAAATTGCAAAATATTTGTATGACATAATATTTTTCTATATAATATGAACAAGACAGTAATGCATTGAACGTATTAAATAATTATAACAATTTTCATATCTAAATAAATAACATTTAGATAAAATATAATTTGAAAATTTTAAACGTTTACTTTTATATAACTATGATTGTATTATTTCAATAATATACAATTTATAATATTTATTTAACATTTTCATTTCGTAAACAAGAACATTTAGATTTATTTTGATTTTCTTATATTTTAAGAATGTATTATATATATAAGGGACAAGAATGGAGATAACAAATAACAATGTTATATCATTAATATAAATTATTATTTAAGAAAGAAAAAATTTGATGTCTTTATTATTTTAATTGCTAATTTTCTAAAACTTTATTTGAAATACCTTCGGAGAGTATCAAATTAATTATTAAAATTTTAATTGTAGATTTATTAATATTCCGTAACACTCATCTAAGAAATATTGGAATGAATTTGTAATTTTTGAGAGCTATAAATCAAATGAAATATAATTTTAGGATTTAAAATGAATAAAAACTTACAGTTGTCATTTGCCATGTTCACTTTTAAAATAATAACAATATTTGTAATTCCAAACTCATATACAAATAATAATTGTAATTTGGAAAAATTAATAATAAATTTTAAGACACCATATATTTCTACTCATATGTAATTTGTACATGCCAGAAGTACAATAAATGTATCAAATTAAAAAATTGCTCTAGTAACTTTTATAACTAATCAAAAAACTAAAATAATTCTATAAATAATTTTAAATATAATTTGAAAATTTTAATATTTAATTCCATTAGTTCTATTTCACTATAATTATATTAAAGTAATTACTTTGACATAACATTTATAATATTTATTGAAGACTTTCATTTCGTAAGCTTAAACATTGAGAATCATTTATTTTTATTTTATTTTACTATTTAAATCAATGTATTGATTGTATTTATTTAATACTTTTAAAGAACTTAAGGGGATATCGCGACATTTCATAAAAAGTAATTATAGTTTTTTATTCTTTTTAATATAAAATAATATTGATTTTAGAAAACTATTAACGTTTATTATCTGAGAAAAATATAATAAACATAAATGTAGTAATTTTATTAGTAATATTATTTAAAATTAATAATGATATATTAATTTCATTAGAATCTACTAGTTTTAGAAAACAAGTACAATATTTATAATTTTAATTTTGCATTCTCGTAGAATGAGTTGAAAAAAAATAAGGCTCATATTGTGGAATCATTTATATATAAATGAAATGATTACTAAATTTGTACCTATAGATTTATTAATATTTGATCTAGCAGAAATATTGAATTGAATTTATAATTTTCGAGCGTTTCATATTAAATCGAATAAATAAGATGAATAAAAATGAAGAAAATGAATTAGAACTTACAACTTGTTAATGCTTTTAAATCTAGTAAAACAGTAAAAAATATTTATAATTCCCTACTTGCAGATACAAAGAGTTTAAAATTGTATAAAATTTACAATTTATAATGCATCATATTCATCTATACAACATGTACAAGTCAGAAGTTTAAATCAACAAATAACAAAAAATCCTATTAATAAACATATAATTTTAACAAAGTAGTGAAAACAAAAGAGGAATTTACAAAATTAAAAATAAAAATCAAAAGGGTATGTAAAAATAAATAATCAAAAAGATAGAAATAAAAAATTATAAGTTAATACTCGTGATAATAAATAAAAAATATATATAAAATAAATAAATATACACATATATACACATATATACATATATATCAAAATGTATATTTAAATATACAAAAAAAAAGGCCAATGAGTATTTAATTAAATAAAAGAATGTTGTTGTATAAGTTATTTTATTACTATATATGTGTATATTTATTTATTTTATATAATTTTAATTACTTTTATATAGAATAAATAATATAACTTCAAAGTTTGAAGTTTTTAATTTCATTAGTTATATTTTACTATAATTCTATCTTTTGAAGTTGAATATCAACACAACCGATAAAAAATAATAATATTTAAATGTACATATTATAATAAAATTGGTTTTAGAAATATTTTTAAGAATATATAATCTCTAAGAAACAAATATCAAAGTCATTTTTAATAATTTTGTAAATAATTAGATAAAAATAATAAAGCAACTTACATTTTATAGTAGGTACTAAGTCTATTACCATTATATAATAATAAAAACATTTTAAAGCCAATCACACAAAGAGTTGAAAATTTGAAAAATTGAAAAAAAATGAAGTATAATGTATTATTATTATTATTATTATATATACAGATAAGAGATGAATGCAGGTTGCTTAAAACAACTCTCATTATTTTTATAACTAGGTATTAATATTAAATTACATAAATTATTGTCTACATTTGTTTAAAAACAACTCGAAAGTAAAATGATTCTATTGAGAAAATTGTGACATTTTTTCAATACAATATAATGTAATTGGTTTTTGACAATTTAATAGAACTTAAAATTTTTGCAACAAAAAATATCATATTCAATGTTATATAGATATTACTCGTATATTAGTAATGATTGTAATATGAAAAAAAACTTACTTTTTACAAGTCCAAGAAATCCTATCATTTTAAAATAAAAGAAATATTTGAATTTCAGGCATGTAATTTCATTCAAAGTGTTGAAGATTTGGAATAATTGAAAAATTTATACAAAACGTAATGAAATAATTTATCATTTTATAATATAATAATTACATTTACTGATATACATAATACAACAGTGTTAGTGTAGTTAACTTAATTCTAACCATTTTTATATTATTATTTTTACAGAAATAATAAACAATTTTTAATATATTTATTTAACATTCTCTTTTTGAAAATATGAATATCTATACTTAAATTTAAATTTTGTGATAATTAAATTTTTAATCAACTTTTATTGAGAAAAAATAATAATTCTTGTTTTAATTGTGACAAAAAATAATTGATAACTTACTGTTTTCCATTACTTCGAGACCTCAAAATTATAATACAAATATATAAATTTCCAAATGTACGGTTCAATATGAAGAGTTAAAATTTCATGAATTTATATAAATACATTTAATTAATTAATGTGTTAAAGTGTTAAAATCTATGTGTGACACATAAATTGTGATATTTCTATCTAAAAAATAACTAATAATTTTCATATAAAATAAAGCTATACATTTTTAAATATTAATACATTGTATTTGTTTAATTTCACTATAATTTGATTAATAAAATGTCATGCAATATATAACACTTTTTAACATTATCATTTCTGAAATACAAATATTTAGATTTTTTTTAAATATTAGAATCATACATTTTCTAAAGAATTTTTGTTATTTTAAATAACAAGATAAATACCTAAATGGAATGTAATACTTTTATTTTCTATTATAATTAAAAAATAAAAAAGAACTTACAAGCATTTAATGCTATAAATACCGGGAAAATATTTGAAATTTTAAAAGGGTAGTTTAAGTTTTTTATAATTAAATAGGTATGAGACGAAAAAGCAGTTAACATTACAAAAAACTAATGCATGTTAAAATTAAGCATAGATATTTGATAACTATCATGACAAATTTAATTATAATATAATATACAAATTATGATAATTTGTTGAATATAATAACACATTATTCATTACAATAATATTTATTGATATTTAAACAATAGCTAATAATTTATAACATATATTTTTTCCTTTAATTTAGAAAAATTTATATATTTTTTGATTTTATAATGAATTAATACTTAAATCGTTGTCAAAATGTAATTAAAATAAACTAAAGTAAGTCGATATACTTGCTACAATTATAATAACAGAGCTCTTTAAAACTTTTTATTGACATTAGTTTTAAGAATTTGTAATAAAATATAGAGCACAGTATATCGAATTTAAATTTAATAACTTTGTTGGTATAGGCAATGAAATGTTTAAAAACTTACGGATATCATCCTTCACAACTTATTATTCAATATTAAGAAATTTAATTGGAATTATTAATAGTAATTATTAAAAAATAGTATTATTTTTAAATTAATAATTTTTGTTAGTATTAGCCGGAAATGAAATAATAAAAACTTACTTAATTCTAATTGGGTAAGAACTTCGGAAATAATAAGAAAATTTATAATTCCAAACGTACAGTTTCATAGCAATAATTTTAACAAGTTAAAACATTTAAAATAATTAATATAAGACTTAGGCAATATTATTGTATGAAATATGTATGAGACAAGAGTGCATTTGAATTATCAAATAATAAATAACCATCGTAAGTCCTATAACTTAACAATAAACCTTAAACAATGATAGTGAAATTTTTAGCGTTGTGATCAAAAATGTATAAAACTTACAGGCTCTTAGGTTAAGCAAGTCTTAAAATATAATAATAGTATTTAAATTTTCAAACGTGTACGTTAATGTAAAGGATAAACAATTGGATAATTTAAAAACGAAATAAATGGATTAATCTTGTTTGTCATTCATTTATAGTAATAATAAAGATACATTTACAAGCAATAATTAATTTGTATTGTTTACTATATAAACTTTTATATAAAATATATATTATTTGAACAATTAGAATTTTGAGAACAACCATTGGGGTTATATCCCATTATAATTCGATTAACGCAATGGAATTCTATTTGTAACATTTATTTTACTTTTGAATTAAAAGAATATAAATTTACCGATTTAATTTGATTTTTAAATTTTATATATATAAATAGATTTCGGAAAATATTGGCATAATTGTTAAAAATTTAATAATCGGTTATTTAATAATTTATAATAACTCGAGTTTAAGATATTACTCAATAGAACTCGAAATATTTTAAAATAATGTATTAAATTTCAATGCATTATTTAGGAATTATCTATATTTTATTGGGGTGAAGATATATGTAGAATTATGTGGTCAAATTAATAAAAACTTACCCTTTTCATATTTTACCAATACTTATAAAATAATAATAATAATAATATTTATAATTCTAAATGTGTTGTTTCATACAACGATTTTGTAATGTTTAAAAATTAAAAAGAAAATATATATATATATAACATAAAATTGATTTGTAAGAGACAAAAATGCTGTTAACATAATATATAAGAATGTATCTTATTTAAAATATCTTATATAAAATACAGTTTAAACATTTAAAAGTGATGTTATATTTCTCTAATTTTAAAATAATTAGATAAATGAAATCATATACAATTTAAAACATTTAATCGATATTATTATTTGGAAAACTTGACCGATTATTTAAATTTATTTTGATTTTATTATGTGGAATTTCGTATTGCATCGCAATAAAATTTTTAAAAAATCATCAAAGAATATCAATACAACATATAAAATTATAATTAAAATTTTTTTATTACCTATTCTATATTACAGGTATAATTGAGTATACAAATTTTGAATTTTATATTAAAATGCATTAAATTCGACAGTAATAATATTGTTAGTATTTTAATATATAACAACTTACTTCTTCGAGCAATAGGCTCATCTTAAAAAATAATACAAACATTTAAATTTCAAAAGACCTGCTTTAATTTTGGTAAATAAAATAACTTAATGTTGAATTACTATATATATATATATATATATATATATATATGTATATTCGTATATGAATAGTAAAAAATGCAATTTTTGATGAAATAATATCCTTAGTTTTTACAAGTATATCTTAACGAAATACTATAATACGTAGGTAAATAATAAATAATAATAATATTAAATAATAAATACGAATATAATATGAAGAATAAAATTATTGATATATGTTATTAGATTTATTTCAATAAATTTACATCATTGCGACAATATAACATTTATATTTAACAATTTTATTTCGATAATAAGATGATTTTCGTTTATTTATTTTGTTATTTTAAAATAGAACTGTGGAAATGTTGTATGAACACAGAATAAAGAAAAACATAAAGTTCATACGATAATTTATAACATAAAAAATGTCAAATTAAAATTACTTGCAATTGTGGGGGGAAAAATATAACTTAACATTATTTTATTATAAAAGTAAAAATATAGGTGTTTCCATTTTTACAAATTACAAATCACTATTATATACAATATATTAATTTAACATAACGTTTACCCTACACAATACGTCAATTTTTAAATTAAAAATAAAATTAATTCATTTAAAATTTTAATATATTTCAGTAGTTCTATTTGACTATAATTAGATTAAAATAGTGAAGTACAATATATAAAAATTATTTTTACTCTAAATTTCGAGAACATAAATATTTAGATTATTTTTCGATTTTAAAACATTGAATTCATAAACTTTTATCTACATTTCTTTTAATAGACATCGGAGAGTATTGATATAATTGACAAAATTGTAATAATTTTTTTTTTATTCTTTTTATTTTTTTTATTAACATCGGCTTTAGAAATATAATAGAACCTAAAATTTGGAAAATTTGAAAATTAGATAAAAGCGATAGTTTCATGTAAAAGGCAAGGTTGCGTGTAACTAAATGAATAATAAAAAACTTCAATAACAAATTATATTTTGATTTTATTAACTTCATTTATTTGAAAAACGGTATAATTGATTTTATTATCGATAGTATAAACTTATAATGTATTAGTTCTCGTTGTATCGAAAGTTAACCAAGTTTGTCTGGGTGGGTCTTGGTCCAACTTCGATACACAACGAGAAAGTATTGAGGACTATCGGTTTGTTAGCGTTCCAGCCGCTTTAAATTTGGTCGGATCATGTGCATTTACTCAATTTTTAAAATACATGACTATCTATGGTCATAAATTATTAGAAAAAAATTTTTGCCATGTATAAAAATACAATGATATCGATAATATAATTTAAAAAAAGATATTTTATTGTTCATTATTATTAGATTAACGCAATGATATTCAATTTATAATATTTATTTCACATTTAAATTTCCAGAACATAAATATTAAAAATTATATTTGATTTTTAAATTATTACTAATATAAATTGAAATTTCTTAAAAAA
The DNA here is from genome assembly GCA_032441825.1 of Chaetogeoica ovagalla. Lineage (NCBI taxonomy): Eukaryota > Metazoa > Arthropoda > Insecta > Hemiptera > Aphididae > Chaetogeoica > Chaetogeoica ovagalla. Next base: position 865,963 of record CM063743.1, on the reverse strand, counting down.
AAAAAATAAATAGAAATAAAATAATTATGTTCCGAGGATATCGATGTAATTATTGGTTATTTATGATGAAAAGTTTTAGGAAACATTTCATAAAAAATAACAATTATTAAAATAATTTATCACATTTCAATCTAATAATTTGTTATATTATAAGGTATACCCTTATAGCTTTAAGCATTAGTATAAGTAAATGTCGAAAATGAATATATACTTACTTCTTTGAGTTTCTGCCAATTTTTATAAAATAATAATATTTATAATTTCAAACGTGCAGAAATAGGAAATACAAAGAGTTAATAGTTTGAAGAACTTGGAAAATAAATAAAATGCATAGTATACTATGTAAGTTAAGGATGCATGTAACTAAATAAATAAAAAAAAATCCAATAACATTTGTATTTTGATTTTATAAATTTGATTTATTTAACCGTTTATTTAATTTCCATTAAGTTATCGTAACTTCCTCGTTATCTGTTTAATTTCAAGATATTACCATTTTTTTTATAAATAATTAACAATAAGAAGCAAGAGAAGTATTATGTAGCAAGTAAAACATTCTATATCATTTCGATCAATTGATTGTCTAACAAACAATGGTAATTAACCATAATATCCAGTAAATCTAAATATACTAGTGGATATATTTGGTTTATATTGTCCTTCCTGGAATTAAAACAAATAGTTTTCATTTTTATTTTCTTGCAATTAAGGATTTTATGGAAAAATAATTTTTTTGTTGCTATTGTAAATTATTTACACAATAATGGTAATATTTTGAAATTGATTAAAAATATCGAGATGACAACTTTACGGACACACTACATGACACGAGAGTTCCTATTTTAAGAATTAAAATAAGTTTTTAATAACACTTTAGACAATATTGACATAATTGTTATAATTGTAATAATACTAGTACATTTTTTAAAAATTATAAAACGCATTGGTTTTAAACATTTTTAAAAGGATTAATAATTTTAGATTAGTTAAATATAAGAACTATAATTTGATAAATTTGTTAGTATAAGGATACAGTTTAATAATACTTACGGTATTCAACTATGTCTAAAGCTTGAAGAATAATTTTAAAGTTTTGAATTTTAAGTGCGCAGTTAAACAAGAAAATTTGAAAATATTCAGAATTAAAAAATATGTATAGAAGATTTAATATTTTTTGATAAAATCTGTATGACGCAAAAAGTCAGTATAATTAAAAACAATTTAACATAGAAAAAACTATAACCTCTATTATATCAAATTATATAAACAATAAATTTACTATATCAAAATTTTGTACTGAATTTCATTAAATGATACTTCATACATGAATCCCACTCTGACGATAGCAATCAGAATAAAACTCGAAATTCAATGTTCACTGTATGTGTTATGGACGCTAGTTGGCCGGTTTTCCAAAAAAATATTTTAATCTGACGGCCATGATAAATTTCTGATGTGCCAGACTTAGTGTTTAGCCTCAGATTAAACGTTTTAAAGAATGAAATGATATTTGGTAGGAAAAATTTAAAAAAGGTAAAATCGATAAGAACGGTATAATTGGTTTTATTATCGATAGTATGTATGAATAATAATAAATTGATTCACGTTGTGTCGACAGTTGAGGAAGTCTGCCTGGGTGGGTCTTGGACCACCAACTTCGAGACACAACGAGAAAGTTTAATGGACTGTCGGTATGTTTTGATCGCCTTAAATTTGGTCGGATCACGTAAATTTCTCCAATTTATTAAAATACATGGTCGTAAATGATTAGGAAACAATTATAGTGACATATGAAAACAAAATGATATCGACAATATAATTCGCATCCTTACATAAGTAAGTAAACGCATAATATGATGATTTCATACAGTTTAATTAATGATAGGGTTGCGATAAAAATATTATTAAAACAATTCAATAATTACAACAATCATATATTGGTTTTATTTCTCATCAAAATTTTAATAAAATATTCGTAATAATAACATTTATTTTACATTTGAATTTCATGAATTTGATATTATAGACTACGTTAATTTTTCGTAACATTTCTTTAAAACGACTTTAAAGAATATCTATTCACTTAGTAATCTTGTAATTATATATTGAATATTTTATAACAATATTAGGGGTTTAGATACTTTTGAAAACATTTTAATTATCGATAGTGATATGTACAATTTGAGATGTGTAAAATGTTTGATAGTATTAATGTATAATATGAATAAAACTTACTTTCGTTAAATTTCGTTACGCCTTGAAATATAATAAAAATAACAAAAATTATAGGCGTGCAATTTATATGAAGAATTGAAAATTTGAAATATTTAATAGGATTTAATATTGTGTAATCTTATAATCGAGTGCGGTTAAATGTTTAAATTAGATGTCACATTTAAAACGTTTGTAATTTAACACAAATGGCATTAATGCTTTTATGTAAAATTAAATTCGAGCATTTAATATTTTATGATATTTAGTAGATTGTAATGGACTACAATTTGATTAATAGGATGTAGCAGTATCAGATCCAAGATTCTTTCATGGGGGGGGGTATATAAAAATATGTATGTATATATGTGTAATATTTAAATATTATTTATTAATATATTATTATTTTAATAGATTTAAAACATTTTTTTTACCCGCGGGTGGATATGACCCCCCGCCACCTTAGATCCGCCACTGGGATGTAGTATAATATAATTTGTAATGTATTGGCGCTCAAACTATACTCTGAGTGTAACAGTGGTTGGTGGATGGACACTGCTGATATAATTGGGCTAATCGAATGGAATGATTGATTATAAAAATTAAGAGTTTTACTCATTAGATTATGACAATTAGTATTTACTAAAAAAATGTTTAAGGTGGGTGGTAGTTTTGAATTTCAATCTCTGCTACATCATAAACATTTAGTTTGATCGCCACTGTTTGTAACGTATAATTGGTATAACGTATAATTCTTTTCTTTTTGAAAAGATTAACAGTCAAAATTATTTTAATTTAATTTGTTTATGCTATTAATATCAATGACAATATTTTTTTTAATACCTCGAGCAATGTGAAAAAAATTAATAAAATTAACAATAGTTATTATTTTTTAATTTATAATGACATTGGTTTTAAATATTTATTTCAATAGTCTTTGTACATTTTGAAAACATTATATCGCATTTCATAGTAATAATTATTTCGTTATTAGAGTAAACGAGTAACATTAATGAAACTTACAGGCTATTTGCAATTCCACACCTTATAGGAAATAAAATAATATAAATATTTAAAATGAAAACGTGTAGTTATTTTTAAAAAAGCGTAAAAATTAAAAAAAATAATATTATTCTTTAATAACATCTGCATGGTAAAAGATAGTAGTTTACTATTAACAAATACAATTTTAATATCATTGAAATAACCATTAAAATTGCTTTATTTCATGTAATAAAATAATTGTAAAATTATAGATTTGTTATTTTAAATCTTATAATATCATTGGTTTGAAAATGTTTAAAATATTTGTAAGTGTTAAAAGAAATATGTCACATTAAAACGTATTAATATTGTTAGTACTATAATGCAAAAATAATAAAAACTTACGGGTTTTAAGATTGTCTAGATCTTAAAAAAAAAAAATAAAAAAATGATTCCAACTATACAGCTGATTAAGATAAAGAGAACATTTTTGAGAAATCGAAAAAAAATTGTTTCGATTCGCTAAAATTTTTTGATGTAATCTTGATGTATGAGAAACGAGGACACTGTACTTGACGAATAACATTTATGACCTAAAAATTAGTTTCATATCACATACGAATGTGAACATTTCAATAATCAAGATAACCGATTAATTTCCTTGTACCTAGGAAAAAAGACAACGGCGTACAATTAAGAATCTCGTGTGCACTAAATTTAACACGCAAATTGCCGGCGATACGACGCCTGCCGAAACGTAAAAAAATCTCTCGAGTCCACTGTGTTCGCTCTGCAAACATGTTTCAAGTTTACGTCTTTTCCCGCCATGTGCGGTCCCGTATTCGGTATATTTTCACGTTTACGGTAACGGTTCGTGCCGCGTGTTAGTAGGTCGACAGCTGCGTCAACTGCTGTGTGCCGAGTGCTGACTGTCCAGTGTTCGTGCGCGGCCGTTTACACTGTCGTTTTTCGTGTCACCCGCTGCTTTTTCATTTTCATTCGACTTCGGTTACATTTTTGCGAATTCATTATATCATTGCCCTCGGTGTCACAAAAAATTCCGAAAAAAAAAAAAATAATCACAAAAATTTCGCGTGCTCGTTATTTGCGTGTTGGCGCGCCTGACATTTCGTTTCGTATTCCATGTGAATGCCCCCGCGCCCTGCCAAAACCGGTTGACACAGACGGATAAGGAGGTTTTTTTTTTCACGTACGTCGGTTGTGGAGCATATTTTCCTGTCTCCGCGTTTTTCATGTACTGCGTTGTTTCAACACAGCGTTTTCATTTTTGCGAATTGACTCCGTTTCAATATTGTTTGGACTTTGACCGTCGAGTTTTGTGAAAACGTGTTTCATGCTTAGTTCTGCAAGCGCATCGCTCGTGGTTTTTATTCGTCAGCGACTGCTGGCCAGGCGGTCGCAAGCACTAGGGTTTGTGAAAATACATTGTAATCACAATCACAATCCCTCGTGTGGGATGAAATCCGCCGCCACCTATCACGCAATTATGGTGTCGACGACGGGGTGTGTGTATGTTGAATTTAGTTAGGCTGACGGGCCACACATTGCAAAGCAGGGGCGTATACAAGGGGGGAGGGGGCGATCGCCCCCCCCTAGATACTCGTGTATGCACCTATATCTACTGACAACTAAAATCAATCGAACTAAAACTAATATGGAATAAAACATTTTTTTTATTTAAAACTCATTATTTTCATATAATTTTTCGATAATTCTAAGTTGGCGGCAGATTCGACGGGCCGTTTTTCTACTCCCCCCTCCCCCCTAGGGGATGAAGTAAATACGCCCCTGTTGCCGTGAGATCGTAAAGGAGTCCTCATTTTCCATTTATTAATTCCACTTATCGCCGCGACATTACATCCACTGAATTTATTTTACTTCGTTGTAATAAAAAGTTACATAAAATCAATACTGGAAGTTTGTCGGAAACAATATTATTAATATTATAAATGAAAAATTATTATTTTATATTTATATTCATTAAAAGTATTAATTTTTTTATGTAGATATTGAAATTTATAATTTTAATAGGTTGCTTATAGATTATCATCGTTATTTGGTACATATTTAGCAAAATTTAATGTATACCTCTATGACACTGGCAATCTGAAATAAATTTACAATTAGTTATTGGTTATATACGAATTAAAATATAATTCTAAAAACGATAATTATATAATACATATTCGCACCTATTAAAAAATATATAAAAATATAAAATACCAAACTGTTTTTATTTATATTAATATATAGCATTCACAATTATGTATATTACTCATTGGATATATACTTAATTCTTTTTTAGACTCTTTTCATTCAAACACAAAGCCACAATTCGTAAAGAGAAATAAAATAAAATACATTTTATATTATACGGATTAATAAAATGTAGAGATCCATACTATATTTTGTATCAATTGCAATAGATCTTATATCTAAAGTTTTCAGAAATATCGAAAAACCCTTATTTCCTTTAATGCATTATAATGCTCAATAAAATATATATTAATTTTCTTCTGTCTATAAAACTCGTGGATAAAAATGCTTCAGAATATTTTATAATTCGATTCGTATATACACACGTCTGCAATAAATATATGAACACACACAAAACGTTAATCAATGTTTACAAAATCATTATACTAATACAAAATATTATAAACTATAACGTCATAAAATGTCAAACTTAGTAAAATTCTGCTTCTTTCTCACTGGAATCTCCAAAGTTAGATTCAATTCCTTGCTTAATATATTCTTTGCTGTCCATCATTATAACTTGTAATACGAGTTGTAGTAACAGAGATATTAAAAAATGTCACTTAAAAAATTCTCTTAAAATTTACGTCGCAGTTTACTTAAAAGAAATTGCAATCCAATTACAAATAATAATAATAGTTTGGAAAAAAAAATCATTTAGCTCTTGTAGAATTATTAATTCTCCTCGCGTTATTTAATTTCCAATGAACAATAACCACGCTTGCTTTATACTCACACACACACACACACACACACACACACACACACACACACATATATATATATAGATAAATACGTAACAAATTTCTTCAAAAGTATAACACGAAATAATTATATTAGTCTTACTTGGAACAATGGCATTTAAAATGAAATAAACGATCAAAGCCGTTACGAATTTTCTATATTCAAATAATGCCATGATTGTCGTATTTTAATGTAAAAGTAATGATTTATATATGTATAATAATTATACTTGTATGACCACCTAAAACAGAATAACAAGTGACGATGGATTGTAATGAGAGTAAAACTTAAAACAATTCTTTTTATGAGCAAAATAAACAAATATTTTTTTTATGTTTAAACACGTGTTTTTGACATACGTTATTACCGCATACGAGTATTTGAGATTTTAAATAAATAAATAAATACTACATGCGAGTTTCAGTTTTAACCTTTTAACCTAAATCAAATAATTTACATTAAAAGCATTTTATACGTTTGGTTATGTGAAATAAAACTATAATATTTTTCCCTTATTGCCTTAAAAAAGTCAAATTTTAATGGAAAACTGCAATGTTAATTTTTATGAAGTACCGTCCATTATAATGAAACAAAATTATAATTATAAATTATAAAACAGTTACATACATACCTATAAAGGTTTAATAAAATTTAACCAGAGTGACAAATAACAATTGTTTTTCGTAAATATGAATTAAAGAATTTTCCCTAATTTTTAAATTCTGAGCAGAACGAAGAATGCTTTACAATGACTTGTTTATTTTAAATCCTAAACTTAAAAGTTCTATCTGAATATTCAATTTTCTAAATTTTGCACCTCTAGGCAGCTGCCTCCTCTGCCTGTTAGGAAATCCGCCTCCACGTAGGATCAATGTTGTATTAAATTTTCATTTTTTAAAACCAAAAATTACCAATTTTTATTTATGAAAATAGCTTAACGTTTAATAATCGAAATTAAATAACTACAATTGTTGGTAATTTTTTTGTGCCGCGATTAAAAGCCATTCATAAGATATATTTTTTTTTATTATTATTCTTAGGTTGTTTTGAATTACGTATATTCCTCCTTATGCATAATTCAAAACAAACCAAAAAATAAAAATAATACTTAGAAAATCGAAAAACCTTTCAAATAAAATACCATCTATAATTGAATTTGATTACATTTTAAAACTTTCCTTATTTCATATGTGTCTAAGCATTTACGTATAAAGGTAGCGTACCGCGAGATGTTGTGAATGTTATGTGAATACTTAAATGAATTACTTGGATAAAAATTGTAGAGTTTATTATTGTCATTATACATTTGAAAGCAATGATAAATCATTTCATTCGATAACACGATTCTGAGTAGAGCTTCGGTGCATTACACTTTGTGAAAAAATTTGAAATGGTTATAAAAAGAAATTTTTACTTATCGATTTTCAAGATTTTTTGAACACACATACTTACCACTAGGTATTAACGATAATACGATAAAATAATAATCGGTTTTCGGATCCTAATTCTACGAATATTAGTATACGAATGACGTATATTTTTAATTTCCGAGGAGCTCGATTTTACTGCAAATCGGGAAAAAATTACTTTCTATGCTAAAAATAGAAGAAACTGCGTATTATATTTATTTAAAAATTTAATGATTTATTTGACAAATTCAATTTGAATTTTGGTTTTTTTTTCAATCATTTAAAAAGTTTTAAAACATTAAAATCTAATTTATAAAGGTTATAGGGATAAAATGTATAAACTTGGTCTCACCGATCTCAAATAGACTTCATGCCGAATTCAAATATGAGAATTCAGAATTCTTATCGCTTCACTACAATCGTTGGACAGATGACAAAATATTTGTGGTTTTACTAAATGTTTTGTACGTGCAAGAAAACAAGAAAATACCAGTTCCTAATCCCATTAATACAGTTCAGAGTTACATATTTGGCGAAAATTTCAAGTTTCTAGGACCATTAGTTTTAAAATAACGAAGAAAAAAATGATAATCGATTGTAACGAAATCGCATTTTTAGTTTTTATGTTATTTTTCGGTAGTTTTTTCGTACGCTTGATAAAAGTATTGAGAAAATCGAAAAAAGACCTCTCTAAAGTAACAACTTGATGCATTTTGCTACTAGTAACGAGTTATGACTGTAAAGATTGGAGCACTACTTCTAGTAGTATTTTTGGGTACAGTCATAATAAAAAACACACCATTGTAAAATCAATACATTCCTCGTTCCACTCAGAATGTAAAAGGAAGATTATTTCCGAATTCTTCGTGTTCACTAAAATAAGATTCGTGTATTTAATCAACAATTTTTTTTTTTATTGAAAAACCTTATTGTTTATATTTTTTTTAATACATCGTGAAGCTTATAGGGTTTGAGTATATTCAGAGAATTAAAATTAAAATGAATAGGATTTAAAGCTTTGGGAAAAACTTTTTATAGACACACTCATTAATTATTAGCTTTTAAAAAATAAAACTAAGCTGATCTATTCAATACATAATAAGTTCATTGAAAATAAAATCGAAATTTTCTGTATAATTCAACAAACGTGAATGTAAATATTGAGCGTAGAGTAATAATATTTTAAAATATTGGATGTTCGGTAAAATTGAGAATTTCAGAATTGTAAGACCTTAAATACATTTGTGAACCGCAAATCTCGGGACAACTATCACTATTTCTCCTCCCCACAATTACAATATCACTGACCACACGTCACTTGATTGTTGAAAATATCTAAACAGTGGTGTTAGGTTATATGTAATATTAATCATTTGTCCCTTAATTCACTGTGAAATAGTAAACAATAAACGATCTTCAAGAAGTTGCGCCATGCGTATAGTGTAATATAATAATATGAGTAAGGAATTATTTTTGATTTTGGTCTATCCATTTCGGTATTTGATAAGCGAAGAAAATATTGTAAAACTAACGCGTTAATATTATTATTAGATTTTAGAAAACATTTGACTGCAAGTAAGATGTTAATAAGATATTAATGATGTATGAATAAGTGTTGTATAAAAAATCGAAGAGAAGTTTAAACCCTCAAAATCCACTTGACTATGCCACCGTATAAATATATTAAAAACATGATATGCTGAGAAAATTTCATTTCAAAATTTGAAAGTAAAAAATATAATTTTTATTGAGAATATGATTCTTTGAATATATCATATCGGATATATTAAAACTATAATAAACGGAATTGAATTTTCTAATGAAAGGAATTACCATTCATTTTAAATCATAATAAAAAGCTGTAAGATTTATATATTAGTTATTATTCTAAAATTTTGTTTTCTTCATCTTACAAGAATGTATAGAGAACATTAAAATATGTTTGTGAAAAAACGAACGCCTGTTATTTTGAAGCCTCACATCAACACTTGTGTAATTATCATTAGATTTTCATACGATTAGTTTACACGTTCATACAACGTTATTATTTATTCGTAAATATTGACACAAGTTTTAACGTTAATACAGTCTTTAATAGACAAATATTAACACTGTTAAGTTATCGCTTTATTACAATATACAAAAAAATTACATATATTACATAAACAGATATTGTATACCGTTAACAAGTGTCTTAATAAAGTAATTTGATTTTGGGTGAATGGAGGTAGCTTTTGGTTTTACAATGATGTTAAACACAATGTAAAATTTATAGCCATAATAAAATTCTAAATTTTTATTTGAGCAATTCATTACTACTATTACTGGCCATTAAATCTTTCATTAGTCATATGTCAAATAATATCTAACAGTCACTCATTACTCATACACATACTCGTAGACTGGAATTTCAACAAAATTTATAAAAAAACAAATGAATTACAAGCGCTTTTAAATAAATTAACAATCGATACTATCCTTCTCAGTGGCATATTTGAGGAGAGAGACCGATAAAGGCAATCGCCCTACCCTAGATATTTTTAATTATCATGTATTTAGTTCTATTATATGTCAATATGATATGATTTGAAGTGATGATAAGTATGAATCGATAACGTAACCGGCCGTGTCTCCACGGTCTTCAAATCGCTGGGCCAACCATTTGCAGTTAGCGACATTCGAGCCCTCATAAGTGGTTCCGAATGATTCATCGTAGCGAGATATCTAAACCCCAAACACCCGTATTGGCCCAACCGTCACGAGTACAACCATCACGTCCAATAAACGGACTCTCAGATAGTTCACCGGACACACCAACCCCTTTCCCAAATAATCACAGCCACACACATAACGTACTCAACATCCCGCTAATTGACTACAGCAACTGTTAACAAAGGAGTTCAATCTTAACGACTTATTATCTTTTCACAGTTCGATACTTATTCAAATATACTTTCACCCCAATACTTGTAAAGTAATCTGGTTTAAATTCGAATCATTATCGGAGAATATCGTTTAAGTAAATCACTTAATGAACTACACACAATTAATTCATGTAGCGTTATCATTATTTATTCACAAAATTCATGCTGCGGTCAATAACAATTGCTTTTCATGTTCGACAAAGAATAATACTCTTTACCACCACCCAAATTTTACGCCGAAATTACAGTTAAAGTCACCTTCGACGTAATTGACAAATATCGCTTGAGCCCAGCGATAAAGCGCCAGCTCAACCTGAAAATAGTCTTCATCAGGTTGTTATTTCGTACGCATAAACAAGAAAAATGAGCCAGGTTCTGAGCCACCTTAGATACTAATAATCACTATAATTTTAAACTAACAGAAACTTAGTTAAAAAAGTTATCATTAGTCCACTCTTTTTCTGATCCAACCAGTCTTGTGTTGTCGGCCGCTGAAAAGGCCAAACATTCGAGGATAACTTCCAACAACAATTTTTCCTTAACCCAAAGCGAGATGTCAACCCTAGCTTCTAAATCAATCGCCAAACGTCACACCATCAACAATTTTTCTTCTCGCCTGAGCTTATCTCACAATTTATCGAGCTCCATACCCGTTTAGGTTAGAGTGTCACATGGTTCTCTATGAGAATCAAATAATATCGTGTACCAGCGTGTTAATAATTTCTGAATAATCAATATAGCATTTTTTTTTTTTTGTGTATAGTTAAATTCGTTGATCAGCATGTCTCGTGTATGCGTGTAATTGGCGTATAAAATATTCGAAAAATGTGTGAAACAATTATTCGTTACACGTATCAAGATTTAAATTTCTTGTTCTTTGTAAATGATAATATAATCGATATCCCGAAGAGGGCATGTATTAGTATTTATTTATTGAGATAAGATGCGAAAAAACTTTGTGTCAATTCAGTTAAGTTTCAATGTTATAGAAAACAATAATGAAAAATGCTCACCATTATAGTTAGAATAATAATTTATTTATTTAAATATCTCTATATTTAAGATAAATTCGATAACACACCCACATTATTTTAATTAATTATACTCATTGACAAAACTTAACATACAATATTATGTTGATTAAATAAACATTAAAATTCAAAATAATAAATATTGCTTCTGAACGAGGATATCTTGTATTCAATGAAGAAGAATCTTTGACGTGCTCTTACGGATTGCTTGAACCTGGAGGTATAATAAATTATAAAGATAATCCATAGAGACATTGTTATTAGAATTTTTAATATTATTTGTAAATATTTATAAAAGTGTTTAAAATTCCAAAAAAGGAAATGTAAAGGTAGAATTGAAAATATTACAAATTTTAAAAATAAACTAATTACAAAGGTTGGGTTATTAATTTTTAAATAAAATATAATTTAAACATTCCAAATATTAATATATTTATTTCACTGTAATTAGACAAAAAGCGTATTTAACGAGATTAATTAATTAACTAATTAATTAGATTAATGACGTAATATTCATAACATTTTTTGACATATTTTTTAGAAAATATGATGGCTTTTGTTTTATTCTTATATTTTGTGATTTCAAACTAAATAAATCATTTTTAATGTTATATTTGGAAAAACCTTTGTGAGTATCGGTATAATTGACAAAATTATAAGTTAAGTTTTTTTGTCTTTATAATGGTATTGGTTTTAGAAACTAGTAGTGGAATTGGTAACTTTTGAGAAAAATATACAAGAGTCAATTTCAAGTGTAATAATTCGGTTATTACTACTTGGATTAGAACATAAATTGAATAAAACTTACTGCCTTTATCATCATTTAAACCTATTTTTATACAGTAACAAGAATATTTATAATTTAATTCTTGCAGTTTGATACGAAGAGTATTTACCAATTGGAAGATTTATAGAAAATATATACTAACTAATATTATGGAGTCATATGTGCATTAAAGAAGAATGGAATTAATAAATTACGTGTAACTGGAATAACTTTTATAGAAATTATTTGAGAAAGAATGTAGTTAATATATTATATTTATTAGTTTAATTATTATCTGAATCATTCTAATATTTTATTTGAAATGACTTCGGAGAATATCGAAATGGTTACTAAATTTGTGACTTTATATTTATTAATATTTCATAATACTGATTACGAAAATATTGAATTGAATTTTTAATTTTCATGGGTTATATATCAAATTAAATATAATACTGTTAGGACAAAAAAAAATGAATAAAACTTACCTTTTTTGATTGTTTCGATGTCTATAGTAAAAAAATAACAATTTTTATTTAATTGCAAACCGGCCGATACAAAGAGTTGAAAATTGTATTAATTTTAAAAACTAATATGAAAATATATTCGTCTATCTGATATGTGTAAGTTAGGAGTTCAAGTCAGCATAACAATTAATAATTCTATTACTTGTTTTAAATAAACATATAATTTCAAGGAATTTTTTTAAAATAAAAAATAAAACAGGTATTTTCAAAATTTTGAAGTATTTGATTTCATTAATTTTATCTTAGTACAAATTTATTAAAACTACAATGGCATAAAATGTATATCACGAATTTGACACTTTTATTTTGTACACACAAATATTTAAATTTATTTTGGTTTCACATCAAATTGGACTACATATATTTTGGTCACATTTTTGGTTTAATACATAGGAGGATATTAACATAATCAATAAAAATAATAAAATTTATTGTTTAACAGTATGAAATAACATTGGTTTTGGACATTTTTTTAAAAATGTCTAATTTCTAAAATGAACATATTCAATTCACTTTTAATAATATTGTTAATATTAGGGTATTAATAGAATAATAACTTACTACTATCAATGGAATTTAAATCTATTATAATAACATAATAAAATATGTAAATACCAATCATGAAATTTCATACAAAGAGTTGAAAATTTTGAAAATTTAGCAAAGACTTAAAAACTTCTATTATTAAATACTCGTATATATGAGAAATTAATGAAGGTTCTTTCAAAAACAACAAACAGCTCTCATAACTTTTACAACTAGGTATTAATAATTAATTACGTAAATTATTGTCCACAATTTTTTTTGTTTAAACATCTCGCAAGATATTGACTGTGTTGATAAATTTGTAATTATAGATTTTTTAAACATTATAATTAAACTAGTTTTTGACATTATTAATAGAATTTGTAATTTATAAAGAAAAAAATATCAAATTCAAATGTAAAACATTTACTAGTATTAGGTTTTAATTTGAAAAAACTTACCATCTTTAAGACTATTTAATCCTATTATTGTAAAATAACGAAAATATTTGAATTTAAATTATGTACTTTCATTCGAAGTGTTGAAAAATTAATGCAAAACGTAATGGAATAATTTTTCACTTTAAAATATAATGTAATATGTTATTATAATAATTACGTTTACACGAGACAAGAATGCAAACATTTAATTCTTATCACTTTTGTATTAATTATAATTTGAACAATTGAAATGTTCACTTATATCATAGGTTTCATTTAATTATATTTTGTACAAAAATAATAAACAATTTATAATATATTTATTTGACATTATCTTTTTGAAAATATAAATATTTATATTAAGATAACCAATGTGTTTGTTGTAAAACATTTATGTAATAAATTAATTTATAAATAATAAATAAATATAGGTATATATATGTATAAATATTTTTTATAATAAATGTGTATTGTTATATAAGGTTTTTTGACAGTGAGTTTACTAATTTCTAATAAGATTTGTATTCTTTGAGAATAATTTATATAATTCAATAATCTTGCTTAATTTGGATACAAAGTAAATAAGAACTTACTTTCTGAAAGAACATATAGAACTTAAAATATAATAGAATTATATTAATTTCCAAAATATATAAATCAATGTAAAGTGTTGAACATTTTATACATTTATATAAATGCCCTAGCTAGATTAAATGGTTTGTTAAAATTATTGTATGAAACATTGGTTTTTACATTTGTAACACGAGAATAACACTTAAAAATTTCATATTGTAATATATATTTAAAACATTTTTTTTCCAATAGTTTAATAATAATTAGATTAAAGAATTGTCATACAATTTGTAACATATTTTGACATTTTTATTCCAAAACCATAAATGAATTTTGATTCGTTTTCATATAGTGTTGTTGAGCTATATAAGTTATTGTCAACATCTTTTTAAAAATCTTCGAAAATGTCTATATAACTTAATTTTTCTTTTATTTTTTGCAATAGCCTTTCAATACGTAAATACAGAATACAAATGCTTTTTTTTAATGATACAAATATAACTTATTATGCAAGTTCAATTTACAAAACGAATATCGATATTTTATAATGTTAACATAAATACTAACTTATACGATAGTTACCATTATAATTGGTCAATATTATTATTTTATGTTGTTTAATATTTTAGAGTGATATAGTTTAAGGCGTTTTTGAAAAACATTCTTGTTATGAATAATAAGATTTTTAATGTAATAATTTTCTTTATATTACGTTAAAAAAAAAAAAATAATAAAAATTTTTACCGGTTGGTATATCTAAAAAGAAATCAAATGAATATTTGTAAATTAGGAAAAGTTGTTCGAGTTTTTTTAAGAATACTTTTTAATGACATTAATTTTACGGCATCATTAATAGGACATTGATTAAAATATATCAAATTAAAATTAATAATTTCATTTTATACTATATAAAATAAATAAAAACTTACTTTGTCCATTATTTAGAGCTTTTTGTTATTTAATATTTTGAAATGACATAAATATTATTAACAGAATTTATGAATAAAAAAAAAAAGATAAAATGAATTAAAATTTTAAATGTAAAGATGTTGGTAGTAATAGTAGGATATAAAATGATTAACACTTACTCGGTAATAACTTAGTGAGATCTAATGAAATAATAAATTATTTCATTTATAAAAATAATAATTTCAAACATACATATAATTGAAAATTTGAAAAAATAAAAAAATAAATAAAAATTGTAATATGTATGTAAAAGACAGAAGTGGATTTCAATTAACAAAAAATATATTTCATAAGTTATATAACTTAACAATAAACCATAATAAGTATTATGTAATATATAATTTGAAAATGTAATATGGTAGTATATTTTAATTATTTTATTTTACTACAATAAAAAAAGTAAATGTTTTCAATTTTTAGTACTTTTTTTTATACGACATTTTCTTTGAGTAAACGTCAAAATTTACATGTATTTTATTTTGATATTTTTATGTCAATTTATAGAACTTATTGTTAATTTCCATTTTTTTTTTTTTTTTTAGTACAAAAAATATCGATATAACTATTGTAATTGTATATTTATTAGATTTTATAATATTTTATTATAGTTTGAAGATTATTTCAATAGAATTTAAATATAATTTCGAAATTTTGATAAACAATATATCTAATTTAAAGTTTTTTTTTTGGCGTAGGGATATAGAAGGATATAAAGTAAATAAAACTTACAATCTTTTACTTGAAGCATATCTTAAAATATAATAATAAAAATATTTAAATTTTAAAAATGGACGTTAATATAAAGAATAAGGAATTGTTTAATTTGAAAAACGAGATAAGTGACTTGATATAATTGGTAATATATATGTTTTAGAGATAAATGTGTAGATAAATTTACAAACGATAAATAATTTTTATTTCCGTACAGACAAATTTATTAAGTTTTATATAAAATATATACTATGAACAGATGTTGAGGTAATTTTGTTAAATTTATTCCATTATTATTTGATTAACGCAATGGAGTTCTGTTTATAATACTTATTTTATTTTTAAATTTTAAGAACATAAATAATTAAAATTATCAACTATCAAAATTCTTTACTGAAAAACAAAAAAATTATAATAATAATATTAATAATAAAATAAATTGTCTTCGGAGAATGTTGATAAAATTGTTTGATATTTAATATTTTACGATAAAAAGTATTAAATAATATTTCATGAATATTAACATTTTTATGATAATTAATCAAATATGAATGTAATAATTTTATTTGTATGAGGGTAAATATAGAACTATAAGCAGCTGTTAAAGTGGAGGGGGGACGCAGGAGAACTCAGTCCCCTTACCCCTGTCGGTGGTCGAAATGCGTCTTCTACCTTTAACAAGTTATCCGTGAGGTACGTCGAAACGCTCAAATTGTAAACAAATAGTAATCTATAATAATTCAGAATCCCGTTGTAAATAAATTTTATAGTTTTACTATTTTTTATCGAATATTATTTTTGTTTTATTATAGTAAATAGCTACACTGTGATGGGAAATTCCGGTATAGCTGATAACATAATACACTGTGACGATATCATTGATATCAACATGATATATCATGTTGGCGACGTGGTGTTGCCGGCTACCTTCATGATGGTTAGCTTTGAACGTGTGTGATCGTAGTGAGACGTATCTCAACTTTTGCTTTTTCATATGTATTTATATTATATACAGCGTGACATTTTAAACGTACTCAATGCTCATTGCTCACTCCACTTTTAACCATGTATGATGTAAATTTGATTTTTTTTTCTTATACAATTTAAAGCACTGATCACACTACATTTTTATGAAATAATTAATTTATATAATATTTTTTATCTGGATGATATTTAGTTTTTAGTTTTCTCAAATGGCAACCACTATAAAAAAAAACGTATTATAAAAATATTCTCCATCAAAATATTAAATTTTTGATGAAATATATTTCAAATATGTTAATTTTTCAGGGTTAAAGTGGGTTGAACATGCCTAAAAATCCGTATGTATATACACTTTACGTAATACAATGATATATGGAACGCTTAAAATTATAGGGGTACATTAGTCCCCAGGGAATTTTTTGCCACTTTAAGCCCTGACTATAAGGATGAGAATAAGTAAATTATTGATATAGAAAATCATTAAAAACTTACTAGTTTTAGATTCTGATAATTCTTATAAAATAAAAAAAATTATATTTAAAATTTTAAACGTACAGTCATCTAAAAAGAGTTGATAGTTTGGAACATTTAGAAAAATAAAACAAAAGGCATAATATTTGTATGAGGCAAGGATGTGGGTAATTAAATATATAATAAAAAATCCCATTTTCTTATTCTTCTCCTTCGCCTCTATCTAAACTATCTGGGATCGACCACTTTTGTCCTAAACCTCTATTTAACGCGATCTTCTACATCTTCCACGCAAAAACCACCAGTCATCATATCACTCTCAATCGCATTCAATCACCAATTCTTCAGTCTTCCTCTTCTTTTCCTTCCTCTAATATTCATTTCCTTAACCGTTCTTATCGCTTTCTTTTCTCTTCTCATAAAATGACCAAACCACCTAAACCTCTTTCATCTTCTCTACAATCGACGCTACACCTATGCTTCCTCATGCATATTCATCTATTCCCCTCTCTTTTCTTTTCACACAACTCATTCATCTAAGCATTCTCATCTCTGTTATATTCGTTCTCTGTTCAATTTTCTTGAAAAAAATTTTTTGAAATCCTGTCATTTATATATTTTGATTTTTTTAAACGTATATATAATGTCCGTTAAGTTAACACTTTGTCGTTGTCTCATTAATTTCAACATTTTATCTTTTTTTTTTTTAAATAATTTTAATTAAGAAGTAAGGAAAGAAGTATTATGTATTAAATAAAGTATTAAAAGAAAGAGAAGGTAAGAGAGGTAGAGGTAAATAGAAATAAATGACTTGATATTGTTTGCCATTCATTTATAGCACTAATACAGATACATTTACAAGCGAAAATTAATTTGTATTGTTTACAATGTAAAATATATACTTTGAATAATTAAAATTTTGAGAACTATCATTGGTGTTATATCCCATTAAAATTAGATTAACGCAATGGAATTTTATTTATAACATTTATTGTACTTTGTATTAGGAGAATATATATATACAGATTTATTTTGATTTTTAAATTATCAATTATGTAAATGATTATATATATATATATATATATACATATAAATTAATAGACATCGGAAAATTTTGACATAATTGTTAAAATTGTAATTGTCGGTTATTTAATATTTTATGATAACTTGAGTTTTAAATAATATATTGTAGAACTTGACATTTTTTTAAAATAATGTATTGAATTTCAATATTTGGTGATTAACTATAGGGGTGAAGATATATGTATAAAAATTTATGTAGACAAATGAATAAAAACTAAATTCTTTTAATCCTTATAAAACAATGATAATATTTATAATTACAAACATGTTGTTTTATATAACGATTTTGAAATTTTTAAAAATTAAAAAAAATATATATAATTATAAATAATATAAAATTGTTTTGTAAGATATGTAAGAGACAAGAATTCTCTTAATATAATATATAACAACAATTATCTCATTAATATTACCTTATATAATATATATTTTAAACATTTAAAAATGATCGTATGTTATATTTCTCCAATTTTAAAATAATTAGATAAATAAAATGACATACAACTTTATAGAAATTTATTTGATATTATCATTTGGAAACTTGACCATTTAAATTTATCTTGATTTTATAATGTTGAATTTCGTATAGCATTGTAATAATATTTTAAGAAAGTAATCAAAAAATGTCAATACAACTAATAAAATTATAATTAAACATTTTTTATCATCTATTCTATATTACAGGCATAATTGATTATAATATTTTAGAATTTTATGTTAAAATTTATTAGACAGTATTAATATTGCTAGTATTTTAATATATATAAACTTACTCTCTCGAATATCATTCTCACCTTAATAGATAATACAAATATTTAAATTTCAAAAGTACCGCTTTAATTTTAGAAAATAAAAAAAATCTTAATGTTGAATTGCCATATATATTCATATATATA
Source organism: Chaetogeoica ovagalla (assembly GCA_032441825.1). NCBI lineage: Eukaryota > Metazoa > Arthropoda > Insecta > Hemiptera > Aphididae > Chaetogeoica > Chaetogeoica ovagalla. The sequence goes on along the minus strand of CM063743.1, from coordinate 846,438 downwards.
AGTAAAAAAAGAGTGACATTTTTATAACAAATAACATCTATAGTCTTATAGTAATATATCTTAACAAAATACCATAATAACCTATATACATAATACAATTTGAACAATAAAATTGTTGATATATCTTATTAAATTTATTTCCATAAAATTATACTATAGTGATAGTATAAAATTTATATTAAACATTTTTATTTCAAAAATATGATAATTTTTTCTTATTTATTTGGTTATTTTAATGTAAAACTACGGAAATGTTGGATGAACATAGAATGAAGAAAAATATAAAGTTTATTCAATAATTAATAACCTATAAAAATGTTAAATTAAAATTATTTGCAAATTTGGAAAAAAAATATAAGATTTAACATTGTTTTAAATATTTATAATAATTATATTTAATTTTTAAATTATCAATTATATAAATTAAAATGTCTTATATATATATATGAAAAGTTATAGGTAATATCTCATGAAAATTGACAATTATTAAAATAATATATTACATTTCAATATAATAATTTGGTTAGTATAAAGGTAAATATATAACTATGAGGATCAATATATGTAAATGTTTCATATCGAAAATGAATAAAAACTTACTATTTCCAGATCCTGACCATTTTTATAAAAGAATAATATTAATAATATTTATAATTTCGAACGTGCAGTTCTATACTAGAAGTTGATAATTTTGGAAAACTTGGAAAATTAATAAAAAGCATAATTTTTTATGTAAGGTGAGTGTATGTGTAACTAAATGAATAAAAAAAATCCAATAACTTTTAAAATTTGATTTTATTTTTTTAACCGTTTATGTAATGTCCGTTAAGTTAGCACAGTTATCAGTTTAATTTCAAAAATATTACAATTTTTTTTTGTAAATAATTATCATTAAAAAGTATAAGAAGTATATGTAGCAATAAGTAAAATATTTTGTATTATTTCAAATTAATTGATTATCTAATAAACAATGATAATTAACCATATAATATCCGGTAAATTTAGACATTCTAGTGAATATATTTTGTTTATGACGATAATTCGCTATACAAATGGTGAATAACGTTAATTACCTGTAAAAAACGTTATCAGTTTCATGCAATTTGCCTCACATAATATAGAATATGATCGGCACCCAGTTTTAATTATGATTGAATAATAGATTTTCTTGAATATTAATACATTTTTGCAAAACTGGAACACTCCGAATTAATTTCTTTTGATCTCGACATAAAATGTGATTTGCAATATCATTTATTGTTATGAATTGTTGTAAGTAATTTGGAAAAATCATGGGATCAGTTTAGAGTTTATACAAAAGATTCAAGATTCAAGATTTATCTTGAAATTAACACACAGTTTTTTTACGCTATTAAAGTTTTTTGGGAAATTAATTTTTTTATTGCTGTCGCAAATTATTTACTTATTAATATTAATACATTTTATATTTTGAAATTGATCAAAACTATTGAGGTGACAACTTTACGGACACATTATGTGAAACGAGAGTTTTTACTTTAAGAATTACGAGTAAAGTAATTTTTTAGTAACTCCTCAAGTAATATTGACATAATTGTAGTAATACTAGTACATTTTTTATATTATACAATGCATTGGTTTTAAAAATTTTTTAAAGGATTAGTCATTTTTGTAATGAAATATAAAACTAAAATTTAATAAATTTGTTACTATGATAATTCAATAAAATTAGTTTAATAATACTTACGGCGTTGAATTATGTCTAGACCTTAAAAAATAATTGAAAAGTTTAGAATTTTAAACGCGTAGTTAAAATAAGAAATTTTGAAAATATGATGGATTAAAAAATATACGTATAAGACTTTATGTTTTTAAATAATATCTGTATGAGGCAAGAGGTCAGTTTACTTAGAAATAATTATATTATCTATTATATCAAATTATTTGTTAGAATTAATCGTTTCAAAAATGTTTATCATATTATATTTTTTTTTTGATAGTGTACACTTATAATACTTTGGTTTCTCGTTGTATCGAAGTCTGTCCTGGTTGGTTCAGATACAACGAGAGAGTGTTTAGGACTGTCGGTGTGTTAGTGGTCCGACCGCTTTAAATTTGGTCAGATCTCGTGTATTTTCGTTATTTATTAGAATTCGTAATTTATTTCTCAATATAAATTATTTAAAAAAATAATAACATAATACACAAATAAAATGACACCTATAATATGAATCACATACTTATTAAGTAATTAGATATTAAATAAAAGATGAATTTACATAGATTATGATATGATAATTTTATACAGACATGATCATCCTATTAATGATACACTGACTATTAGGTTACGACAAAAATATTATCAAAACAATTCAACAATTGCAATGATTTATCGGTTTTATTTTTTTTATCAATATTGTAATAAAATATATAATAACAATTATTTTAAATTTGAATTTCTAAGAATTTTAAATTATAAACTACATTTATTTTTGTAAACATTTCTTTAAAACGACCTCGAACAATGTCCATGTACGAAGTAATCATGTGATTATATATTATTGAGTATTTTATAACAATATTAGGTTTAAATACTTTTTAAAACATTTCGAATTTCAATAACAGTATATACAATTTAAAATGTGTAACATTTTTGTTAGTATTAAAGTATAATATGAATAAAACTTACTTGTTTGTAAATTTGGAAAGCCTTAAGACATAATAAGAATAGTAAGAAAAAATCTAAAAGTGCAGTTTATATGAAAAATTGACAAATTGGAAAATATCAAAAAATTAAATATGTCTTAATATTTTGTAATAGTATGGAAAAAGAAAACAGTTAAGTTATTAAAATAGATGTAACATTTATATAATTTGTAACTTAACACCAATGTCTTTTATAGCTTTTATGTGAAATATACTTTGAGCATTCATTGTTTTAAGGTATTTAGTAGATTTGAATGGACACTACAATTAGTGTTATAGGATATAGTATATAACGCGTAATGTAAATTTAGACTTTTCATTTTGAAAAGACAAACAGATAGAATTATTTCAATTTCGTTTCATTTTTTCTTTTTTTTTTAATTACAAAAAATCAATAGTGATATTTCTCTTTTTAACCTCGAAGAATGTGGATATAAAAGTTAAAATTGACAATAGGTTTTTTTATTTTTAATGTTATAATGACATTCATTTTCGATATTTTCAATAGTATTTGACATTTTTATAAAAACATAACACGTTTCAAAGTAATAATTTTGTTGATATTTGGATGTAACTTTAATAAAACTTACGGTTTAATTGTTCATCCACGCCTTATATAATAATAGATTGTTTGAAATTAAAAACGTTTAGTTATTTTACAAAAAGCGTGAAAATTTTGAAAAATTATAAAAATAAAAATTAACATAAGACTCAATATTCTTTAATAATATCTGTATGATGTTAGAGGATAGTTAATTTAACAAATATAATTTTAATGTCTTTAAAATAATTTTAATAGGTAATTCACGTATCGTATATAATTAGAACATTTTAAAAGTAAAGATTATACAGCGGATTCGTCTTATTTTTATGTAGACTAAAACAATGGCATAAAATCAATAACATTTCGACAGCGTGAACATTCAGATTTATTTTGTATTATGATTTTAAATTGCTTAAATATTTATCAAAAAAAAAATTTTTTTTTTTTTTGTATTAAACCTCGCAGAATGTTGTTGAATTTGAAAAAAAAATATATTAATATTAGAATATAAAAAAAAATCATATGCCATTCATTAGAATCTTTTAAAATGTTTTGTAATTTTGGAGAAAATTATGTCGAATTTATTTCGATTATAATTAATTTTGTTAGTGCTTTAGTTCAAAATCGATAAAAACTTACGGTTCCAAACATTTAAAAAAGCTTAGAAAAAAAAACAAATTAATTTCAAATTTACAGTATTCACATCACCGTTATTGCTGTGAACAGACAGATATTGAAGACGGAAAGAAAAATACGGTTCTAAGCCACCCGCCCTTAGCAGACTGACACGGCTCGTGTAGGTGTAAACGAATCGCTTACAACACCGAGCCGATAATTACACCAACTGTCCCTGCCTTTCAGCAAAACGTTGACGAGAATGCCTTACCGTCGTAAGTGTATTACGCGCGATCATAAGTTCTTTGCCACCGGGACGTCGACGCGATAGATAGCGAAATATTCAAATTTATAATAATAATACGACAATTGCGATTCGTAATTAAGCATATGCCGGTGATTATCCGCAAGACGTATTATCGATACTATAAATATGAATATTATAATAATTAAAATTGCCTCGGGTGAACGAACGACTGACCGCTCGGTTAGGTTAGGTTAGCGATGCGAGTCCGTTCGTAGCTGTCCGATTGGAATAGCATATAAATAAGGAAATAAATTAATATTTTTGTTAATTTTGTAATTGTAAGTGTTTTAAAGTAATAATTTGTTTTGTTTGATCCGCACCGCATAAAAATACCATAGTGACAAGACGTTGCCAGTGTCCAACGGATCCGCCCGACTACCAACACACAGCACCAGCAACGAGACAGCGGAGCGATTCTAGTCGGACGCGGAACCGGCTGTTAAAACAGTCCCTTCCTTCAGGACTAACCTCCAAATCCGTCCACGACGCGCCACGCGTAGAACGCTACGTTTCTTCTATCCCAGGGTGTTGTACATCGGCACCACTAACTTTAAAAATGTTAACGATTGGCCCGCTATTAGGTTTTTATCAAGTTTTTGTTTATTTTTGGTTCATCAGCTTTCTTATTAAATGTATACTGCGCGTGGAGTTGATTTACGCGTATTGGTGAGGTACACTATATTCGTCAGTATCTCCACGGATTAACCATCTATCGTTAATTCATGGTGCCTCCACGCATTAAAACCCATAGATAACCGCTAATTTAAATTTTAAATTAATTAATAATTATATATTTTACGAGATAAATGATGTTTAATTTTGAAATTAAAGTGTATTTCATTATATCTTATTTGCCTTTTTTTTTCTAAATAATAGTGAAATGGCTTTAAATGGTTGCTTTAATTGCTTACAAGCTTTTAATTCTTCGAATTGCTAGCTATTTGAAAGTCGCATTGGCCGTTATGAGTAATTTCAATTAGAATCATAAAAGGGAAGGGAAGAATATTTACATAGGTTTGCATAGGATACCTACATTTATATATATAAATATAAATTTTTTTTTTTTAATGGCCTGGTAAAATGTCCAAATTGGCCAGCCTAAAAGTTCACACACCCGGAAAAAGAAATTGAAATGACATCCCTGTTCTACCCTCTTCTGTGACATCCGTCACACGAGGATCCCCTCCCTTCGTATCGTTTTCCGTCGTCCTCCTGCGTAAGTACGTCATCATCCCTTCTTTTACAATCACTTATTTCAATATATATGTATTAGTGAGTAATGCATATCCATATTGTCAGATTGCGCATTTGTAAATCGCCGGGATTGTCCACGGTAGGACTTTGTTATAACCTACGGGCTATATTTTTTGTATATGAAAGTAAATAGCAACTGATAACCAAACCAAACGGATTGTCTTCGACGAGGCGGTGACTCCCCCAAAGGGATACCGTTTCAGGGCCCCGGTCGTCTGTCAAACGTTGCGACGACGTGTAACGACTAAAAAAATCGTCTACTGTTTTTCTTTTCTCTCGTTATATATTTTTTCGCGTATAAAATTTTATACGGTGTTTAAAAAAAAAAACGACGAAATTGAGTGAGTCGCCCTCCGTGCAAAAATCGTCAAGAGCGTTGATTCTAATAATTCTAAATTTTATATGTATTATTCGTTATTATAAAAAAAAAACATTGTTTGACTGTTACACTATACAAATTAAATATGTACACATGCTGCGATGCACGAATAATGAACACGTCGTCATTTATTTTTATTGTTATTACAAGTGACCGAGCGCGTATGAATATGATTTCATTTTATTTTTTTTTCTATGTGGAGTTTTTACGCCCCGCCGTAGGTTTTCTCCACACAAAATAAATACTAATAAATAAAGCGATTTAACTATTTTCTTTTCGTTTTTTTATTCTTTTCACCTATTCTCATATAATAATTGTATATGAAAAAAATCCCGTGTGCTCCGGTTCTCGAACCTTGGCCGTGGGTTGGCGATTCTCCTCTTATATAAATTTACACATATACGGGAGCCGTCACACGGCACTCATCCGAATCAGAAACGGATCGAGACGTCGCAACCCAAAAATTCGTTTCATATCATATAATATAATGTGAACATTTTGAAAATTATGTTAACCGATTCGTTTCCCTATACTTAGAAAAAGACATTTTTAATGGCATATAATTAAAAATTCCCTGTACACTTTAACACCCAAATTACGGATGATGCGACGTCTACTAAAGCATTTAACCTCACTATTGGTGAACTAATATTAGTTAACTATTATTAAATAACTCTTAGCCAACTGAATTTATTTTACTTCCTTGTAATAAAAAGCTACATAAAATCAATACCAACAGTTGATCAAAAACAATAATATTGATATTGTAAATGAAAAATTATTAATTTATATCTATATGTACATTAAAAGGGTAATTTTTTTTTTATATTGAAATTTATTACTTTACTGGGTTGCTTATAGATTAAAATAGTTATTTGATAAATATTTATTAAAGTTTAATGTATACCATCATTGCACTGGCAATCTGAAATAAATTTACAATCGCAGTTATTAATTATATAAGAAATAAAATATAATTCTATAAATGATAATAACATAATACATTTCACGCCTATTAAAAAAAATATATAAAACGCTAAACTACTATATTAAAATATAGCATTCACAGTTATGTATATTGCTCAATGGCTATACTTATATTTAAAGTAATAATAATAATAATAGCTTGTCAATAAACTCTTATAGCTCTTGTAAAATTAATAATTTCTCTCGTTGTTATTTAATTTACAATGAACGAAATCTACAAAAAACCAAGTTCTTCAAACGCATAACACGAAATAATCATATTATTATTACTTGGAACAATGGCGTTTAAAATGAAATAAACCGTCAAAGCCGTTACGATTTTTCTATATTCAAATAATGACATGATGATTGTCGTATTTTAATGTAAAAGTGATGGTTGTATATGTGTAATAATTGTACTTGGATGAACACCAAAAACAGAATAACAAGAAACGATAGATTTTAATAGGAGTAAAAAGCAATACAGTTCTAGCTACCAGAAAACTGGTATTTTTAATGTTTAAACAATTGTTTTTAACATATTATTTGCATAATAGTTGTTACATGTTCGAACTAAAAACAATAAAAAAAAATAAGAAGCGGATTACAGTGTTCCATAATTACTAAAATCAAATAATTTAGACTATATGAACATCTCACATGTTAGGTTATGTGAAATAAAATTATAATATTGTCCCCATGGTCAATATGGTTCCCAATGGACGGGGAATGTACACTATACTGTATTTACGTGTTTGGCCGAAGCATTTTATCTGTTCGGATTATATTGCGGATTGTTGCATCGAAAGCAGCACACTTATCCGTGGGGTAAAATCGATTACGTGTAAAAATTATAAATATAGGCAGTCACCACCGGCCGCCGGACGTCTTTGATTGTCTCGTACGCATCGGTATTTTCTATAAGGAATTTTTAAGTAACAAAGTAGTAAAAACAAAGAGGAATTTAGAAAATTAAAAATCAAAAGGATTTGTAAAAATAAATAATCAAAAAGATAGAAATAGAAAATTACAAGTTAATACTCGTGATAATAAATAAAATATATATATATTATATATATTTTTTATGAATTTTTAAGGTAATTCGGACATATACACGCCATTATTTTTGCGTTCCGGAAACGACGGTAACAAATTACAATTATTATTATTATTATTATTGTTATTATTCTTATTATTATTATTATTATTATTGCGATTCAGAATAACCAAAATCGTATACGGTTACGAAATATATAATACGGAGACGAAATAAAATTATTGGCCATATTTTCATAGAGAAATATATTTTAGAAATAATATGAAATTATAAACGAGAACTAATTTGCAAAACCAAGTAATCGATTTGAACTTTAAAGGAGTCCCTAAAAATTTTCCAAAATGCGGCCTGGGACAAAACGGTCCCGTTGCCCTCCCCCGCCTCTGAACGACCCTTCTCACACGCCCTAATTATACCATCAAATATACTCAATTGTAAGTAAACCATAAACGTTTTAGCGTTTGTCTCAAATCGTGTGTATATCAGTCGTATAGAATTACAACAAAAATATGAAAAAAATTTGACAATTAACTTCACAATAAAAAATCAATTATTTGTAAATACCACACGTGCATATTAAATAATTAAGCACAAACAGTCATGTACTTTTAAATTCTTAATATTTATTACAACAGTGTAATTGATATCACAATCTAATTGCATATACGAAACACAGGAAAACACACGTTTCCAGCCACGTAGAAGACGTAATATTATTATTTAGCATTGAGGCGGCCAGTACTTGTCTTACGGTAGCGTAAAACGATATTAAAAATCTGAGAACCCTTAACTCCAACAATATTCGATAAATTATGACTACTGTGTTTTTCAATACTTTTCGTGTATTATCATAAACCATTAGATTACGCATAGAATAAGAGAACTTTAAAAACATATACATATGTAAAGCTGTTTTTCTTCGAATCACGACTTACAAACACGTACGAAACTTTAAAAAATATTTTTTCGAATAGAAACCAACGTGCGTGTTTTTGTGGCATCACAAAAACAACGTGTGTTGTAATTGTCATAAAATTTCGATACGATTTGTTTACACAGTCTTACCTATTAAATCGTATAGTTCGAAATTGTTTGCGTTCACAGAAAATGTGTCGTTTTATTAACTATTAAAAAAAAAAAATTTTAATCCGATAAAAAAAATATTTAAAATTTCAAAAATTTACATCTGATATTGTATACTGATAACTAGTGACATAAATTATGTATTTAGACACTGAGCGAAACGAGGAAGTTAAGGAAGGTTTTACAATGCTGTTCATTTCTTTTCTTGATATACAAATTTTCGAAACAAGGATGATCATCTCGTCATCTATTACGTTCCGATAGCAAATTATTTCTAGTTGGTTGTTTATTAGAAACGTTTTTCTCAGCACCTTCCTTACGCATAATTCAAAATAATCCAATACAATATTAGAAAAAATTGAATATAAAAGTTTTATGTACAAATGTACTATAACAATAATAAATTTCTTAAATCTAAAGGGATTAAACATTTTTCGTCGGTACTTCGTTTGAAACGTTTTTCACTTTCCTGAGTAGTTTTCTTTTGTTGAATTCAACACAATCCAAAAATTGGACGAAAATCTATTTTCTCATTAGTTAATTAAACGAAGTGTAGAGAAAATTGTAGTTGTTTAATTGCAATTATTAAATGTTCAAGTCATAAAAAAAGTGTAATTTTCGGCTTTAAGAGCTGAAAATTCGTTACAACCTAAACCCCTTTTTTTAAATAGAATTTTTAATCGAAAAAGTCATGAAAATCCTCAGTCACAATTTGTTTTTTATTTCTATACTAAACTTGTCGTCAAAGTGTGCATTATTTTGATAGAAAACGATAATTGAAATACAACATTATCGGGTCACATTGGTTTATTGCATGAAATCATATTAAATGAGTGTAATCATATGTAGTATACACAACATAACAACCGTATATATTATATAGAGTTAAATGGGGATGTCTATCCGTGAACGTTCCATGGGCGTTACAAACGGGGTGTCAACAATCAGCAAGAGGCAGCCTCGTGGCGGGCGAAAGCTCGTCGGTTTTTGAACGCGCGTCAAAGGAGATTCAGTTATTTGTTTCGCATCGTGTAAACGCGTTCGTACAAACCTAATGTAACCACCTCCTAACGCCTCGCGTTGACTGACGGTTCGCTCGGATGCTTCATGCATCGGATGCGGATCACGCAAACAGTTGAGTGAATCAGCTGTTTGATGAGGCAGCCCCTGGCGCACCAGATTCGCATCGCGCGAACAACACAACTTGAGAATAAAAATTGTCATTTTTATGGGGAATAATGTAATATGCGTATCGAATTATTGAAATTATAATCAACGGTAATCGATTTTCAAATTGAATTATTTTTTTATAATAAAAACTAAAAGGTCTCAGTTATCCTTGGATTTTTTTTTCTTTTTGTTCGATTTGCATTCGTGCATGAAAATTTAAAATGTTATTGTAAAAAGTGGCGAACAACTTGTTTTTTCGTCGCCTAGCCAATACAAGACGTGTGTTATTGTCTTTTTGCATTTTTCGATACGATTTGTTTACGCGTTCGCACGAACGAATTATTTATCTTATTCGTTTACATTGAAATTTACAATGTTCACACAGTCGCCCAGCATAAAAGTATTAACGACGTACACTTAGCGTTTCATTATGATATAGTTGGCAAATTACAGATATTATAAAAAAAAAACTGATTACGGACGCCATAAATTATATTTTATTCTTTTATAAGTTCCACTTTACGAATAACCAAGAGATTCAATGTTTTATAAAGTATATCCAATGACAATAACACAATAATAATAATAATCTTGAAATGTTTCGATTAGATACAGTGGAAAGAACTCTTTCGAATCGTTTATAAATTTCAGGAGTAGTCGGAATGCATTTAATGAGCTTAATACTATAATATATACATTAGGTATAAAATATACATCTATGATAATTATTCATATAATTAATTAATTTTATTCGTTGAAAAATACATAACACCCATTATATTAATTAAATAAACACTTTATTTCAAAATATTAAATATTGCTTTGGAACGAGCACATCTTGCATTCAATGAACATGGATCACTAGCCGTGCCCTTACGGGTTGCTTGAACCTAGAGGTATAATAAATTACAAAAATAAACCATAGAAATATTGTTATTAGAATTCTTAATATTAGTTGTTAATTATAATAAAAGTATTAAAAATTCCAAAAAAGAAAATGTATACGAAAAATTTGAAAAATAAACTTTTCACTGTGATTATGGTTTATAACCTACGAGTACAGTGGGCTTGAAAAAATAATTTTTATAATTTATGCGTTACAACAAAAAGCACTCTTATCTATTGAATAAAGTATTATTTAAAGCTTTCAAATGTTAATATATTTAATTAGTTTTATTTCACTATACCTAATTAGATTAAGACACTGACGTAACTACGTAATATGTTGTTTAACATTTCTCGACACGGTACTTTCGATAATACGAAGAATGTTGTTTTATTCTTATTTTATGATTGCAAATTAAATAAAGCAATTTTAACATTATTATTGAAATGACGTTTGAGATTATCAATGTAATATTGACAAAATTGTAAGTTTAAATTGGTTTTTTTTCTTTATAATGGCATATTTGTTGATGAAATAAATGCACGAACGTAAGATTATCGACGACGTTTTTGCCATATAATTGGGATAACACACACACACACAATAATAACAATAATAATAATAAATTTATCGGAGTCCGTGAATTTTTTATTTTATGTCTATAAGAGATCCACGTCCATGTTAACGTTGTTCCAAGACGTAGGTAAGTAAACATTTGTAAAATTTTCACTCCGAGGAATTAATGGAAATCAGAAGTTAAATATAAAAATTATTGTTAAAAATCTTTGCGTCGAATACCCATGAAAATTGTTCGAAATCGTCGTCGTCTTCCGTTCGTTTAGTACATTTTTTACACGCGAAATCAGTGATTTTCGTATTTTTTTTATTTTTTTCTACACAACTCGAATGGCGATTTTTTAGAATTATCTACCATTACGTGTGTGTACACGTTGTGAATTTTTCAATTCGGCTATAGGTTTTAGTACGGGGTCAGTCAGCCTACGTTCAATTATTTTCATTATTATTTATACTGTTAATATTGGACCAAATGGGTCATAATTATTTTATTCTTGATCAGAAGGGCCATTCACATATTTATTCGTTTATTGATTTATTTATTTTAATTTTATTGCTTTATTTTTGAATCACATGGGCCGTATATTATTGTTTATTTATATATTATTTATTTCGTCTATTAGTTTATATTTATTAATTACATAAACACGCGATGCGAATTATTTTCTTTTTTTGTGGTGTCCGTGTAATATATATTTTACGCTCCCTACATCGTTCGGCATTGGTCTAACAGCCTTTAATTGAATTGGTAACTTTTGAGAAAAATATATCGGTGTCAATTTTAAATGCAATAATTCAGTTACTACTTTTGTAGGACATAAAATGAATACAACTCACTGCCTTCGTCATTATATACACCTATTTTTATACAGTAACAATAATATTTATAATTCCCGTACGTGCAATTTGATACGAAAAGTTGACAATTTGAAAACTTTTGTAAATAATCAATTTATATGTATTCAATAATATATGTATAAGTTAAGAAGTGCGTAACTTAATAAATAATGAACAACTTTAATACATTTTATATTATAATATAAGGATAAAAAAAATGAATAAAAACTTACGATTTTCTAATATCTCTAACACTAGTAAAACAATAACAATATACATAATTTCATACTGGCTGATACAAAGAGTTGGCAATTGTATTTTAAATTTATAAGATAACATATAAATCTATATAATATGTGCAAGTCAAAAGTTCAAATCAAGAAATAATTCTATTAACTTTCATAAACAAATATATTTATAATTTTAATAATTTATACATAAAATAATTAAAAAATTTGAAGTGTTTAATTTCATTACATTTCTTTTACTATAATTTTTGTCTTAAATAAATGACATAATATTTATATCATGTAATTGATAATTTCATTTCGTATACACGAACATATCGATTTATTTCGTTTTTAAAATATATTACTACCTTAAAAATTTTCTAATATTTTTTTTTTAAACATAGGGGAATATCGACATAACTGATGAAAAAGTTATTATGGAATTTTAATATATTATAGTAAAATAAGTTTTAGAATTTCTTTAAGAATATATGAGTTCTTAGAAAAATAAATCAAAATTCATTTATAATAATTTTGTGAACATTATTGAATATAAATAAAATAACAACTTACTTTTCTCAGTTGGATCAAAATCTATTTTTATAAAATAGAAAACAAATTAAAAAAACAATCATTCAATTTTATACAAAAAGTTGATAATGTAGAAAAAAATATAATTTATTAAAGTATTAAATATATCTATATATATATATATATATATATATATATATATAAGAAATTAATGCAAGTTACTTAAAAAGACAACAAACAGTTCTCATAGCTTTTATAACTAGATATTAATATAAATTACAAAATATTATCCACATTTTTTTTTTTAATACCTTGAACAATATGTTGTTGATAAAATTGTAATTACAGATTTTTAATACATTATAATACAATTGATTTTTGAAAATTTTATATATTAAATTTGTAATTTTTCAAAAAAATAATATCAAAATCAAATGTAACATATTCATTAATTAATTAAGGTAGTAATATGAAAAACTCACCACTTATATAAACATTTAAATCTATTATTGTAAAATGACGAAAATATTTGAATTGTTGAAAATTTGAAACATTTGAAAAATAATACAAAACGTAATGGAATAATTTTTACGATTATATGAGACAAAAGTGAAGTTAACTTAACTAATAACGAATTATACTAATCACAGTTATATTAATTATAATTTGTACAATTAATGTGACAATATGTTTACGTATATGCTAGATTCAATTTCAAGTTGGTCTCCGTTGCCGTCATACACTGGACCTTGCGTAGCCAGTAGAGTACAACATAGTTATCACTGGGTATTATCAATAAAACAAATAAAATAATCTGATTTTGGATCTAATATTTGTATACGAATGACGTATATTTTAAACTTCCGATTAGCTGGATTTTTAGTGCGGATTAAAGTAGAAATTACTTTCCACAATTTCCATCCACTCGACTATTTTTGTATTTTTTAATTCGGTTCGAATATTTCCAATTATAAGTTTGATTTTCGGTTTGCTTTGGTTTGGAAATCCAACAGTTCGTACCATCATTTATATTTAATTTTAAATTTTGTAATATTATATAGATTTTTGAAAACGGTTTTACAAATTATTAATAGGATTTTTAATTTTTTTTTTGTGAATAATTTATAATTCGATAATCTTGCATTATTTTGGATACAGAAATAATTAACAACTTACTTTCTGAATGAAAAAGTATTCCTTAAAACATAATACAATTATTTAAATTTCCAAATGTGTAGATTAATATAAAATGTTGACAATTTCATAAATTCATACAAATGCATAATAGATATTTAAATATTGTGTTAAAATGTATGTATTAAACATGAGTTGTGATATTCGTAAAATTATGAGAATAACTAATAAATTTCATATAATTAAAAAAAAAATAAGACATAATTATTCAATCAAATGTTTTTTTCTTTAACTGCTGGTATTAACTTTTCTTTTATGTATCGAATTTTATGTGAGCGTTGAAATATCGTAGAGGACTTATAATATTGTCTTGCTTTTACGTTAGTTTTTTTTCGAGTCAAAAACAATAAAAAAAACCACTTTTATAAATGATTTAAGTTTTAAACTGCAGCTATTATGAGAGTAAAGTGTAATGAGATATTTGAGAAATTTATCGAAACGATATTTCAATATTGAAATATACAAAACGTTATGTATTTATATTATTGATGTGAAGAAATGAAATGAAAGTTTTCTATAATTCCCCTAACACCTGCACGATTTTTTTTATTTTCGTTTAATATTCGCATTCGCGATAATATATTACTAAAATGCGTGCGGAAATGTAATGAATTTCGAACGTTCTTAAAAAACAAACTGTAGCCGGGTGTTGTTGTGAATTTCGTATAAGTAAATTAATTGTATAAAAATTAATTGGATAAATTTGAAAGCGATAAACGATAAATCATTGCGATTCTGAACGGAACTTCGGTATAAGGCGATGTGTCAAAAAAATTTGAAATTTTTATAAAAAAAAGAAAAATTGTGACTTAACGATTTTCAAGATTTTTTTTTTAATATACATATTTACCACTGATTATTATCAACAAAACGACAAAATAATCAGTTTTTGGATCCTAATGCTACGACTGTTAATATACCTATATCTTAAATTCGCGAGTAGCTCAATTTCACTGCGGATTCGGGAAAAAATTACTTTCCATCATAAAAACAGAACAAACTATTTTATTTATTTAAACCTACATTGCTTTATTTGACAAATTCAGTTTGTATTTCGTTTTCTAATGTTCGATATTCGAACCGAACTATTTTGTGTTTAATTCGATTAGAATATTTCAAATTATGAGTTTGATTTTCGAACCTAACCGAATACCCGAAGTTCGGTTTGGTTCGAAAATCGAACAGTTTGTTATATCATTATTCAAAATCTACAATAATTACTATAAATTGCCCGAAATTATGAGAAATTTTTTTCTCAGTAACATGGTTAAGAGTTACCTACATATTTGGTGAAAATTTCAGGTCACTAAGATCGTTAGTTTTAAAATTCCAAAGAAAAAACGATAATCGATTTTGATGAAATTGCGTTTCTAGCCTTTCTATTTTTCGATAATTTTTTTCTGACGCTTAAAAAAATAATGAAAAAAATTAAAAAATAACCTCTCTAAAGTCCCAACTACTTTGCTACTGGAAAATAGTACTACACGTAAAGCTCAGAGCATTTTATCTGGTAGAATTTTTGGATACTGACATAAAAAACAAAAATAAAACACATCATTGTAAAATCAATACGAGTACATTTATCGCTCCGCTCAGAATTTAACATTTTTTGTAATAATTTAATTATATCATTAATTAAAAAATTTCCATATAATTTATAAAATATTTTGATACTTTCATTTCAAAAATATAAACATTTAAAATAGATTTGATATTATGTTGTTAAACTATACAGATTAATGTCAACATTTGTTTAGGAAACCTCAAAAATGACAGTACAATATTATATTATTTTTCTGTATGGACTTTTAATGAATAAATATAGGACACAAATACTTCTCTTTACATGATACAAAATAAAATTTATTAAACAAGTTCAATTTTCATTTAAATATTTAAATTCTATAATATTAACATTCATATATTATTTATACAATTATTACTATTGGTGATGTTTCTTAATATATTATAATGACATAGTTTAAGAAAAGACATTCTTATTATGAATAATAAAATTTCTAACTTGGATATAATAATTTAAAACTAATAAGTTAATTATTTGGAAAATTTGCAAAATTAAAAAAATAGTGTAATAATTAAATGTGTATTATACAAGGGTGCATTTATCTTAAGAAGTATCTCTTATGACACTTATATTAGTTATTATTTAAAAATTTAAATGTTTTCTTATTTTATAGGTTTAATTTCATGATAATGCTATTAAGCAATGTAATGCAAGTTATAATATTTATTTTTAATTAATATTTAAAAATATGAATAGTTATATTTAGATTTTAATTTATTAATGATAATTCTTGATTGTTTTTTTTTTTTTTTTGTAAATTTCCAATCGAATTTTGTTTTTTTTTAAAACAATTTATTAAATTTCTATGTTATATTCTTGTTAGTGTTTGGGTAGAAAATATATAAAAACTTACTGTTTAGACCGTTATTTAGAACTTAATTAAGTAAAGAAATATTTTATTTTCCAAATATACATTATAAAAATTTACACTTTAATAAATGTATTTAATATATCATTGTGATAATATATGTGTATGTATGAGTTTTGGGATGTAACATTTATAACTTATAAATAATTAAGTGACTTAATTGTCGAACTTTTAACGTTAATACATTTATTAAAAATTTTTTTAAAAAAATTCATATACATTTTCTAACAATTTTTACACTTTCATTTTAGAAATATAAACCTTTTATAATCGTTTTGATATTATAATGTTGAACTACATATAATACTGTGAAAAAGTTATTTAAAAAATGTCTATATATTTCATAAATATGTATTACTATAATATTAAATATTAAATAATACACATTATGTATTTCTATGTTTTACAACGATACTATAGTTTAATAAATGTTTAAATGAATTTTTTATTTTGGATAACAAGACAACTATCATGGATGTAATAATATAAAATAATAAATAAGAACTTACTGAATGTACCACCTAAAAATATAATCGATTAATTTTGGAAATTTCAAACGGATAGTTAATATTTTTAAAATTATATTTGTGTTTTAATAAGGTAAGAGAGTAATAGGACACGGTTACCATTATAAATAACAGTTATACAAATATTTCAAAATTGAACACATAAATTCAATGACACATATAATTTTAAAAAATCATAAAAACGTATGATAGTTTATTCATAGACTATTTTTCTTATATTTATTCTTATGATAGTTTTTCATTCATTTTATTAATTTAAAACAATATTATATAATCTATATTCTATATCATATATTTTATATTTTTATTTTGAAAACAAGAACATTGAAACATTTAAATTTAATTTGATTTTATAATGTTAAATTACATAAGAAATTGTCTATGTTTAAATCAAATACTATAAAAAAAAGTCAACGCAATTGATAAAATTATACAAATACATATTGTTTTAATAAATTTTATTGAGACTGGTTTTAGGAATTTCAACAGAATTTGGAATACAATACATTAAATTTAAATGTAATAATGTTGTTGGTATCCGACATAAAATTAATAAAAACTTACGGTCACTGTTATTTAATTCTAATAATTATTCAATATTATGAAATAATATTAGTATTAACAATAAAATAAGTGAAAATACTAAATCAATTTTAAATGTAAAAATGTTGGTAATAATAAAAGAGTATAAAATTAATAAAAACGTACCATTCGTTAATTCAGAGAGATCTTGTAAAATAATAAAAGTATTTATAATTTCAATTATACAGTTTCATGAGGACTAGCCACACTAACCAATAATGGTTAGTTTGGGACTATTGCAATACATCTTGTGACGTATTAAGTGACGGGGGACGTTACTATTCCTACGCCGGGATACAAGTTGACGTGAGTTATAAATATTTTACATTTAAAAAAAAAAACACAAATTGAATTTCATTGTAAAAGTTTTGTTTATGTTAAAATATAAAATGAATAAAACTTACTGCTTAATACTACATTGATTTCTTAAAAGATAATAAAAATATTTGAATATTTAAAAGTGTCCGTTTATACATAGGTTGTCCAAAAATTAATGGTAATTTCATTTTGAAAGAAACGTACGCCAATAAAAGTGGTAAAAGTGTATAGCATCGTGTGCCATTAACTGTAGCTATCACATATCCAGGTTTCATGAACATTGATTCAATAACAATAAGTTTTACACGCGTTGCGTAAAGTGAGTTTAATTGTCGCCTCCCAATTTACAAATGAAATAAAATGAATAAAAATATTAAACATGTCATCAAATTTCGTGTGAAATTACGGGCAACATAGATCAGAAAATGGCCAATACTGCCTAAGGTGATGAAGGGACTTCGTTCTGCCACTGGTATAATAGGTTCAAGGACGGCCGAGAGAAAAAAGAAGATGAAATGACATAATAATATAATGGAAAATTTTCATTCATTAAGTAAAATAAATAAAAACTTACTATTTTCATAAAAATTTAAAGCTTTTAAAATAATAAAAGTAATAATATTTTTAACTCTAAACGTGTTGTTTTATAAAAAAATCTTCCACATTGTAATATTTAAAAAATTTAAAAATATTCTATAAGACCATATAGTTTTATAATATATATATATGAGACAAGAATACAGTTAAATGATAAATAACAATGTATCTTAATAGTTTTGATATAACAATATGAGATGTTTGAAAATGTTTCAATGTTGATTTATGTTTTAGTACTTTCATTTTATATACATTGCAGTAATGGCATACAGTATATAACGTTATTTGATATTGTCATTTGTAAAACATGAATATTTAGTTTTTATTTTGATTTTATACTGTTAAACATTGAACGTTATTTTAATATTGTTTTTATATAGACCTCAAAGCCGGACAATATAACTGATAAAATAATAATTATTAACTTTTCCATATTCTATAATATATATGGTTATACATTTTTTTTTCAATCAAAATTTATCTAAGTTTCAGCATTATATTGTTAGTATTATAATACATAAAAACTTACCGACTCGAACTGTATTTATTTCTTTAAACATAATACATACGTTTTATTTTCATTATGATTAGTTTAAAGAAAATACATTCACGTTATTTCACTTTTGAAATTCGAGAATTTAAACATTAAGGTTTATTATGATTATATAATATTCGTCTATTGGAATGTCAAATATGTTATTATGTTTATTAAGTTGAGTATAATATTATTGTGAATCTAATGTTGAATATATAATTAATACTTTATAATGACAATGATTTTAAATTGTTTTTAATATAATTTCTAAGTTTTAATTACAATATATATGTAATATGAATTTGATATTGTATTGAGTTTTAGGATATAAAAGTTGTAAGGTCTTACCGTCTTTTTTAATTTTTGGCGCTTGAGATATAGTATAATAATATCGAAAATCAAAATTACTAATTAAAGAATTGGAATATTTGTACAATTTTTAAAGCAGGAAGAAACATATTAATTTTCTACTGCTGAATGTATTTTATAATTAATCAATATAAATAACAATAATGTACACAATTGTAATCAATAATCAAAATACTGAAACAATAGTTTCAAATATTTTATGAAATCATCATTGAAATTAAACTTTTAACATATCAAATTTACCACTTAATCTATTTAACTATCTCAATTTATATTTAATTTATAAATTTAGAGCAATATATTAATATGAAATTCATTTAGTTACAATAAATTTTAATTATACAAGTAGACTTTTTAAAATTGTATAATGCTTTTGTTTTAGGAATTATTTAAAATATTTAGTAATTTATGAGGACAATATATCAATCATAAGCTTAATAAATTGGTAAGTACAAGGAAATAATATATATTACATACATTTTTCAATATTTTGTAGTCCTTTAAAAATAATATAGAAAATTATAATTTCATACGTTAATATGAATGAGAGGAGTTATAATGGTATTAATGTAATATGTATAAGGTAAATGTATAATGGAATTATGTTTGGTGACACGAGTACATTAAAATATAACACGAATAACACTTACGTCCTGTTAAGGATCTTATACCTGAAAAAATATTAAAAATATTATAAATTCTAAACGCTCAATATTATTTAAAAATTTGGAAAATTAAAAATTATGATGAGTTAATCCATTGACGCTATAAATGGAAGGCTTCTGGTGATAAAGGAATGTTCTAAATTGATTTTATACTAATAAATCTGCAAATTCGAAACCAAAATAAATACAGCCATTAAATTCGGATTTTTTTGTGAATAGTGATACCAACCTAGTCATCGTGAAGTGCAATATTTTAAGATTTAGGGGAACAAGAAGTGAAATAAAAAAAATTGTGTCTGTGAGGTTAATACAAGATTGCACACTAAACGAGCCTAAAACAGAATTACCTAAGGAAGAGAGTAAAACATGGGGAAATAAAAAAAAAAACTTCTCTTGTGCAAACATTAAACAACGTTTTAAGTAAAACCTCACTTACCCCAAGAAAATCAAAATGGATGAATTCAAAAATCTTAGATGTTAAAGACAAAAAATTAAATAGTATAATAACACTTGAATGTAGAGAAACCAAAGAATAGTAAATGCAAGAAAATTGTAATCGAATTGAAATTATGATGGTATAAAACAACAATAGAGCTTATGCAAACAAATAGAAACTCTAAGTGAACTAAGAGTAAGATAATAAATGAAAAAGAAGAAAACAAAATGTTTGATGAGGAAAAAATGTGAGAAAAAATAACATATTGTTGGGAGAATTTTTAGGAAATTTTCGGAGAAATATTTGGAAGAAACATATTATGCTAGTGAAGTCACGAAGGAATAAGAATGAAAAATAACTATTGAAAATGAAGCAAAAACTACTACAAAAATCAAATGACCTATCTACTTACGGAAAATTCACTTGCCCAATAAGTAGTCTAGTAGTTTAGACTCTAAACGATAAGAAAACAACACGTATTCCTAGAGAACTCTTCAGAAGTTTGGATGAAAATTCAGAAACAATGCTTTTCCAAATTATAAATAACTATTACGTAAATGATGAAATACTAAATGACTTTTTGATGAAAATATAATATTACTGCCAAAGAATAGAAACGCCAACAGGAACGCAATAATCATAATAATAAATAAAGCAATAGATTCGGTTAATGTATTCTTCTATTTAAGTAGTCATGCAACTCTCAAGTCATCATAATAAGTGGAACAATGAGATCAATAAGAAAATTTCAAAAGCTTACAAAGCGTTGAAGAAAAAAAAAACACTTTTAATAAACCCTCAGTATTACATCAAGGAAAAGATCTTGAGGAATGCGGGTATAATTGGTATAATTAACAATAGCTTATTGTTTTTCAAATTATAATGACATTACAGATATTTTTAATAGAATTTATATATTTTGATAGCAATATACTAGATCGTAAATCAATAATTTTTTTGCTGTTAGTATATAAAATTAATTACACATACGATTTAATTGTCCATTCGCACCTTGCAAAATAATATAAACATAAAAATTTATCATTATCTAAATAAACTAAACAAATTTTCCACAATTAATATCATTTACATTTTGAGAGCATGTATATTCCGATTTATTTTGATTTACTAATTTTAAATTACGTAAATCTATGTAAAAAATTCTCTAAAAACACCTCAGGGAATGTCGGTAAACTTAATTAAAATCGTAATTATAAATTGTTTAAAAATGTTATAATGTCATTGGCTTTAAATTTTTAAAAAGAATTTTAATTTTTGAGAGAAAAATATTAAAGTGAAACGTATTAATTTTTTTTTTTTTTTACATTAAAATGAAAAACGACTAAAAACTTACGTGCTCTAATATTATTTATGTCTTAAAAAATAAATAAAAATTCAAAATTTGCATAAAAACATAAAAAAGGTTATCAATTGATAATATTTATATGAGACGAGTAACAAATTAATTGTATACCATAGAAATAAATTCTATAACCATATGTAATTAGAACAATTAAAAAATTAAGATAATTATATCGTAGCATACAATTAAATCGTTTACTACATTTTTTCACTCCAAAAATTTAAATATTCATATTTAGTTTTAATTATAATTGTGTATGACATTGCTAAAACTTTTTTAAAAAGACCTTTGGTTATATAATTTATTTAATATAAATTTTAAAATTATAATTATAGGTAATTATATATGTTTTATAATGATTTTAAAATATGTAATACGTAAGTTTTGGTACCAAAGCATGAAAGTTAAATCTATCTAATAATTGTGCGACTATATTTGAATACAAATATTTAAAATAACTTTATATAATTTCAATCTTATAGTGTTATTTGAAAAATTTACAATTAAGGAAATACAAATCAATATGTTTTCGGCCACTTAAGAATTAATTCTTTTTAAATCTACTCTATTTATTTCACTTCTTAACAATAATTCTTTAAATATGAACAATACACGGACTTCTTCGAAAACAAAAATTATTAATATTATAAAATGCAAAATTAATTTACAGTTGCGTTCATTAAAAATAAATATAATAACAATTACCATTTTTGGGATCGGGCAGAGTAACTAAAATAAATTTCCAATTGATTATTGGATATATACGATAAAAATATAATTTACATAAAATCTAGAATATAGTAAAAACATAATCGTACACGGTACACATAAATAAAAATGTATTTTTGTAGCCCATAGGCAATAATTAATTTTATTAGATTATTATTAATTTTTTATATAAACACACACACACATTAAACGTTATTTGGTATATATTAAATGTAATAATGAATACCACTTATTGGATTGGAATGGCAACCTGTAATAAATTTACAATCATTTACCAATTAAAAAATATATACGATATAAAATATTCATAAAAATGACAATATAATAATGCATAATCATACACATATGTCGTACAAATGAAATTGAAATGTAATTATGTTATATAACAAAACACTTTCAATCAAAATATCTGTTTTTTAAAATTACGTAACATATATTGTCTTGTACTTCTCCCATACTAATAGAATAATCCCATAACATATACTAATTATATATAATTGTATAGTCCACTTTTCGCTTTCCATCTGCCCCTTTACAACCACTATGTGCAGTTACGGCTCGTGGGTAAAATAGTTGGAGGTGCACATTTATCAAACACTATACAATGGTCAAAGATATAAATTAAACAATAACCAATTTCGTATTTATAAATTTAAAATATTAGCGTAGATATCTATTATCACCGTGATATCAAGTATTTACTCGTCATAGGCTACACGCTGCAGGCTGATGAAACGATAGACGGAGCACAGCTCGTTTGTGCAACATCATCCTGTACCAAATGTTTTATAGGAATAGTGGGATTGAAAAAGTACGCATGCGCAATTGGAGCACATTTATTTTGTTAATCTGAAATTAATCGTGACGACTCTAACCCCTTTAACAGTGCATAAGTATACGTCTAATACACTTTATCTATATAGCCTATAAGTACAGATTACACAAGGCAAAAAAGAATTTATTAATGTTATTTTTAGAAAACATTTAATTATTATATTGCCGCGAAGTATTTATAATTTTTCAAAATTTCGAGTGCTGTACGTGCTCCTGTGCACAGAGCGCGAGCCGCCTTTGACTATGTGTACCTCCATATCCGATCCCCCCCACACACGTTTGCGTTCCATCACAACCGTCGCAAAAGTTACTGCCGGTGTGTGGAATATATCAATTACACAAATAAATACAAGAATAGTACGACTAAAATGTTTGTAACGAAACAATGTAACCGACAGATAAACTTCTATAAGGTAGAAACAAATAACTTAAAATCTACCTCGTAATTAATGACATTTCAATTAGACGATTTATTTCATATTTTCGAAATAATCATTTTTACACGATATAAAATCGTCAATATTTCGATATTATTTAGGCATAATGTGTCATCACTTGTTCTAATGAAAATAAAGGCAAAACAAATTCAAGTTACAAAATAAACAAGTATTTTTTATTTAAACATGTGTCCTAAGCACATTATGTTAATATCGCATATTTGTTGTTTTGTCAATATAAACAGTACAAGCGATTTTCAGTATTCTATAACTATGTAAATTAAATAATTCAGACTAAATTCATTATATATATATATATATATTGAGATTCATATAATAAAATTATAATATATTTTCCCTAAGGTCGAGTAGGCGATAATGTGAAATATTCCAACGATTAGACGATTTATTTCATATTTTCAAAATAATCATTTTTACACGATATAATACAACATTCGATTTCTATACATCGAAGAACATGCAAAATATTAATATTAATAATGTAATAAAACTCATCAAATATTTACTACGAATGTAATTTAAAACGAAAACATATTTTAAACGAAAACATAAATTCATAACGAAAACATATTTTACCATATTTATCGGTTATTTAGCAATGTTCAATGAAATGTATTATTATTATTTTTTTTTTTTTACAATGAAATAGATAGCACATTATAATATAATATTTAATAATGAATTTAAAATTTAAGGAATTTTTTTTAAAGCGTTGAAATTATTAGCTAATGCTTATTTCCTCAAATCGTCATTTGAAGAAATCGCATTCCAGTAAAAATATC
Organism: Chaetogeoica ovagalla; assembly: GCA_032441825.1. Classification (NCBI taxonomy): domain Eukaryota; kingdom Metazoa; phylum Arthropoda; class Insecta; order Hemiptera; family Aphididae; genus Chaetogeoica; species Chaetogeoica ovagalla. The sequence continues at coordinate 821,476 of CM063743.1, read as the reverse complement.
ATAATAATAACTACTAATAAACACTCTGATCGTTTGTTAAATTAACACTTTCCAGAACTTTTTCGGATCTTAAAGTACAAAAATTCTAATGTCTAATACATCTATAGAGAATAAATCCTCGACAGACCAATATCTTCGAATATTATATATTATTATAAATAAAAATAATTATACTTACATAGAACAATGGCGTTTAAAATGAAATAAACGGTCAAAACTGCTATGAAGTTTCTATATTCAAATGATGTCATAATGATTGTCGTTTTATAATGTAAAAGTGATGATTATACTATATGTGTAATAATTATACACGGACGAATACCAAAAACAGAATAATAAGAAACGATAAATTCTAATGAATGTAAATGCAAAACAATTCTAGTTACAAAAGATATAAACAAGTATGTTTTTGTGTAAATACGTGTTGTAAACAAATGTTATTGTATATTCGTTGATTCATCTACATAAACGTCACAAGCGAGTTTTAATATTCCATTACTATGTAAATCAAATACAGACTTAAGTCATTTTATAAATTGGGTTACATGTAATAAAATTAAAATGTTTCTTCCTCGAGATCAAACAGGCAAGCGACAATGCTAAACGGCGCGATCGCAGTAATATAACCTAACCGCAGTAATATAACCTAACCTAACACTTAATTGTAAATACTTTGAGATTATATACTTCAAATATTGTTGCCTAAATAGGTTTAAAGCAAAACGACGAAGAAAATAGTACATGCAGTGGTTGAATTGAACAAAAAAATAAGGACGGATTTTGTAATTCGTTAAAAAAATCATTGTTCCCAATATACGAGTGGGAAAGTAGTCCCGGAGGAGGACTTCGTACCCCACACTCTAATTATACCATAAAGTATACGCTTATAAGTAAAACATAAAATGTTTTAGCATATGTCTCACATTGTGTATATAAGTCTATATAGACTTTATATAAATCTGAAAATTATCATCACAATTCAAAATCAATTCTTTGATAACATCAAGTGTTCCTATTAAATAATTAATCACAAACAGCCATATACTTTCAAATTCTTAATATTTATAACTATAGTGCAATTGACATCACAATCTAACTGTACATACGAAACATACGAAAACAGACGTTTCCAAATTTTAACGTACTAATATTATTAGCATTTCACTCACGATGGGGGCCAGTACTTGCCTTCCGGTAGTGTAGAAAAATATTAAGAATTTGAGAACTCTTGTCTTTAACAATGTTCGATAAATTATGACTACTTATAACTATTTTACAATAGTTTTCGTAAGACCCAGTGGCGGATCTACACACGGGGAAATCTTGGGTAGCTGCCCTAGGGCGCCAAGTTTAAAACGACGTCTAATTGACCAATTTGAAACATTTTATGCTGAACAGTTAGGGGAGCGGGGGCGCCAAAAAAATGCATCAGGGCGAAAAAATGCGTAATCCGCCATTGGTGAAATCGAATTATAAACCATAGATTAAGCACAGAATAAAAGAACTTCAATATTTCAATAATAGTTTTCCTAACAAGTTTTTCTGATCGATGTCGCCTCGCCTCGTCGTCACTGTACCGTGATATATGTAACTATAAATGTAACTGATATATGTAACTATAAATGTAACTGATATATGTAACTATAAATGTAACTGATATATGTAAAAATAAACAATTACGAACTATGCCGTTCGCTGGGAACTGGTCGCGGCTAATGTCGCTATAATACCAAGTTAACTGGCGGCGACTTATTTTTTTTTTTTTTTTTTGTAAACCTATATCTTAAAATTTATACGATAAAACATTCATTTATTTGTAATTTTTATTATTAATACATTTAAAAAAAGAAAATTAAATAAATATGATGATAGACGCTGCGTACTTTGATGATCAAAACACTGAGTTACGCTGTTATGTATGAAAAAAATTGGAGATTAGTTCCATCCCCCTGCGTCCCCTATCTGATAAATCAATCACTGAGTGTAACGTGTGTATTAAAATCGTCAATATTTCGATATTGTCTAGGCATAATGTGTCATCACTTGTTCTAATGAAAATAAAAGCAAAACAATTCAAGTTACAAAATAAACAAGTATTTTTTATTTAAACACGTGTCCTAAACATATTATGTTATTATCGCATATTTGTTGTTTTGTCCATATAAAAACTACAAGCGATTTTCAGTATCCTATAACTATGTAAATTAAATAATTCAGACTAAATTCATTATATATATATATATATATTGAGATTCATATAGTAAAATTATAATATATCTTCCCTAAGGTCGAGTAGGCGATAATGTGAAATATTCCAAAGATCGCAGTATAATAACACGAAATTATAAATATTTCAAATTATGTACTTAATATATTTTGCTTAACCAGGTTAACAGTAAAATGAATAGACAAATAATAAATGCGTAGTCAAAACTTAAATGTTTCGACATTATCTGGACATTTGACAAAATATCTGATTTAACAAATCGTATTCTTCATAGATTTTAAATCAAAACCCGAATATTTTCTTTTCTTATATTTATTAGAATGTTACGATTACTTAAAGTCTATATTTAATCGAACAAAAACGTTTATAAATTTCAGGGGTGGTCGGGACGCACTTAATAAACTCAATACTATAAAAAATACATTGGTTATAAAATATATACATCCATGATATTTGTTGATTGACAATAATTATCATAGATGCTTATAGTTAAATAAGGTAGAACAAGAATTTATGTAACTAATTATCTAATTATTCATAGGATAGAATCACACACACTCACATTAAATTCAATCAATTTTATTCATTGAAAAACACATAACACACATTACATTAATTAAATAAGCATTATATTTCAAAATAATATATATTGTTTTGGAACGAGCACATCCTGCATCCAATGAAGAAGGCGCACTGGCCGTGCCCTTACGGGTTGCTTGAACCTAGAGTTATAATAAATTACAAAAATAAACCATAGAAATGTTGTAATTATAATTTTAATAAAAGTATTAAAAAATTCCAGAGAACAAAATGTATACAAAGAATTTGAAAAATAAACTTTTCGCTGTGTTCATACGAGATACGAGAACAGTAATGCACACAATAATAATAATTATAATAATTAATAATAATAGTTATGGTAATTATAATAATAAATGTATCGTGTTAGTGAATTTTATTTTATTCTTGTAAAATTGCAACGCATGTGTTATCGTAGCCGTTCGGTTGTCGCGAGTCCCCGTTGTCGCGTATTATTTTTTGTCGTTGTCGTTTTCATCGTCGTGTGCGTATATCAAATATATTCTTTTTTTTGTGTTGTCGCAAAAGTTTGTTGTGTCGCGAATTTCTTTAAGTATAAAGATTGTTTGTTTTTTTTTATTTTTTATTACACGTTGATTCTAATAATTATTAGATTATAATTATAATGATTATATTATTATTATTTAATTATAATGATTATAATCATATCTTGTATTATTTATATGGAAGTCGCCGGCTCGAATAGTCGTAATATTATTATGTGTAATAACAACATCTCTAATAGCTGTTGTATTTTCGCGTGGCTCTAATAGCCAATTTGTTCGACTCGAACAGTCAATTATTTTTGTATTTTTTTTTTTTTTTTTTTGTGCATTTGCGGAATTATTTTATTTATTAGATAAGCGGCTGGCCAGTTTGTGTTTTGGTTATTATTCGCGAGTACATATTTAGATTAATTTTATATTATTATATCCGATGTACATTGTTATTTCTATACGTTTGTTATTATTTCATTACATTTGTTATTTGTCATAGTTGTCAGACCAAAAGGGTTGATTTTTGTACAAGAATTTATATAAATATATATATTATTTTTATTTAATTTATTTATTTAGAAATTATAATTTTGTCGAACTGAATGAGTTGTAATTAAATTTGTATATTTTTTCCATTTGAATGGGTGAACTGGTTAAGTAATATATTATTTATTGCCCCGGCCTCAACACTATTAATATTGGTCCAAACGGGTAATAATTATTTCGTTTTATTTTTGAATCACAAGGGCCGTATATTTTAGTTTATTTATATATTATTTATTTCGTGTATTTTTAGTTTATATTTATTAAATACATTAACACGCGAATTATTTTCCTTTTTTTTTTTTTTTTTTTTTTTGTCGTGTCCGTATAATATAATTTTACGCTTTATATTAAGACATAAAATGAATAAAACTCACTGCCTTCGTTATTAATTATACCTATTTTTATACGGTAACAACAATATTTATAATTTCCATACGTGCAGTTTGACACGAAGAGTTGACAATTGGAAAAATCTTATAAATATACAATAATAAATAATAAATGTATAAGTTAAGAATGTGCGTAACAATAATGAAAAACTTTAATAAGTTTTATATTTGAATGAATAAATGTAGTAGTAATTTTTATGTTAATATTCGAACAACGAAAACGGTAAAATATTAAGGTTAACTTTACGATAATTAGATTGAAACTGTGGCGTATGATTTTTAACACTTCTTTCATTATTTTACATTCTAATTTCGAAAATATAAATATTTAGGTTTTATAATTTCGAACAATAACTTATAAAAATCATTAAAGCATTTTTCTAAAAAAAAACCTCAGGAAATTTATAACAATAATGGTAAAATCGTAATTACAGATTTTTAGATACATTAAAATAACTTTAGTTTATAATGTAACTATTTAAACTATAGTTAAAATTATAGATTTTTTTATACATATATATATAATAAAATCTATAATTTCTGAAAAAATTATATCAAATATAATAATTTTTTTAGGATTGAGATATAAAATTCAGAATAAAATATTGCTTTCATTAGAATCTACTCGTATTATTAGAAAACAACAACAATATTTATAATTATAAACGTGCATTTCCATACGATATGTTGAAAAATTGGAAGATTTGTAAAAAAAATATAATAACTAATATTGTGGAATCATAAACTTGCATGAGACAAGAATGAAATTAACATGTAATAAATAACGTATAAAAGTCATAACTTTTATAGAAATTATTATTTGAGAAAGAAAGACGTTTATATATATTTATTAGTTTATTTGTTAACTGAACCATTTAAACATTTTACTTTAAAATAACTTCAGAGAATATCAAAATAATTACTGAATTTGTGAATACTAAAATGTAGTAATACTGATTTGGAAAATATTGAAATGAATTTGTAATTTATGAGAGCTATGTATCAAACAAAATGTAATAATATCGGGATAAAAAAATGAATAAAAACTTACGATTTTCTAATTTCTCTAACACTAGTAAAACAGTAACAATATTCATAATTTAAAACTAGCAGATACAAAGAATTGATAACTGGATTTTAAATTTATAAGACAACATATATAAGTCTATGTAATATGTGAAAGTCAACAAATAATATATTAACTTTCATAAACAAATATATAATTTTAATAACTTTTACATAAAAAAAAATTATATAATTTAAAAATTTGAAGTATTTAATATCATTAGTCCTATTTTACTGTAATTTTTATTAAAGAACTGACAAAATTTATATCACGAATTTGACAATTTCATTTCGTACATACGAACATTTCAATTTATTTCGTTTTTTAAATATTTTACTACCTCAAATGTTGTCTAATATTTTTTTTAAACTTAAGAGAATATCGACTTAACTGATGAAAAAGTAATTACCGAGTTATAAATATATTATAATAAAATAAGTTTTTGAATTTTTTTAAGAATTTATATGTTCTTAGAAAAATGAATCAAAATTAATTTGTAATTATTTTGTGAATATTATTGAATATAAATAGAAAAATAACTTACTATCTGCAGTTGACTTAAAATCTATTATTATAAAATAGTAAACAAAATTAAAAACCAATCATGCAATTTCGTACAAAGAGTTGAAAATTTAGAAAATTTAGGAAAAAATATAATTTATTGTATTGTTAAATATATATTAAAAATTAATGCAACTTAAAAAGACAACAAAAAGCTCTCATAACTTTTATAACTAGATATTAATACAATGTACATAAACTATGGTCCACATTCTTTTTTTTTTTTTTGTAACACCTCGAGCAATATTGATTGTGTTGATAAATTGTAATTACACATTTTTGATACATTATAATAAAATTAGTTTTTAAAACTTTTAATAGAATTTGTTATTTTTAAAAGAAAAATATCAAATTCAAATGTAATATATTTATTAGGATAATGTTGTAATATGAAAAAAACTTACCATCTATAAGATTATTTAAATCTATTATTGTAAAATTACGAAAATATTTGAATTTCGAACGTGTATTTTCATTTGAAGTGTTGAAAACATGATCATTTTAAAAATTAATACAAAACGTAATTGAATAATTTTTAAGATTGTATGAGATAAAAGTGATGTTAATTTAACTAATTACGAACTACACTAATAATTTTTATATTAATTATAATTTGTACAATTAATGTTTTCACTTATGTTCTAGATTCAATTTCATATATGTAAAATAATGGCATAAAATTTATGACATTTATTTAATATTCACATTTTGAAAATAAGAATTCATCTATTTATTTATCAATGATATTAGGAACTCAGATTTTTTTTTAGGTCGAACTATAGCCGAACCCGAAGTAAACCGCATATATAATGTTTTATTCGAATCCGAACCGAACCAAACTATTTAATTTAAATATAGAACCAGAATTACACTACAAGAAAATCTTAAGGGTTTCGAATTTTAAATTATTTAAAAAAACTATAAGTACTCAATATTTAAAAGTGAATTAAATTAGTTAATAATTAATTATTAATTTATATAAAATATATATGAATAGAGTAATAAAATAATGATACATAGGCATTAGGTATTAATATTAGTATCTACTATATTGCATTATATATTCAGTGGAATATTATTTCATAACTTATTTTCATATTACACGAGTATATTGAAATTATGCTTTTCTATTTTCTAACGAATGACAAATATTTTGAACTGGAAAACAGTCATCTTCTTTGTCTTCTGTGTATTACCACTTGCTCAGTTTTAGATGACTAAAACATTTTTTCTTAATGTAGCGGCCGTTGACCGCTGTTGCCGTCATACCCTGGACCACGCACAGCCAGTAGAGTACAATTTATTTACCACTGGGTGTTATCAATAAAACAAAAAAAAATAATCTGATTTTGGAGATCTAAGATTTGTATACGAATGACATATATTAAACATTTCCAATTAGTTCGATTCTTACTGCGGATTAAAGTAGAAATTACTTTCCATAATTTTCATCCACTCAACTATTTTTGTGTTTTTAGTTCGGCTCGAATATTTCCAATTATGAGTTTGATTTTCGATTTGCTTCGGTTTTAAAATCTAACAGTTCGTACCATCACTTATACTTAATTTAAAATTTTGTAATATTATATCGATTTTTGAAAACGGTTTTACAAATTGTTAATAAGCTGTGTATTTCGTTTTTTTTTTTTTTGAGAATAATTTATTATTCGATAATCTTGTATAAGTTTAGATACAAAAATAATTAAAAACTTACGGTCTGCAAAAAAACGTATTCCTTGAAACATAATAAAATTATATCAATTTCCAAATGCGTAGATTAATATAAAGTATTGACAATTTCATAAATTCATACATATGCAAAATTGATATTTAAATATTGTGTTAGAATTTATGTATGAAACATGAGTTGTGATGTTTGTAAAATTATGAGAATAACTAATAAATTTCATATAATTTAAAAAAAAAATAAGAAAGAAGTATTCAATCCAATGTTTTTTTTATTTAACTGCAGTTCAGCTGGTTTAAACATATTTTTATTTATTTATTTTTTTAAATTAGCTTTTTATTGTAGATTTTTATTTATATTTTATTTTTCTATACGAGCAATGGTCTTTTAATAGATGAATATAGGATACAAATATTCTCTTTACATGATACGAAATATAACTTATTTATAAAATTATGACTATTATAATTGGGTATGTATGTTATTTAATATAATATAATGACATTATAGTTTAAGAAAAGATATTTTTATTATGAATAATGAAATTTCTAACTTGGATATAATAATTTTAAATTTAATATATTAATTATTTGGAAAATTTGCAGAATGAAAAACATAGTGTAATAATTAAATGTGTGTGAAACAAGGTATATTTTTTAACTTAACAAGTATCTCTTATAACATTATATTAATCATTATTTAGAAATTTGAATTTTTCCTTATTTTATAGGTTTAATTTCATGATATTACCATTAAGCAATGAAATATAATTTATATTTATTTTGATTTCATATTTTAAAAATATGAATAGTTATATTTAGATTTTAATTTATTAATGATAATTCTTGATTGTTTTTTGTTGTTGTAAATTTCCAATCGAATTTGTTTTCTTTAAAAACAATTTATTGAATTTCTATGTTATTTTCTTGTTAGTGTTTGGGTAGAAGATATACAAAACTTACTGAAGAAACCGTTATGTAAAACTGAATAATGTAAAAAATATTTTATTTTCCAAATATACATTAAAAAGAATTGACATTTCAATAAATTTATACAAATGTATTAGATATAATATTGTGATAATATATGTGTATGTATGAGTTTTGAGTTGTACCATTTGTAACTTATAAATAATTAAATGATTCAATTGTCGAATTTTTGACGTTAATACATTTATTTAAAATTTTTTTAAAAAATTCATATACATTTCCTTACAATTTTTACACTTTCATTTAAGAAATGTAAAACTTTTAGATTCGTTTTTATATTATAATGTTGAACTACATAAAATACCGTGAAAAATTCATTTAAATATATATTTTAATATATTTTGGATAACAAGACATCATCATGGACGTAATAATATAAAATAATAAATAAGAACTTACTTAACACCGCATCTAAAAATATAATTGATTAATTTTGGAAATTCCAAAAGGATAGTTAATATTTTTTAAATTATGTTCGTGTTTTAATAAAGTAGGAGAGTAATAGGGCGCAGTTAACATTATAAATAACAGTTATATAAACATTATAAAATTGAACACATAAATTCAATGACATATATAATTCTAAAAAAATTTTAAAAAACTTATGATAGTTGATTGGATTTTATTCATTCTATTAATTTAAAACAATATTAAGTAATTTATATCATATATTATACATTTTTATTTAGAAAACCAGAACATTGAAACATTTAAATTTAATTTGCTTTTATAATATTAAACTACATAAGAAATTGTCAATGTCTAAATCAAATAATATACAAAAAAAAGGCAACACAATTGATAAAATTGTATAATTACATATTGTTTTAATAATTTTTATTGAGATTGGTTTTAGCAGAGTTTAGAATACAATATCTTAAATTGAAATTTAATAATTTCGTTGGTATTCGATATAAAATAAATAAAAACTTACGGAAATCAGAATTTAATTCTAATAATTATTCAATATTATGAAATAACATAAATATTAATAACAGAATAAGTGAAAATAATAAATAAATTTTAAATGTAAAAACGGTGGTAATAATAGAAAGGTATTAAATTAATAAAAACGTACCAATAACTAATTCAGAGAGATCTTATAAAATAATATAAATATTTATAATTTCAATTGTATAGTTTCATACAAATCATTGCTTATTCAAAAATATTAAAAAAAATTTTATTTCATAATAATATATCAAATATATTCATATATTTATATATAAAAGAAAAAAAGCATCTGAACTAGGAAATAATAACTCTCACATGTTTTATAGATTAAAAATAAAATTTAATAACTTTCATATAAAATATAAATTAAATATTTAATATGTTGGTATATTTTATTTATTTTATTTCGCCGTAATAATCTTAAAGCGATGAATTACAATTATAATACGTATAACTGTATTTATAAATTCTTTAATATATTATTATGACATAAGTTATAAATATTATGAATTAAAAAAAAAAAAATCATATATCGAATTTCATTGTAAAAAATTTCTTTATATTAAGATATAAAATAAATAAAACTTACGTTCTAGTAATTCAATTATTCCTTAAAATATAATAAAAATATTTAAATTTTTAAAAGGGTATGTTAATACGTAGGTTATTCAAAAATTAATGGATACTTCATTCTGAAAGAAATGTACGCCAACGAAAGTGGTAAAAGTGTATAGCAGCGTGTGCCATTAACTGTAACTATCACATATCCAGGTTTCATGAACATTGATTCAATAACAATAAGTTTTACACGCGTTTGCGTAAAGTGAATTTAATTGTCGTTTCCCAATTTACGAGTCAAATAAAATGAATAAAAATATTAAACATGTTATGGAATATTGTGTGAATCTGCGGGTAACATAGATCAGGAAATGGTCAATATTGCCGAAGATGACGAAGGGACTTCGTTCTGTCACTGGTATAATACGTTCAAGGACGGCCGAGAGACGAAAGAAGTTGAAAAGACATAATAATATAATGGAACATTTTTAAAAACGAGTTTATTATTTATTAAATATATATTATTATATTTAAAAAAATGTTTAGTTATTATAGTAATTATATATTATTAATAAACAACGAAAAACATGGTTTTTGAAAGAGGGGATCGGACCTTTGGATACGTCACTGTATAAGGCTGAGTTGATATATATAAAAAATCATTAAGTAAAATGAAAAAAACTTACTAGCTTCATATAAAGTTAAACCTTTTAAAATAATAAGAGTAATAATATTTATAATTCCAAGGTGTTGTTTTATACAAAGATCATACACATTGAAATGTGTATAAAACTTTAAAAATATTCTATAAGACCATATGGTTTTATAATATATATATTTTTAATACTTTCATTTTATATACATTGCAGTAATGGCATACAGTATATAACGTTATTTGATATTGTCATTTGTAAAACATGAATATTTAGTTTTTGTTTTGATTTTATAGTGTTAAACATTGAACGTTATTGTAATATTGTTTGTATATGGGCCTCAAAGCCGGCCAATATAACTGATGAAATAATAATTATTAAATTTTTCACAAAATCAATGTTAACATTGATATATAATCAAACTATGATATATATGGTTATACATTTCTTTTTTTTTTTTTTAATCGCAATTTATCTAATTTTTCAGCATTATATTGTTGATATTAAAACATATAACAACTTACTGGCTCCAATTATATTTATTTCTTTAAAAATAACACAAACGTTTTATTTTCACTATGATTATTTTAAAGCAAATACATTCACGTTATTTCACTTTTGAAATTCGAGAATTTAAACATTAAGATTTATCCCGATTTTATAATATTCGTCTATTGAAATGTCAAATATATTATTATGTTTATTATGTTGACTATAATATAATTATGAATCTAATGTTGAATATATGTTTAATAATTTATAATGGCAATAATTTTATATTGTTTTTAATATAATTTCTAAGTTTTAATTACAATATATATGTAATATGAATTTGATATTGTATTGAGTTTTAGGATATATTAGTTGTAAGGTCTTACCGTCTTTTTTAATTTTTGGCGCTTGAGATATAGTATAATAATATCGAAAATCAAAATTACTAATTAAAGAATTGGAATATTTGTACAATTTTTAAAGCAGGAAGAAACATATTAATTTTCTACTGCTGAATGTATTTTATAATTAATCAATATAAATAACAATAATGTACACAATTGTAATCAATAATCAAAATACTGAAACAATAGTTTCAAATATTTTATGAAATCATCATTGAAATTAAACTTTTAACATATCAAATTTACCACTTAATCTATTTAACTATCTCAATTTATATTTAATTTATAAATTTAGAGCAATATATTAATATGAAATTCATTTAGTTACAATAAATTTTAATTATACAAGTAGACTTTTTAAAATTGTATAATGCTTTTGTTTTAGGAATTATTTAAAATATTTAGTAATTTATGAGGACAATATATCAATCATAAGCTTAATAAATTGGTAAGTACAAGGAAATAATATATATTACATACATTTTTCAATATTTTGTAGTCCTTTAAAAATAATATAGAAAATTATAATTTCATACGTTAATATGAATAAGAGGAGTTATAATGGTGTTAAAGTAATATGTGTAATGTAAATGTATAATGGAATTATGTCTGGTGATACGAGTACATTAGAATATAACACGAACAACACTTACGTCTTTTTAAGTTTCCTATACCTGAAAAAAAATAAAAAATAATATAAATTGTAAATGTTCAATATTATTTGAAATTTAACAATTTCGAAAATTAAAAATTATAAAGGGTTAAGTCATAGACGCTATAATTGAAAAGGTTTTGGAAATAAAGGAATGTTTCAAATCGATTTTAAATTAGTCAAACAGCAAATTCGAAACAAAAATAAACACAGCTATTATGCCCGGATTTTTTCTGTGAATAGTGATGCCAACCTAGTTACCGCCAAATGCAATGCTAAGTGCATATTGTTAGGAGAAATTTTAGGAAATTTTAGGAGAAATATTTGGAAGAACTATATTATGTTTGTGAAGAAATGGAGGAAGGAGAATCAGAAGTAATTACCAGCAAGTTATTTACTAATAAATTCACCATTTAGCTGTACAATATTCTAAGAATTTTTTTTAAATTAAAACAGAAAATACGCAAATATATTTAAAAATGTTATTTTTTAATTTTAACCGTTTATGCACTGCTCAATTTTTTATTTATGTTTAAATTTTCTTGAGAGCAATAACCTGAATTGGGGAGCGGCTAAGCCTCTTTGCCCCCCTAATCGCGCCAATAATTTTCGTGAATGGTAAAATACCAGTAATATCATATCACTACCAAAGAAAAAAAGCCCCAGAAGGAACGCAATAATTATAATAACAAATAAAGCAATAGACCCGGTCTTTCGCTTAAGCAGTCACGTAACTCACGATAATGAAATATAGAACAAGTGGATTAATAAGAAATTTTCACAAGTTTACCAAGCATTGAAGAAGAAAAAACGCTTTTAACAAGCCATCAGTATTACATCAAGGAGAAGCTCTTGAGGAATGAAGGGTAAAATTGATTATTATTTTTTCACATCATTATAATGACGTTAGTTATAGATATTTATAACAAAAATTGATATATTTTGATAGCAATATACGATTTTCCGAATTAATAATTTTTTTGGTATTAGAATATAGAATGAATTACACATACGTTGTAATTGTCCATCCGCCCCTTAAAAAGTAATATAAACATAAACATTAATAACTTTCAACGCTTATTCTACACGGGGATTGGACATTTGAAAAATTAAGAAAAAAAACGTATCACTTAACATTCTTTTATATATCTTTATGATATACGAGGTTAGTTTACTTGACAAATAATATATAATGAATAATCCTTATATCTTTGAGATAACATTGATACATTAAAATGCAAAACGACTAAAACTTACGTGCTCTAATATTATCTATGTCTTAAAAATAAATAAAAATAAAAATTCCAAATTTTCACAACAAAATAAAACCGGTTATTAATTAATATCTATATGAGACAAGTCACAAATTAATTGTAAAACTTAGAAATAAATTTTATAATCATTTGTAATTGGAACAATTTATAAATTAAGATAATTATATCATATCATACAATTAAATCGTTTACTTAATTTTTCACTCCAAAATAATTAAACATTAATATTTAGTTTTAACTTTAATTGTGTATAACATTGCTGAAACTTTTTTAAAAAGACCTTTGGTTACATAATTTATTTAATATAAATTTTAAAATTATAATTATAGGTAATTATATATGTTTTATAATGATTTTGATTTATGTAATACGTAAGTTTTGGTACCAAAGCATGGAAGTTAAATCTATCTAATAATTGTGCGACTATATTTGAATACAAATATTTAAAGTAACTTTATATAATTTTAATCTTATAGTGTTATTTGGAAAATATACAAATAAGGAAATTTAAATCAATATGTTTTCGTCCACTTAAGAATTAATTCTTTTTAATTCTACTCTATTTATTTCACTTCTTAACAATAATTCTTTAAATATAAACAATACACGGGCTTCTTCGAAAACAAAAATTATTAATATTATAAAATTCTAAATTAATTTACAGTTACGTTCATTAAAAATAAATATTATATCAATTACCTTTTTTAGGTTCGGGCAGAGTAACTAAAATAAATTTCCAATTAATTATTGGATATATACGATAAAAATATAATTTACATAAAATCTAGAATATAGTAAAACATAATCGTACACGGTACACATAATAAAAATATATTTTTGTAGCCTATAGGCAATAATTAATTTTATTAGATTTTTATTATTTTTTTTTATATAAACACACACACTAAACGTTATTTGGTATTTATCAAATTTAATAATGATTACCACTTATTGGATTGGAATGGCAAGCTGAAATAAATTTACAATCAATTACTCATTGAAAAAAAAAAAATATATATATATAGAAATGACAATATAATAATGCATAATCATACACATGTATCGTACAAATGAAATTAAAATGTAATTATGTTATATAACAAAACACTTTCAATCAAAATATCTGTTTTTCAAAATTACGTAACATATATTGTCTTATACTTCTCACATACTAATAGAATAATCCCATAACTTATACTAATTATATATAATTGTATTTAATCCACTTTTCACTTTCCATCTGCCACTTTACAACTACTATGTGCAGTGATGGCTCGTGGGTAAAATAGTTGGAGGTGCCACATTTATCAAATATTATACAATGGTCAAATATATAAATTAAATAAAGCAATAACCAATTCTGTACTCATAAACTTAGCAATGTTCAATGAAAAAATATTCTTACTTAGAACAATGGCGTTTAAAATGAAATAAACGGTCAATGCTGGTATGCATTTTCTATATTCAAATGCTACCATGACGATTGTCGTATTTTAATGTAAAAGTGATGATTATATTATAATATATTTAATAATTATACTTGGATGAACAATAAAAACAGAATAACAAGAAACGATGGATTGTAATAAGAGTAAAACGCAAAACAATTCTAGTTACAAGGGAAATAATCTTTTTTTTTATGTTTAAACACGTGTTTTTTATTGCACATTTCTTGTTTGATCTACATGAAAATTACAAACGAATTTCAACATTCCGTAACATTTTAAATCCAATAATTCAGACTAAGAACATCATATATGTTGGGTTATATGAAATAAAATTATAATATTTTACCTCGCGGTCATGTAGACAAGCGATAATGTGAAACAGTATACGATCGTTGTATTATAACACAAAATTATATATATTTTTAAAATTATACTTAATATATTTTGCTGTACTAGATTAACAGTAAAATGAATAAGTAAATAGTTAATGTGTATAAAACTTACTACTGAGAAAAATCAAATAGTAAAGTAAAAATATAGTTTCAAATGATGTACCAACTACTATAGATTCGATTTGCGCTACCGAAACGTAACGCATAACGAGATCAACCGTGCATTCCTTTTAGTTATAAATTTGTACACAAAATTGTTCAGAATTGAGATCAGTTATAATTTATAATATATAACATATTCACAAGGTGGATACATCTCATACAGGCTGTTGTCTACAACTTATGTATGCCCCTTGTTAAAATTATGATAGGTTCGTTAATGAGTTTATATATATATATATATATATATGTAAATATATATATAATATATGTATGTATATTTTATTATGAGTCAAGGAAAGACATAGTGTTACGGGACTAGCAACCCCGAGGACCTCGAGCCATAGAATAATATTGTGTTTTACGAATATTCCGAAAAACACAATAATATAAAATGTAATGACTAGGAAATTTATCCGTGGAATTCGTATTTAACCGTGCTAAAGTCATTTGTCTGTTGCAGGAATAGTAGTTTCATACTGTTTCTCGACTAATGTTTAAATTGAAATATTTTTGATTTGATTGTAGTTTTTGTTTTATAATTGTATTTGTGACCTAACGCTGCAGCAGAATCGCTTGGCGGCACCAAATCAAACCAAATAACCGATGGAAACACCAACTAAAATTATGGTCTCGATTACTATTTTCACTCTCGAGATTAGTTTATTCTACATAAATAAAATAGTGTCCGTGGGCGCATAATGCAAAAAGTATCGAAATTTTCGATGTGTGTTCTTCACTTTTTATTTATAGAGAAATTTACGTGTACTGTTTTTGGCATAATCAGACAAATATCCGTTTAGACCAGCGTTTCTCAACCGGTATGCCGAGAAATTATTATAATTATTATTAATAATAATGGACGTCGAAACAAAAACTTTTTACAAACTAATTCAAGCACACGTGAAAAAAGTCGAACCTTTTAGAATCACGGATGAATCTTGGGCAGAGCGAGGAATGCTATTAATATATTATCATCTTCGTAAATGTAGTTCTAACGAATCGAAAGGAGCAAAAAAAAAAAAAATCGCTTCAATATCCTAATTGTACATTTTTCTGTAATATTTATTTACTTTATTTCTAAAACGAATGTTCAAGAGTCATAATAACACGTAAGTGTATATAAATTACACTGGTGAACAATTTTTAACATAATTTCTGTTGAGTTCGGTTTTTCAGCTGTTTTAAAGTTAAATAGGTATGCTGATTTCAAAACTGTTTTTAGTTTTCTTCTATCACGTCAAGTTTTATCTCTACAGCTTATCTAAATTTGACCACTCTTTGCTTGGTAAATGACGCAGACCAACGACCGGTTCATACTGGTTTAAGCGTGATAATTATTATATTGTTCAGTTATTCCTATAATACTATAGTGAAACGTTATGTGTCTCTCTTTATAGTGAATATTATAAATAAATGTATTATATTTATTTTTCATTTATATTAAAAAATTAATATTCACAAAAATATTCTATTAGGACCTAACCGAAGCATCGCTCAGAATCGTTGTATCGATGGGAATGCAATGATTAATCATTGTTTTTAAATGCGTAGTGATAGATCTGTTATAATCTCAACATTCGTAGCTATCAAAATAAATAAATAATAAAAGAAGATATCGACAGATTTTAAAATCTTTATCCAAGTAATTCACTTAAGCGACATTTACAGTGTGATAGTTCGTTAATTTTTTTTTTTTTTTTTAATTTTTCAAACAAAATAATTGTTAAATTTTTTAAGAGCATAGCGCACTATTGGTATAAATTATTTAAAAAAACGAGCTGGTTTGAAAAGAATTTTGGACACCAGGCAATAATGTGATGCAGGCCATCTGGAAAATTCCCATTTTCCATACCGTGCACTACGTTCTTGAATATTATAAATATTATTTTAACACAATAATAAAAACGTCTATGAGAATCATAAAAATCAACAAGTCAAACGATTTAACGTTTAATAGAACGTTTGCCATTACGACAATTATCAATTATTATTATTATTATCACCACGTGGTGCATGTACATAAATATACACACACACACACACACACCTACCTACGTATATTGTGTATAATACGAGAAATCAGACACGGACAATGAGATTGAAATTGGCCCCAACCGTCATACACACATAGCCGTCGGTCCAGAATCTCTACTGCATCTCCCCTCCAGCTGCTCGTTTCCGAGGACAGACGGCGGAGTGTGTACTGTGCAGTACGGCGCTTTTGTGTGTGGCTCGTCCATCGCGCGGACAATGGGCTCGTTGATGAAGACAGTCGTCGAAAGACAAATACGCTAGCGAGCGCGAGCGCCAACGGACCCGCGGTGGGCTCCAAACTAACCGTATTATAATATCGTCTCGTATCGTTGTTGTACATACACTCGTATTGTGTTATGTACACGAAATAATATAATATAATACACGTGCAGTGCCCGTAG
Organism: Chaetogeoica ovagalla; assembly: GCA_032441825.1. Taxonomy (NCBI): domain Eukaryota; kingdom Metazoa; phylum Arthropoda; class Insecta; order Hemiptera; family Aphididae; genus Chaetogeoica; species Chaetogeoica ovagalla. Next base: position 803,511 of record CM063743.1, on the reverse strand, counting down.
AGAAACGAGATTGAGTATAATACATTATTAATTATTATTATTATTATTATAAATATAAAAAAAAAAAAAACTAGCGCGTTTATTGTTTCGAATATTATATAAATAATATATGAAATAAATTACGACACGTATATACTTAATGTTATAAATATGGTATTAACATAGTAAACAAATCATTACGTGTGTGTATATTTTGTGTGTATTAATATACGCTCCTATATTATTATAATTTTATTCATTAGTCCGATAATAATATTGTGTACGGTCGATATAACGTATTATTATAATATATATAAACGTAATATTACTAACAAATAAATCATGTATCCGCCGCGGACATTTTAATATATATATATATATACATTGGTTATTATATAAATATTTGTGTGTGTGTGTGTATTATATTTATAACATAAATGAAGCAACACCTTGTTTTAACGGTAAAAGGAAAATTTCTCAAGTGTTTAGAAAACGTGTATAATATAAGACCACGATTATCACACCTATATTTATTATTATTATTATTATTATTATTTACACCGGATTGTATATGTAAATATTAATATATATGTATTCATGGAAAGGAATATTATAAAAATATAAAATATATAGTTATATCTATGAATAATTAATATTTTATTCGATTGCGTTCCAATATTAGTTTATAAACTTGGGTTTATGGTAATATAATTATTATTATTATTAAACATCGGGCGTTTATATATATAATATTAGATGTTTATACCAGAGCTGTTTAAAGTAAAATGTATACAGTAGAATAAGACGTGTGTGTATGTGTATATATACCTAAAGGCATCATATTGCGTTATTTCAATAATATTACGTTAGATGCTTATAGAGATACGATTTTTATATTTCATTGTATATGTAAATATTAATATATATGTATTCATGGAAACGAACGATTATAAAAATATAAAATATATAGTTATATCTATGAATGGCCATTAATATTTTTTCAAAAAACTAAACAAAACCACGTATATATATATATATATTGTTAATGGTAATATTATTATTATTATTATTAAACATCGGGCGTTTATATATATATAATATTAGATATTTATACACGTGAATCGTAAAAAATAAGCACATCCAACATGCGAACGTAACACGTATTATATTACACTTTATACTCGACGTTCATGCATTTCTTTATATCCGAAATCGTTCGATTCGTAAGTCTAAAATGTAGACGGAAGAAGAAAAAACATAATTACCTTACAGCCGTGTCTCTAACTACACTCGGCATCAAAAAAATCGCACCTTTTGCAAATTTGTTTTCAAAATAATTTTAACTACACTTAATCAAATGTTAAGGTTTTGTTATGCTATAATATATGAAAGATGATTAATGATTTGATTTTTATAGGTACATAACCTTTTTCAAAAACTAAACAAAAAGATGCTTATTGTATATATAGCTGCATGGAGTTGTTAATGAGAGGAGTTCTCTTTATAATTTTGGTTGAATAAGAAGAGATATTTTCGAATTATGTCGAAAATGTGATTAGTTTGACACGTGAATCGTAAAAAATAAGCACATCCAACATCTTGAAACCGTTGGAAAACTCATTATATTACACTTTAGTTGCCGTGCAACATCATGTCTCATATATCATCTTTCATATATCCGAAATCGTTCGATTCGTAAGTCTAAAATGTAGACGAAAGAAGAAAACACATAATTACCTTACGCCGAGTGTATTTAAAAACACCCTAGCTCAATCCAATATCGCTGGATATCGCAATATTACCTTTAAAAGGAATTACACTACAAAATCAAATTGCATTCGGGATTATTTACCGTAGTGACGAGTTATACAGGAAAACACATTTTACGAATTCGGGATTTTATCGCGTGGGCCAAGTGTGAACGCAACATGATTCTCAACACTATTCGATATCATATACCAGGGATCTCCAACCTACGGCCCGCCAAGCTAATTAATATTTTGAAAATTAGTTTTCATTGTTTTTAATTTATTGATTTATATTCAATCACACTTTTCTGACTTGTATTGTACTCGACAGTTACACGATAAGAGATAAGAGTTAATGATCGACTTTTTCCGTAATAATAATAACGTTATCGAACGTGTGTGTGTAATCGACCGGGTTTTTCTGTGCACTGTAATATAGTGAGTATATAATATTGAATTGGTTTTTATAATTATCGCAGTTTAGTGTCGTTTCTTATCGAGTGTTGTGCTCTGTGCTGTATTTGGTATTAAATATGAGTTTAAATAAAAGGCGGAAAGTCGATATAGAGTGCCGTGTTTCCAACGAAAAGTGGAATAATGACTACTTCTTCATCGAACAAAATAATTTTGCTTTATGCGGTATTTGCAAGGAAAAGGTTTCTGTTTGGAAAGAATATAATATTCGTAGACATTTTGAAACTAAGCACGCATCTACATATAACGAGCTGTCTGGTAAACTACGATCAGATAAGTTTGAAATCTTAAAACAAAATTTACAAGCTCAACAATCAATTTTTACAAAACGGTCACGTCAAAATGAGTCTCTTGTAAAAGCAAGTTTTCAAGTAGCTCATACTCTGGCGATAGCCGGAAAACCTTTTACTGATGGTGAAATTGTAAAGGAGTGCATTTTGAAGGCAGTTGAAGAGATTTGTCCCGATAAAATGAATTTATTCACTGGTGTTAGCTTGTCAGCGAATACAATTGCGCTACGTACCACAGATCTCGGAAATGATATTTTTCGTCAGTTAAAAGATAGTGCTAAATATTTTAAATATTTTTCAATTGCCTTGGATGAATCTACCGACTATTCGGACTCCGCACAGGTGCTTCTATTTGTCCGCGGAGTCGATGAGTCTTTCAATATAACAGAAGAATTGGCCGCCGTCCACTCAATGCAAGATACATGTACTGGTAATGACATTTTTCTGAAGGTAATATACGTTTTTATATTTATCGTTATTTGTCTCTCTGGAAATATTACAATATGATTTATACACAAATATTATAATGCGCATATATACGCGCTCGTATTCCTATTTTCTTCTACATACGAGTATGTTTACAACATGTACGACGTATAAATACGTATGATGAACATTTATATATATATATATTCAAACGTTTAATAATGTGATAAACCGTAAACAATTAATATAAAAAAAAACATCGATTTTTCCTTATATATTACTGTATTTTATAATAATAATAATAATAATAATAATAATAATAATAATAATAATTATAATAACCGTGCGCCTAATTATCGAAAATGAAAAAAAAGAAATCGACTAAAAGAGTGCAGTCGAAAATATTTCACCTTCGCCGCGATAGGATTTATTATTATAATTTACCAATCACAATATAATATTGGCTCGATATAATATTTAATAATTATATAATATAATAATATTTATATTATAAATTATCGATTTTAATTGCGTAATTTAATAATGGGAAAATTCTTGAGCTACGAATATGCGACGTTTGTCGAAAGCGGCGCGAGAACTATAGTTAGACTGTGGTTTTTTTTAAGACAGTTGCGATTAACGGGAGATAAGACACGTTTTTCGATTTGACTTTGTTCCAGCTACGTTATTTTTAGACTCAGTATTAAAATATTTGAGAAATCCTGCAGCGCCGCGTAAAGTTCCACATGACTTTTTCTACATTACTCATTTGTCACGGAGCCATTTGTAGGGGGAAAAAAAAGAAACTCGAAATTAATTATTTCACGATTCCCGCGCGCATACGGAAAATTAATCATAATAAATATATATCTTTACTTCTACGTTATTAAAAAAAAAAATGTTGTTCTCGTTGGAAAATAATATAAATTGTTCGCATTTTGATAAAATGCTAAATGTATATGACAGTATACAATATGTATAATGTGCATTGGGTTAACATCTCACATGGATGTGTTAGGTTTTGCTTCGAATTCGTATCAAAAAGAAATAAAAAAAAACGATTTTAGCGAAATACGTTTACGTGATAATAATAATAATAATAATAATAAGGGGCTGGGTATAAAAATGGCTTTTTCGCCAAAATGCCCTTTTCGCTTAAAACGCATTTTTTTTTTTTTTTTTTTATGGATTCAACGAACTCGATATTATATGTGTACAAAATTTTAGTCCAATATCTTAAGAATAGCGAGCAATAGAAGCGTTCACGTGAACGCGTGGAAATGCCTTTTTTTGCATATAACACGTATTTTGTTCCGTTTTTCTCTACAATTATTCACGTAACACATGACTCTAAATGCTGCTACTTATCTCGAAAGTTTAAGTGTGATAATAAATGTTTCTTATTCGTCTCGTGTTCTCGTTGCTTCGAGTTTCGTTTCGTGACTTATAACGACATTTATTAAGTGAAAGTTTTTGAGTTTTGACACTATGAGCGAAAATTCAGATTCGTCAAAATGTATGAAGTTGGTGTAGTAATGATTTATAAAACGACGGTATTGAAAATCAAGAAGTCCATTCTGATGGCGGTTGTGGAGACGATCGTCTAAAAATGTTCACTACTTGTGTCAAATGTATTTAATTAATGATAATAATATATTTTATCTAGATATTTAATTTTTTTTTTGTATAATTCATTTATATTTTATCGACGTTCTTGTTCAAAAGTTACTTAACGAGATAGTCTTGTTTTATTTTTAATACATTTTAGTTTAGTTGTGCGTTTAAATGTTGCGGGTCGAGTATTTTTCTAGTATTACATTCATCCGGCATATAGTTTTAAGGCCTCTTGTGTAAAAATCAGCTAAGTAAATAGCAATGAATGTTTAGAAATTGATTACTAATATATTTTATTCCCGTTGTTTCGAATATTGAACTCTTGTTTTTTAATCCCTTTAACTGAAACGTAACAGGTAATTACTGTTTGACGCAAGATGGGCACTTTCATGACCGAATATCACAATTATTTACAACAGCTTCATTGACGCAAAGAGAAACGAAACGAAACGACGACACGATTATTGTCTCTGAGATACGGTCTTTCGTTCGACACAAATTTTATAATTATGTGGCGGCAGTACCAAATTGTGGGACGCAAATTTGAAACTTTAAATACGTTTATGTGAAAACGCGTTTCTTTCGAAAATGCCCTTCGTGCAACCAGCCCCGAAATTTCAAGTTAAAAATTGTTTAAGCTACGTGTTTTAAGCCCACTTTTGCGTTACACACTGGAATAATAATAATAATAATTTTTTTTTCGTATTTCGTCTCCGTAGACGGACGATTGTTGCAGGCGTTTTGTTACACCGTCTCAGATAGATACATCGTGTAAATAATAATATGCAATACAAATCTGCCGAAGATTTTCGTCGATAATCCGTATACGAATAACAATATATATATAATAATAATAGTAATAACCATTTTGACGGTATCTCGCTTTCAGTCGAAACCATCGCGAGTTCCATTAACTTAATTAATATTCGATTCCCATCTGTCGGTTATATACATCATATAGGTCGCCACAACGACCGCGGTGACTGCGTACGATTCGTTTAGAAATCACTATCGAATAAGTACGGAGAGAAAAATACTCTTCGGGGACCGGCCGAATGAGATCTATCGTGTACCGTACGTACACGTATTATTATTATTATTATTATCATTATAATACACGAAACGTAATGTTATTATACAGGTGCGTTGTGTGCAGACGCACGACACGCCGACCGACGGCGTCTCTCGTGTTCGCTCCGGAAAATGAGACGAACGATTCCGAGAAAATAATCGTAATGAAAATACATATAAATAATAATAATAATAAAAAGTAACGAGCGCCGCGGCGTGTCGCTTGTAAATGAATCCTTTTGGTATTTTAAGATTTTAGAGTTTCGTTATTTACGGTATAAATAAATTGCGTTGGATGGATTCAACGATTCCGAGCCGAACTCCGGGTGTGTAATATTATTTGTTATTATTATAATAATATGTCGCGTACAGAATACGTCATAATTGACAATTGTCTTTACAGTATGTTATTTAGTAGCAGTGGATAAGTATAGCTAAGCGGGTAGCTATATAGACATTTTCAAAAACGTTTTAACGCTGATATACAGGTACACAAGTTATGTATTTGGTAAAATTTTCATAGATTCTTATCGCGGCCAAAGACACCGTGCGTGTGTGTTATATACGATAAAGTGTGTTTGGAAAATATTTCAAGTTATTGTAATCAATCAGTTTCAAAATTACGGAGGAATCGAAGTGTAATGGATTTCGACGAAATTGCGTTTTTACCTCATATTTATGTAATATTTCGAGATAGTTGTTGAGCTTTTTTTTTTCAGATGCTTTTGAAAAAAACCGGAAAAACGACCTCTTTTTCTCTCTCTCTCTCTCTCTCTCTAATGTAACAACTAAATATGCAATTTGTTACCGGAAACCTTGTATATGACTGTAAGTTACAGGTATTTTGAAACACGAATAACTGATGAGTAGAGTCCGGAATGATATTGTCTTAGAATAGCCAAAACAAGATGATGCTAATATTATGTTGACGAATTCAAGATATTCTTTAAAAACCGTAATAAAATATGAAAAAAAAAACAATCGCTTTTATATTATAATTAAAAATACGCTTTTGCGCGCAAAAAAATAAACGGATGGGAAGAAAAATCTCCATAAGAATGACAACGAAACAAGAAAAAAAGCGATGGAACTAATCGAAATAGAATACACTGGCCGGTGCGTCCAGCACTGCGCGGTCACGCGACACTGCGGTGCCGGGGACTCGACCACATAAACGCAGTGAACTACTCGTAATCATAAACGAACGGTCGGGAGCTATTTATTTTTTTTTAAAGTATATGTTCCGCGATTAATTTCTCGTCCGGCGTCGTTATCGATGAGTTGGCGGCGTGTTGTATTTCCGCCACCGCGACACAAAATATGGAAAATCGTTTAAAATTAACAATACATATTATAGACATCCCCTCCGATATATTATATTCGTTATCGTACGAAATATTCGTTTTTTCATCTTGAATTGTCAAACGCGCGATGAAGAAAAAAACAAAAACGTTCTCTCACGCGATTCGTAGAGATTTCGAGCCCCGTCGAGTCTGACCCGCGTAGACTCGAAAAAAACGAAAATATACGTTGTGAATGAATATTGAAATTCCGGGCTGTAGTACCGATGAGACGTCGGAAACGGCGGAACGCGCGCGATACACCGCTACGAAAAGGCCTATTTGTACGTATTATAAAAACACCCTCCCACCGATCTTTTATAAACGTGACGTTAATATTTTTTTTAAATCAAACGCATAGAAAAAAATAATAATTGCCGTAGTAGTACATTGAAATCGTATTTATTTTTTTTTATTTATCCACCTCGCTCGTTACAATATTATAAAAACTAATTTATTATTAAAATACAATGTGCTTCTTAATGACTTCTCCGATGCCCCCTCCCACTTTCTACAATTTCTTGTTGCATTTTCCGACAAGAGCGACGGGTGTATACGTTAATCGTTTATTTTATATTAACAACAACAACAATAATAACGCGTCGTCGTCGTCGTCGAATGTCCTAACGTTCCGGGAAGAACGTGAACGAAAATTAATAGAAATTACGTAATACCAATTATTTATTATGTTTTCTTCCTCCGTATTTTTTTCATTTCGTAACTAAATTTTAAAATATGAAAGACAATTAAATAATAATAATAATAACAACACGCGCATCCGCGACCCGAGGTGGTTTGGGAACCGGTGACGGGCGAGTGTAACGGGAAACGAACGGAATGCGGAAACAACGCGGCTAAAAGTTCCCCAGAACGGTGCGCGAAGAACCCATTGGCCGTCGGCGTGCGCGGGCGCGCGAGCCCGTTCACCGCGACGACGAGGAGCGAACGCGGCGGCGGCGGCGGCCGTCACAACTGCAACGACGACGACAACAATAGGCTGCGTGCGCCCAACGTATTCCGGCGGTATTGTTGTCGCCCGCCGACGCCGCCGCAGCCAATACAATCGTTCGTCACGGCCCATTGTGCCCCGCCACCGCGGCCGCCCATCGCCTGTTGAATCCCTGCGGTTTCGTGTATTCGCCCAACCCGCCGGACGCGCGGATACACATATTACAACCGGCGCAGACAACGACGCGCGTATGGTTTCTCATCTTTTTTTTCTTCTTCTTCTTCTTCTTCTTCTTTTTTGTTTCGCCCCGACAATATATGGTTAATAATAACCGTTAGGGCGGAATGTATTTGCCCGACACACAGAACCGGCGCTAACCGTTCAACAGCCGCTCTACGATGCGTTCGGAAAATATCGTCCTCCAAATTTAATCGTTTTTTCGATCGTAAAAACGTTGTATAACCAAATAATAATTTAATATTACAATGCACGCAATGCTTATTATTATTATTATTATTATTATTATTATTATTATTATTGTTATGCGTATAACAGACATTTCGTTGAAATTCGAAATAAGCAAAATGTTTCGAAATATTCCGCGGGTGTTTATAAGTTAAGCCCTCCCCTCGGTGATATTTTAGAGAAAAATTGCCTCAACCGACCCAACTTACCCCCGTACCTATATAAATGTTTAAGACGGAAATGTCGTTCCGTTAACGACGTTTACAATATAATATATTATTACGATTATATCTGATGTTTCACACACACGCGCACTTGTATATAGACGTCGTCGTATCATACAATATTGTATAAACGATTATTCCTCGATTGGGACTGTTCTTAACAGTGGCGTACGTACGTAGAGGGGTGGGGGGGGGAGTCAGGGAGACATTATGTCCCGTTAAATAGTTTAAAGTGTCTTTACAATGTATGAAACAATGACTAAAGAAAAAAAAAATGTTTCTGATAAACCATTGTCATCGTCATATTTTTATCGACTGCATTATTATAACATAGTGGGAGGAAGAGGAGATTTTTTTTTTTTTTTTTTTAGAGCGACGAGCAAAAAAAGAACTCTTGAATGGAACGTACGCCACTGGTCGCTCTGAAAAGAAAACGTATGAGAGGGAGATTCGACGTTTTTCCATCGGAACGCTTCGGGGAATATAACGTTTACGAGATAGAAAATAATAATAACGTTGCGTTTTTTATAAAATACGAATAATATAATATAAATTGTACACACGCCGCGACTCATACGGTTTTACTAAACGGTTTTTGTAATATTATTGTAATTTAACATTCTTGTTAATTTTTCTTTTCCCCGAAACAAATATCCCATTGAGGAATTTTTTTATTTACGCGATCGACATTAATGATTCCTACAATATCCGTAACGAACGCCAATAATATGTTATTTATGCGATTTCATATGAAATCATACAAGTATTTACTTATAAAACGTACCCGCGAGTGTGTAGGTTTGACAGCCACTCTCGGCCATGTGCGCGACGAGAATCGTTTACGTTATACACATATTATGATATATATATATATTATGTATATTATATACATATTATGTATATATATATATATATATATATATTTCTGTGTGTAATAGATATACATATGCGAGCGTGTACCTCGATGTATATTATATCGAGTCATTAAGACAATCGACGATCAGTTCGACGGAGTTCTGGCGATTTGCAAAACAAGCAGATCATCAATAAGACCATCACACACACACACACACGATAATTGTAGTCAATTTATCACGCGCGAATTTTGCACGTTCTACTCGTGTTTGAAAATTTCATAATAGCCCACCTAGTTTATGCCCGCGTTTAAACGTCATATATTATTTACACGGTCGCGATTTCAATGTTTTCATGTTCAAGCCGAACAAATCCAAGTTAGGAAGACCCGTCGAGCAATTTTTCAATTTTAATACGTCTTATATTATACTTTGCACACACAATTAACTCACGATGATCGGATATTTCGACCGTTTCACCAAAACGTCTTTGATTACCGCGTTGCCGTATGTACGTACTCCACAACAATACGTATGTACACCCATATAAATTTCCACGTGAGAATATTTGATATTATAATCAACACGAATTATAAATTTCATCCGAATATCAATCAATGTTTTGACGAAATTTCCGAAAATTAACCACACTGTCGACGTATTATTCTAATATTATTATTTTATTTGAATGTTTATGGAAATACGAAAATCTACTTATGAACTCTCTCTCTCTCTCTCTCTCTCTCTCTACATATTTGTAATGTTATTTAGAATGTATAAAAGCGGGTTATTGAACAGTACATTTTTTATTATATGTTACATTATGTCGATTTACATAAATCCCATTTAACAGTTCGTAAAAGTATATAAATTATATATATATGTGTGTGTATAGGTATCAGTTTACGTTGTCATTCAAAACATTAGCGATTCGGCGTCGCGTTATCTACAAAAACGCGTGTTCAATCAGTGTTATATAAATGTGTTAATACGGAAAATAATCAACTAATCAAAAGGATAAAAAATATATACTTTTATATAAAAAGTATTACATAAATATTATAATATTTATTTAAATATTTTGTTAGTGCCACGAGACGACCCATATTATAATACGATCGTAATGTTTAAACAACGATTGCGTGAGTTATTTGGATAAGTAAAGTCGTTAAAGCTGCACAGTCGGTTGACATATTTTTGTATGTAATGGCGAATAAACCGGAGCACCGCAATTGTATCGAGTTTTGTTTTAAATTTCTGGGAATTACTTGCGACTAATATTTTTGAAGTAATTTAACGGCATTTAAACGCGAAACGACGAACCGATCCATAACATTTTTATAGCACAAACGGGTTTCAGAAGATCGTGAAGTCATTGGTTGTTACTATTCTAGAAACGAGGAAATCGTGTTGGTAATTCGTAAAAGAATCCGATCGGCTAGACAAATGACAAGTAAGAAAACTTTCTAATGAGTGCAAATACCTCATATTATAGATCGCACGCATCCAACGCGTCTTAAACGAAGGATTTAATGTCAAACTGTTCCATACTCTATATAACGTGGTTGTTACATCACGACAATGCTTCATCTCATTTCGCTTTAAGAAATTAGTGAGTTTCTGACCGATAAATAATAAATTCCATTCGTTTATCTCATTCTTCCCATCAATAATTCTGGCAAATATGTGAGGTTTTTTTTTCTACTCTTAAAAACCGACCCCTAGGGACAACGATTCAACGACAATGAAATAATAAAGCCGACGAATGCAATTAATGATTTCACCACAACTCACAACGGTCCAGAAAAAAAAAAGCTGGAAAGTGTACTAAAAATTAAAATTGAAATTAGCTATTTTTAAAAATAATATGTTATTTTATGTCAGTTTAAATACGATATCTAACGGTTATTAATTTGATAGAGTCACTAAGAGAAGATAACTTAATGTTTAACGATTGTTAAATTATGGCTTTTTATAGCGTTTATCGTATACTCATAATACTATATTCATTTTTTCCCAACGATTGTTCGAAGAAGATTAATATTATATCGACGATTTCGGTATCGTTAGATAGCTTATTGGATAAAGAATATTATAAATACTACTATAAAATTTACATTTTACCTCACCTAGAATATATTTTTGAACTAGTTAATTTACATTGGGTATCACGTTGTTTCTTTTTAAATTTTAAACTGAATTGTAGTTAACAAAAAAAAAAAAAGGTAGCGTGCAGTAGCGCCGTATTGTATTTTAAATATAAATCTATAAACTCCTTTAAATAGGATTTTATAATTTCCAGTTGCCCATATTTGCTCGGTGTTGTATAAATCAATGTTTTTCTTTAGAATTTATTGAATGAAATGGAGTTGGAATTTATGCACCGAAGAAAAACTGCTCGTGTTCAACGAAGACCATATTAAAGACATTGATGACCTCGACGAGGAAAACGGTGACGAATTGACTTATGGAGTATGAGGAAACAGAATAAAAACAATTATCGTATAAAAATATTTTGATTGCCATACGATTGTTATTAATACCGTGCGCAAATAAAGTTTGATATTAAATCGTTCGATAGAATACTTTTCTTTTGTTTTTTTTTCTTCTTTATATACTGTAATAAAGTAAAAATTATCGTTAAAATAATTTTTTCCAATTTTTTTTTTTTCTTTTTTATTCGTACCACTGTGCAACTCGAAGACCCGAAGAACACTCCAGGAATCGCTTCAGAAAGTAGTACAATCTATACTACTCATCTAGTTTATCGTCACAAGAGTAGAAGCGGTGGGTGTGTAAAAAAAAAAAAAATTATCGTCTTGCCACCTTCCCCCTCGACCGTATCAAACCGTTTATTGGAGTAAACGAATCAAACAAAAAAAAAAAGCGTCACTGGCGGCGTCGTGACAAAACGATTGAATGGAAATTTAAAAAAAAAAACCGAAATAAATATACGAACGGACTCTGCGCGATCGAAAATTCTGTCTGAAATCGTCGTCAAAAAAAAAAAAAAAGAAAAGAAAAGAAAAAACCTCGACGATATTAATTATATCCATAATGATTACTGTTATTCCGCGGCGAATACGTATTAGGTGATTGTCGGTTAGGGTGGTGGTGGTGGTGTTGTCGGCGGCGTCGTCTATCGCAGACAAACGCGCGCCCGCAGACCGCTGTCGATATATGTCTTAATTTACGATACGCGCAAGTGGCGGAGGGGCGAGTGGGGACTGCTGCTGCTGCGCCGTGATAAATTGCACCGGATGGTGGACGACGAAAGAAAAACACAGAGAGAGAGAGAGAGAAAATGTTTAAAAATAAAACGTGTACGAGGACAATCGTCCCTCCGCGCGCGCGCTCGGCGAGTGTGTGTATGGAAATGCAATTACCTCCGTATAGGGGCGAGTAGGGCGGAGGGTAAACAACCGCACACGAGCGCTGGTAGATAAGGTCTGTAACGTCAGCCTATATATGGGCCGGCGGCGGGGCCGAGTAAGTAGCAGCTCGTGCCGCGGTTTTTTTTTTTTATATATAAATCGAACGCGAAATGATTTGTGTCCCGTATTGGCCGGGCGACAATATCGGCGCGGTAGCTGCAATACCGGCTGTACACGCGTTTATAATATGCGTGCGCGTATAGGCGTACCACAGACGAACGTTCGCAAAGTAACGCGCCGGTATATATATATATACATTATACAATATATAATATTATGTACACTCGCCTGCAGGATTTCCGTCCGAGGACAACAGCGCGACTGTCCTCTCTCTCTCTTATGTGTGTATACACCGAAAGACACTCGCGGCGTACGCCGGTTTTTTTTTTTCTTTCTCTCTCTCGTCTTCTTACACTTCACACGTGTGTCCGCCGCGTAACGCAACGGACGGTGCTCGCGATCCGGTTAATTAATGCGTTTTACAATAATATTTTATTGTATGCGCGCCGCACGCGCGTAAATACGTGGTCGTCGTAGGGGAAATCGAGCCCCCCGGGGGCAACGAGCCGCGCGCAGACGAGACGCGTTTTTCCTTCTGTTCCGCGCGTGCACTTCGTAGACAGGAGACACGGGAGCGCGTTTGCGTAGTGAATGGAGGCGTAACACACACCGTCAGACGACAATGTAAATATCGTCGTGCGCACCGCGTGTACAATTAAAAACGCGTGTACGCGAGGTGTGTGTGTGTGTGTCGTCTCTCATATTTGTGTGTGTGTGTGCGTGTCGTTGGCACATTGTGTCCGGACCGGAAACGGTTCTCCAGAAAAACGCTCTTGCCGGCCGGAGGGGAAGGGGATCAGAGAGGTTTTTGTCCGTGGGCGTCGTAGTCGACAATACGCGACACGTGCGCGCGTAATACACGACGTAATGTATTTTCTGGAAGGGAGGGTTACGAGCAGGAACTAAAGAAAAAAGGACGAGTTACAAATATTATTGCGCAATTGATTCCGTATTTTATTTTTTTTTCTTATATGTGTTTGACCTGCAATCGACGCCGGAAACAACAGACGAAAAACGAATAGTTCTCAAAACTATTCAAAGATTAAATGCTACAGATTTTATCCAATATGTGCGCACAAAATATAAAGAGTATACCTTATGCGTGAAGACGTGCTAGAAATTCGGATCATACACAAATTATTCTATTTCTATCAAATATTGCTCATGATTGGCGGAGGGGAGGAATCCTGAACACATAACGGATTCTCGAAAGCAAGAAAAAAAAAATAGACCGCTTCGAACTGTTTTATTAATATTTTTAATGCGTCCTGAATTCAGAAGAAATATATATATATATACCGAAATAGCCGAGTCGCGTAATATTACTCGAAGTGTTTTTTTTTTTTTTTTGACACGAATCGATTGATTCCCACAGATCTCGAACAGAAATACAGATTTTATTTAGAAAACAACAGAAGAAAAAAAAGAAAGGAAAAAAGTGACTTACGGCGAGTCTCGATATAATACGAATATTCGTACACAATTACACGCTATTATATTTTTGAAATGAAATCGAATTTTCGTCTTAAACAATTAGTTTTGTTCGTCAAATAATTATTATTAGTGTCTTGAATCCGACTTTTATAATGTTTGTCAACGCGCGTTGGAGACGAATTTTTTTCCGCGCCAAATTTCAAAATTCATTATTTCATACACAATGACTATAAAAAAATAGTCGACGACTCACACTTCGTTTTACTTCCAATATCATAAATATTAAAAATATTTTTAAAAAAGTTCGTAAATTATATTATAAAAAATGTATTTTTTTGTGCGAAATAATTTTGCACTATACGACGATCCTTGCGAATTTCCGTAATGAAGAAAAAAAAATCAAATTTAACTTTCTCCCGTACACAGAGTAGAATACTCTTTTTTACCCTATTTTAAGCTTAATACTCAATACTAGTTGAAAACTTTTTTTTTTTTTTTTTTTGTCAAACTCCTATAATTTCGAGTCATATATCGTCAATCTATACCTATACTATAATGTAATAAAGCTGAAGAGTTTGTTTGTTTGGACGCGCTAATCTCTGAAACTACTAGTCGGGGAAATTATTTTTTTGCATTTGATAACTCAATTCTCGAGAAAGGTAATTGATGAGTTATTTAACGTCACGTCGCGACGACACTCGGGAGCAAAAGAAACAGATTTATTCAGAATGAACGCTAAACGAAAACGAAGTAATAGAACATCATGACACCGGATACTGAATAACGAATCGAAGAAAAAATTTGAATCACATAAGAGGTGGCATTATTTTACGGGCAACGGGGACGGATAGAATTTTATACTCGACACGCAGTTCGAATCGCTTCCGTTTTTTTTAACAACATCATACACACATAATCCAAATACACCACCAACATATAATACGGAGTTATTTAGGAAATCGCAAAAAAAAAAAAATTTAAATCGAATAGAAGATAATACGTATAATAAACACTCACTACCAAACCGACCTGGAGGTGTATATATATATATATATATATATATGTGTGTGTGTGTCTAGTGTATAGAAGAGACTCGTGCGACATATAAATCATATTATCTCGGCGTGTATACATACACTGCAGCTACATATTATTATTATTATTATTATGTATACGACTTTTGAACGTGGGCCGTCACCGGGCTGTGTACGTAAGAATTATATTTTTGTGTCGCGAGTAAAATTTATAACGTCGAAATGTCAATAGCAGAATAATTGCACGCGCGAAAACGCGTCGATAAAATGTGTAATAATGTAATATTCTTGTACGCGTATACAATAACCAAGGCTGAGCGTTAACGTGTTATAAAGGTAAAAATCAAATTAAAAAGTTAAATTAATTACAATTGAGTTGATTAACAGGCATAGAGTAACAGAATAAGGCACTGTATACATTTTCCCAAGAAACAGCAATCAAAAACTTCGAGAAATTTTCTAAAAACGTATTACGTGTGGAGTAGGTATAATGAATGTTTTATGGCAGTGCAATTTCGGTAAAGAATAAGGAAGAAAAAAATTGAAGCTTTTGATACGTGGTGTTACGGGAAAATGTTCGAAAGATGTGGTGACTAACGAAGGAGTATTGAAAAGAATATCCGAGAGAAAAACTTTATGGAAAGCATAAAGAGAAAAGGAGAAATAAATGAGCTGGTCGTGTACGTACTAATAGACACAGTGGGTTGCTTGGATTAATTATGGAAACGCATGTGGATGTTAAAAACTATAGGTAGAAGACCGCGTCTGGAATATATGAGACAAATATAGTGATGGACCGAAAATGTAATTCGCAAGGAAGAATTTAAGAGAAGTAATAACAGGGTAGAATGGAGGATTGCTGCAAAATGATTTTGGGATTGATTACGGGAAGAAGAAGATGTTAATTAACGCGTTATTTTTTTCCTCCAAATTAATTTCGAACTTGTAAAGTCAATTTTGTTTTTATTAAAACTTAACGTGTTAGCTTTACGTTAATTTCTCACAAAAGTACCCAAGTCAAAGTGTTAAAATTTTTGCGAAAAACAATGGAAATTTCTATGTGATTTTGCAAAAATTAAATTTCACCGTAACACGTGAGTATTGTGCGACGTATGTGTGCGTTAATAACTCAATTCGCGAAATGTATTGTTCGAGTACAGTACATAAATTCATAATCATTCACGATCGACAAGTTTATGTTTACGTGGGCTACGAAGCGTCGTAGTCCTTAAAGACGTGGACTTTTGGCTGAAAATAAATTGTTTAAATGAGTAGAGTGACTTACTCGTGACGATTTAAAGACGAAATATAACGTGTTCCTATAAGAAATTTTACCCGCTCTAATTTTGGTCCTATTCGTTTTGGCCATAAGTCCGACAGTTGACGGGTCGCATAAGTGAAAATAACGGAAAAGTCAAAAACCTTTCGAACGGAATGGAGGACTATGCACATGGGGTAAGCTTCAGGACTTTTTTTCGTACGCTCATCAATAAGGAGTGAACTAATTGCGAATCGAAATTCGAATTATTCATCTAATTATTCTACTGGACTATCATTATCCGTTCGAAATGGAAAATAGCTTACACAGATAATGGGAATATACACGACTTACTATATCCGCGCTTGAACCGCGTTTTCGTATTGCGTAACGCCATTAAACGTTATTTTGTTTTTAACGTTATAAATAATTTGCGGCTTTTCTCGGTTTTTTTTTTTTTTGATAATTGGAAAATGTTATTATGTATATATAATATATACATATAACTAAATTAAATCATACTTTTTTTTTCTTTCGGGGTTAACATATAAAGTTAAGAAGAAAAAAAATGGTTAAATTTGTTTAACATGATTATTTAAAATTACCTCGACGAGTCAAAACGAATTGTTAACTCGCCTGGCGTTGATAATAACGTATACCGCGAATGGAGAAGAATTCGCCGTTAAACCGTCGTTGGGCCGTGAGACGAAGAAGAAACGAGGGAAATTTTCGTTTCTTTCTTTTTACCGACAACAGGACTAGCCGAAAAACCGTCGTGTGACTATATTATAATTTCAAAACCAGTTTCGTACTTATTTAAAAAAAAAAAATGTTTTTTATTTTGCTTTTAAGCGGTAATGATTCGATTAAAAGCCATCGATCTCAACGCTCTCTAATCGATAAAAAAAAATAATAATAATAATTTCTAACGCGCCAAACGGTTATTATTTTTTTTTTTTACCGATATTTATAATACACACTCGCGCGTAAACATACGCCGCATGTACACCACGAGAAACCGCAATAGTGATAAAACGATTGCCAAATAATTGTAATGACTCCGATTGATCGTAAAACGCTATATTATTTTCGAAACGAATCGTGTTTTATTTTCACGATTATGCGTAATACGTTTCGGTCGAAAATCCATTTGGGTAATGTAATATATATATATTATTATAATAATATCGTGCGATACTCATCCTTGTAATATTATAATTTATTATGTCGCGGGACGTTTTTTTTTTTTTCGTTTTCTTTTCCCGTTCCGAAACGCTGCTTCCGACCAGTCGACGCGATCCATACATTTTTTAGAAATTCGATATTTATTCATTTACTTTTTTCCTTCTGTATAGAAATATTTGCAAATTATCCCCGCGCTTTCTATGAGCGTTTGTGTTGTGATCACACGTTTTTACTGCGAAATTTCTCTAATGCGTATGGAAATCGTAGACCAAAGCGTGCGTCTTTTTAGAGACGCTTTCAACTTGCTTTCAACCAATAACGTTAAGTGCGTCGAAAAATAAATAAAACATTACGCATTATTGCGTTAAGCGTTATAATAACGATGCAGTTCAGTTATAAAACCAATTGTCTCGGAGTTGCGTACCACACGCGAGCGTTTTCTACGCGTCCGCAATTTCAACGCCGCCAAAAAATGTACACTAATCGCTGTCATTATTGCGCTACGGACGAATTGATTTTATTTTATTTGTACGACTCGTATTTGTACTCGTTGTCATTCTTCTGCCGGCTAATATTTCCATTTATTTAAGTATCGTTTGATTACAACGAGTCTGTACTGTGCTCCGTTATTACATTAGTTCGTATAAAACAAATTGTTAACACACTCGTCAATCGATCGAGACGCGCGGCATACGTAATATCGTGCACAACGATAATAATATTCCCACGGATCTTTTTTTCCCTTTTTTCTTTCTTCATATTATATTGTGAATATATTTTTTATACGCCGTACTCGTTTTATACAGCGTGTACATTGGCACAATACCCGCCGGTCGACTACTCGACTACCGTTACCCCACATGCCCATTTCGTGTCCTCGATTCCACTACATATTTTATGTACTTTTTAACGTAAAACAATAAATGTTTGTAAATACGATGATTCGACTAAAAAAAAAATGTTTGAGCCAGTTGCCCGATCGGGCAAGTCGATTACAGAAACACACACAAATATTTGTTTCGGTGGGATATTTTTTATTTAATTATCAAAAAGTTATATTAATATAAATATTATAAAAATATTATATTAATATTTTTTAATTGTTTGTGCGCAATACACAATACGATTTTATATTAATGGGAGACATTCCAGAAGTTCGAGACTGGAAAAAAATGCTACGTCGAAAAGTTGACTGGAATTGAATCAGTATTCGTGATTTGTTTGAATTTTCTTTCAATCAAAAAAAGTGTATATACGGCAAATATTTATGAGATTTGGATCGAATGAATTGATTTTTGAATGTTTCATTCCAAATTATCATACCGATATCGGAACAAAATTCTAGGAGATTCACCTGCGAAACGTGCCTAACGCAATTTTAAAAATCAAAATAATCTCGTAACGTGTATGTTTTTAAACATTTTAATACACAACAACGGGTGATTTTTTTTTTCTAGGATTTTCAATTTTTAACGATCAATGCGAACGAGCCCCCCCCCCCCCCGTTTAAATATAATATAATTATAATATTAGTTTGTGTATGGACACAATACGTGTCTATTTGTATATTTATATAATAATTAATATAAATTACAAGAGATGCAAAATGTGCGATTGCCGTCTATCATCACTACGCTCACAATCGACTGGTTTTCAATAATTCTAATTCAACGTTCACATATACGTAAATTAATAATAATTACTGACTGGTTTTCACCGTGTCCTCTCTATTTTGTTTTTCTCTCCCGAGAATCGTTTTGTTTCTTCTCCTTTTTCTCCCTCCGATCATCGTATCTTTTCTACTTACGAGACTGATTGTTTTCTTTTTTCACGACCAAAATAAAAACAAATCCGAATACTATTTTCTTCGCTTTCGGATTATGAATTTTTCCAAAGAATTCGAAATCCGTCAGGGGACGGACTTAAAACGCTCCTAAACACCAAAAGACTGTGCGATTAATGAACACATTCATATATTGTGAAAATTGTATTTCAGCCGGAACATTAAATATTCAAAAATTATTATTCAATAATAACTTTATTTTAATACGTTCATATATATATATAAAATACATTTTTTACAATTAAAACAAATATCACCATGTAATTTTCGTCGTGCACGAGCGTACGAAAACCTCTCGCAAGGTTATTTCAAAAAGAAAAATCCTATTGAATTATTTTCTAAAACACCGCGAATGTTTTTTTTTTGTACTAATATTATTATTGTATGTTCTTTTTTTTTTTTTAGTATACACTATATTTTTTTATTTCTCTCTAAAATACTATTCGAGAAAAGTTTTTAATGCCGGACACGAGTTCGCAAGATTTTCCTTTTATCAAAATTTAATTCGTTTTTTTCTCTCGTGTTCATTTAATAGAAATAAATAATAATAATTTTTTTATTATTATTATTATTATAATAATGTATTTATTCATTTTTCTTTTCCATTCTTCAAAAATCCCTGTGTTCCGAACCATTGAATCTCGACCCACGGTTGGCGGCCCTTTTTATCATTACAAATGGGTCGGTGTGTGAACACTCGGCTCTCGAGTACCAGATATCTTCGAGACGTTCCGAGTTTTTCAAACAAACGCGTCCATTGAATGTTTTCACCGAATAATAAAATATAAAAAATTACTCCACCGCGTGCCTCTATTCATTAAATAAAAATAAAATTATCATTCTGGCAAATCGGGGCTCTCCAAAATGAATAGATCGCCAACAAGGCTTCTTTTAATCCGTCACTGATTTTGTTCCTCCGGTGAGAGGACAGCCTCGAGCAACGCGCGACCTGTACGGGAGCGCGAGTGGATCCGCCACCGCGCGGTTCGTTCGGTTCGTATATTATTATACACGCCTGTCCGCAGCATCACGGTCCGATTAATATTGTTATCGGCCCGCGATTTATTTTACAACATTTCTCTGGCACTCCGTCACGGCTGTTTTTTTCTTTTAATGAAATATACGTTATTTCGGGAGGAAAGTTGTCGTAAAAAACGAAAACATCGTACGAAAATAACGTACGAGTATACGCCGTGATCTTCTTGGGTGGCGTCGCACGACAATATATACAACATACGCGCATATATGTAAAATATTTTTACATTATTATTATTATTATTATTATTATTATAGCGAGCGCGCAAGTGTGTTTCTCCTCCTGGCCGAGAGGAGGATTAAATGAGATACGACCGGCCGGGCAACTGGTTTTGGATTATTTCGTACACACACTCGCATACAGCGTATATCATATCGGCGCAAAGAGTTATTATATTATTATGCGTCCAGTGTCCGTTACTTTATTATTATTATTATTATTATTATTCATTATTTTTTTCAAGCGTTTCTGCGCGTCGAGTTCTCGCGTATATAACATCGTTAATTTTCGCGGAGACCATTTCAATGGCGTGTTTGTGAATTATTTTTAAAATCGACTATTCGGTTAAATTTGCTTTTAATATATGCACACGCACACACATATAATGTAAAGTTAATTTTAAACTTTTCTATATGCTAAAAAAATATTTAAAGTTGTCTTTAGTTAAAAAAATATTAACTTAAAGTATCGTTTTTATAAAATGTATTTATTTTTTTTCTTTAATTTAGTCCATATATCGTACTTATATAATTAATTTTACTCGACAAATATTTTCCAACAAGAATTCTTCGTTTCTTATACATGAGCCTGTATATACCTATAATGTGTGTATATATAAATTTGTAAAAACAGTTCTATCACGTACTGAACAAAGTCATCTTTTTCAATACAAATATTTTTTTAATTTCCAATCATAAACTGTTGGAGTATTAATTAAATAAACAAAAAATGTTTTATTTCTTTTATATAATTGGCCACAATTTCCATCAGAAGATCCGTGTATAAGATGTATTAACACAACCGAATAATGTTGAGAAACCCACATAATTAAGGAAATTTGGTTTTTTCCTTCTCTGCTGTTCCAAACATTTTAATAAAAATTTCTGAATAACTTAATTAAATTCTGTTTTACTCCTTTGTCAACTCTTGAACAGTTGATTGGGTGACGATAAAAAAGAAATTATTTAATTTCGTTCAATTTTTAAAATTGTATAACATAATACATAACTACGTGTATATATTATGTAACATAGGTAGTTTGGGGATTATATCTGTATTTGGAAAAATAACAGTGAATTCAGACCATTCTTTATATGGTTTTGAGCGCGTTGAGAGTAAGGGGAATTATTAATATGGTAAGCGAGTTAATTTTAGAAGGAAATCGATTCAGAGGTAAGCCAACGAAATATGATTTGAAGTCACTAATAAACATATTGAAGTTTGTTAAGTAACTAAAAAGACGGATAGAAGGATAAAGAGTGTAAAAAATAAAGAATAGCTGACCCTAAACTTGTGTAGAAGACAAGCGAAGAGAAAGAAGAAAATAATATAAATATTCGTATATTTATATAATTATATTATGATAAAAATATTATTTCAGTGAAAGAAGAAGACATTCTATTACTTTATTCTTATATAAAACCATTATTGCACACGTTAATTTTTTGCATTTACATACATTAATCTTTTGCAACCCTTTTGCATAAAAATTTTTCAAATCCGGGAGCCCTTTGTATTGATTAGACTTGTTTTCTAATGAAACGTCTTCCGAATTCCAAGGACAAAGTGTAAATTCATTTTTGGCATCCAACGATTCACTGTAGGATTTCTAAATTCATACAAATTGTCAATTAACCGCGCTGTGATAACAAACATTGGTATTTCTAGAACATTGTATAAAAAAACATTCTAAGTGTCCGGATACAGTAATTGCGCATTGTCAAATTCATATGGTTTAACTATTAAAATTAAAATCTGCTGATTATTGTCATTAAAACTGCATTATTATATTTTATTAATTTTACGATATTAGTACGATCTGTGTGGATAATTTTATTTAAACACATTAAACGCAGACATTTAGCTAAAAAAATTACTAATTTTAAATCGTAAATTCGATGACTGATTTTTGAAAATCAGCGAATACTCTTGAATAGTGTTAAGTTCGGCCGGCTTTCGAAAATTACAAAAAAAAAAAATAATAATAATAATAATTAATTTTTTTTTTGTATTCCACTTGTTCGGGTAAATTTTACGACTATTCATTCGCCACCGTGCAGTACGCTATATTGAAAACATTTTTAGAGAGATAATAAATAATTATATTATAAAAATAAATTAAATTATTATTAATAATAATAATAAACACAAAAACGGGCATCGGTCGATATTGAATTATTACAGGGTTTTCGTCGATTTACCGCTATTAGCGATTAGCGATTGGCGAGAGCCCGGGGCTAAAAGTGTTTGATTTAATATTTCGCGCAAAGCTTTATTATGCCGTGGAGACGTTGGAATTAAAACGTATACATTTACATTATATATAATGTGTATACGCGTAACACTGACGAGACCGCGAGCCGTATGAAAACGCAATTAATTTTGTTGTAAACGAGTTAAAATTCATACTTATTATGTAAATACATTTATATAATATATTATGATAAACACACGCGTGCATAGTCAAATTTAGAACGGTTAAATAATATTATTTACGCGTAATATCAAATTTTCACACGTGGTTTAATGTGATTTAATTACAACCTAACCACTAATGGGTTCATAAGAAAATAATTGTTAAAACAAGTTTTCTCGGTTCACTGCAGCCACGACTCTGTTGCGTCCGATAGTATTAATTGTACATCTAAAATCAAATAATTTCGACAATAAATGTAGTGTTGGGGAATATAATATTGAAAAAACTTTTATTATTATTATTAAACATTCGTTGCAAAATATATAATAAGTTAGAAATATCGTATTTCGCGATAGATATTATTATTATTATTTTTATTACTGTATTCCATATCATGAACACGATAAATTTATTTATTATTAATTAATTTAGTTCGGTTAAAAGTTACTATTTTGATTGATTGAGAAATGCGAAATGAGAAATTACTGTTTAACACGAACTACTCGTTGTGCTATTGCTGAGGTGTTTTTTTCTCTATCGAAATATAATACGCACGGAAAAGGACGACGAGATAAAGGTTCTAAAATTTTCATTATTCGATAAATTGTTGTCTTTTCTAAATAAATACGTGATTTTCAATAATAACTCGTCAAGTTTTCGCATATTGTATTGAAGTAAAAAATAACTCGTTACCTCGACGTGTTAGAAAAATAAAAAAGTTTAACTAAACTTTTTTTTTAAACTCGTTAATGGCCAGTTTTGAAAAAAAAATCGTTGAAAACAGTTGCCCGTGAATTATTCAAAAACAGTAAATTTACAACAGAATTACATGAGGTCCGCGAATTAAACGAAACCGTGACCATAAGACGACATTTTTCTATTCCAAATACGCCCGAATCCCAATATTGTTCACTAAATATAATATATTATTCGCGATTATTCTCCAATCATCGTCTACAGTTTTGGGTGTACCGTTGTTCAAACCGAAAATACACAATAATAATAATAATATATCGCGCATATGTCGAGCGATTAGAAGAAGATTGAATATTTTAACTAACGCGTTTTCGAAATTCAACTTGTAAAGACATTTCAATCGTTTCAAAAAAAGGGAAACTAATGAAAATATATTATTCTTTCACCGCGCGGAACACTTTCTGTACGTTTCGATCATGTATGTATTTGTACATAAATTTGATTAATCTCGACTAACTTTTACCGTATCGAAACGGTTGGGATACAGCCGATGTAGGAGAAAGGTCCGATCTCGGCACTGACCACATATTATGATTAAAAAAAACATCAGAAACGGATTCACGTATTTGATACACAAGTGTATACTCCCCGCCAACTACTACTATTACTAATAATAATAATAATAATCGTAAAACATATAACAGGTACATTATTTATATCGGATGTAGACATTACCTGGTTAAGATGTTAAAGTTCAACAGATAATCTTTAATTTAAATATGCTCAATTAATTTCGTCATTGACACGCAATTAACACGATTTAATTTAATTTTAATTGCTTTTTACGGTTAATTATCATAATTACGCGTTTTAATCGTTTTGCCGAAAAATTAATATGCACGTATACCTTTTTTTTTCTATCGGAATCTCAAATGCGTTATTAAAATAAATATTATAAAAATATAGCGAATAACGCGTATAGACTGAAAACAACTTCGTGTGTAACGAAAGATTCACTATAATGGCGTTATTAACGTTCGATTTCACGATGACGCCAAGTTTTAAAAACGTCGTGGCCGGGGAAAGAGGGCGCGAACTTGACGTGTTTGTTAACACAGACCAGGGAGAATAAGGAATTAACAAATCGAAGTTGTTCCCCTTTCCAAATCGTAAAATAATTACGAGTAACTCAAACGATTACGTATAATAATTTCGCTCCATGAGTGGAGTGGAAATGACAAATAACATTGTTTTAACAGAATTAATACATCAGATTTAATTTTTATTATAGAACGTTTCGTATATTTATAAATGAATCTGCTATTTTTTTTTTTTAATTTTACTTTCACGAGTCTTATCGCTTTACAAAATTAAAATACATTTATTCCCGTAGTCTTCTGCAATTTAAACGAGGAGAAAAACTATAATATTTCCAATACACAATTGTCTATGTCAGCATGATGAACCTGCCAGTGGGCACATGCTCGTAGTATTGTAAAAAATAAAAAAAAAATGAATTAAAATTATTTTTGTAGAATGATTTTACACTAAAGAATTGTAATAAAAAAATAAGAATTAACTTTTTTTTTTGTTCTTTTAAATTATAATAAATTAATACCCGCGTCAGTTTTAAATTTATAATAGTATACTTTTTATCGTAATAGTCTTATTATTATAATTATTATTATTATAATAATTATTATTATTATTATTATTTAACTGAACTCATTCGTGTTCATTAATACTAATAAATAATACACTAAAAGTGATTTCTTTTTTTTGTGTATCGAACTATACAAACGTACGCGTTGTATACGTGAAGTTTCCTACTCGCGATCTGTGCGCATTTTAAGTTCGATCGATCGCTCTGGAGAGGAGGGCGGAGTAAAATACGTGAATATACGATCCTCCCCAGACGAGATCCAACGTAAAATATTGTACAGGTATTTATTATTATTATTATTATTATTATTATTATTATTATTATTATTATTATTACTATTAATATAACCACTTTACAATTAGCGGACATTAGCGGACCGCGCGTATCTACAGAGCTCACATATTGATTTGTTTTTCGTTATTATTATTAATAATAATAATAATAATAATAATACGTGTTCGTGAAATACGTTATAATATGAGGTGGGTACTCATACGAGTATATATATATACTATAATATTATACTCTCCAAGCTGGCTGCAGTGTTTCATTCCGTTATTATTATTTTTTTTTTCAATTAAAATATCGCCTTATCGCAAAACGTCACGTGGGACGTAATTCTGTAGTCTGTTCAGTGGAAAAAAAAAATTAAACGTACTAATAGCGTATAATAATAATAATAATAATAATAATAATAATAATAATAATATAATAGGATACCGTGGCGAAAGCGTGAAATATACTTTTCGATCGGCTGTATAAACGGTTTGCGTCGCTGCGATAATATAGTTAATATACTCGTCGAGTATGTCGAATATTGCGTCGTTTTTATTTTTTTGAAAATTAGAGGAATGTGCGTGTTATTAAATCAAAACATGTCCACCCCGCAGCCAGATGGACGGCACACTGGAACATATGTAAAATTCATGTGGAGGATACGGCAATGATAGAATTGTCTACTCGATATTTATTTTCCCTCTTTGTTTCGCTGGCGATTTTAAATGATAATAGAATCCAATTTGATTCTCGACACAAGTGGACTCCATCATGCCTCTTCACCGCCAGATTTTGTAACAATTATTGTCGTATAACTGCAGAATCGCGTTACAACATAAAAGGACCGTGTTTATAAATCAATCAATCTAGATTTAGCTCTAAGACCTGGGCCGCCTTCGTTTTACCGATGACTCACGACAAAACGAATCGTTCTCATTTCTTAATAATCACAATAACGATTGGGAATTCGACCACGTAGAATAATACAATTAATGAACGTACGAGAGTCAATTTAAAATGTAAATTTCATCGGGTCAAAAACGAACTACGATTTTCGGAAAACATTTATTTTTCAATATAATCGTCAATGATGCCAAATGTGTACGAACTGCCCTTGGTATCTTTGTGCCAGTCGTACGAAGAACTCCCATCCAATATGTAAACATTAATTACTTTGCCTGACACTTTGACTGTAACAATCACGTCCATTCGTGTTACTTAGTCGATTTCAATATATAAATTAAAAGAACAACAGCAGTTACAACAAATAGTGACACCGTGAAATCGAAAGCAATATTTGTTCGGATAAAAATTACGTCGACGAACAGATTCAGTTCAAAGTGTGCGTGTGAGATCGCACAGTGATAACAGTTGTAATAAATGTTCCGTTTTTCGATTTCAATTTAATCACTGTATTATTATATTACAGTATTCGTTTTACATAACCTTTACATTATAATGTGTGTTTGTACAATACCGTCCTTGGACGTCGATAGTAGAACAATAATATGCACTTTAAAGGCGATGTGTTTTTGTACATTGATTTTATTTAATCTTTTTAATTATGTATTTTAATAACCAATTATTATTGTGAATTTTAATAACAAAATGCGGACCGTATATTTTACATTAATTTTATTTCGAAATAATTGTAAACGAAATGAATAATAATCTCGCTGCTCGGACTATTAACAAAAATACATCGGCGAATGTTTCAATTTTGTTTTTTTTATTTTTTTCATTTACGTATATACTTATTTTATTATACGTATATTTTTGTTTTAATTTTACGCGATTAGAATCAAAATAACTATATATATATATATATATTATAATGGCATGTGGAATGAGCGTATATCGTGTGTATATGAATAAACAATATGGACAAAACACTGCAGTGAGACAAGGCGGAAACAAAATGAAAAAGTTATAAAGTTCCTGTAAATTATCTTGTAAGTATTATAAATTTTCTTTTCCACACACACACACACACACTATAATATTTTAAGTACATATACTTAGTTTATGTTAATGATTTTTTCAGGATATACCTACGCGAAATTTAGATTTCCCACGGTAACCATTAATTATGTGAAATCTATATATTGTGTTCTCGCTTTTGCGTCCATTTATCGTCAAACCACAATCGACAAAATTTAGAAAAAAACTATTTATTTTTTTCTCCAACATTTTCTTAATTCTCTTATAATAATCTATTATAACGGCGAATCGTATGCGGCGGACAACGTGTAATGGATGTTGTTTCATAAAATATATTACAAAAATAAATAAATCGTATTTTGCAACGTAATACGTACATCTACGACGTATCTATTTTCAATTATTTCATCCAATAATTGAAAGAAAACAAAATACAAAAAAAAAAAAATCATTTCACTATATATCATACAAATAGTAAAACTTCATAATATATTATTATACTTTTAGATGCGACGTTTATACCGCACATAAATCGCATAAGAAATACCACACGCACGAACGAATAACGAAAATCTTATTTCACAATATTTTCCAATTTTAATCGAAAAACATTCTGTATATTACCGTTTACCACCGGTTAAATTAATCAAATCAAAACTCACGTGCACAATATTATCTTTTAAAATATATAAATCCACCGTGATCAGTAAACTTGTGGCCGTTTAATATAGTTATATATATATATATATACACACATATATATACATTCTTTTGTGTAATTTACGGCATTATAGTCTGCGTAATAGACGTTCGTGTATATACAAAATAATATTTAAAGCTTTTTTACCATAATGTAACAAATCTTCACTCGTTTTATAAGAAATAATAGATTTTAAATAAATAATAGATATTATATTATACGCGTATATTTAAAAATAAATGAAATATGTTAATCATTAAGCGCCAATTATTGCAGCGAGGCGTGCGAATTACATTTATTTATACGACAAAATACAAATAATATCAAAACTTTTCTAGATACACAGATTACAATATAATATTATTTTAATATACAGTCGAATTCCTTACTCAATTACGTTACATTTTATATCGAATTTACTGAGAAAAATTTGTATTCATAAATATAGCGTATTAATTTATACTACAAAATAATTTCAGTTTTATCAACAAAAAAAAATTGTATTTCCTTTAAATTAATTTATATCAATAATAAGTCCATTATACGAATTAATAATTAAAAATCCAATTGTGAATTCATACAAGGATGTTTTTCATCGTTTTATTATTATCTCGTTTTATACAAAAAAAAAAAATTTCTATAGAATTATAATACGCAAATAAGTTACACAAATAAATAATAACAGTAATACAATAAACATTAATAACGATGTAGGTATGATTATGATGCTTAACGGAGTTAAAACAAGTTTAGGTTTTTCAGTTTTATGATTAAGTTTTCATTACTCTCGCGACGTATTACGCACAGTTTAATGAAGTAAACATTATATAAATAATTTAAACAGTACATTAGGCTATACATTAACAATTACGCTTGTATCTTTTGACATGGTCTTTAAACCTTTGACCGTATTTATTTATGAGAAAAAGTTATTAATGTTTTTATTAGTCCGCTGATAATAATATAGCAATTAATTAAAGTTCAGAAAACGATTTAATTTTTATTTAAAATTCGTGTTAATAAATAATAATAATAATAATAATAATAATTTAATATGTACACCCGCAACGCGCAGTTCGAATCGATATTATTATGTATATCGTAGAAGGCGTATTCGCTGCCATAATATACTGCAGATATTATTTTACAATGTATACGCCTTAATTGTACAAATATTATTATTATTATTGTTGTTGTTGTTATTATTAAATATTATATCAATTCGATTTTAAAAATTAAACGATCAGATCGAATTTCATAGATACCGACATACACGTAATAGAGATGCCGAATAAATAATTACGACAAATAATATATTTATTGTTTATGTAAATTAGAAAATGTTCTTACTCATTGGTACACTGTAATAGCGATATAATATAAAATTTGTACTTTTTAAAATATTAAAAAAAAAAATTTTTAATTTAAAACCGTATTTAAGTTTTAATTTATTAAATATTATAAATATATTATGTACACGACGCGTACAATATTATATTTACGACCGTCATAAAGTGTTTTACGAATTTTCCTGTCGTTTAATAAAAAATAATATTTTCACGTCGTTTATTTTCGGTTTTTATAAAATACAAGCCGAAATATGACCTTTACACTATTTTAATATTTATAACAAATTAATATAATATTATATCCTTGTCTGATCATAAGCGCGTTTCATGTAACGATTTATTATATATGTATATATATATATATATTATATAGTCTTAAAACTATTTTTTTATTTTTGACCAATGTGTATGTCAAAACGATTTTTATTACACTCATATTAAACATCTAATATGCACACAGAATAACCCATGGAGAACTGACATATTATAATATAATTTTTGTTTTCTAATTCTTTTGTTTATTATTAATTATTTTTAGAAAAATTTTTGGCGTATAAATTAACTTTTAGTTAGCTATATATTGTCGTTAATTTTTAAATACGTGTTTAAGTTTATTTAAATTCAAATATGTTTCTACTGATGTTATCCTCACGTATTCACTTTTGTTTATAAATGAATGGAAATAAAAACGTAGAAAATCATAGTGTTAATTAAAAAAAATACTATCAACAAAATTTAAATTTATTTAAAATTTTAATTGTTTAAAAAAAAATTGGTTGTATGTAAATGTTATTTTACAAAAAAAAAAAAACTAAAATATTAAACGAAACATAAGTTATCGGAATTTATCAGTTCTTCGTGTATTATACTATATAATGTATTGTAAATTTTAGGATGTTTATGATATGTTTATGCATGTTTTATAAAATAACTAAACATATACGTATAATGCATATATATATATATATATATATATATATATATATATATATATATACAAAGATAATATAAAGGGAGCAAAAAAATTGAGACTACTATATACAATAAAATAATAACAGTTTTCCATCAAACAGGAGCTGTAGAATTTAAATCGACGTTATTTATATAATATATATATATGTTACATGTATATATATATATATATATATATGCGTCTTAAATAAAATCATCTGACACGTCTCGTTAACATTCTCGCCAATTACGATGATGTGTACTACAACAAACAGATTATTATTATTATTATTATTATTATTATTATTATTATTATTATTATTATAGTCAGGCGTAGTACTGTTATTTCATATAATATTTGCTCAAATCGATTTTTTAAATTTGTTGCACGCAATCACAGACAAAGGTAGTAATCATATTAGAACGAACCACTTGTTTCCTTGCCCCTCTACGCAATGTTTATTAAGTACATTTTGTTTTTTTTTAATATTATTATTATTATATATTATATAGTATGTAATGAGACCACAATAATAAATAATCATCGTCGACACGGCGATTAGGACTTAGAAATAATTGCCCTGAAATACCAAACGGTGTGCATCATCATGCAAATATACGAATACGGTCGAATATAAATAAATTAACGTTTTAGACACACACGTACAGTAAACAAAATTGTTTATGAAATAAAATCTCCTATTAAAAATACTCCGATCAGACGCCGAAACAACGAAGTAAATTTTCTAAAGCGAATAATAATTGGAAAAGTAATACCGATTTATATTGGTGTTTTATATTTTCGAAATGAATAGTTTATAATAAATCAGTTGGGATATAACGCGAGGAATACGAATATAACGTTTTCATTGTAAACAATTAAACGTTTGTAATTTTTATTTCGCGAAAACGTATATTTAAAAAATGAAAACATATTTCTTTTTTCTTGTCTTTTTTCAACGCGCGACCGGTTTTTTTTACCGCTCGCGACGTTCGTTATGAAGTGTGTGTTTGGCTGCCTACAACGACGACGACACCGGCCGTGCGCCCGTCATCGAACATCCCGTAAATTATTGAATTACACCGAGAACTGCTGGACAAGTGTTTACGAGCATGTTTACTTCGTAACAGGCGCCCCGACGACACCACGTACACGACTTAAAAACGACAATTTTTTTTTAATATTATGCTCGTGCCGAGGAAAAATTGCCGTCGTATTACGACCGACGACTTTTCGCAACTAGTGGTAATAAATCGCGTCCGTGCCGGGATCAAAAAAAAAGAGTGGGTTATACAGATGTTCAAGGGGAGGGGGTGAAAATGGAGTCAGTCCCCTCTGCCAATTAGACATCCACATAATAACAAGAAAGAACTGTTTGAGAATGTGTCGAGAGGAAATGCAGGTGTAGAAAAAGTAAATGGGATTGAAAGTAGTTGCTTATAAACAGCGGTTGGACAACACCTTTGCGACGAGCTGATAGATGAACTCGCGTTCGATTCGCAGCATATCCTAACAATTAGTGATTCTGCAGACTCGTCTGATGACGAACTCCTTTGATTGTTTTAATTATGTAACAATTTAATTGGTATAATAATGTTAATATTTGTGTGCCATTAAAACAAATGCTTTTATACGACCGTATAATATTGTTTTAAAAGATTTTATCTTATATCAAAATATACGTTTAATTTTTAGATTCCGAATGAAGTGAAGGATCCGTTGGTTTTTTTCTAAAAGTAAAAAAAAAGTCAATTTGGATAATGAGTATATAAAAAAATTGAATAACGTGGTAGGGTGTTTGAGTCCTATTGTTTGCGCGACGTGTGTCTCGCAACGCTGTCGTAAAATCGTTTTACGATTCTATATACAGCGTGGTTCAATATTGTTTTAAAAAACGCGCGAACGACTTAAAGCGTGACAACGCACGCATTCCGTACACAAAAGTGGGAACGGCTTTAATGGCGAGCGATGCGATAGTGGAAGTTGTTTTGAATGTGAGCGACTGGTCATGATCTCATCGTGCACCGGGTATAGACGTGGCGGTTAATGGAGCCCACACACAATGCGCACGCATTGACGAGACTGAGCGGTGCGCTTTGCTTTGGTGCTTTGCTTTGAGGGATGGCTGTGCCATTACCTATTCCAGGCTTGCGCCTCTTCTAGGGGATGGGAGTGAAGGATTGTATTTGTTATTGTCGGTCTGCCCAAGTTAATGGGTACGGTTTAAGTAAAGGTTTGGTGGTTGGTGGGGGGGGGTGGGTCTTGTCGAGGATGCTGATGTGCTCGTGATCGGAGAAAGAGTTTTTGTAGAACATCGATTTGGATTGAGTCTTGGAGATTGATTTGAAGTTTGTTGGTTACTGAAGGACCGAATTTTTAACGAAATTGGGCGGGCCCGTTATCGTACGGACGCCGATGTTCTGAACGGATTCGATGCGTTCCCACTGGGAGGGATCAATGAAGGGCGCCCAAGAGGAGCCCGCGTAGGTAAGGATGGAGGAAATATAAAGTTTGTGTAGGTTGAGTTTTGTATTGATAGGGACAGGGCTGCTTTTGTTAAGTAAGGGGTAAAGTATACCGCGGGTGCGAGTAGCTTTTTTGGTTATGTCAGTGATGTGTTGGCCGAAGGTGAATTTGTACCCGATGGTAACGCCGAGATATTTGGCTTGTTTGGACCAGGTAACAGCATGGTTGTTGAGTTGTAAAGGTGGTACGTTTGTTGTGTTGGGTCTACCAAAGAGAACGGCAACTGTTTTGGTCGGGTTTATTGTGATGTGCCAGTGGTGAAACCATCTGAACACCAAGTCGAGTTGATGTTGCAGTTGTGTAGCGGCTCGTTTAGGGTTTTTGTTAAAGGTGAAGAACATTGACTGAGCGATCCGCTTGTTGCTGACCACTATGTATACGTCTGCGTGGCTACCACGCTTTTTTTTTTGTCGTACCGCTATCTGGTGACTACTTTCATTTCCGGTTTTATTGCGGTCGACTGATGCGCTATATCGGTATACGCGGTTGTTTAATTTGACGCTGACCGAGCGATCAATCGTACGCGTGTTTACATTATATATATATATATATATTATTTTTATTATAAATATTATTTTTTCGCGTATTTTAATGAAATTAAATTAACGTAATGATTCATCTCCCTTGTTGTACATTCCTTTAAACGTTTACTCGTTCATTTTACACATTTTACTATTTTATTAACTTTTACTGGTTTACTCACATTCACATGGTTCTTCGACCTACCGAGTTTACCGTCAGCGATGCACGAAACGCTCGATCACGACCCATGATCGACGCATTCAATATGTGCTGATCGTTGGTCAAAGTCGATATTTAACTGATAAATGTACTACAAACGCACACTGATTCGTGTGCCTATTTTGAACAGTACTATAGTATTTGAATCGATAGTAACATATTCATGGCACGGTTAAACCGATGTAAATATTCGGCATTCATTTTTGTCAAAAACACGGTGCTATAAACCACATTTGCACATCGCCGTACCCAACGCTTGTAGTTTATGTTTTTTTTTTTTTTTAAATTCTACGTTTAATATCGTAACTCTACTGTGTGTGTCTTGTTAACGTTTCTAATCTGCAAAACGTAGGAAGAGAATGAGCTCATTCTGTGAATTCACAGTGACGCAATAGACAATTTTCTGGATTCGCGTATTGTAATTTAGTGTGTATTTTAACGGGCACCTGTGTACGGACAATGTTCGACGATGATATTTTAATACGCACCTAAAAATTTCGATATTTATTTGTAAAACGTATATTATTCGTGCTGTAATATCGTACAATCAATTGAACGCATCATATAAAAGCACTGAATACACATAATATTATTATTAATTTTGTAGAAAATATTTTTATTTTTTATTTTAGTATAATTTTTCCGTCCATTTAACAGTGATATATTTTATTAAAAAAATAATATACTCCGTTAGTTATTTCCATATAATATTGAATGCGTTTGTTTACCATAAAAAAAAAAAAACGTTTATTCGATTTCAAAAATCCAATTTCCAATATGAATAAAAGCGCAACGAACGTAATCGTTTATAGACAATAATGTAAAATGAATACGTGCAAAAGCCGCCAACGAAATCTCGTCTTGTAATTTCTTCTCAAACGATCGTTTCGAAAATACATTTATTTTACCAAACAAAAATATAAAAAACGATTGTTTACTCCGTTACGTAATTAAATATCTTATTAAAAAGCGATAATTATAGTTTCTCACTCGTCGTCGCGTATTTTTAAATCATCGTTGTCGTACCGAATCGTCTGTTATACCCCTATCGTCTCTCATCATCGCGTGTATTTTTTGTGCAAAATTTCTTTTTCGTTTAACTCTCGTCATCGAATGCGCGCGTTGTTTTAAATTATTTTTTTTTTTTATAATCGTTTATCACTCGTCGCAATGTCGTCGTCGTCGTCATTGCGTTTTTATCGCGGTGTCTAATGAATATCCGTCATAAAATTATACGCGAAAAATCGTCAAACTTGTGTTCGTTCGATTTATATTTTCGTTCCACACGTAATGTACTCTCTTTTTTTATAATATCTTGTCGTCGTGGCTGAACTAGCAGCCGTCGTAATGATGTTTTGCACGAATTGTGTGTAGATCGATCGTCTCTAATGCGAAATAATACGATTTAATAAAGAATTCCGTGTACGGTACCGTATGACTCGATACAAAAAAAAAAAAGCGATTCTTTTTAGCGATTCGAATTCAAAGTTTACATTGTAACGAAACGATTTCAACGTGGTAAAGACGTGTGCGGCGGAGGGGGGGGTTATATTGTTGAGGAGCCCGACGTCAAATGATGTCCGTTCGACTGTTCGGACGGACGACGGAGAGAAAGAACTGAGCGTTTTTACCGTTCGTGCGGTAATCTATCGCGGAACACCAGCACACGGGAACGCGACGATAAACGGGCAGAAAGTAATTCTCAATGGAACAACGGCGCGAAACGCTGTGTTAAACGATGGAGACGCGAACCCCCGGAAAGCGGAATGCGCGGTGAAAGCCAATCAGATAAAACAATAAGGACGTGTACAACTTAGCTAATGAAAATCGTAGTGGCCGTCTGCTCCCGATCGGCTCGAACACGTGGTTTATAACTATTAGAGCGCGCGACAAGGAAAAGATGAAGTCAAACATTTGCACATCGTTATTCGTGTAATACGTACGAAGACGAATATAATAATAATTCTCGGACTGCGCAATACGGCGGAAAGGGGTTTGCGCGTTGCAAAGGGACTCGGGTGGTACTGCGTGCGCACGGCGTCGACGACGGCGATGAAAGCCGATCCGCGCAAAACACACACAAAACCGCGGTACCCGGGGATTGTTACTTAAATAAATACGACGAGAGTTTATATTATTATGTAAGCGGGGCGGCCCGTTGCAAAGGCGGCCGCGGTGAAAAGGTCGTTGTGGCGGAGTAGTTTGTGCGTGTGTGTTATCTGTTCGTATCCGTTCTGCGGCGGCGTGTGTTTCTCTCGGCACAGCCGGTACGCGTTTGTCGGTGTGCGCGCGCAGTCCCCCGCACAGTCAGTCAAACGAAATTCGACTTCCCTCCTCTCTCCCGGCGATGTGCGCGCCCGCGATAAATACGCTCTCGCCGGTCCGTACACGTCGTCGCACAAAGTAGAAGTTTTCTTTGAGCGCCAATGCAAATTACCGTTACCGCCACTCTGCACTGCACCGTCGTCGCACTGGTTATTGTAAACACGCGCGCGCGCTCGTTTTTCCACCCACCCCCGTTACTCGTCTGTGCCCCGCACGGCTAAGTAATTATCGTCGTGCACAGTGTGTGTGTGTCTTTACCGAAAAAATCGGAAAACCCTCCTCACTGACGACGACGATGCGCGGCCGTCCGCCGTTTTTGATGATCTCCTCTCGCGTATCCGTTCGCGTTTTCTTTTTCTTTTCTTCCGCCGTCGTGTTTCTCACGGAATCATCTCCGAAACGTAAACCGTCTGCGCCCGACGGACGGGGGAAAAATAATAATAATAATAATAATAAAAACGAAAAAGCGATCCCGGCGCACGCGACGACGCTGTGCACACGGCGGCGCGTATTGTCCGCGTTGTTATTAATGATTTTTCACCGGTCGAACGCAGTCGCCACCGGTCCTTTTGTGCGCTAAAAACGGCGTTTCCTCCACTCACACTCCCTCAACAACGCTACACCGCCGACGTATAGGTCAACGGACGAGAGAAAACGAAAAGAAACAACGAAGTGTGACGGGCGGGGATGAAATAAATAAAGAAAAACGAAACAACGGAGAACGAGAACAACGAACACCAAAACAGCGATCCATTTCTCTTGCAGGATTCTGTGGCGCGCGCGCGCGCGCGATCCACGGTTAAACTGTACCGACTCCGTCGCCTCTCCCACGGCCTGTCATACGCTTTTCTCAACCGCGCGCACACGGTGGCTTTTTCACTATTGTCGTCGTCGAATCTTTTTTTTTGTGCGTTGAGAGAGAGAGAGAGAGAGAAAAAAGAAATGTCACCTTTTGTACAAATAATATTTTGCCGTGCCGCCGCACGATTTATCATCACTGCGTTGCCGAGATTATTAATGAATCTGCGAGCGCGGGACGATATAAGTCTCGACTAGTCCCGGGGGGGGGGGGAGTGGATGGAAAATAATGTAAATATATTTTTTCCGTACACATATTTTACGATCAGTGGATAAGGCAGTGGGCAATTGCGAAATTCCCGCGATCGCTACTTTTAAACGGTGTATTTTTCATTTGATAAAACTGTGCGTTTATACCCTCCTCAATCGCCAGTCGATCGGAACTGTCGTAATGGGAATACACGAGAGAAAAAACGCACACGCGTTATTCATTAAAAACGCTATTTCATTAAAAATGTATTGTACAAAATATAATTTACGAGTGAACAGTCTTCCGGAAAATACGTATGTTGAGTTTGCGATGTTTCGAATAGGCGATGGAATGGAGTTTTTCATCACGAAAATAACGTTTATTCCCATTTGATGTTTCCAATGTCGACTCATTCTGTGTACGCGGTACAAAAAAAAATTCACGATACTTTTTAGTTTTCATACACAGACGTTTATCCGACTTATGCTGCATAAGTTATCATTCAACTCAAAATCATAATAGGTATAATTATAATTCGGTCACCGCACTATTGAATTTAAAGAGAAATCAAAACACGCACCGCGCGTGTGCAAGCAGTTTTGTGTACGATCTAGGGGAAAAAAAAGATGATTGTCTTAAACGTTTTCTTACGCCGTAGTATAAATTAGAATTATTCATAAGGGGATTTTGCCAATTTATGAAAGAGAGAAAAAAAAATTGCGTTTTTGCGTATTTATTGAAAAGCGCGTTGCAGTAATATACCAATAGTCGAACTACATTATGTGACTTTGATACACGAAAACTTACGGCAAATGCTCCGGAGACGTTATGCGAACTTCGTGCACGAGCGCTCAAACAATCTTTCGCCTAAGGTTTTCAGACCACCGCCACACGTGAGTTTTGTTTGCCCGCGGTAATCTCATCTCCGTCCTATTCCCGGTCGATCTCGGTTCGCGTAAATAAACCCGAACCCGATGCGTTTCCGAAACGCGTAGTGTTCGGCGATGTAGTTCGGTCTAATCATGGGCGAGAGATGATCCGCTCTTCTTTGAAGTGAACATAATACACGTGTATACGCGTTACAGTAATTGATATTATGAAAACGCGCTGGTTTGCAGGGCCGCGGCGCGTACAATTTCCAAATATTCTATTAACGCGATTCGATACGCCGGTGATGTTCGTCTATGGTAACCGGTCAATAACGACAGTGGCGCAACCAGGGGGGGGGTCCCCGGGTCC
This sequence comes from Chaetogeoica ovagalla, assembly GCA_032441825.1. Classification (NCBI taxonomy): domain Eukaryota; kingdom Metazoa; phylum Arthropoda; class Insecta; order Hemiptera; family Aphididae; genus Chaetogeoica; species Chaetogeoica ovagalla. The sequence continues at coordinate 764,702 of CM063743.1, read as the reverse complement.
GGACCCCCCCTTGACTAGTGCAATAGTATTACATTTATAGATGAAAATCCAAATTCTGATACAACTTTCATATTTTTCTGTTAAAATTTCGCATACGATATAGATAACACCAGGTGTTAACAATTTATTGATTATATTATATTATTATAATATATAATCTATTTTTATTATCTATTAAAAGTTTTGTTTTTCATAATGTAGTTTTTTAGACCCCCCCTCTTGAAAAAATCCTGGGTGCGCTACTGAATAACGAACAATGTGAAGGATCCAAATGGATCTTTGCTGCTACGATGCTTCGGCGCATCGACTATCGTTTTTCTCTTTCTCGGCTAACGAAAACGTTTTATCCGATCGTCGGGGACGCGCACGAGCGTTGCGGTAAAAAACGTATTGTCGCGCGTCGAAAACGTAAATCAAAGAGCCCGTTTCGTAACGACCGACTGATGAATATACGCAAAGGTCTCGGTTGTGCCGCGAACGGAATCGAGTCCATTTATGGGGAAAAAGACAACTTAGTAATAGTCCCGAATATCAGTGTCGATTAAACCGCTCGGTTTCTGAACAATATGCGCGAAATTAAAATATTTATAAAAAAAAAAAAAAAACACGTTAAATTCTTACGGAAAATTAATTGATGAACCGTAACGATAAATAGGAATCATTCGGTTTATAACATTACGACACAGCGGAAAATGGCGCGTTATATTCGGCGAAGATCGCAGTAATAAAAGCAAACGCAATTGCGGAATTCGGTTTTCTTCTTACGAAACCGTATAAACGAGGTCTCGCTTTAAATCGTTAACGCGTAATAATAATTTCTAATACGATATCTGGACGAATGACGAACACATATCGTTTTCCCATATTAAACACGTTAAATCGTAATCCGTCTTGCATGAGTCCGGAATCGACTGGTTTGAAAAAAAAAAAATGTTAGTAGAACGCAGCCGGCCGACGACGTTGTTTGTTTTCACGCAATAACGAAATTAGTTTTGCATATACACCGCAGTGTAGTTTGACATAATATAGGAAGAACGAGAACGAGACGTTTTTTTCTTTTTCTTTATATTTCTATGCGTTTAATTCCCTGTGGAATTCAACACTTGTTATTTCTTTAGAAAAAAAAAAAATGCGCGTTTGAATTTAAAATTACTGTTATCGCGCGCGCGCAGCGGAGACTCGGTATAATTTTATTTTTTTTATTTTTATAATATGTTGTATTATCCTAATTCGAGACGCGTGTAATGACTACAAAATGAGAAAGACGAAAACTGGTTTTTTTTTTTTTTTTGTCTGTATAGCGACGTATTCACATTATCGTATATTTTATGGTGTGTATACGAAATAGACAACGAAATATATTAGAAGGCACTCTGGATATCTCGCGGAATAGCGGTAATTAGAATATATTATAAATAGCGAGCTCCACGTCGTCGTGTCATGTCATATATATATATATATATATATTGTTACGCGCCAACAAAGCGTTATAGATTCGTATTTATTATTATTTTTTCGTTTTAAATATATATTTTTTAATTTTTTTTTTTTTTTACTGTTTCGGCCTAAGGTCCGGGGAACATTACGTGTTGCCGTCAATCGCCAGAGAGCGGAATTTTCCAAGCCGTCAATCGACCGATCGTCTTCTACAAAGTTATACACGTATACGAAAATCGATTAAATACACTCGCGCACAGAGTGTAGCAAATATTCATTTCGTACAATCGACGTTATTGAACGCCATCGCTCACTGCTCGGAATAGACAGCGTTTTCTTTTTTTTTTTTCGAGAACTTTGATGTTATATTTTATTTATACACGGGGATCGCGATCGTTTTACTCCCCTCCTCGATAAACGATATACACGCGCGTATTTGAATACAAGTCTACACAGTGCCGCAACTCCTACCCGAACAACCGGAGAAATCGGCTCAGGGACAATTTCCTCGAGCTATATTGTTTTCGAGTCCCATATTACTCATGCTAATACGCCGCCGAATAAGTTTTTAGAGGAATAATAAAGAGGAAAAATGTTTGTTAGAAAAAAAAAACGGTATTCAAAAATCGAGATCTTAATATAATACGATTACGCGCCTATTAACGTTTCGTGTATAAAGTGTAGAGTAGTCGACAAAGGTTCTAGTCTGCGGGAAAAAGTCGAAACCCATTTTATCTTACTATACAGGACGGTGCTCGTATACTGCCGATCTTCGCGTATAAAGCATTTGAAAATATTGTTCTTTGATCGGTATAATAATTAAACAAAAGCATTGTGAAAAAAAAGAACACGAGTATATTGAACGTGCTTACTTAAAATCACGAAAATTAAAATATCTCATAATCAGGTTATATCGATTTTTTTTTTTTTTTTTTTTTTGCCACTCTCGAGCCGTTATAAAGAAATCGTTCGTGATGTACCGAAATAAAATCCAAGGCAAGGATTCATTGAGCCATATTCTTTGTCCTGGGCCCCGAAAACAACTCCAGTCGCGGCGCTGAAACCACACGTAACCTAACGTGTATACGATGAGACGAGCGTTTCATCGTCAGTTTCCCTCCTCCCCGCCACCGTTGCTGGCCCATGCGAACAGATCAGATTCTGCTGCTGCGTTACACCGCCACACCGTTGGGACGGTTTGCCTGCCCGCAATTGGACAATCATAATAAATCAGTCGCGAGTTTATATGTAGAAGAAAATGATGCGAAACGCGCGCGAGAACGTATATTAAAAAATAAAACTGGTAATTTCACATATTATTATTATTATTATTATGTACAGTAAAAATAATATAGCGATCCATCGTATACGTTATTGTGAAATGGTAACGCGGACGACGCGGTTTAGGGTTAGACGAAGAGATTAAATGAAGAACAAAAAAAATCGCTATATTTTTTATTTTTTTTTTGTGTTTTTGTGCACGTGAGACGCCGCGTAAAATGTAATTTCTTCGGCTACGTATCGTCGTCGTGTATAATGTGGTCAGGATCCGGTTTATTTCGGGCCAATTTGCTAATAATCATCCTCCGCGATCCTCGTCGTCACTCTCCACCGCGAGGAAACAAAACAACAACAAAAATATTATAATTAACCGTTTCCGTGGGACAATCATACAACGCAGTTCGGAAAGATCGACGTTTCGTTAATATTTTTTTATTTTTTTTTTAACGAATTCCAAACGATTTCTCAAAATACGAATTCAAATAATAACACTTCTTCGTTATATTATAGCTCATTATATTGAATATATTACTTTTATTGCGTAATATAATTTAATACATTTTTTTTTTTTTGAGTACACTTAATAAAAAAAAATAAATAAATACTATAATTGAGTACAGTTAATAAAGTCAAATATACCTAGACAATACACCAAATCGCCGAGTATAGAATAATTATGTCTGTTTAAGTCATTTTTTAAAGACTAAAATTGATTTAAATGTCTTATAATACTTTTATTTGTTTTTTATTTAAGAATATTTAATTTATATTTTTAAAAAACACCGTATATCTTTAAAAAAAAACAACATTTACGCATATCAAAACAATTGATTTTGATGAAATTATAAAAACGTCCTATTTTTATGATTTTAAACACATAAATCCGGTCTCAATAATAATAATAATAAAGAAACGAAATTGATGCAATAAAATAATGTTAAACAATATTAAAAACCTGTCTACACGCAAATCATACGTGATTTGGTACTTCAACAAACACATTTATCGACGAAATATTGCCACGTAAACATTTCACAAAATTAATAATTAATAAGTTAAAGGCCTCTTTAAGGCGACGATATTTTTCCCGTATACGGTATACGGGATTTTATCGAATAGTGGCGATGAGAATCATATTAGGATATTATAAATATGCCCTTAATATACTACTTAATCACGTATATTAATTAAAATTAATTTTGTAGAATACCAAAAGAAAATATGGGTGAAACATGGATGGATGCCATAAAACAAAAGTCGATCCCGATTTTGTGCTTTCACCATACAGTGTGATATACAGTGAACATTTTGATGTTTCTGATTATGTTGTACGTGGCAAACTGGGGAATACATTTTTAACCAAGACTGCTGTCCCAAGTATATTTAATACAAGTAAGTTTGTAAGCGTATTACATAATATGTTGTTTTAATTTTACTCCAATGTTTAAACAAATATAAATATTTTGTATAGTAGATGATAGTGTTAACAGGACTCACTAGAAACAAACAGATTTAGGAGAACACAGCCCTCCGTAAGTCAATTTAATTCTTTTTAAGATATTTAACTTAATGTATTCTTAAATACATGTATCTATTGCATTATATTAGATACAATTCATAATTTATTCAAAAATATATTAATAAATATTATTTTTTATAGATTCGAAACAATCACATTTGTGTAAAATGAAAGAATTTGTTGTTTTTTCTAGTACTTCAGATAACTACAAAGAATCGGCTAAAATCTTTAAATTAACCTGGTACTTGTGTGTAAGTTTCACACGAGACCTCGTAAAAATAAACAAAACTCTCGCCAACAGGCGGTGAAGGGAGAGGGGACGTAACACTGGTATGTCAGACGTCTCCATTGCCCGGTTAACGGAACATACTTTTTTTCTGGAAAAGTGATCATCCAATTTACAAAAATGTATAATAAGTAAACAAATCGTATTGGCGTATAAAATATATTTTTTTCATCGAAATTTACACTTCTTTTTTTCTATTTCTAAATTAAATATCGTTTTAAAAAACATAATACGCAAATGCGTACTCCTATCGATTATATTCGTGTATAATGAATCGTCCACGTATTTATATATATATATAACGTGCGCGTAAACGATTGGGGCGTGTTCCGTGCGACTATCCGAACGTTAATTAAAAAACGATTGTGTTTTTCGGCGCATAATAATAGTAATATATTATAATACACGAAACACGCGCTCTGCTCGTTTTTAATTAAACAAACTGTGTATTTATATATATAGACATGTGTGTAAAGACTACGTATATTTTTTAACTATTATTATTATTATTATTATATATACGTCCAATTCCTGCGCGATAATCGCGCCACGAACCGTAGATTATAATACGCCGTGATTAACGGTCACGCGAGTTTACGAACATACGCTCTACTACTATACGATGATTTCACTGTGTAAGAACGTTTTGCCAACTCTAAAAACACGAAAACCAAATTCGCAATCACTATAACGGCGGTTTTTATCGAACGAAATGATGATTTCTCTCTCTCTCACTTTCTCTGACCCCCCGGGAAAACGTGAAAATCTTTTCGTCGATCGACACCTCGCGACAAATCTCGGATATCACCGATTAAAAGTCCGTTAGGGTCTATAGAGGAAAACGCGTACAGCCCCACCAGTCGTTCCGTTTCCATTTGAATACGAATCAATCGTCGAAGATGACCTCCTGCATTGGCTTAAATCGAGGTTTAAGAGGAAAACATCGTTACAGACAAACGGCAACTGGCCATAGTGAGAATATTTCGAAAAAAAATTATTTTGTTTTCGTTAAATTCAAATGCCCGTGACTGTAAGGCTCGTATACAATCCATAAAAGAGTATTTTTGAATTCAATTAAAGGTTTCTCCGAGTGCAAATTATAACGAGGATTGTACAATTTACGCGTGTATAATTATATAATAACGAATTTTTCATATTGCAATTGATTTTCTCGGATGAAAAATTCGCATAAATAGGCTTTTATTTTAGACTTTTCGATTCAACGACGGACCTCCCTGTCGCGCGCGTATCATTATAATGTATTAATTAAAATATTATATCAATCATCAATTATTAATTCAGCTATTATTATTCGGTCAACAACACGACCGAAACAACAACAACAACAACAACAAGTCTCGTGTGCCATAAGTAGTAAACCTGTTTGACGAAGAATTCAGTAGATATTTTTTTTTTTTATTTTCCTTCACAATTCTCATATACGGGTATGGTCGTCTTTCGGGTGTTGATGACGCTTAGTAGTATAAGCGCGATTATTCGAATACGTACAAACACGACATTTGTTTTGTACGATAGTCGTACCTAATCATAATAAATATTATAATTCGAATTTTCGTCACGAATTCAATGAAAACAACTTTTAAAAACGAAAATTTGTAAAATCGAATCACAATAAAGGTTAAATTTTGTTTAATGGAACACAATAATTATTTGCGTTACGCGCTCGGACATTGCCGAGGTGTTTATCCGATTTTGGTTTTTACTTAAAATACATGAATTATTATTATTATTATTATTATTATTTGAATTCAATGCGAATAAATATATTGTTTTTTAAACGTCACACCGGCAATTTATCTTTTTTTTTTTTAGAAAAAAAAAAAAGACGAACGGCGATAGGGGTGTACAGTGACTGAAATGGACGATGCAATCGGCGTAAGTATTGCCGTTAAAAATTCCGAAAAGGAATCCCGCGGTTTACGCTGATCACACGGTAAACAACATAAATAACAAAAAAAATAATAATAATAATATCTAACTTCTCACTCCTCCTTTTCGGAGGAATACGATGGTTTAACCGGCCGCCATCACTACGCGATGTAATAAATTAATATAGTGGAATCTGTGTGTGTGTGTGTGGAGAAAGAGAGAGAAAGACGTCTTCGGAACAATCGCCAATAAGACGACGACCGTAATTTTAAAAAATAAAACGGGTTGTAGTTTGTAAAAGAAAAAAACATACACACACCGTATACGGCTGGCCGGGTGGCCTGTATCACAACGCGTACGAGCACGCTTACATTATAACGTTTACAAGAGATTTTTATCGAATATCGTATCCACCGAAATGGTGTATATTTCTTATACACAAATCCTCGAGTCTATGAGCGTAGCGCGCGCAGTTCCAATTATTATATTATTGCTGTTGCGTTTTTTTTTAAGAGAAAACTCCGTCTTGCCGTATACTCAATACAAACACATCTAAATCTTCTGTATTATTATTATTATTATTATTATTATATTACATTACACCATAGTGGCGTATTTTGCGAAGCGAGAGTTTTGGGATTCGGAACCGAATTTGAAAAATATTAATTGCGCGTTATTCGGCGATTCGTTTAATTGTCCACAATCGACAGTCGAGAAGAAAAAACACATCATTCCGTATTTAAATAAAACATATAATATGATTTAGATTTTGTCGATCACACAAGAGAATACGCTGAAGATCTGCGAACGACTTAAAAAGACGCACTCGACGTTTAATTCTACGTCAAAAGTACATTGATGTTTATATATTATATATATATAATAATTAACGTTTATTAAATTAAATATTAATTATTAATTTAAAATTGATTATTGTTTTTGACGAGGGAAGACACTTTTAGACAAATTAGCGAAAAGAACGCGAGAAAAGCCCGAACAAGTTCTCACTGAACACTGTTCAATGAAAAAAAAATAGAAAAAGAACGTTTGGAATTTTCATTATGACTTTCTGTTTTCTAAATTCTAATAAACATATGGAAAGATTGTATTAATATAATAGGTTTCCATGATTTTACACGAGATTAAATTACATAAAAATAAAAATAAGAAATCGTGATCATTTACCCGTGAACAATTTTTCCAGTATCCGTAATTTTCGACATATTATATGTCAAATGAATTACAAAACGAAAATTATTTTAACGCCTATGAAACATCACACATTCCACGCGTATTCGACGACCGATTTGCCCCACGCCCACCACCAGGCAACATTGTCGTCATTCATTATATTCACGTCAGTATAATATCATGTGGACACGTTCGTTTACGAACCGACACGAAATTAATATAATGAAAACGTTATCCGTTTCGAACGGGACGTCGTCATCTTCGCGGTGGCTATCAAACATAATATTTTGTTTGTTTAAACTCTGTAAACGGTAATAATAATAATAACGTATGACGTCGAGCCGTACGTATTAACCTTTCGATCCGCGATGACTTTATATTTTAAACATAATTTGTTGTTATTACGTGTTATTATTATTATTATTATTATTATTATTATTATTATTATTATTATTATTATTATTATTATTACTCGGTATAGCACCTCTGAAAATAAGACGAGTTGTAGCAAGGATGGAGAAAATATAATATGACAACATTCTTGTATGGAAATCGATATCACTTGTTGAGATTCGAATTGAGGGAAAATATTTTAAATACAATAACAAGCATATCACAAACACCTGAAGTGACAAAAATACATCTGTCCAAAGAGGAAATTAAAGTTCATAATACACACAGATATGGAAGGATCCGGAAGAAAATTTGCTGCCTCGGAGCCAGAAGACATTGACTATGGATTATAGTCCGAGAAAAAAGAACAACGGGTATTATGAAAAAAAAAAATGACGAATATACGAGAAGACGGGAATATTGTGAAGAACAAGATGTTTAACACGTCAGTTACTACGGATTAAATGCAGAAAAAATAATTTTACGACGACAACCGATATCCTCGATAATGAGATACTACAAGTCGTTGCAGCTTAGCTGGGGAAAAAAGGGATTACGGAACTGAAGACCGACACGAAATCATGTAATATTAAAATAAATATATTGTTTTCACACGTCAAATTTGCCGTCGTCTCTTTTAAAGACAAACTGCTATGTAGGATAGTGAGTGAAACAGACGGAATTGAGGCAACGGGTTTAAATGAATTTCATGGTTTATGCAGAACTCTTGATATACCTACATTGTTAGTCAGAGTGGAAATGAATTTAATCAGCAACCATGCAATTATTAAGGCATTATTAAATAAATCATACATTTATTATTGTATATTGCTTTAACTGTTAAAAATAAAACTAAATATGTGATAGTGATATATGCATAATATGCTTAGATTTTATTATTATTATTATTATAGTAAAAGTTACATAATCTCACAATACTAACCTAATTATTTATTAATTATCCATGCAATAATTTTATTCTGGTACAGTACACGTAGAAAAAAAAAGTTCGTTTTTTTATCTACTGTATAATCATTGTTTGAATGATTCGCAATTTATTTATAATTAATGTAAAACACAGTAAAATCGAAAAGAAAAAAAATATCATTAAAACAAATTTGTTTTTTTCAATATATTATGATTTTTTTTTTTTTATATACGTAATATAAAAACGTAAATAACATACGTAATATGCTTCGTGAAAATAATTAATAAGAAATAATATTTTTTTTTCAAATAAAGAAGTTCCACATCATAATTATTTCTGGAATTTTAATTAATTTCATAACATTATAAAAATAAAGCGTATTTATAGTTTAATTATATTATATAATTAATTATTCCCGAATTACGACACATTATGTTTAAAATATATACTCAACTATATGTACCGAAAATATTTAGAAATTGTACATTTATTACATGTATTTATATTTTTATACATATAATTAGTAGGTAATGTCACAGGTGCGTGCGTCGTATTTGTATTTATTTTATGACTTACGATCAATTTTGAATACGTTTCAATTCGCTTTAATTTAAAAAAATCTTGGAACAATATCGTTGCCATTGAGTAGTTAATATATATATTTGTTCTTCTTCTAGAACTCGCCATGAGAATGCAGCAGTCACAACAAACGACGATTTTTCATCGGGACCGCGAGAGCCTGAAAAAAAAAACCGTTTCGTGGTGGAACTACTGCGCAAAATCCAAGCCGAGCCCCGGTCGTTTCGTCGTGCGACCATATTTCTGAATACCACTGAATATCAGAGGCGTAAATCGGCCTTACTTTCTGATGGTGCAGAGTGTTATTCTAATCCACAAAATACACAAATACTTCCTTCGTTAACGAATTAATGGGTTAGTTTTTCTAGAAAAAAAAAAAAAATCTATAATCGTTTTTCTTTTTTGTTTCACTCATTTTAAGAAAAGAAACTATCAAACAATTAAAAGCTGAATGGATAAAGTGTCTAGAACATTAATCACTGAAACGGCCGTAAACTCGAATCTCGTGGAAAAATGTACAGTTTTTAAACCATCTATACGAACAATACGGAATTTAAAAATAACTAAACGGTGATGACTACTGATAACGCACCGTTTTCGCCGTAGTATGTTCTGTGCAAGACAGTCATAGATAATAATGTATGGAATCTGTATCATCTACGGCGGTAGTGCGGTACGAGGTTGAGATAACAATATACAAATCGTGAAGTCGACTTCGTGCGATTTTCGTGATGCCGAGGAGAGAAATTATAAAATTACAATCACCATTACGATATTGGTAAATATATCGATGTAAATTATTATTATTATTATTATAAAAAACCCACGACAATCACAATTTTGTGCATACTTTTGAAAATTAAAATTATCGGTATACGTTTACATAATATTTTATATTTATTTTTCCGGCGGTGAAAGTACATTTGCACTGCCGTTCTCACCGGGGATCCGAGACGAGCACGACGACGACGACGACGACGACCTGAATCGGGGGCAGACTCTTATTCGCCGCGACCGAGCATTTTTATACAATACACGCACATGCGCCGCACATATTACGGTCGCCGTCGCTCCGCAATCGCAATTCGCAACCGCTTAACACGCGGCGTAAAAATCTTGTAATTTCTCTCGTTTCTTTTTTTTGTGCTCGAGACATTCCGATGCGATACATACGCGTACACCAGGTCGGACTTACAACGGGCACACGCCCCCGAGTCTTCCATTCAATTTTTTTTTTTTTTGTTTCCAAACCAATTCACTACTACTACTACTACTACACGATAATAATATTACGCGTATGGCTGTAAGCGATCGAGGCGGCGGTTCTTTTCTAAACGCTCCCCCCCGTGAACGTAAAGACACAACTTTACTTACCGACGCAATCGGTTTCTAACACCGACAAAGCGGTTTGGTCTCGAGTTCTTCTTCCTCCGGGAGTCTCGGCGCACGATTTCATTTCATTTTTTTCTCTTTCTTCGATAATTACCGCGTTTTATTGTCACGTCCATCAAAACACGAACTCCGCAGTACACATTACACAGCCTCGCATATATTATACAGCTGCAGTAGTTCGCGTGGTTTTTTTTTTTCTTTTTCACGACGGTACCGACAACGATATCGACGACGTGCGTCGGGGTTCCATAGGTTTCATTGGCCAACGAAATCAATCACGCATAATAACGCGTTCTTTACGAGAGATCACTGGCGATTCCGCTCGTATTTCACTAAACGACGAGGCGCCGTCTCGAGGGATTTTTAAATGTTGAAACGTTCGAGAGAAACACCCGTGATCAACACTGGGGAATTTACGCCCTAACGAATAATTATGTAAAATCGCTGAAATACGCGTTAAAAAAACAAAGGGTTTAAACGATCGTACGATATACTAAATTAATAAAATACAATAATGAAAAAATTATTAATTTATATCGTTAGAAATGTATATATTGATAAAACTAAAAAAAAATACCTACTAAAATATAACTATACAAACGATGCGTTTTATACTCGTACTTGCACCGTACCTTGAACCATCATTATTACTGATGATTTAAAACGACGTCTACGCCTAAAATACTACTCGGGAGTAATTGTTTTATTTATATAGGAAAATTAATTTTTTTTTTTAGATATTAAAGCGACGAGCTCGCGGCTCAACCGTCTAAAACATTTCATATATAATTAAACATTGGAATACAAATGTTTGCAAAGTTAATGAACATAATACGGTGAATGATGAAGTGGGCGTACTCTTTAAAAAAAATCACCCTGTAAATATGTACGCTATGTAATAGCGCGTGTGCGTGATCACATTTCTCAATCGTTTAATTTTAATTTATATTTATAAAGTCCTATAGTTTATTCTTTGTACTTGTGAATTAAGTAAATATGCTCTATATATAAATAAAATACAAACAAACGTTTTCGAACAAAGCGTTACTGTCAAAAAACAATTGCAATTTTCGGGCGAGTGATTAACAGTATACACGATGAGAAATAAACCTGCGAATATAATTTTCGCGTTTATGTAAATATAATATTAAATAATAAACAGTCGGCATTTGGTCGGTGCCACACTTTAAAACCAGGCGTATTCGTAATTCTAACAATAATCATTGTATCAATATACAGGAGTATAATAAAAGATTAAAATATTCTATTATTATCATATTATAATAATTATACGCTCTGATTGTCTCTTGACGTTTAACATTCCTTAACTAAATACTTTAACTCATAGCGAACATTGCAGCTATATTATATATATACCACCACTACTCATTATTAATTCGTTTGATTCTAAATAGTTAATTATCGTAAACCTTGATCTTCGTGTGGAGCACGACAGATTCGCTTTAAAAGTTAAATAATACGGTACCCACCAATACGGAGCATATAATAATTACAATCAAAGATTTTTTTTTTTTTTTTGTTTTTGATTTTTTTCTTACCTAGTTAGTTGCACGGGTTTAACGCTTTCGAGATCAAACGCGATGGCTCTCAAAGCGAATTTATATAGTTCAATTCAAATAAAGCAAGTCGGCTTGTTAATCAGTATTACGAGAATACAGAGCATAAGTATACACAAAAATAAATTGCAATTAATATTCTCTACCGGCGTCAAGCTGCTGCTACGCCGAGGACGACGATGATTGTATTTCACAAACTACAATTCGAATGTTGAACGAAAAAAAGGAATTAACGCGAGTAATAACTACGGAATTCGTTGAACTAGTAGAAAAACAAAAGAACGTGAATAAGAAAACTGAAAAATAAACGGTCGATTATATGGGTCTAGGACATTTCGCCGCCAGACCGTTTCGCCGACGGACTATTCGCCGCCGACTTTTTCGCCGCGACCGATTCGCCGCGACCGTTTCGCCGACACCGTTTCGCTTCCATCCACTCGTTGTACTTTTCTCAATCAAAAGTTTCAGTGTTTTTACTTTATTTATATTATTTACTTCCAAACTCTATAATTTTTCATTTAATTTAGTACAAAATAAATTATACATAATATAAAATGACCATAATAAGCTATTAATGTAGATATACCTAATACCTATATTAAAATAACCGTCAATCAGTATTAATTACACTTGAATAGCCTCTCATAAATTAAAAATTGTCTTTTTCATTTATAATTAATAGTTTACAATATATGGCAATTTGTCAATACAACTGTAAATCGTGGACATTATACAATATTTATTTTATGTTTAATTTCATGAACACACTAGGTACTAATAATACACATCCTTTCTTATAAATATAAAAGATGACGCTTTTGAAATTTTTTACGATTTTTTTTTTTCACAGAGTTGTTTCAAATACTTCCCCGAGTGTTCCAACGTCACCTATTTTTTCATTTTTCTATCTGAGGGGAGGGGTAATGTACTGTATTTTAATGTTAGTTTTCGGTGAAGTGTTTCAATAATTTTCAAAGATTTTCAACATGACTTTAAAATGTATAAAATTATATGGGACCCCGCACATAATTTCGCACAGGGCCCAGCGCCGGATTTAACCATTCGAGGCCCATGGGCACAAATACTGTGGGGGCCCCCTTGTAAGGAGAGCAAAAGTTAATTATTTGAAAACTTATTTTGACTCATAAATCACTTTGAATATCAAGCGTAGGTACTTCGTCTGTACTTATTTTGCGAATAACAGTTCAGCTAATTCACTCTCACATAAATAAGTAGTGACAAATACGAAGGTTAGGTTAATACGAATACGACGGTTTATTTTAACTTTCAATACAATTATAATTTCTTTCAAAAAAAACATACGTACATACATCAATCGCGTCGTAAAAACGAATGTGTGTTGTTCTGTGGGTGATGACGGCGGTATTTATCAGTAACCGCGTCCACCGAGAATATTCTAGAAAAGTCCGTTCGGAAAAACCAAACGGACCCCTTCTAGAACATTCGTGACAGAACACAACAACAACATGATAAACAAAAATAATACAACAGAATATTATAAATTATTATTAAATAATCACTTACCGTTGAATATTGGTCCATGTCATTTTTTAAATTTTACCACTTTTTACGTAAATGAAAAATCACACTCCACACTATTATTAATAATTATTATTAAGCCGTTTGCTGTTTATGGATTGATGACGGCGCGACGCGGCACCGACGCAACAACAATGGGAATTCTCGATAAATATAGATATTTTCACATTAGCTGTTATAACGAACGACAATTTATAGCTAATTTGAACCAGGGTTGTTATGTTTAAAACACGTGTTTTAAACACGTTTAAAACAACTGAAAAGAACATATTGATTTTATTTAAAACGTTTAAAACACTTGTTTTAAACATACATTCAAAAACAGCGATTAAAATAACGTTTTTAGTAAATTTAAAATTAAAAAATCTATATTATAAAAATATTCAAATCTAATAAACACAAAATATTGAATTCTTGGTTTAATGTATTATTTTTGAGTAGGAATCTTAATACACTAAATATTCAGTAATATTATTATATAACATGTAATATATTATCTCCATGATTACCATGACACAAGTACTTAGTACACGATCTTAATCAATGGTAATTGGTAATTAATCAATGGTCTTATATTAGTATAAAGTTATTATTGATACCTATCGACTACAAGTTACAAATATTTACGAATTTATATAATTTACACACTATAATATAGTCTGTAAATTATATAAATTCGTAAATAGTTGAAACTTACTACATGTTAACACGCTAAACTAGTTATATTATGCTACATATTCTGTGGTTAATACAAAATATTTATTATAAAATTATGGTTCTTCGATTTTTGATTACCGAAATTTTGAGCCATAATAATCTATTAGTATAATTATTACAGACCTGCAATAAAAAAGTTTGTTTAAAAATAAGTATTTTTAAAACAAGTTGAAAAAAAAAATGTTTTAAACATATTTAAAACACTTTAAAAAAACACCCTTTTTAAACGTTTTAAACGTTTTTTCCAACCCTGATTTGAACACAATTTATGTATAAAATAATATTTAAAATGATTTTAAAATTATAATATAATTTGTATAAATAATTAAAATTCTATTAAGCATTTAAAAAAAAATCTTTCTAAAATATTTCATTATGAAAATACTGATATTATACAGTAATATACAGTAAATATAGGTAATATACAGTTAACAGTATGTTAGATGTTTTTTTTCCATGTGTATGGCGGCGAAAAGTTCGGCGGCGAAACGGTCGCGGTGAAAAAGTCGGCGGCGAATAGTCCGTCGGCGAAAAGGTCGGCGGCGAAACGGTCGCGGCGAATCGGTCGCGGCGAAACGGGCGGGTTCGCGTCGTTGCGTCACGCGGAGTTTTGAATACGCGTTATTTCGGTGAGGACGCGTCGCAGAGGGCCGGAAGCCGTTCCAGTCGAAAGGGCGAGGAGAGGTGAGTTTTTTGGTACCACCCTTTCGGTGCTGGGACGGTCGAGGGCCCGGCAACAGAGTCCGCCGCGGTCGCGTGCCATCGCCGCCGCCGCCGCCGCGTGCCGCCATAACGTTGTTATCAATTTATGAGTCTCTATACAAAAATCTAATTAAAGTC
Source organism: Chaetogeoica ovagalla (assembly GCA_032441825.1). Lineage (NCBI taxonomy): Eukaryota > Metazoa > Arthropoda > Insecta > Hemiptera > Aphididae > Chaetogeoica > Chaetogeoica ovagalla. The sequence continues at coordinate 749,112 of CM063743.1, read as the reverse complement.
AAATGTTTCATATATTTTGGTATATATATTTAATATAGCTGTTTAATCAATGAGGTATTTTATAATAATGAATTTGTTAAACAAAACGCTTTGGCTTTTGGCTAATGTTAATACAATTATACATTTGCACAACTTTTAATTACATTTAACTACAAGTGCAGTTATTATTATTATTATTAATTATTAATTATAACTAATTGTCTACTAATTGTTTACCAATTTTTACTAATTGATTTGCTAATTGTTTTGCTAATTGTTTTGCTAATTGGTTTGCTAATTGGTTTGCTAATTGCTTTGCTAATTGGTTTGCTAATTGCTTCGCTAATTGGTTTGCTAATTGCTTTACTAATTGCTTTGCTAATTGGTTTGCTAATTGCTTCGCTAATTGGTTTGCTAATTGCTTCGCTAATTGGTTTGCTAATTGCTTTACTAATTGCTTCGCTAATTGCTTTACTAATTGCTTCGCTAATTGCTTTGCTAATTGGTTTGCTAATTGCTTCGCTAATTGGTTTGCTAATTGCTTCGCTAATTGGTTTGCTAATTGCTTTACTAATTGCTTCGCTAATTGCTTTACTAATTGGTTTGCTAATTGCTTTGCTAATTGCTTCGCTAATTGCTTTGCTAATTGCTTTGCTAATTGCTTCGCTAATTGTTTCGCTAATTGCTTCGCTAATTGTTTCGCTAATTGTTTTACTAATTGCTTTGCTAATTGATTTGCTAATTGCTTTACTAATTGTTTCGCTAATTGTTTTGTTAATTTTTTGCTAATTGTTTACTAATTTTTACTAATTGTTTTGCTAATTGTTTACTAATTTTTACTCATTTTTACTAATTGTTTACAATTTGTTTGCTAATTGCTTTGCTAATTGTTTACTAATTTTTACTAATTTTTACTAATTGTTTACAATTTGTATACAATTTGTTTGCTAATTGTTTTGCTAATTGTTTACTAATTTTTACTAATTGTTTAGAATTTGTTTGCTAATTGTTTACTAATTTTTACTAATTGTTTTCAATTTGTATACAATTTGTTTGTTAATTGTTTTGCTAATTTTCACTAATTTTTACTAATTGATTACAATTTGTTTGCTAATTGTTTTGCTAATTGTTGTGCTAATTTTTTGCTAATTTTTACTAATTGTTTGCTAATTGCTTTGCTAATTATTTTGCTAATTTTTTTGCTTATTGTTTGCTTATTGTTTTCTAATTGTTTGCTAATTATTATTATTATTATTCTTGAACTCCTATAAAGTATTTTTCTAATAGCTACATGTAAATATTTTTGTAATTATAAATTTATTTATTATCAAGTTCATTCCAAAATCTATCAAAATCATAATTTATACAATTAATACTTTGAATTAGTGATACCCATTAACCCAACAACAAACTTAATCCTGCTGCGGTATGTGCTATACCGGAAGAATATACGGTGAAGAGCAAAGAAAAAAAAATAATGAAGAACAAAGAGATAGGCGTTAAGTGAGGTTTTTTTAATCGAAAAAGAAAAAAGATAAATAAATAATTAAAACAAAATAGAAAAAGAAAAAAAAATAGAGAGAGAGAGAAAAACAAAAAAAACAAACAAGAGAAAAATGAAGAGGGAGGAAAACAGTAGACGGGAACACGGGCGGTGGTACGGCACGTCGTTGCTGTAAGGCGTCGAGAGCAGGAGTCAGCGTCGGCGTGCAACCGGACCGGCTCCCGTCCGTTATGTCCGATAGTCCGTCGGCGAAACGGTCGGCGGCGAATAGTCCGTCGGCGAAAAGGTCGGCGGCGAAACGGTCGCGGCGAAACGGGCGGGTTCGCGATTATATATATATATATATATAAACTCCCGTAGCAAAAATTTAATTCGTCGTAATAATATTACAAAAAAATATGAATCCCGTCGCAACTTAAAATCAAATTTATAAAAACGAAACTATTGTTTAACGTTTAATAAGAATTTTGGGGATAGGGTGGAAATAAATCTCGCGGGATCACACGTGACCAAGTGTAAACAACATGCCATTAATATTTACTAAAATAGTTATAACATCTATAATAGGTTTATAGTTTCGACCGTGTTCGTATGTGCTAACACCGGTATCTTCTGGTTTACCATTATGTTATTTACGAATTGAGTATATAAAAAACCAATACGACTCGACACGGCATGATTTATAATCAGTCATCAGTATATGCTATTTTAACGCATTTATTATTTAACTATAAAAAAATCTGGATAAATAGACGGTCTGACGACATTTGTCACTTGTCATTTTTTTTTTTTTTTTAAAAATTGTGAATTCTATCTAACTGTGAAGAAGAGTAACATTATTTATACGACTATTACGCATTTCCGCCAACAACGCGTAGTATAGAACGGACATTCAGCACATTTCGGCGAGTTAAAACTTCGTTACGTTCTGCAACGTGTGAGAATCGTTTAACCGGCTTTTGCATGTTAAGTTTTGTATAAGCAAAAAAAAAAAAAATAGAAGAACTGAATTTAGAAGAAAAAGTTATTGATGAATTCGCCGGGAAAGATGGAAGAAAATTGCAATTTTTGTTCAATTAGTTATAAATTATAAATACCATTGATGTATTTTTCGGAAACATCCATGTTGCCGCCAATTTTCTTATGACATTTCGAAATCATTATGTTTTTCTATAATTTTTTATATTTTCTACAAATCTTTTATTCGTCAACTTGCTTATCATAATATTATAAAAAACGAGTATGTTACTAAAATTCAACACAAAATAATATACGTACTCACTACTCGATCCCCGATGCTGAACACTTTTCACAATTTCTTCTACATCGGGACGAGTATCAATTGTAAGTGCACACCGCGCATCCTGTTGGGGATCATGGCGGAGAACTGTAAATTGATTTTTATTGACGACCAGAACAGCAAACCCAGTTTCACGTAGGTACGTTTTTGGGAATGGTAGAGTAAAGCGTTTTCGTCTTGTCTTGACAAAATACGTTCGTTTTTGAGTTGTGCTCTTTCTCTTTCATTTTCTTCTGTAATTGAATTGTAAAATATACGAAAGGAAATAAAATAACGCGCGAAACGCGCTTCCGCGAGGTCGAGAACCGCGCTGATCCATAAAGTAGACGAAAATAGTTGATCAGTTTTCTTTTTTCCTTTTCAAATCTGTAACAGAGGAGCGCGAGAGTTTTGAAAATCCACAAAGGGAACGTAGAGAAATAGAAGAGGTTTCAGACTGTGGAAATCTGAGCTGAACACCTCCCCCCCCCCCTTCTGGTAGAATTTTCGGCTACGGACACGAGATGAAAATAATAATAATAAAAAAAAAGAACGAACACGTGATTGTGAAGCGATGATGACGTTCGGGATATTTCAATGAAACACTCGTCGGCGGCATTCAAATATTTCGCGGTGAACGCGAAAAACAAAAATAATTTATCAATCGCCCGTGGACCTCACCTGCAAATGAGTAGCACGTCGCGTGCGAGCCCGGCCGCGTCGTAATTGCGGTCTCGTGTGCGGCGGCGCGCGGTTATTAGGCGGCGAACAACACCGGACAATTAAACGGTAATTACCGGTTGTAAACATATTAAATACGTTTTATTCCCGGTGTGTGCGCGGGTAGTGTGCACGGACACACGTGACCGCGCGCGCACGTTCGCTTCCATTGTGTGTTTTGCGCGTATAAATGTGTGCGGGGAACGGTCGTCAGTCGGATTGGTTGGTGTACGATTGGGTTGTCATACGTCCCCCGGTTTTGCCGGGACACTACCGGTTTTTAACTAAGTGTCCCGAGAAAGTGTTTCGGGACAGCGATTTGTCCCGGTTTTAAAATTTTACTCGATAAAATACCGATTTTCAATTAGGCGAAAACATTATCATCGTCCTTCACATTATAAAATGCATGATTATTCGCGCGCGAATGATAGGTAATTTATTTTTAGACACTTTCCATAGTCAAACCCAAAATAAGTTATGACTAATAAATGTAGTTTATGTAAAAAAAAAATTGTAGCGATTTATTAATTTTAAATAAAATAACGGATATTTATTATTTCCATATAAATTATATTATAATATGATATAAATATACTAACTATACTAAAAAAAAAAAAAAAAAGATTATTTAATAATATGATGTCCCCCGGTTTGGCGATTTTAAAATCTGGCAACCCTAGTGTACGAGCAATATCCAATCACCAGATAATCGTTATTATAATAATAATAATAATAATAATAATAATAATAATAATAATAATAATAATAATAATAATAATAATAATATGTAATAATAATAATAATATTGTAAACTCAGTGGCGTAACCAGGGGATTCGTTTTCCGGGGGTGTTTTCAAGTTTTAATAGACTTGTGGTAGGTGCAGGGGCTCCGCTCCACACCCCTCTCCGTATTACATTAACAAATATCGCACATATTGATATACGATTGCTGAAAATGTATGTGCATAAAACTTTTATACCATAACTAAAATGATAATTTTTTTTTGTGACTAATAATAACTCCTGTTAGCACAGATAAAGTATTCACTTTCATAGGAATTCGGTCTAACGAGTGAGTTCTGAGTTTGGTGATCCATATCACCAGAGCCGTCCCGAGGTTTTTCGGGGCCTGGGGCAAATTAATTTGGTGGCCCTTCGACCATCATAATAATTATTTAAAGAAATCACGTAAAATGTATATAGTGTGAAAAATAATTTTTTTTAAATCAACGTGTCCAGCACTTTTTTATTCATTTACCCTAATATTACCATTGATTATAAATTATAATATATATGGTATAATCTATGCTCAATGATATTACACTTGGGATGATAGTACCTATTAAGTATGTAAAAATGGGAATGCCGATGAAAAACTATAACAGTGTTCGTATATGTATTATCATTGATAATATTTAATCAATGGTATTATGTATATATTATTATTTATGTACTATATCGTACTATGTCGATTAATAATTAAAATTACTGACTGGAGCGGGCGTGCGGATGTGCGGGCTGTATAGTTGACTATTCTACGTGTATCGGTTATCAACGTATCCGCTATTAATTTGGTCTAAAAATATCGTCTGCACATCCGCCTACCGTAGCAAAACGAGCCTCGTTATTGCAATATAATATAGATTACGGGAGTATTACATATATGATGTGACTGACGCAACGAAAATAATATTTGTTATCGGGACATTTTAGTCTTTTGGGGGCCCCCTAAAAATATTCCTAAATTGGGGCCTGGGGCAAAATGGTCCCGTTGCCCCCCCCCTCTAAACGGCCCTGCATATCACGCCCCTGAATGCGTCCATGCGTGAACTTGTTTTTATTTTCAAAATTCAACGTTTGTCAAAAAACAAGGGATAACGCGTGTGGCAATATATAGTCGTACAACGTGCGCGTACAAGTGTGCTTTTTTTTCTGTTTCTTCTAAAAAAAGGTGAATGACGATTAAGGATAGTTTTTTAAATCCGTGAAGTGGAAATACGAATTAAGAGGATTGAAAGCGGGCGTTTTCTCCTCTTCGTCTCACACGCACGAAACATAACAAAACAGAGTTTTCCTACTCCCAACGTACCGATCGATCTGGTGATGCGATGAGAAACTCGAAAACGGATTTGAATCATTCGTGAATTTTACTATAGACTTTTCTCACTTTTTTCATTTTTTTTTTTTTTGTCTTATTACCTTTAAAAGTCGATTGTCTTGCGATTTTTTTTTTCCCATTTTACTTAACGCTATTAAGTGGGGAGGGGGGAGTGTCGATGTTAATTACAAATGCCGAGCGTTTAAAATAAGCGCGGTAAAAAGTCCCCCGCGTCTGTTGATAAAAGTGTCGCGCAAATTAATTCGGATAAGAAACACAACGTGGGGTGGCGTTACGTCGCCGGAGAAGCGTGCGGGCCGCAGTGACACGAAAACGGTTTTCCGGCACGGGACTATCTACTACAGCACCGTGTACAATAACACGTTTCGAAACGGCCGACTTCGGACGAGAATTAATAGCGTTTTTTTTTTTTTTTCTCTCTGTTTTACGTAATATTTTAAAGATATTCTCGCAACGTTTTCCGTGTTTTTTTTATCGGATGTCAACAGACGAAAGCGAACAATACACTCGGCGCATGACTAATGGACACGCACTCGCACGCGGTATAAAACGCATTTGACCGGGGGAAAAAAAAAAAAAAGAAAAATTCCCCGGACCGCGACAAGGATTTATATGACTAGTTTTGAACCAAATCTCGTCGTTGCACAGTTCGTATACGCTGCGTTTTATAATTTTAAATATATATATATATTTTCTTTTCTTTTTATATATATTATTTTTATACGCGTATATACCACCCGTCGGTGACGCTACCGCGAGATGCGGTTCGCGTGCGTTTACATAACTATAAACGAGCGTAGAGATGTTTTTAATTTTTTAACGAAAAACCCGGCAAAGATTTATTTGGACGATGGCGGCTCCGAGCGCAATATTGTGCGGGGAGACGAGAACAAATTAATTACACCTTTTACGATAAATAAATAAAAACGATTAAATCGCGCGCGCTAGAGAGTCCGCCGCGGAGCTCGCGCGCAATTTGATTTATTCGAACGCGAAGACGACGACGACGACGACTACGAGCGTTTCGCCCGTTTAACATATATTATTATTATTACTTATTGCTTATAATTTTCCCATTGCCGTCGTCGTGACGTCGCTCTTAGATATTAATTTCGGTTTTTATTCCCTTCCACGCTTCTTTTCTTTTTTTTTTCTTTTTTTTTTTTTTTACACGAAATCGTAATATATTCAACGATAATTTACAAAATAAATTGAACCACTTACGGGGTGTCCGTTTACTCTAAACCGCGGCCACGCCACACACTCCGCGGGATTAAAAATGACTGCCTGCGCGCGTGCGCGTCAAAGAGACAGAGAGAGAGAGAGAGAGAGACGACGTTTTATTCCGTTTCTTTGAAGTTTCGTATACGCGCGTGCGCGTCCGTTCGCCGTTTATAGACGTTGCAACAGCTGAAAAACCTCTATATAATATATAATCAACGAGGCCGTAAGAAATTAATTTTCTCTTCGATTCCCGCGTTCCGTGGGAGGAGAGGGAGTTCTTATTACGGTTAAAAACACAAAACCACCCTCCAATACATTTTTAATACGGTTGAGAACTGCGCGATGCCGCATAGTGCTGCCGGGGAATCGATTTAAAATTGTTCAATTCCATCGACTCTCGCCGTTCGTTCGAATCGTTTGACAAAATATGTTTCAACTAAAATGCGTACAAAACTGTGTGTGTGTGTGTACGAAGAAGAGTATATTTTCTGAAAATTATTAGAATCTAACACCCATATAATTGCGTTGATGTGTTCAATACTTCGATATGAGACTTGCATTGAATTCAGAAGTATACAAGTTTAGGAGAGACGAAGAAGACGCGTGAAAAGTAATACATTTGTTCGTAGAGAACCTGATATGACAAATTCGGAGTTTTTGCTAATCCGAAAGAAAAAAAAAAGGACAAGGAAAATTGATTTAGCAATTAAACGTGAGTTCGTATATGTCTATTCGTGACTAGAAAAACTTGGTAAAAGAATAAATTTTTTTTTTTTTTTTTTAGAAGACGACTCACCTAGCCTCGCTGTAGCGTCTCCTCGGTAACGGTAATAGGCCCGATATGAAGCGGTAATTATTCGCGCACGAAGTGGCGAGAATTAATTTTCTTATTCTGCAGAACAGTATCGATAATTATATTATTTCAATACTCGTCCAACGTTTTCAAAACATTTAATTGCGAGTTGTACACCAGTCGAACTACACCACGCGCATTCGACATATTTAATTAGAAAACATAGAGAATGTATGCCATTGATATCGCGAGACGACATCAACAAACACAAAAAAAAAAAAAACGCCGTTACCGCTGTGTCGCCGATCTAATTTTTAATCGCGTACAGGAATAAAATATAATAATTCAAGTTTATAACTATATATATATTTATATGAAGGATAACGAAAAAGCAAACTCGAACTAATTCCTTTTTAAAAAGAACTCTCCCGTCACTGATTATTGGACTCGCGTCGGGATATCACTCCAGAAGAACTTATGCAGATGAAATGGTTAAAAAACCCAAGGAAAAATTGATTTTGTATTGTAAATAATAATTATTATAGATAACATCAAAGAAAATGTCTATAGAAACCACTTTTGTTTTTACGATGGCAATTTTTCAATTTTTTTGGAAAATATCGCCCCGCCGCTCATTAGAAAAAGCTGTCTGTGCGCACGTCACTAATGGGAACAAGAGGAATGGGAATTGATCTCCTCCGTTGTGCTTATGAATTTCTAAAATAACATTATATTGCACCGTCTCGAATAGAAATTATTATCTTCGATTGAATGTCTTAATAGTTTATGTTTGTCGTACACTGTGGAGACAATCGTTGCAGTTCACACGTTCCCGGTGTATTCGTTTAAAAAAAAAAATAAATACGAATTTTTCAAATCGCGTTGAGCGACACGCGTGTGTGTCATCGTCACGACGTAAAAAAAGAAAAACTGTCCTATTAATATTATTGTTATTGTTTTCGAATTAACGTAACTCAAAATTACGAGATTTACTACAATATTATAATAGTCGTGGCGGACACACGCGTCCGTTGGTGGTTTTTTACACGGACAGACGATTTCGTGTCGAGAACGAGTGGTCGTGACCAGTTTCAAAGTGGTAACAACAGTACCTGACCAAACGCGTCGGACGCGATACAAATATTATATATTTATATATAAATAGTAACTATTTTCTACTAATAGAACTAATTTCTCGTGCGTTTTTGTTCGATCAATTTTTGTTTTTTTTTTTTTTTCTATTACTCTCCCGAGTCTTTATTGTTACGTAAAACTATTTAATAACCTGTAAATCAGACGATCTAAGAAAAAAAAAAATCAATATTAATAATAACTCCGTTTTGCGCGCGTCGATCGCCCAATACGGCGGAATCATTATTAATTTCACGTTTGAAAATAATAATTAAAAAATCCCGCGTTGATTTTTCGTCGTTTCTCCGTGAAGCGGTCACGTACGCTATTTAAATTCGAACACGTATCGTCGTCGCGTTTTCCGTTAAAAATCACGTCGACGCATCATTCATCATCTTTTCTTTTTTTTTTTCACCTTGTTCTACCTAATTATTCATGATATTCCGAGGTGAACTTTTTTTCTTCTTCTGCTCTCCCCGTCAAACATATCTCCGCGCGACCGCGTTTTGAACACGAATTTGTTTTTCCTTCACGTCATAGCCACACATCGATGTAAGTTAATATTTATTTGTTACGTTGAAAGAAAAATGATCAATTTAAACAAATCGGATATTGTTGTTGAACGGGGGAGGGGGGGCGGAAGACTTTAATCGCGTACAGGTCACAATTGGCGGAAAGAACGCAATAAATCCCGAACACGTAATGGCCTATCCAGTAAATACAGACGTTAGGAATTTTCATTATAATTTTCTGTTTTCTAAATTCTAATAAATATATCAAAATAACCAACTTCTATTACTCGATGGATAATTTATCGCCGCTGGTATAATATGAAGTTTCCGTTTTAATTTATTACTAAAAATATATTTTAATTCGAAATATTATAGAGAATCCATTATAGGCGGGACGATGGTTTCATGTTTTATTCGAAAAATACCTCCGTCTCCCCTGAAAAGATGTTCGTAGTACACCCATTGGTTACACGTACGAGATATAAAACAAATCAAAGGTGTTTATTATTATAAATATTATATACACATACACGTTTTTTTTACCTAAGCGAACCAGTAATTCAATTAAATTACAGTGGTATAAACTCGGTGATAGTAAATACTTAAAACTCAAACTGATTGGTGAGATGACGATTAACCCGTGTTCGACAGATGATATTGTGCCCGTAGGGGAGCTATTGTATTTTGTACTGGTGTCAGTGGCGTGAGGTAAAACGAGCGGTAAAGAAGCGGCGCTTGCCTAATCCTCTAACACTCTAAGATAGAGGTGGCGAAATCGTCGTGGTGTTTTAAAGGCACGTACCGCCAAATCGTCTAAATCACCAATACGAATCATTCAGGAATACTGCGGAACACGTGGAACGTTCGTTTGTACCACGCAACACGTTATTTTTTTTTATTCATACCCGTCTACATATTTGTGTTATATAATGTTATGTAACTATTTCCAGTGGGCGATTTACCGTTCACGTGTCCAAGCCGGTGCGATTTGTATTAGTGCATTTGTGTTATTCGATGGGAACGGTATGGCAGAACTCTGCTCTTATGTTCGGAATGTCGCGCTAGTAAAAATCGTGTACATTCGTCATATTCGCAAATGGGTGGGTGGGTGGGGGGGGGGAATTAAAACGATATTTAACCGTGACAAAAGTATTTTTAACATTACGTCCTCCATCCGAATACCGCGCGTTTTGTGAACTACTATCTTGTTTAAAAAAGTCATTTGATTTAAAATTGTTGAACACCGATTTTCAAACGGACCCGAATATCTGACAAAAGCGCGTCGTAAGCAGCGTGCGCACTTTTACTCCGTTCAGTCGAATCCACAAATTAATAACGGGTTTAACAACCGTTTGTGCGTTGGTGTGAATAAATCGTAGCAATAAGGGGTCGTAAACGCTTTAATTTATACGAATTTATTAACAGAAAACATTTTTATCGTCCGGAGTTGAAAGTATTTACATTTATTCGCGGTACCGACCACCCCACCCATATTAATAAAGTTAGTGGCGGAGGGGGGGGACCCTTCTTTGAGTCCACCGAGACGGGCCGCCGCCGGTCGTGCAGAACGTACAAAATTACATTTCCCGCCGAATCCAAAATAACCGAACCTGACCGCAGGTCCAGTACGTATGCACATAATATTATAAAAACGACGCGTTATAGAAAGTAATTTTCGGCAAACCGTTTCTCGGATACGAGTAAAGAGAAAAAAAATAAATAAATAAAAAATTTACAGGTACCTAATAAATAACTGATACCGCCGTCGTCTCGCACTTAATACGCGTTATTAAAATAACAAAACAATCTCACGGGGTCATACACATACAGCGTCCATTAGATGAAGGACCGGTGTGTGTGTGTGTGTGTGTGTGCGCGTGAAAGATTTGTACACCAATGCGCATTGTTGTGTGGTCCGGTTTCTACACCGGGAGAGGAGAGCACACACGCACACACATGGCAAAAGCGGCGGCAGGTCACATCCATTCGGTCCATTAACCCTTTCAAATCACTCGACTCTTTCTCCGTCTTACACGCACACACACACACACACACACACAACGCGTACACATTATATACACACAAACACATAGTACGACGACGCGCCGTCCTTGCCGCCGCCTCCCACCCTTCGCCTTTACCTTTTCTCTTCGCCACGCGGACTAACACGTCGTCTCCTCTTCGCTGCGCGCTCTTCGGCCGGTAGTACTGCGCAAGACGTATAAAAAACGCACACACGGCCGTCGTACGGTCGGAGATGAGTTGTGTGACCTCTAACTACTACTACTACTACTAACTACGAGGAACTCCGATCGTTTCCTGCTCTTCGCGCAATCACGTAAACGCCCTACCCTCGGCCAGTGGCGCGTAAATTGGCCTTAATTTCTAGTGGCGGTGGGCGGTGGTGGCAGAGATATATAACCCAACAAATACTCCAAATTATAAAATTTCATTATTACACGTTTCCAATGACTAAACACGTTACGCGAATCGTCTTTCATTTTTACTTTACTCGTTTTGAGCGGTAAAGGAACAAAAAACCAACGAGCAAACGATTAAAAACCGAAAGCAGTGAAGCGTGCTAAAACATTTCAACACCAAACAACCGCGAATTCTAGGGGGAATCGCGAACAATTTTAAAAGATTTAGACAAATACGAATTATTTTTTTTTTTTTCAAATAATATTGAACGATCATCACTATAATGTGTGAGATAACACACGCTGTTTTGGCGGTAGGGAGTGGTTACATTAGGTCGGACATATCAAAGAAAAGAAATCGTTCAATTACAATATTGCAGGCGAAACACTGACGTAGAGACGTATTTTATTGATGTAAAACGTGATCTACACTCCAAAGACAAGATTTCGAGAGAGAATATTTTACGTCTTTATTTTTTTTTGTATTTTTTCTTAAATATTAAAAGCGTATTTTTTTTTTTTTTTAGATATTTTTCTCTTTGTTTTTTCTTATGTCATCATAAACGACGATCAAATACGATTCTTTCGTTATCGCGGACGAATTCCGTACCTTTAAACGCTCAATGTTTTGATATTTAATTGCTTTGATAGTTCGTTGGAATTGTTTTATTTCTTATTATCCACAGTAATACAATAATTGTGAATTCACTGATAACCATTATATATACGTATATTGCGTTTCAAACGTTGAATTTATTATTTAGAGTTCATTACCGTATCAAATAATTTTAAAACGATTTTTCGATCTCGTGAATACGAGTATATACGTATATATATTAATAAAAGAATAAAGAAAGACGTGTTCGCGTAACATCGTCGCTGCGTGTCGACCGCGGCGTAGAACCGGTCCGAACAACTCCGTTCTCGCGCACTTATGAGTGAATCCACGTAAACGTATTTTGATAATAGAAAGTGATTTAAAAGTGCGATCGTTGTCCAACACCGGCAAATTTCTACTCTTCAACTATCGAACCCCAAACGATTTTTAATGTGATTTGTAGCGCCCAACCCGCTTTCGTTCGCGACGCCGAAACGTCCGAATATTTTTTTATTATAACGTACCGTCGTCAAAACTCATCATACAACGCGTGTTTTAGAACATTGTTTTTTTTTTTTTTTTGCGAGGGAAAAGTCGTGGTAACGCATCAGTCGGATCGTTTCGATATCAACCTACAAGATAACAAGAGTTAAAATCACTTTTTCAGAAATATTCTTAAAGACGGTTTCGAAAAGCTCATATCGTAAAATATCCGCATTATTGCGCGCGGATAACGTTACAATATGTATTGCGTTGTAGAATTCGGCGTTCCGAGTGTACTCAGTTTTCAAGGGATCGTTGAAGACAAATACGATTGTGTTGTTGGCGTCTCTCCTCATACCAAATAAAAAATGACGTTCTCGACTATAAAGTCAATCTCGTTAGTGCAGCAAATCGTATGATCGTTTGCGCTCCGTGTCTACGGGACTTGTTCAGCGGGGCGGTGCCGGCGACGTGCGAGGCCGAAATTGATGCCAATCGTCAGTCGCTTAGTTCGCGCAACGGAAAATTTTTTGTTAGTGCGTCATTTATTTTGAACGCAATTCGTAATCCAGCCAGCCAGTGACACGGACACGTTACCAGAATGTACAAACGAGAAAGTTTAAAGATATGTAAACAGTCGTTTAGTTGTAACGTCTTTGGAGCCGTGTGATTTTAATTGAACGAAAATGCTAATTGGCGTTAATGTAATGGGTGTGGGAACCTATAGTTTTTGAACGGTATGCGCGATAAACGGGCTTAGAGGATACTTTCGGTAGTTATTTGGTGTTTTTTTTTTTTTTTTTTGAAGCAGGTAAGTATAAGATCGCCATCGGACGGAGATGACTGGTGAGGAAAACTTGCGAGGATAAAAAAGAGAAAAATGTTTTTTTTCTCAACTGATCATCGTGCGGCATCGTCGTAAAGAATCCGTCGTCGTCCAAGTCTCGTCGGGCTCGTGTAAAACAAGTCGCCGCCGTTGTTATCGAAGAACAATAACACAATAATACATACACGCGACGTACTTGTAACTATACAAACACACACGTCGCACTCGTCCGGATGATCCCATTATTTCGCGTTATCCACGGCGGCGCGGCTCGCGTTTAACACACAATAATAATAACAAATAATAATAGTAATAATAATAATAATAATAATAATAAATAAATAAATAAATAATCGTAACCCATAACAGTATAGGCGTATAAATAATGCCGCTTACTTTTCAGTCGTCGACTTCGCCAACCCGTTGACACACACACACACACACGCCGTGTGCATTGTCGCCGCGGTGTCGGATTAAATCTTTCCTATTGCGAATAATCGCCGCAGCGTTCAACGGTATAGAACTCGCCGCGCTCGCATTGTGTACGTCCACGCGATGGTTATTCTCCACTCCGGCCGGGCGTAGTCCTAATCCTTAACATTTTTCTTTTTGGTTTTATTCGCTAACGCTCTCACTGTCCGGGATAAGCCGTCAATAATCAGTAAATGTGGTGGTGGAACGTCATCGCGTTTATTTTAAAAAAAAAAAAACAAAAATCAAAGTATGCGTGCAGAAGATACATCGGCACGTGTATTGTGGCTACTAGTCGATACGAAAATGTCAAAACAGCAACCTAACCGTTTCGTTCATAACGTCATCATTGTAACATTTTCCGACAAATTTTCAAAATAACGCCCAGCCAAAGGACGTATCCGCGTAAAAAAAAAGAAAAATTACGTCGGGAAGAATGGGGATCAGACAATCTCTGACCTCGTGTACATATTTACAAACCGGGGAGGAATTTCAGGATGTTTTCTTAGATGAATTCCTGCCTAATTTGGAGAAAGACCCTATCGACGGCCTTCGTTCGCGTGCCGACGAAGAGATGACCTCCTGCCGCAGCGGCTGACTCTCGCACACGGCGATTTCCTTGAGCGTCGTCACAGTCTCCAAGCGAATCGCGTCCGTCTCGCAAGCCCGAGACTCCAGCACGTGGAAAACGAAGTTATGAGGCATGAAAATCCTGACCAGGTCGTCTCGTGCACGGTGAGAACGTTTCGCGGCGAACGACCGTGTGATACCGTGACATTCTCCTTCCTCACTATACGAACCGACAGCCCAGCACTGTACAGGGAACATCCGTTTGACGATGCACGGCTGATTCGATTTAGGAACCGGTTAAAACAGCCGTGCTCCGATAGCAGCTGAGTAAGGTGGAACGCGTCATCTCACCTCGCGTCCTCATTGCCCACCGGTCTTTAGTAGTACAGGAGAAATCAGCGTCCTAGTCCAATCCCGTCCGTTGACGACAGCAGCGTCCCTGAGCGAAATCCTTTCGCCAGTCCATTCGCCCATTGTTCGGATCCTCGGTAAAGAAAATCCAATCTAACTGCTCGCTCGACGAACCTGGAGTCACGCTGCAGGTCGTCCAGTCGCTGCTGCTGAAAACTAAATCAATGGTTTGCCACTGCGTATTGCGAAATATATGTACTATATACTTTACAACGCGATGTCTTATAAAATATTGTTTGTTTGCCTACAAGCTGTGCACGGCATATATATTAAATGAACGTGTACCGGCTTTTACCCCGCGTCAAAAGCTCAAACCGTAAAGTACACACTTAAAGCGGCTTGTAAACAACACTAAAAGCTAAAACAATAATACGGGCCTCGGTTAAGCCTCTACAGAGGAACTACTCTCGACATCGTAATATTTATTGCGCCGAGTATACGAATAATAATAATAATAATAATAATAATAATAATAATAATAATAATAATAATAATAATAATAATAATAATAATAATAATAATAATAATAATAATAATAATAATAATAATAATAATAATAATAATATAGTAAGTATTTGTAAAATATATTTCGCAATAAACACTTTCCAAATTTTTTTTATCGTTATTATTATTTATTTATATGCTGATCTGTGACATTGGTATTCGTAAACAATTTCTATTCCTTTTTTTTTGGTCATAATATGCGTTAAAAAAATATTATCGTCTCATTCATATATTACTATATTGGTTACATATCGTATAAGGTAGGAGAAAATCATGACACAAGATTCCCATTTGATTTCATTGTGGAAATAAAAATAGCGTTTGATATTAAATGTTATTTATTAATTTTATCTCGGATTATAAATTTGTTTTCGTTCTACAACACACTAGTGCGTTATAATTATTTTTTATTACCAGACGACTTTATCCTAATCAGTTTATAAACTGTGTACTATATTGTCGAGTTATTCGAGTATTTGGTAATGACCGACTGATGAGTAATAGGATTTTATTAGAAATGAATAAGAAAAATAATAATAATAATAATACCTACAATACATTTGATTTTTAATTGGGAATAAAAATAATAATCACAATCACATGAATGCCAACAATCGTCTATGCATGTAAAGATAATACGTTTTTTTTATTTTAACGAACTTGTAACTGTTTTTAAAACCAGAATAGGAAAGTATTCATCAGATCACTTCGCATGGCGAAACAAAATAATTAAAAATATAATAATAAACCAATTAATACTAAGTTTATGATTGTAAATAACAATTAATAAAATTAATTAGTTGTAATTAAAGTGAAAACATAGGTAAGGACATACATTTTAATTATTACAGTAATTATTTTCTTTGAATTTCATTTATCTTTTCAACAACATTAATAAATAAATAAATATTTATTCAGTACTCATATAAACATACGATATAAATAATAATAATTAGTTATATAGGTAAATTATTGATTATTGTATCGTTGAGCGTTGATTTACAAATTATGGAAGAGTTTTTATAAAATAAATTTATGTTTTGGAATCAAACGAATATTGTTCTATTATGCCGTTTAAATTTTTATAGACAAACCTAAACGTGTAGAAAAAAAATAATTTCCAAAACAATCAATCCGAGTAATATTAATAAATAATCGGATACAAGGCCGGATTAAGCACGGAGCCTAGTAGTAGCTCGGGCTCCAGTACCTGAAATATTGAAAGCCCCGAAGGGTCCTTTTATCATCTCAGTCCAAGTTGAAATTTTATTTTGTTAATAAATTTTATTTAATTTTTGCCTAGTGCAGCGCAGAAAGAGCATTTTCAAATTTGAAAAAAGTAAAAAACGAAATGTGGTCTATCACGAAAAATCCACGCTTGAACACTTTAGTATCAATGACCATAGAGAGTTCTCTACTAAAATAAATGAATACAGATGAGATTATCGTGGAGTTTCAAAAAAGAAAAAGAAGAGGAAATAAGATAATAAATTTAGTTTTAAAATATTATATTTTTATTTTGACATTTAAATAATAATATTGTATATTTGTGTGTAACGAAATAAATAAACTAATATTAAAGATATTTCTGTACAATCAATTAATTTGTATCATTTTTTTTTTTAAAGAGATAAAATTCAGTTATTAGTAATAAGTATTGTAAGGACTAAGGACCCTTTGGACAACTATAGGCACTAGGCCCGTTAAATTCTTCATTCGGTCCTGATCGGGTTATAATATTTAGAATCTATTTTAATTGTGTTTTATTGTGATATAAAGATCAATGTCCTATATAGATTATACACAATACGAAATAAATTTAACATAAGAATATTAATTGATAAAATAAGTAATATATTAAAAAAAAAAAATTAAATATTTAAAACTAATTATCTGCTGACAGCGTGTGTTCTCGATTCGTTCAACGAACAATTAATTCACCGTATAAAAGTCGTGGAAACGCGCACGGTAATACCGATCGACTTGTTTTTTTTCAACATTAAAAAAAAAAAAAAAACAATTCTTATGGAATCACAAAATAGACGGAAAATCACGAAATGAGTTCGTGATGATGAATCGATGTTGTGTGTGAATATCGCGGCTCGACACGGCGGTTAGATTTAAATAGTATTCGAATAATATCGTAAAAAAAAACTTATTATTTACAAGACTACACAACGGGGTATGGAATGGAGCCATAAATATGTATACGATTAGCAAGAAGGTGATGAAGGGCATATCACGCGTGTGTTAATTTCGTTTGCACGCGTTAATGACGACGGTCCAATAACGGTTACAAAATAAAAAAAGAAAAATGTAATATCTTATTGAATTGAATGTTTTTTTTTTTTTTATTCACTTATATATTTTACTGTACAGGCGGAAAAATAATACGCCTCGTAATTAATTTTATATATATGTGTGTGAACTTATTAATATGTACAAAAGGGCACATTGAAACGTGAAATTTTCGTCCAGTTCAACGTGTTTTCGTTGAGAGCCGCTGATGCTGTAAAACGGACAAACCGATTTCCGATTACCGATCCTGACCAGAGCATCATCATCAGTCAACTGTCTAATTATTAATCGTCTCTCGAACGAACGAGGATTCTGCGATAGGAATGGAAAGTATCCGTCGTGCAGTCGCCACGCATTATTATTATTATTGTTATTATTATTGTTATTATAATTCGTATAATGTATATATATATAAAAAAAAAACAAACTGCTCGCGCCATTATTATCTGTGGCGCGACGCATCTTTCGAAAAATCGATATTTTAACTTATTGATTATCGGAGGAAAAATAACTATACATATACTCGTACACACACACACATACACACAATAATATTAATAAAATAAAATTGCGTCCGCCTGTCAATACGTATTGTGGATCGGCTTAATTAGTTTCGCGCGCGCTGACGTGGAGAAGCGAATGTATACATATGTACACACATATTATACGATGGGGGGGGAGGAGGAAAAGTAATAAAAAGAAACGATCTGTTATAACGTCGTCGTCGTCGTCGTTTTTTTTTTTTTGTGTAAACTCTCGCAAAGTCCATTAAGAGTTAATGAAAAAGTATTGTAATCTCGTGTGCGCGCGCCCGCGCGTGTATATATGAGAAAAATAACCCGTTTCGGTGCAGTAAACGCGTTATAATAAACGACGACGGTCATCGGATACGTCTATACGATTACGGTTTATTTTTTTATTTTTTTTAAATTAAAGCTTTTTTTTTTTATTATTTCAGTTTTCACGACGGTCGCGCGTGTCACTACAGCGACTCTATATCTCGTCTTTATTACATACAATCGTACAGAGTCGTTGTAATACGTCCGTTGTGAATATTGTTATTGTTATTATTATTATTAGTGTACGTGTAGAATAGCGAAACGAAAAACGACAATTGCGAATAGACGAAAGGACGTGTGCGCCGAGCCGTCTTAAGGTTTGCTAGTGCCCAACATATTTTGGGCCCTTTAAATACATACATTTTGATATATATAGAAGTATACATATACGAGTACTTGTATATATATATACAATATACATACATACGTTTTTAATACATAATTTATTAGGTACCTCTAATTAATATTTTCCTTAAAATAAAATAAAAAATCGAAATGAATAATCGAAATTACGATAACGTAGCTATACCATACATTAAAATAATCTACGTGTTACCGGGCCTTAATTTAAAATATAGGATTAAATTTCCATTGATTCTTATTATTGTATAATTTTTATTTAAAGGTAATTTTAATATTTTTTCGTTCAAGATTTATATTATAAAAATTTAACAAAAAATGTAAAATATTATATTTCGTATATTATGTAATTTATATGAATTTGGGGGGGGGGCCCTTAAAAATTCTTTTTTTTTTTTACAAATTATTTGAATCTCCTTTTTGTTCCTCCGTCCGTAACGTTTAACGTACACCTTCTCCTACACACACACACACAGCTATTCTTTTTCTCACCGATGTACCGACGTGAAAAACGCTGCAAGTGACCAGTTGTTTTTGGTCCATTGTTTGTCCCGATTAACGAATCCGTTTTCGTTTGCCCGTATTTAAATGTTGTCCGTCATCAAAACACGTTTTATATATAGGAAAAAAAACAAACTGAACGCTATTAAACTTTCACATTACACGGCGTATATGGCGATCACGGAATGCGGTCGTTCGGTATTATTGTCGTTAAAAAAAAATGATTAGATTTTCACGAATATGTAAAAAAAATAAGACACCTGCTTACGGCTCTACGGTTTGCATTTCCTCTTTTAATGCGACGATTTATCGTTGTTTTCAAACACAATACCGCAACGTGATTTATCGACTCTTCTCGAATTCGTCCACCGTTTTCAGTACGTTTTATTTTTTAAAAATTATGTATAATATACACAAACCGTATTGCATAATATGCGCGCGCGTACCGTTAAGGTGTATCATCACTGTTTCACTCTGACACTAACGAATTGTTCGTAAACAGTATTTACGCCATGTATTTATTATTATTATTATTATTATTATTAATAATAATTAATAATTCGAATAGCGCGCCGTCGTTATTGCGACGTTAAACGCTTTTACGATTGCGCGATTCGCACAGCGGCACGTCCGATGCGAGATGGCGGGCGAACATTGAAGAAAGCTTTCCCATTCGTTCATTTTAGCCGTGATCCCCGAACGAATTTGTGTTCGTCCCTATCTGTTCGGTTGCTCCGTCGCATTTTAACTCCCGATTGAAGTTGATTTAGATCGCAGTTAAAAAATACATTTGCAACGATCGTTACGGATGAATCCCCGTTACTTCCAAAGACCCGATAATAGTGAAGAATACTCCTTACGGTTTTATAACGTCGGTTCTCGATTGAACAAGTCTTGAAGTATTTTTTTTTTCGTTCTTTTGACGAAAATAAATTTACGTAACTTGTATTGGATTTTGCGAAATGCGGTGTGATGCGAGCGTGTTAAACCGTGGACAATTTTTGTTTTCGATTCGGCTAGGCTTTTAAATACGTATAATAAAATGGAGAAAAAGATTTGGGAAAAAAGTGTTGACAGCAGATGTTTAGGATGTACTAAAGCACACGTACTCGGTACGTCCCCGCGACAATAGTTTTAAACGGTTGCCACATAGAGACATTTCTGTGACATTTCCATGTCGATCGATATTATGTGGAATTCGGTGTCGATAAAGTAATCAATGCTTATTCCATAAATGTAATTAATACTTACGTATACTGTTCGTCGATCGAAAGTATCACTTGTGTGGCGTGAACTCGCCGCTTTTATTTATTTATTTCTTTTACCCCGTTTTCCGTCGGAACGCTCGATAAGAAAAGCGCGTACAGCTATCGACTGTATTCGCGCGAACGTATTGTGCGCGTCGTTAGCACGCGGAACCGCATGCGGTACGGTATAATCACGGCACAGGCGTTATATGACACGCCGAGGGATTATCGTCATCACCACGTGTGATCAATACGTGTGTGCAAGGATCGAACGATCGATAATAATATATAGAAAAAAAAGCGTATTTGCAAAGCGGAGTGTGTTCACTATGATAGACGTTTCGTTCAGACCAATAGTTCCCGAATTGGTTATCCGTGGACTTATCTCCTGGAAGGGGCGGCGGCGGTGATCCGTAATGTCAAAATTTTAATTCACCTTAATTTTTTAATTTAACAGGAAAATTTTAAAACTCAAAGAATCTGCTACTTAATTTATTTTAAATAACATTCCACGACTGGTTGGTAACTGTGATTTATTTCTGTTTTTTTTTTTTGTTATATTCAATGCGAATTTACCAAATCAAAATGTCCAATATCGCCTTAAGAATGTAACGCGTTCCGTTCCCACTCGTTCTAATGGAAATAATTTGAGATGGTACGCTTTCGAAATATGAAAAAAAAAAAAAAACTGAAGATTCCGCTCTGTCCTCCTGCCCAATTCGAGCACTTGTGCGGTCTGCGTGCGCCACACAATACAATATGAATATCACCACAAACAGAAATCTTTGTTAACATCGCGTTTCGCGAGAAATATATTACGCGTACGCGCGCATAAATTACAATATATTATACACGCATTCGAAAATAATAATTCGTGTGTGTATTATGTAAAAAAAAAAAAAAAAATCACTGTCGAACCGTTAATCACTTTCGAACCGCGTTAAAACGGAGTTTTAATCGTCAGATTCAATTCACAGCGGTTCTTTTTTACGTTCACACCAGCATTTTACGGGGGAAGGGAAAAAAACCATCAAAAATATTCATAGCACACACACACACACACGGCGTTACGTATAGTTTATGTACATTAATATTATTTATAAATCTGCCGCGAAAGAGAACTTTTCATCGCACGCCGATGCGCGTGTAGGTTATAACTTCTTCTCCTCCTGCGTGCGGTGGAGGGAAGTGTATGATAATATATATATAAAAAAAAATATATCTCGTTATTTGGCCGTAACTATAATATTATATAATCTACTTAATCGGGATAGTTTGTATATTTACACTTGGCGTCGCGGCCAATGGATAAAATATGGTAATTTCTCGTACACGTAATGTTCGTATTAATACGAACAAACGGTTTTTTTCTTCTTTTTTTTTATAATATACGCGTTATCGTCCCGTTTGCAAACAGTTTAGAACGCAGTGTTTTTTTTTTTTTTTTTTAATATCGTGTGCCCGCGCAGTCTCGGGACATGATTCGAAAGGAATACGTGATCAATTTCAATAGTAGTATATCGCGTATAGTTAACATCATCCGTCCGACACGTCCGTTATGCCGCACAAGTCCGTTTCGATTCGTCTTCGAGTTTCGGCACGGGGGCGCGATAAATTATTATTCGTAATGTTTTCTCGGACCGCCGTCGTTTTAAGTCGTATTTGACTACAATTAATATTATACTATAATAATACTATAAAATTAATATTATATCGCGGTCGAAATAAACTTCGATAACGCGGGGGGGGGTTTTTTTTTTATCGTTTTACTTAAATTTCACACGTCACGTGTTATTATTTTATTACGAAAACCGCACACGGCCGCCAAGACGTTCTCGTATTATTCGTATCGTGCGCTGCCTATCGAAATCGTTCGTTCGTCCGACGTCTTTATTATTATCACCATCGAAGTCAGATTTTTTTTTTTTTTTTTTAATGAACATTTACGTGGTCATCGGCGGCATTCGAAGATTTTATTATTATTGTTACTTTTAATGCGTGTTTAGACATTAGCAATACATATAAATCACAATGAATATAATCGGGGTGTCTTGTCGTTGGTATCGAGCAGTGAACTCGAAATGATATTGCGCGTATACAATATCGGTCGTCATTTCGAAAATTCGCCCGAAACCGAGAATGTTTTCCGAACGATTGCGCCGTGGAGGGGACCGTGTTACTATTTTGACGTTCCTATGTCGACTAAATTCAGTAGTCACGACACACGTGCGTACACATCTGCACACGTAGTGTAGATATATTTCGACTTCTTTTTATTTTTTTTTTGCAAAAATTCAAGTTGTGTAGACACGTAAAAAAAGTTCCGGAGGACAATTAAAATCTCATTGGTGCATTTTTCAAAGAGTTGTTTAGATTTTATTAGATCGGCCGAAGGCTCTTATTTCATGACGATTGCGCCGGTGCGGCGGACGCTTTCGGAATACGCGCAGAGCGGAGCGATTTCTAATAGACGCGCGGCGGCGGTGTCATGCGACAAACGTGTATCACACGCGTATGACGATTTGATGAGATCTTTGTTCGATTTCACGGCCGTCTCTTTAAAATCAAATAATATCGTACACGGCGTTATTTGATTGTAACATTTTCGTTCTTTTCGCCTCGATTACAACAATAATTCCGCGCTGCAGCTGCGGGCGATAATTTATACGAGTATCGAAAAATCAAAAAAAAAAAAAAAAACCGGTTTCTCTACACACGCGCTGGGCCCGCGCGCCTTTGGTCCGTCGTATTTCCGTTGCGGCGCGGCTCGTGACACTGAAATACGAGTCGACGGGTCGGCGGAGGACACGCGACTCTCCCGTTCACGCACCCGCCCTGCAGCGCGAGCTCAGCGGTAAACACGCACGACGATCATCATACACGTATTCATAGATTTTATTCATCCGTCACCAAGCCTTTATATTATCATCATTATCATTATTATTATTATCATCATTATTATTATTATAATTATTGGATTCGGAGAGGAACGAAGAATGTATTGGGTTTACAATAATGTGTTTTTTTTTCCATATGACTGTACCTCGATAATACTAACGGAAGGAATGCTCCGATCATTACTACAGTCATATACAAGGTTTCCGGTAACAAATTGCATATTTAGTTGGTAAATTAGAGAGGGAGAGAGAGAGAGAGGTCGTTTTTCCGGTTTTTTTCAAAAGCATCTGAAAAAGAAAAAGCTCAACAACTATGTCGAAATATTACATAAATATGAGGTAAAAACGCAATTTCGTCGAAATCCATTACACTTCGATTCCTCCGTAATTTTGAAACTGATTGATTACAATAACTTGAAATATTTTCCAAACACACTTTATCGTATATAACACACACGCGCGGTGTCTTTGGCCGCGATAAGAATCTATGAAAATTTTACCAAATACATAACTTGTGTACCTGTATATCAGCGTTAAAACGTTTACGAAAATGTCTATATAGCTACCCGCTTAGCTATACTTTATCCACTGCTACTAAATAACATACTGTAAAGACAATTGTCAATTATGACGTATTCTGTACGCGACATATTATTATAATAATAATAACAAATAATATTACACACCCGGAGTTCGGCTCGGAATCGTTGAATCCATCCAACGCAATTTATTTATACCGTAAATAACGAAACTCTAAAATCTTAAAATACCAAAAGGATTCATTTACAAGCGACACGCCGCGGCGCTCGTTACTTTTTATTATTATTATTATTTATTTGTATTTTCATTACGATTATTTTCTCGGAATCGTTCGTCTCATTTTCCGGAGCAAACACGAGAGACGCCGTCGGTCGGCGTGTCGTGCGTCTGCACACAACGCACCTGTATAATAACATTACGTTTCGTGTATTATAATGATAATAATAATAATAATAATAATAATAATACGTGTACGTACGGTACACGATAGATCTCATTCGGCCGGTCCCCGAAGAGTATTTTTCTCTCCGTATTTATTCGATAGTAATTTCTAAACGAATCGTACGCAGTCACCGCGGTCGTTGTGGCGACCTATATGATGTATATAACCGACAGATGGGAATCGAATATTAATTAAGTTAATGGAACTCGCGATGGTTTCGACTGAAAGCGAGATACCGTCAAAATGGTTATTACTATTATTATTATATATATATTGTTATTCGTATACGGATTATCGACGAAAATTTTCGGGAGATTTGTATTGCATATTATTATTTACACGATGTATCTATCTGAGACGGTGTAACAAAACGCCTGCAACAATCGTCCGTCTACGGAGACGAAATACGAAAAAAAAATTATTATTATTATTATTATTCCAGTGTGTAACGCAAAAGTGGGCTTAAAACACGTAGCTTAAACAATTTTTAACTTGAAATTCCGGGGCTGGTTGCACGAAGGGCATTTTCGAAAGAAACGCGTTTTCACATAAACGTAAAGTTTCAAATTTGCGTCCCACAATTTGGTATTGCCGCCACATAATTATAAAATTTGTGTCGAACGTAAGACCGTATCTCAGAGACAATAATCGTGTCGTCGTTTCGTTTCGTTTCTCTTTGCGTCAATGAAGCTGTTGTAAATAATTGTGATTGGTAAATTATAATAATAAATCCTATCGCGGCGAAGGTGAAATATTTTCGACTGCACTCTTTTAGTCGATTTCTTTTTTTTTCATTTTCGATAATTAGGCACACGGTTATTACTTATTATTATTATTATTATTATTATTATATAATACAGTAATATATAAGGAAAAAACTATGTTTTTTTTTATATTAATTGTTTACGGTTTATCACATTATTAAACGTTTGAATATATATATATATAAATGTTCATCATACGTATTTATACGTCGTACATGTCGTAAACATACTCGTATGTAGAAGAAAATAGGAATACGAGCGCGTATATACGCGCATTATAATATTTGTGTATAAATCATATTGTACTATTTCCAGAGAGACAAATAACGATAATTATAAAAACGTATATTATTTTCAAAAAAAAGAAAATGTTTACGTTCACAACACATTACGTTGGATCGTTTGATTGTATAACTGTAGCTAACAGATTATAAAAATGTGTCATTCTGTCTATCGCGGATTGTAATTTCATGGTGTTTCGGAGAAGACACGAATTAAAGTATGCAGTAAATCGGCCAAAAATCGAAGCAAAATACGACATTTTTTTTTTAAACATTTTCAATATCGACGTGTTTCGATTTAATAATTATATTGTGTTCACATTCACTTTGTCTGCGGTCGTCAGACATTCGATCGTTGAATTTACCGATTGACCTTTTGTACACGCCTCTGACGATTATTCATTTGTATTTTCCTCCTCGGCTCGGCAATCGTTTCGAAGTACGTGCAAGTAAACTTGTGACATCACTTATCCCCCGATAAAATGGAGATGCGAGTTCATTCCTTCGCCGCGAAGTCAATATTCTAATGCGTAACATCGTTTTTATTTGATTATTAAAAATTTAACGTTCGGGATAAACTCCGAATGAACCGGCTGGAATGGATTTCGATGCGGTTTACATTGTTGGATAGACAATTAACCGAGGAAGGCTTTTATGTACAATTCGTCGATATTAATATCATTGATTAATATAATTTCTGTATCTTTGATACGGCGCTCACGTGTTGTGCGCTCCCGCCGTCTGGCGTTCCAACTCCCTGCTTGTGCCACCGCTATTCGGTATCAATCGTAGGCTAATATTATTTTCATTATTTGACAATCCGTCGGTCAAACAGTTCCCCCTTCAATGTGTTACGTAGTTTGCATCGCTGTTTATAATAATAACAATTACACATAGGATTCTCACGGGCCATATAAAATTGTGTATCACTCCATCCCGAATATAAAAGTTTCTCGTGTTTAATTCGGCACTGTGTGTTATAATTATATATCACTTTACAGCCGGCGGCGACTGTTGAGAGTGGTCGCGTACAGAATTTTCCACGCTAAATTTGACGAACCCTCACGCGGTGCTCCATATCGTCAATTATGCAATAAATCTATTTCCGTATTAAAATACTATTTCCAAACAATAAACCTTGGTTAAGAGTCATTATTTAATAAAGAATTACACGATTAGTTATGTCGATAACACAAATCTGTGATACCACAGTGACCCACACTGAGTCACGGTGTCGCTTAGCTACGGGACACCGATTCAACTCATTCAGTACACCTGAAAAAGTCAACTCTTCGAGACGACTCAATCACGAACTACCCATCCCTACTTCTGTGTGAAAGGTTGTGGCATGCTGTTGTACGGACTGCGTAATCGTTTTCGGTAAAACGTCTTTCATCGATTTCGATCGTTGTTTATTATTGGTTGATTCGTGGTCGGTTTAATCATTTGAAGGCGTAATAACTTTTGATCAGGTGCTTGGATTTTGGACTTATTGATTGCGCATTGTATGATTGTAGGTTATTATTAACGTACTGTTTTCATTTTTTAAAATTCCTAGACGAAAGTCAAACGAATTGATCGATCTCAGCGTGACGGCAAAGGAATGCGTGTAGTAGTTCGTAGAGTACAACAGTCAAATAATGATGATGATGTTGACGATAGAGGTTCATGGTCGAGCAATGATTATTCTGCTACGCGCTGTGATTTAATAGTGGATCACAAAAATAACCCTGAGGTATTTTTAGAAAAAATAAAGTTTTTTATTACAAATGTTTTTTTTAACTCGATTTCCCATTAAATTAGCACTTGGAGCGACTGTAAATAAAGCACAGGGACAAACACTTAACGTTGCCGGAATTGAACTAAGCGTCCAATGTTTTTCTCACGGTCGTTGCTCGGTCACGCGTGACATCCAAATTTAATTTGTAAATTTTTGCCCTCGCCGATTCGGAAAAAGTTCACAACGTTGTTAACAAAGACATTTTTTAAGTCTTTGAATTATCAAAATACTGGCACAATTTATGCCTTTTGTTCAATCCATAGTTATACCTACAACATTTCCGTACACGAACGTCAATTTTAGCGCTTCGTAAATTAAATCTATTAAAAGAAAAAAATTTGCAATAAGCATCAATTTTTCTATTGATACATATATATATATATATATATATATATATATATATATTCGGTATGGTTGATAACATGAAGAAATTACAATTTATTTTATAATTTCAAGTACTTTATAATTGTTTTACTTTAAAATAGCTCTTTATTAAATATATTGAGCTTCATATGTATAGCGTGATTTTTTAAGCACGCTCATTGCTCACACCACTTTTAACTATTTATAATATAAATTTGAATTTTTTTTTTATATTAATTAATTTTTATGCTATTTTTTTATCTTTGTGATATTTTAGATATTAGTTTTCTTAAATGGCGTCCAATACTTATAACTCTATTGGTATTACGAAACAAATATTCTCATTCAAATATTAAATTTTACATGACATATACTTCAAATACATACATTAATTTTTCAGGGTATTAAAAGTGGGGTGAACATGTTTGAAAATCATTTTGTATACAAATATACATTGTACATAATATAATGATATTATATGAAACGTTTAAAACTATATAGGGACTTACATAACTAATGGCTTAAAACTATTACTTATTAGTCACCTAGGTAATTTTTTTGTCATAACTTATAATTAATCAATACAATAATATAAAATATAATTTAATTTCGTTTAATTCAGAACGAAGGAAACGAACACCTAACAATGGAACTACTAATTGAGAACAAGAACACGCAAAAAAAGTAATATAAAATACATACTAACGATTCGATATTTTTCTAATCCGATAAGTAAATTTTCGTGTACTTAATAAAGTATACTCTATTCCAAATAGTCTGGAAAAATGTACGACGAGACTGCGTCCGTTTTCGCGCAGGTATGTCATGTGATATGCCCGTGATGAGCGCTGTTGACGATGATCCGGGTGCCGATAACTATAGCCAATGTAGCGCACCTGCCTGCACGATTTTTTTCAGACTTATTTTGAATAGAGTATAGAAAAAAGTTTACATTAAATAAAAAAAAAAAAATTCAATGTAATCTTCAAAACTATTCTACGTTGCACCTCAATCACACGTTTATACGTGCGCGTACCTTCAAGATTTATATAACAATTATTAAGAGCTGAAGTTAAAAATTAATAACTGAAGGAAGAGATTATTTCCCGTTGTTGAAGGGAGTTTCCTGACTTTCTGTATATATCGTTACAATGTAATCGATTATTGTAAATTACGTCTATATGATAAACAATGAGTATTTGAAAGTAAAATTAGATTCCGGTATTGATACCATTTGAAAAAAACACACGATATCTATATTAGTAAATAAATATATAGAATAGCGAACAGAAATAAATAAAAACATGAATTCAGCCAATAAAAAGCTGTAAAATTCTTTCGTCTGGAAAGTAAAATAGATCCATTATTCCTGTTTTTGCAATTAATTATGGTTCAGAAAAAGTTATTTCTAATACATTTTATATTATAGGAGTGCTATATGCTTTCCAAATTATGATATATCCATAGTACATGATGTTGCAAAATTATTGAACATGAAAATTGTGAATTATACAGATTTGAAATGGGATTTATGTTGGTGTAAAGTACCACTGAATTATGAGAAATCTAAAAATTTGAAAAAATACCAAGTGAGCCATGAAAATCAAACTCTCGGATTAATGCTACAATAGCACACTCGCCGTTCTATGAACTAATCATATTCAAATATTAACTCCAAATACTTCCATGAATGTCCTCACGGCACCCAGTTTTTCATTTTTCGTCTGAAGAGGGGATGTATTGTATTTAAATGTTACGTTTTCAATAATTTTACAATGTTTTTTTTCATAAATACCTACATGTTTTTTAAAATTGTTTTCGTTCAAAATTGCGCATGGGCGAAGCCAGGTGATTCAGTTAGTTTATTATAAACACTTTCTACGTAATACCACAGAATAAAAAAAAAGTGTAAATGATTACGAAATATTTAATCTATGATAAGATATTACTATAAATCCAAAAAAAAATAAATCTAATTTATTTTTAAAAATAAATTGTCCTCTTTTATAAAACTGCCTAATTTTGGTAATCATAAATCAAGATAATTCTTTTTAGAAAACAAATCATTTTCCGGGCATGTCAGAGATTTGTCAAAAAGTTGAACTGGCACGGAATATTATCAAAATAGCAAATTATTTTCCAAACAGTTATGATTTTTTCCCCAAGACATGGAATTTACCGTCAGAGTATGTATATTATTATTATTATTATTATTATTAAAATCAACTCATTTAATAAAATTGCTTGTATTTCAGTTACTTTTCACTAGAAGCCTACCAAAATAAACATACAAATTTAACATTTATTTTAAAGCCAAGGTCAGGTAGTCAAGGCTCTGGCATATTTTTAACAAAATCTTTAAAAAACATTAATAAATTCGAAAAAATTATTTGTCAGCTATATATCTCCAACGTAAATATTAAAAAGAATTGAAATTTCGTATGAAGAAAATACATAAATTAACTACTTATTCTATTATTTTAGCCATTATTGATAGATGGCTATAAATTTGATATGCGGATGTACATTTTAATATCATCATTGGAACCACTTAAGATATACGTTTATAATGATGGTCTTGTCAGGTAAAAATTAAATTATAATACATTTAATCACTAAATGTTTAGAAAACGATATTATTATTAATATTAGATGTGGTTAAGATACTGTTGCTGTTTCAATAAAAACATATATTAAATTATTGATTGCAATATAATACATTAAAAAGTACCAAAAAATGTAATTAAAAAATTTAAGATTACTAAAAAAAATAACAAAGTTTTGTGATAATTTTTTTTTTATTTCAAAATGTACTTTAAAAATTAAATAATCATTTGACATTTATTATCATTTTTTCTTTTCTTATAATTTCAAAATGTTTCACTAAAATTGTTGGTTGTTAAAATATAAATTTTAATTATCTTATTGTGAATTTGATGGCTCAGATACTTGTTTCGTATATTTGATTGAATATAGAACTCTAAAAATTCCATTTATTTTACCTTAAATATATTTTTAAACAGTCCAATGATTTCTCTTGTTATAAGTTGAATCTAAAACAAATGTGACATAACATAACAAATTATTTTTAAGAAAATTAAGTGTTAAAAAAAATTAATAAATTTAATTTTCTTTTGGTCAAAGCATTAACTTATTTTTAAAATTAACAAAATCATTACTACCTTATAAAGGAGTTTCTCGATATCTGCATAGTAAAATATAATGGAATCAGATTTTCTCCATTTCGTTTTATTGTTTTTACTCTTAATATTTATGTAAAACTCATATTTTCATTAATTGTTATTAATTATATCAATTTTTATTTTATGACGAAGTCATTCTAAAAACCCAACCTATCATCATCGAAAACAATTATTAATGGTTATTCGTTTAAATAAATATTCAAAGGCCCTCCTGATTTTATAATCGTCAGTTTGTGGTGGTCATAGTTTAGTAGTATATTCATTTAATGCCTGTAATATTTTAAAAATATACATTTTGAAATAAAAATAGATATTTTAAACCAACTCTTTTTGCGTTTTCCCAATTTGTAAAACCTTCGAACTCTTAATTTACCAAATATATTTCCAGTTGTTGCAAATATCAATCAAAACTTCCAAAATATTTCTTCTTTTACACTGAATAAACCATTGATGTTAGAGCTTTAATTTTTTTAATTTTTATTTTATTCCAATACTGATATTGTATAATTCATTTGGTGGAACCCATGATTTTGGTTTGTCAGAAGCAAAATTATTGAATTAAATGCTTAAGTAAAAACAAATATCTATTATAAATTACAAAGCATTTATTTTACTAATATTGAGGTTCCTACAGAGTAACTGAGTCATTACTCATTTACTTGGTTTTAAGGCAAATTTTATGTTGGCATAATTATAGAACTTCTCGAATACTGCAATTTAATTTGTTTTCTAGATTAGGAACGTATCCTTATATGAAACCCGCAGAAGAAAATTTGAACAACATATATATGCACCTAACTAATTATTCGATTAACAAATACAGTGAAATGTATGTTGATAATGACATGTTTGGCAGTAAACGGTAAGACACGAAATTCTTGAAGTTACCTACAGTTTAAAAAAAAAATATTTTTGAATTTAGTCGAATATCAAGACTAAAAGAATTGTTAATCAAGAAAAGTTATGATGTGAAAAAAATATGGGAAGAAATCGATGACAT
This sequence comes from Chaetogeoica ovagalla, assembly GCA_032441825.1. Lineage (NCBI taxonomy): Eukaryota > Metazoa > Arthropoda > Insecta > Hemiptera > Aphididae > Chaetogeoica > Chaetogeoica ovagalla. The sequence continues at coordinate 717,053 of CM063743.1, read as the reverse complement.
CATAATTAAAACCGTAATATTAGCCTATCCGTCTGCTAATAGAAATTACAAAACCTATTTCTCCGGTCATAAATATACGTCAGCGTGTTTCGAGATTCTTGGATTTGACATACTTTTAGATGAAAACGTCAAACCACATTTGTTGGAAGTCAGATATTCTTAGACTTTGATTTATCATATATATTATACCTACATTTTTAGTGATATGTAAACTTATATTGTGTTAGGTTAATCGTTCGCCGGATATGCATACAGACACTATGATTGATAAAAAATTAAAACAAGAATTATTGACAGACACATTTAAACTATTGCGGTTGGATACGACTTTAAAAGAATTTGTTTCTAGAGAGGAAAAATGGAAATTTCAACAATTGGCTCTGAATGGTGGCAAAACAGACATTTAGTAATTTCAACTGTTCCTTTTCGCGTTTAGATTTAAAAAAAAATGCTAAAATGCGTTATAAAAAATAAATATGGTAATATGGTAACACATTTCGACAGAGAATGTTATGTGAACATTTACTCAGTGTTTAAATAAAGGAAAAATTATTTGAGGAACTTATAAGTATATAACAATTTTACGTTCTAAAAGACTCGAAATGTGTTGTAAACTCGTGGAAGGTTTTGCTCCCTTCCAACACTTTTGCAACAAAAGAAGCTATAATTTTCATAACACGACCAATAATAATACGTTTTTATTAAAATATGTATATATATATATACATTACATTTTAATTTGTCTAATTTTCATAAACGACAATAATATAAATGATTTGCAAAATCTTGCTTTAATCTTATTTTAGACAATTTACTATTCGTTTTAATTCCTTTTACACTTAATATAAACATATTATATTAATATTTTACACCTTAATTAACTAATTAACATATATATAAAGACGAACTAAATACAGAGATCATTCGGAAGCGTTATTGAAAATATTTTCTGGTTAAAAAAAATATCTATATAAAAAATTTAAATATCTAAACATCGTGATTTTATTTTAAGACAATATTTTGCTATAATTCTTTGAAATGCTCTAAAAAATATTCTTTTTTCGAATTTAGTAACATAAGCTTAAACTCTAAACTCAATCGAAATGTGTTGCATTTTTTTTTTGTGTCTACCTGATTTTAATAAATTATCTGTTTAAAGTACAAAGACAGTTATATAGAGAGTTTTAAATGTCTTGAAATATACCAAGTAAAAAACACGCTTAAATTATACTTTCTTCATATACTTTTTGCCTATTTTCCGCACAAGTAGGGTCTGTTGTTCTTATTTTTCTATATCTCTATTAACTATTTTTAACCACTTTTTCTTTCGTCTACTATTGTTTTGACTTTCTTCTACAACTAACTCATTTAATTTCTTGACTAATTTGTTTTCGTTTCTTCTCTCAATATTTCTAAACAATCTCAGACTATTCTTTCTCATTTTTCAATTTTAGATTTATAACCTATTATTATTGTAGTAACATCTATGTTAATTACTTTACTTAATTAAACAGGAAGTATACTCAATGTGGAAAATTGTATAGTAATAAAAACGTTCGATTTCCTCGAGCTACAATAATAAAAAACACACATTTTTGGCTTGTAAATAAAACGATAAGAAAAATTAGATTTTCTAATTTTACTCTTATTTTATCTGAAGTCCAGACTTCGAAAAGTAATTTCATTTATTAATTATGTAACTTCAGTTTTATGAAATCTGTACAAATACAAATAAAGAGCATTTCGATGACATAATGAATTGTTATTATCATTTACTTAAAATCAATGGTGTATAAGTAACAATGCAATAACTGCAGTTTTTACGAATACAATATTTAGCAGGCAAAGGAATTCGGTTATTAAAGACCGTTTAGAACAACAAAATCAAATTTGGGAAAGTGAAAATATGGGAAACTACAGATTAGTGTTTTCGGAGGAGAGAAATATGCGTTCATACGAACAATTTTTTTACCGGAATGAATAAAATACACGTTATGGGAACAATCTGAACACTCAACAACAACAAGTTCGAAAAAAAAATTAAATTATCATTATTTCATTGAAAATTAATCTGTATTATAATAGTACTTGTAATATCCCCTTTTCATATTAATAATAAAATAAAAGATTAATCTTAATAATAGATTAATCAGGTGGATTTTATTTTAACGAAAATTTCAATTAGATATTAGACATAAGGCGGGTAAAGATATCATAACAGATACACTAACTCGTTATCCTACCACTGAGAGAGTTGTTGTTTCCGGGGAATCAAGAAGAAATATCATTGCTAAAATTATTAAAATCAAATACAGTCCAAAATTCACGAAAAAAATAAACAAATTAAATTAATTTCAAAATAACGATTTTGATTGTCTTCATTGAAATAAAAAGTTTAAATGAACCCAAAAATATATATAAACCACATGATTAAAAATGAAAATCCTAGAGAAAACTAATAATAATGTATGGAAAGTAACGATACAAAAAGTAGAGAGAGTGTATAGTATATTTTTGCCCTATTTGATTCATTTTCAAAATACGTTAAATTATACTCAAATAAAAAGGCAAATACAACAACTATTCTAAATCAATTAAATAAACAATTTGTGCTAAACGAATGATTACTACAATTTATATTTACAGACAATGGTACACAGTTTAGGCATAATAAATGGGTACAGGGCTTCAAGATTTAGATATAAAAACACTATATAAAGCAATATATATATATATATATATATATTCCTCAAGGAAATCCAGTGAAGAAAACGAATAGAGAAATAAGACGGATTTTGAGAACTGCCACGATAGACATACTCGTTGTTGCTATTATTTAGAACAGACAGAAAATTGGCTAAATCACAGTATATCAGAGAGTACAAATCGAATACCTTGGGAAGTTTTTAAAGGGAAAAGACCTGTAAGACCAATAAGAGATTTAATTGAGTTTCCTAAGAGTGTTGAGGAAACAGATATCTTGACGATTGCGAGGAAAACATTAATAAACAAAGCACAATAGGAGAAATTTAGAGCCGATAAGAATAAACAATTTATTAAATACAAGATAGAACAATTGGTACTAGTACGAGCACAATCCTATTCGTCTAGTATTGATAAAGAAATGAAACAGTTTTTTTTATTGTATAATGGCCCTTACGAAATAGTTAAAATAATAGGAACATATGTAATATGTAATAAGAAATCGTCTCCTTTCAGGAGGAAAAAACATTAACAAACGTCAAGAACCTCAGACCGTATTACCGCCAAGTCGACAGAACAGACTATGGCACAAGAAAAGAGGGATTCAGTGTGAACGAAATCATAACCAAGTTGGTTGCCATGATAACGGAGTTATTGGGGAAACGGTCATGTGAAGACGAATTATTGGCCATGGATCGGGGAGAGGACGACGAGCCAATCGCAACAAAAATTCCCATCACAGAACAATTACGAAGAGAAAAACTCTAGGAAAAAAAAACTGAAAGCAGAAAAAGAAAAAAAAAAATAAGTATATTTAACCAAGCAATAGGTACGTTTGACACATCAGTGTAACATACCCTTCTCCCTTCACCATCTGGTGGCGAGAGTTTTGTTTATTTTTACGAGGTCTCGGGGGAGGGAGGAGAACTCTATCTCGGTGTGTGAAATTCACATATGAGTACAAGGCCGGAATTATGAGGGAGCATGGCCTCGGGCCGACCAATGACCAATTAATTGTGAGCTCTTTCGTACGAGAAGACTCAATTTTTGAATAAACACTATAGCCTCGTTCAGACGATACTTTTCCCGTATACGGTATATAACAGGGGTCTCCAACCTTTTTTTACGGCGGGCCAAATTTGAGATACACTGGCATCGCGGGCCAACATTTTTAGAGGAATAGAGAGGTTATGCAATTGAAGAATACATTAAGATTTATATAGAAAAATGTATGTTTATTCAAATAATTTTTTTATTTTTGTAATTTAAAATTGTTTTAAGTTACTTAATGAGACGTTTGAAACTGCTTGTCTTTTAAAATGTCTTGATAATTTGCATCCAACTTTGTGGCTCCAATTAGCAGCGTCGCTTGTAAATGTTCATGACTTAAATTAGTTCTGTACTTGGATTTGACGTATTTAATTTTTGAAAACGTCTGCTCACATAAGTATGTGGAGCTAAATATTGACATCATTTCACGCGCATGTTTTTTGAGACTTGGAAATGACTCCTCTGGCAACATGGCGTAAAATTGTTGGAGACTAGTTTCCTTGAAGTAGTCTTTGAAATTATTGTTTGATATCAGCTCGATAACTTCAAGCTGAAACTCTGTTGGTAAAGTTTCTATTTTTATGGCAAATGGATTTTCAAAAATTCGAATACGATCTTCTGCACTTTCGAAATCTCTGAACCTGGTCTGGAACTGTTCTTTCAAATAGGCGAGAATTCTAACAGCAAAATCGATAAGGAATTCTTCATTATTTTCAAGTTTGAATTTGTCGCATGTTGGAAAATGGGCAAGATTTTTTTCTATTAGTTGATTTGTGAATAGAGTTAGTTTTAATTTAAAAGCTTTGATGTAGGAATATGCATTTGAAATTAACGAGTTTGCTCCTTGCAGCTTTAAATTTAACTCATTCAGGAGCTGAGTTATATCAACGAGAAAAGCTAGTTTCCATAACCATGACAAATCAGCCAACTCAGTTACAACGCGGTTTTTTTCTGTCATAAATATGTCGATTTTTGAACGGAGATAAAAAAATCTTTTCAAGACATGACCTCGGCTGAGCCAACGAACTTCACAATGATAGGGAATATCTCAGTATTCACTTTCTATTTCAGCGAGAAAGTTCTTAAACTGACGGTGACTGAGAGCACTTTTTCGAATATAATTTATATTCTGCACAACAACATTCATAATTTCAGATATTGGGGCATTTTTCCCACAAAAAGCTTGCTGGTGTATAATGCAGTGAGTAGCTATTGGTTCTGTTGCTCCAGTCTCCAATACAGCTTTACAAACGTTTCCAACCAAACCTTTATGTGTTCCACACATGTTTCGTCCTCCATCAGTAGTTATGCCTTTTAAAATTTTAAAATCGAGACCCAAAGCAAAAATAGATTCTTTTACCTTCAGAAAAATGTCATTACCAGTACATGTATCTTGCATTGAGTGGACGGCGGCCAATTCTTCTGTTATTTTGAAAGATTCATCGACTCCGCGGGCAAATAGAAGCACCTGTGCGGAGTCCGAATAGTCGGTAGATTCATCCAAGGCAATTGAAAAATATTTAAAATATTTAGCACTATCTTTTAACTGACGAAAAATATCATTTCCGAGATCTGTGGTACGTAGCGCAATTGTATTCGCTAACAAGCTAACACCAGTGAATAAATTCATTTTATCGGGACAAATCTCTTCAACTGCCTTCAAAATGCACTCCTTTACAATTTCACCATCAGTAAAAGGTTTTCCGGCTATCGCCAGAGTAGGGGCTACTTAAAAACTTGCTTTTACAAGAGACTCATTTTGACGTGACCGTCTTGTAAAAATTGATTGTTGAGCTTGTAAATTTTGTTTTAAGATTTCAAACTTATCTGATCGTAGTTTACCAGACAGCTCGTTATATGTAGATGCGTGCTTAGTTTCAAAATGTCTACGAATATTATATTCTTTTCAAACAAAAACCTTTTCCTTGCAAATAACGCATAAAGCAAAATTATTTTGTTCGATGAAGAAGTAGTCATTATTCCACTTTTCGTTGAAAACACGGCACTCTATATCGACTTTCCGCCTTTTACTTATACTCATATTTAATACCAAATACAGCACAGAGCACAACATTCGATAAGAAACGACACTAAACTGCGATAATTATAAAAACCAATTCAATATTATATACTCACTATATTACAGTGCACAGAAAAACCCGGTCGATTACACACACACGTTCGATAGCGTTATTATTATTACGGAAAAAGTCGATCATTAACTCTTATCTCTTATTGTGTAACTGTCGAGTACAATACAAGTCAGAAAAGTGTGATTGAATATAAATCAATAAATTAAAAACAATGAAAACTAATTTTCAAAATATTAATTAGCTTGGCGGGCCGTAGGTTGGAGACCCCTTGTATATGATATCGAATAGTGTTGAGAATCATGTTGCGTTCACACTTGGCCCACGCGATAAAATCCCGAATTCGTGAAATGTGTTTTCCTGTATAACTCGTCACTACGGTAAATAATCCCGAATGTACTTTGATTTTGTAGTGTAATTCCTTTTAAAGGTAATATTGCGATATCCAGCGATATTGGATTGAGCTAGGGTGTTTTTAAATAGTTAGAGACTATTGAAATACGCATATTTTTGCGATTTTCAAATGTTTAACTCTTTTATTGTGCGCACGCGCAAAACAACTTGCTTTTTTTTCTACTTTCAATAACAGATTTGGATTCACTAGAATTTTTATGTCAATTTAATCCTCTTTACTATAGCTCTAAAACCAAAATTGAATTAATGACAACGGATTAATGTTTCAATTGTAATTATTGAATTTTTCAACAATCATTCTAGGATTTTATGAATTATCATGCAATTCCCGCTTGGGGTATCCTTCACAGGATAACGGGTGTGACATTCCCGCGGACCTCAGTCAGGTGGTGGTGTAGCCTGAAGGATGCTTAGGATCGTCTCAGGTAAGTAGGTGTACACTAAGATCGTGACACTGAAGCACCACCACCACCACCCGTTGGGTCCCCCATTAATGGGGGTTGACGTTGTGCCAACCACCCAACTCGTAAAACCAAAACAGGTTCCGAAACAAAACAAACCTCAGCCTCGGATAAACAGTAAAAATTTGGAAAAGTTGAGTTTAGGAACTTGGAACATGCGCACGTTATATGCTACGGGTGCTTTGACGACAGTCGTTTCATCAATAGAAACGTACAGATTAGATATAGTGGCCATTCAAGAACTGAGATGGACAGGATCAGGAAGTATAAGGTCAAATAACCATACAGTGTTTTACAGTTGTGGCACAAATCACGAAGCTGGAGTAGGCTTCATAATCAAGAATGATATACTCCCATATGTTAAGAATTTTATAGCGCACAATGACAGACTGTGCTACATACAAGTCGAATGTAAATGGTTAAACATGATATTAGTAAACGGTTATGCACCAACAGAGGAAAAAGGAAATCAAATTAAGGAAAAATATATATATAAGATACCATATATGAATGCACACCGAAAAGAATACCGAAAATACTAATGGGAGATTTCAATGCAAAGATCGGGAAAGAGAGAGTTTTTGAACCTACAATCAGCCAAGAAAGCCTACATCAAGTATCCAATGACAACGGGATAAGACTCATTACATACAGAAGCCTAGAGATAAAACAAAATTGAACGTAGAAAACATGAAGAAGGAGAGCATCGTAAGAAAATACAAACAAATAATGATGACTAAGTTAAACACTGTAGAACAGTCACAAGACATTCAAAAGAAATGGGAAAATCTAAGAACCATTATATTAAAACAACAACGGAAGAAACAATTTGACTAGAACCCAGAAGAAGACAAAATAAATGGTTCAATGATAACTGTAAGAAGGCGATAGAAGACAGGGATAAAGCAAGAATCGAAGTATTGAGATCTAACACCGAAAAAAAAAGGCAAATATTGGCACAAAAACAGAGAGCATGCAAACAGATAATTAGAAGGGAAAAAGAATCTGGGAAGAACAAAAAATAAAAACCATTGAAAAGGAATACCTGAATGCCCGCACCTTTTTTGGGATAACAAATGAACTAACAAAAAAACGTAAACCAAAAACCATGATAATGAAGGATAGCAATAACGTACAGATCATAGAAGAAAAAAAGATTGCGGAAGAATTCAGAAAGACGTTTAAACAGCTATTAGGAAAAACAGTGGATACAACCGAAGAGAGTATAACATACCTAACTGCAGAACCAGAGGATAAAATACCAAATAAAGAAGAAATAGAAGTGGAAATTAAAATGCTTAAAAATAATAAGGCACCAGGGGAAGACTCGATCATATCTGAACTCCTGAAGAACGGTGGACAAAAACTAATACAGGAAATATGGGATTTATTAAAAGAAATATGGAAAACTGAAGGAATTCGACAGGAATGGAACCTATCGATTATATGCCCCATATATAAAAAAGGGGACCCCATGGATGTAAAGAATTATAGGGGAATATCTTTACTCAACACTGCATACAAGATTCTATCGAACACTCTACTAAACCGATTAAGACCATACGCCAATAACATCATAGGAGAATATCAGAGTGGTTTCATGTCAGGCAGATCAACAATAGACCATATTTTCACGCTTAAACAAGTAATAGAAAAGTACCACGAGTTCAACAGACCGTTACATTTAATCTTTATAGACTTTAAACAGGCATACGACTCTGTACAGAGAACAGAAATATGGAGAAGCTTAAAGCTGTTAGGAGTCCCCTCAAAACTAATATCGATGATGAAAGTGAGCACGGAAGGAGCAAGATGCGCAGTCAAATTTGGTCACGAGAAATCAGAAGAATTCCAAACAACAACAGGATTATAATAAGGTGACGCACTGTCACCAATACTATTTAACATAATACTAGAGATGGCAGTAAGGGAAGTACAAGAAGAATATCTAGGAATTAACTGCGGCCAAAACCTTCCATTACTAGCATATGCCGACGACGTGGTAATAATAGGCGAAAGTGAGCAGGATATCAAAAAAGCAACGGAATTACTGATACGAAGTGCAAAAAAACGAGGACTCAACATTAACGAGACTAAAAACAAAATACATGCGAATCGGTAGGAACAAAGATCAGAGGCGAAATGCAGCTGGAATACAGGTCGGAGGATATATGTTTGAGGAGGTAGATGATTTTAAATATTTAGGCATTAACTTAAGTAGCACAAACGACAACCACGAAGAAATAAAAAAACGCATGACATCAGGAAACAAATGTTTTTACGCCCTCTTAGGGTTATTGGGGTCGAAGCTACTGTCGAAAAAATCAAAAGAACGAATCTACATGGTACTAGCTAGACCAGTGATAATGTACGCATGTGAGACATGACCCACGACCCAAGGGGATGAGAATAAACTAGCTATCATGGAGAGGAAATTCCTTAGGAAGATTTACGGACCAAAAAGAAACGAAGAACAAATATACGAAATAAGGTCTAACAGAGAACTGCAGGAGTTATTCGGAAATCCAGATATAATAGCGGAAATACGCCACAATAGAATGAGATGGCTTGTACATGTACTAAGGGCTAAGTCAATAGCAAATGCTGTACTTAGATGGATTCCTCAGGGAAGAAGGCCGTTTGGAAGACCGAAACAGAGATGGATGGACAAAAATAAAAAAGAACTAAATCGACTTGGGATAGACAATATTATTGAAGCGGCCATGAACAGAAACAGATGGAAGGAGATTTGTTTTGCAGCAATGGGCCTTAATGGCCTTTAAAGCTGGAGAAGAAAATCATGCAATTTAAATTTTTTTTATTTGTATTCGTAGCTTTGCAGACATTATGTTGTCATTTAAATTTAATTTTGAGGAATAATTTAACTTAAATTACGCCTTTCATGTAAATTTTAGTTAATTTACTAAGAAAGAATTAAACAAATTAACACAATTTTTATAATTTCAATAATTTTTGATATTTATTTGGGCAAAATAATTTATAATAACTATCTTTGTTATTAATTAATAAATCAAAAATTATAAATTGTTCAAAATTTAGCTTATTATTTTCCATGCTTGATTGAAATCGACGCATTTTAGTTCAAGTATTGATTTAATATTTTAGTTTCTTTAACTACATCCAAGCATAGAATATTTGTATTTCTGTTTAATTTATTAATAAAATCTGTTGTTGGTATTGAGTTTTATAAATCATCAATAGTATTTTGGAATTTATTTGTTTTACTCTCGGTATCTAAATTATCGGTTTTCGCTCACCTTACCATAGAGATAATATACGATGTCACATGACTAATTGTTACACCAGCTCTCTGGGACGTTTCACATCGAGCACCATAATTCTGGGTCATAGACGAAGACATTTTTAACTGCATCCCGAAAGCAGGAGATGTAGATATCAACATAAAAATTGTGATAAGAAAGATCTGTAAAACTATTTACCGAGTCAAAGGATCACAGAAAACACAAGAAAAAAGACGACTAATAATTATGGCGCTCAGTAAAAACGGATATAAAATTCCGAGAAAGGATATAATAAAAGAATTATCATTTTCAAGATAATTTAATTTTGAATGAAACTTCAGTTACACCTCGGTATCGCCCAAAGGTGAAGTAGTCGAAGCATCACACACAGGTACAGTAATAATTCACACACTCCGTTGCATTAAACTTCCGGTAGATTGTTTCAACGCCCTTTCGGCATTGGGCAATCGAGCGAAATAATATTAAAATAAACGGTGTTCCTAAAATCCAGTGTTTAAACAACCGTACTCGGTACATTGTTATTACCACGTTTTCGGTCAGAAGTGAAGACTGGTTGTAACAACGGTGTTCAATAAATTTTTGAGTGTACACAACCGTGGTCTACAATAGTCAGGCATCACCACTTCTAGGCTTTCGTAAGTAAATCAAATAATTCACTGTCGTGGGTCGTAGATTTTTTATTTTCATTGTTGGTAACAATTTTTCATGTAAATAAATGAATTAAAGTAGTACAGTGTTAAACATGTGTGATTTCTCCTTTAAAAAACCGTAAATTAAAATAAAATGGGAATATTACTCTTGGCGCCCAACGCGAAAGCTCGAATTATCTGAGATTGAGAGATTTGTTTACAAAATTTGTTACACATTGTATTAAACAAATGTATAAACACACACACACACACACATACATATATATGGTGAAATTCGATTGTTGTTAATTAAATCAATTTTATAAGAAAATAACTGATTAAATCTATAGAGCTATCTAAATTATATTACTCGTGTAAATGTATTTTCGTTCGTAGGATTACTTACTATATGTTATGTAATCGATAAAAAAATAATAATAATAACCGTATAATATGATAACTGTATATAGTTCGCTATGTTAAAAGTGCTGCGCGGCTTATTATGTCTAATAAGCATTTAATCGCGAGCACGCGAATGCGACGAAAAATATAAATTACAACGTTTCGAGGAAAACGTGTATGTTAAATTCACGTATACAAGTATAAAAAAAAGAGCGCTTTTTATTAGACACACACACACGGAATGTTATAACACCAATTTTTTGGCGTATTTAATACAAATAAATATATTTTTTCAATCGACAAAGTCATCGGGAATAATTTTTTTTTTTTTTTTTCGTAGTTCTGTTATCCGCATTAGAACGATAAATAACGGAAAACAATTTACACACGTGGCCGTATAAAACGTTGTGTCAATAAAAATTCATTTTCGTATCACGTTTTATACGGCTGCACAAAATCAGTAGTACATTGTTTCAATTCGAAAAACATCCGATTGTGTCGTTTCGTCGACTCTGCGACACACGGAATCGCGTTAATACATATTACTACCGATCGTTTTTCTCGACATAATCATGCGTATGCATACGCATATATTGAAAAAGAAAAAAAGAAAACCAAACGATCGTGCCAAAATCGTATTATAATATTCAGGCGCCCGTAGTGTCATTTCAAGGGGTTATGTGTAGGCAATTCTTTTCGATCGTTTCTTCGTCCGATCGCGCACACAGAGAATCGAAAATATTAATAGTTTTTCAAACCGTAAAAAAACAAAAAAAAAAAAAAATAATAATAATAATAAATGTGAATAGCACTTTAGAAAAAAGAAAATGCCATTCGTTTGCATACAGACAACAGAATTGCACGTGTTAATAATACACAAAATTTACGTTATTCATCGTAGTTAAATCTTTATGACTTTATAAAAATAAGTCGTATCAGGGCGCGTTATTCAACGAACGGAATTTTAAATTATTAGAAGTACACGTGTTGCGTCTTAATGTATTGTTCTATATAAGAAAATCTTTATTATTATTATTATTATAATTATTAAATCAAATATTATTTAAAAATATATTATTTGTTTTTTAATGGACTGTTATAATAAATATTTTCATATTTCCATTTTCATCACTCACGGGAGAAAATGTTACATAACGATTTATGGTCTCCGTTATCATCCGGCAATTAATCAATATTTCATTACGAATACGGTTATAAATATGTAAATGATAAATACAAATACGCACCGGGAACGTTGTCTTTTTAATATATATATATATATATATATACGTGTGATATGGAATTATGATACAGTTTCAGGGACTTCTCAGAGACTTAATCCGTCATTGGCCGCGCGATGAGATTTTCTCTCTCGCCGCGATATTATTTTGGTCACCGTCTGTATTTTATTGCCAATAATAATTACGCTATACCTTATCAGATGTATTCAATGTAAAAAACCGAAATTGTAATTTGCTACGTTTATATATGATAGCGTTAAAACGGTTTAAAATAAATCTTAGAAAACACACACGTTCGCGTGAAACTCGTGTGTGTGTGTAATGAAATATCAATCGTCGTTGCGTAAAATTAATCAACAATCCGGGGCAGATTTTGAAGTCAATTCGTACAATATTGGAAATATTTTCGAGTATATCGTTTCAGAATTTATTTCTATTATCACTCTCATCATTTTCTCTTCGCCTGCGTCTGAAAACGTCATGGTTTTTCTTGAAATAATATTTATTTATTTTTTTAATTTTGATTTCCTATTTGACGACTAAATCGCAAATGTCTGGTGTAACCGGGTGGACCGGACAGACACTGGTTACAAGTCTAAAACGTATTTAGCACGGTAATACGTGTGTCTCGATTGGGAATGGAGCACAGAGCAAAATCTGCACTTTACGCGCAAAAGATTGTACGAAGTAGGAAAACACAATACATATTTTACACGCATACGTTATTCCGTGCTACAACGTGTTTAGGAGTTTATATATATATATATATATATATTTATTTATTTATTTATTTATTATAATAACCCATTATTATATACGACGCGTTTGATAACGCGCAATAATAATAATAATATTATATCAATGAATGGCCTTTGTGGTCAATCGTCAGTCCAATTTACAATAACAATATATTTATATATATATATATATATATATATATATTATAACCGGTACATGCTATAGACTATTGTATTTAAAATAGTTAACACTATTGTAAATAACTGTTAGAACAGCGCGTATACGCGATAAGACATTATAAATAACTGATTATATTAATTAATCTGTTCAGAGAGTGTTAGCTGTTTTATATACAATATTGTACAAAGGCGTGACTACAACTGTTATGTAACTATTATATAATAGTTCAATATACTATTACAATAGTTACAATACCACGAACTAAGTCATAACGGACTGACATAGTGTATTTATATTACGGGCCGCGTTATTGCAAAATATTGATACCGAACCATTTTGGTCATTGATCGTAAAAAAGAATTTATATCCGATAATAACGATTATTGCTCCGTTCGAATCTCGTCGTCATCCAACAAGCGTTGATGTGTAATCGAAGGTAACTCTTGTGTGTTTGAACAGAAAAATAACAAAACAAATAAACTTATATTGTACCGTGTTTACGTGGGAGTAGTATTATAATTATATATTATATTTAGTAGCGAGTAATTGCGTTTTTGAACACTGTTATAATATTATTTTACTCCTGTGAATAATGACCAATCTTATTATATTATGTATATATGAACAGCGTCCTTTCAATTTTATGTTTTACTCTATGACTATAGGAGTATCTTCTATGGCGAAATCTGTGTGCAAGAATAAGGCCATAAGAAGATCAACGATTTTCGTCGAAAACTATTGATTTTTTAATTAAAATGACAATTAAACGGTTATTATGTCATAATATTATAATACGCGATCTCTATATACTCGTATATTCAGATCACGAAATTCACAACTGTTTCTTGACCGTTTGCATTAGTATAATTGCCGTGTTCCACGCGAACCAATTATTTTTCGGTTTTATACAAAAAAAAGAAGAGTAAAAGTTTTATAGTTTTCTTTTACATCGCAACACTAGTTAACGCAACATTTTTAATCTTTCATTGTGGAAAAAACACTTGCAAAAAATTATTACCGCATATGTGTGTGTGTGTTTACTAGTTATGTTATGTAGAAATTCTAATACAATTATATCACACAAATTGTATTGTTCCGACATACAAGCAATTGTATCACGATTATAAACTATACGTTCATGATTATGAATTTGAAAATTGAATGGAATATCGCCGAATTATCAAAAGAGAAAAAAAATATATTAAACCGCCGGTAATACCATAAAATAACCATTTGCATTCATCGAGTATGGATACATTTGTATTGCAAACTCTTAGCTGTCATAGCGATGCCAGTCTCCGTTATGTCCGTGTTTATGATTTCATGAATTCGGTGAATTTCATGAAGCCGGGAATTATTTTTTTTTATATTTACAATGGACAATTTAATTATATCGTTGGAATTATTAGTAAAAAAATTATTACGTATTGACGATCAAAAAAAAAAAAAAAAAAAAAAAAATCATTGATCACTTTTGAGGACTAAATGTTGTTAATCTTTATGTGGTGTTATTAAATTGCGATTGATTTTTACGAGACTATTTTTCGAAATTTTTCCCCGGTGTTTTCTTTGCTCGCGATCTATCCCAATCATACGAACTGCACAGTGTGTCGTTTTCAGACTGGCGAATCGGTACCGAATTTTTTTCTCCTTACGAACTTAAAATATCGCGTTTGAGTCATCGCTGTAATATATATTACGTGATACGTAATCTCGAGATGATAACTTCCTGCCGTTTTCCGCCGAGATAAAACCGCGTAGACATAGGTCATATTTTATTTTAAGCAATACTATAAATATTGGTACATATTATAGATTATACGTACACCCACTACAAATTACAATGATATACTAGTGTACTATATAAATATATAAGTATTAATATCAATACTAATAATATTTTGTAATATATTATTACACGCGTATAATAGAACAACGCGCTTGTTATTGCACAGTACCTATACGTATGTGTAGGTATTGCGCACGGAGAGCGTATAATCTTTCTTTTTTATTTTTGTGAACTCTCGAGGTCGACGCAATACCGACATAATTCCGACAAATAGGATAAATTGTTTTCTTTTTTAAACGCTGTGCAATACGACTTTTTTTTTCTCTCCATTTCTTTTCGACGTCTAATCTAACCTCTGTGCAGCAGCAGCACCACCACTTTGATGTCTTTTTTTATATACGTGCTTTTTTCCCGTCTCGTATACCATAAGTAATCTCTCGCGTACAACGCCTCATTATAATATATATATTATATATATATATATATATATTTTTTTTTTTTAATAACGCGCGCGTGTTGTATTATAATAATAATAATAATTTTATAATCGCTCTCGGTTGTGTTCGGTCGCCTAAAGTCCAAGCGTTTGCAACGCACACGGTGCCGCGTGGTGTCGATCGCCGTGCATTGTTTTCGGCATACGTGTACGCTAATAAAAAAAAATATTTTCGAAATTAAAATCGTAACTGGCGAAGGAGAAAATTCACGGGGGAAAATGAAAAAATAACTACCGGAGATATCGAGACGCGATTTGTTTTTCATTTGTATAGTTTCGCAGATCGTTGTTCAGATTGAAGACTAATAACCGTATGATGAGGTGAATGCGAGAAAAATTCGAAAAACGCAACGTACCGATAAAATACAATATTATCGATTTATTATTTATAATGAGGTCGACGTTTTTTATTTTCTACCTATTTTTTGAGAATGTTAACAATCTTAACACGAGCGCGAAACGCATGCGTTGAAAAAATTATAATTGGATATATTATAATGATTACGAGGAAAAAATTGCCATCACTCGCAGACAATCGAGAATTTGAATTTTGTTTCTGAAATAGAAACAATAACGGTTTTCCGGAAAACAACGATGGAATGACTTTAAAAAAACATAATTTTTACGATTTTATTCCGTCGGTTCCGTGCAGAGACGTTGATTTTCATACGGTCACTAATCTTCTGCAGGGGTGTAAACGCCGTTATATTAGATATCATTAATACGATTTGATCGGATAAAAAATGCCGAGGCCTGTGTCATACATATTCTGACAAAACATTTTGAAAACACTAATGAATAATAGTAATAATTTTTTCATTCGGAATTCAAACTGTAATAATTCAGTAATTAATCGTATCATAAGCGCCTTAATCCGAATAATTTCGGACACCGAACCGTAACCATTATGCTCGTTGATTAATATAAATATAAAATTTAAAACGTTTAACTGTTCACGTGTGAAGCCGGGTGAAGTGTTATACGGATCGAAACGAACATTCGAACAAACGGCTCAACGCGTGCGGATACGAAAAACGAGATTGCGGGCAAGGAAAACAAATTTCTACATAAAATTACATATCGCGTGGTTCGTGATAATAGGTGTACTTGTCGCAGCAACCAGTAATTACGCAAATAGTAATGAGCAAACAAAATAAATATTGGAAATAATATTACAGTGAACATCAAATATTGCTATTTGACAGTCCGTTCTTTTAGCCAAAGTATTTTTTCTTTTTTTTTTTATTTTAAAAATAATTTGTCAAAATATATATTTGTAGGCGTAAAAATATTTTTTATTTCACATCTAATTGTTTTTGGTTTCAGAACCCTAATGTATCGACCGCGTTTTGTGAATTGTCAGCATCACACAGACAATCCGTTTAATGGATTTTAATGAACGCGTCATAATATAACACGCATTTCGTTATAATACAACTAAGGCTCGTCGTCGTCTCCAAAAACGTGTTTTGTTCACGTATTCGTACAGTATGTTAAATACACAAACGTGAGTTTTTTGTACGCAGCGCCCGTTTTTTTTTTTTTTTACCAAATGTTCAACATTGTTACAGATGATTTCTCGTCACTGAATAGTACAGATCTGATCGTAAAACACTTACCTACTAATAAAAAAAAATTGCCAAGGATGATAGGGGGTATCTGACATCTATATATCCTCTCGCCCACGATTACGCCACTGATAGTTACTATAAATCATGCAGCGTGCAATCTATCTGTAACGAATTATTTTGTAACTCATTTTTCGTATTATAGTTTAGTAAAAAAAAAAAAAAAAAAAAATTGGCAGTAGGCCTAGGAAAGTACGCCGGTAGCAACAACATATTATAATATATGCGAAAAAAAGTTGTAAATTCCGTGTAAGCACAAGATTTGAAAAATTGTTTTCAAACACAATCTATATTGATTGTTTATCTAAACTGCGTTACGAAGGATTTCATCATAATATTTTTTAATGATGCTTTTTTTTAAATTGTATTTGTTTTTTAATATGTGTTATTTATAATACAATTAAAAAAGTCGCTATTAGTCATATTACTCATTATTTTATATTTATTTTTATCATAATATTGCAGGTATATTATCGTACAATTATATATATATATATATATTATTATAATAAAACATAATAATATAATATAATATGCAATACGCCCAACGTAATAGAACGAAAATAAAAATATTTTTAGACGAAGAGAACTCGTTGTCGTCGGACAAAAGAAAATACCCTCGCGCTTATTGCATGAATGTATTATAACCGTCTACTGATATTGCGTGTAACGCGTTATAATTCACGCGATATCTCAATTACATGTTATTATGAATAATGCCAGTAGAAATTACTTTTATTATTATTATTATTATATTGTGTTGTAGTATACTTTGGGATCGTTTCCTAAATCAATTCGTTTCCAAACGAATACGATTTCGAAATACATATACACAGTGCGCAAGAATAAATAAAAAAAAAGAGTTAAAATTATAATAGACGCTAATAAAAAATTGACTTGAAAACTGCTATGTACGACGGACTCTTACGAATAAAAAATACTCTTTACGACACTGCAGTTCTTACACGGACTGTACAAAATTCTCGCGTCTCAACGTTAAACGATAATATTAGCGAGTAATTAACCGAAAATATTGAAAACAATTTTTTTTTTTTTGTAAACGTGTTTTGCCGTTCTAACATTCAACAGTTGTATTTTTTTTTACGATTAAACGATTACAAATATTTAATATTTTTTACTAAGTTTTTGTAACGATTCCGTTGAACGCTGGCCATTTGAAAATTTTACGTTGCGCGAATCACAGTACAAAACTTAATCGGCGTTATAACGTACCATGTTATGAGCCGATTTTTTTCAACAACCCGATCGAATACAAAAATATATAATATTTCCCCTGACGTTTGCATGTCGTACCCGAGGTGAAAAAAATCGTAGTTATTTCGTCGCGAGTGATTCTGTGACTAAATCGCAAACGGCTGCACGTCGTACCTATGGAAAAATGAATTTCCACGAGCCAGTCCGAAACGTTTGAACATGTGAATTTTTTAATTAAAAAAAAAAAACTTGACGCAGTAACTGATCAATTTTTCGATTTCATTTCTCTAATATAAAGTACAATATGTTTATTATTTTTACAAAAATATATTATATATATATATAAAAAAAAAAAATTATTAAATACAACCATAGGCGCGATTTGGATTAAATGTATGGGGGTGCTAGATGCTAATATGCCTATGACATAATATCGATATATCATAAGTTACAACAATTAAAAATTCAATGACGCAACTAAAAATTTAGATGTGCTAAACACCTCCGAGCACCCCTCCAAATTGCGCCTATGGATACAACGTGATTGCGTTCGGAACGATGCGCGTGTAGGTTTATAATATCGTTTTATACGCGTTTTCTGTTTTTCCTATTAATTTCGTTGGTACAACACTTTTTATCGCGTAGACAATATTTTCTTGCGCCCCGTCAAAACAGCAATTTATTTGACGCGTTCGTCGATTTTTCCAATGGGTTTTCTACATTCGTATGAGTGGGGAGGGGGGACAATCATAAGCGTGTCCAGGCCTACATGGCTGGGGAGGCCAGTTATAAAATTAAAATTTTTTACTTACCACAGCGATTTATATTCTATATCTATATATGTTACATTTTTTTTTTTTTTTGTATGGCAATTATATAGCACCTGGAATTTTTTCACCCCGCAAAATTAAAGATTGTCTTGATCTTAAGATTGGTTTCCTATACAACTAATAAATAAGGCCAATCAATTAATGTGCTACTTAGTTAATTTTATAAATATTTTATCTCCTAAGCATCAACATTCTCTACACATCTTATCACAGTTATTACACAAATTATTTAAATATGTAAATTTTCACAGATTGTATGTTATCTGCGATATAATGTTTAACAAATTGATACTGAAAATTTTGAAACTAATTATCACGACATAGATGTGTATACTACTGTATAGTATTGATATCAGTGTATCACGATTATGTCTATATAATCGTGAATAAAATATTAAAACAAACTGATAGCCGTTTAACATTTATAGTTTCAACCAGTGGTAGATTATAAGCCAATAGGCCAAGAATTAAGTCCCTGGGGAGGCCGATGTCCACCCTGCCTCCCCCGTAGACACGCCTATGGGGACAATGCAAAATCGGCATAATTGTGTCGACACAAGAGATAATATTTTGACAATATTTATTAAAAGTAAAAGTTACAATACGATTCTTAATTTTTAGTTCCAACGTGTGATAAGTTATTATAATATATATTATACATATAAAAAAAAACTCTTATTCTCATATACGCATATTATTAAAAAACACGTTCATAATAACGTTTCACTAATGTTTTTCCCTTTTATTTCAACAGAAGTTTCTTGACACGTCTCCATATTACATTAGGCCGTTGTCGAGATAAATTCAGAAAATTCGAACCGTGTATAGCAAAAAAAAAATAATAAAAACGAAAGTGTATAATAGTAACAACGGAGTGGTATACAAGTCGGAATATTAAAAAGCATTTTTTTTTTTACACACCCCCGTACGGATCTAAATCCGTTATTATACGACAAAATGTGACAAAACCTATCTAAACGAGCAAAACACGGGTTTCTTTTTGAAAAAACCGTGTACCACCTCCTCACACGTATATCTGGTGTATATTATAATGATTTTGAATAAATACGAATATAATAATAATAATGATTTTCTAATAATATTCTGAACGGAGCTTGAGGTGTGTACATAATAAAATTAATTATTATTATTATGATAAAATAAAATTTAAGCATTTCTCGCCCCATTAATTAAATGCGTATTTTACACGGGCGTATGCCTACGGTACATTGGCATGTCATATCGTAATAATAATAATAATAATGGGAGTATATTGTTACAAATTCTACTAATAATAATTTATTGGATATTTTAATGGCACGTCGTCGGTGGCTGCGGGAAAGAGTGAGAGAAAAAAAATTGCTAAGATAAGGGAAATGCGGAGTGTAAAAAAACGTATTCGTCTCATCCGTGTGAACTATATAAACTCAGATTACGTACCGGGGGATTCATAAGCCACGGAACGTCGGAATCGAATGTCAGACATTCATTATCAGCAACGTTGTACGGACGGACGTGCGTGTGTGTCTGTGTATGAGCTAAAACGGAGAAGAACCAATACGGCACAAACACAATACGTCTTGCTCGATATATTATTATAAAATAAATAATTCTATCTATTTTTTTTTTGTTTTTTATAATTCAAATATCTCGATCGGTAATTTTTAATTATTCGTTTTGAAATTTATCTTTTTTTTCTCGCCCCTAACCGGTCGGTTTCAGTTGTTGTCA
Source organism: Chaetogeoica ovagalla (assembly GCA_032441825.1). Classification (NCBI taxonomy): domain Eukaryota; kingdom Metazoa; phylum Arthropoda; class Insecta; order Hemiptera; family Aphididae; genus Chaetogeoica; species Chaetogeoica ovagalla. The sequence goes on along the minus strand of CM063743.1, from coordinate 696,172 downwards.
GTGTTGGTTTGCGATAAAAAAAATGATTGAAGACGAATCGTACGTCGTGTCGCCGACGAGAAAACACACCGGCACGGTGAGTATAACTGAGATTTTTCAATTTTTTTTTTTTTTTGTAACGAAATTTGAAATTTTTTTTTCCTTTTTTTTGCGTGTATCGACGATTTATTATATGTTTTTTTTTTTACACGTTTTTAGATCATATTCTTGCACGGACTCGGAGAAAATGGGTACGTACAACGCAGTATTATTGTACATATTTTTTTTTACTCGCGTATTGACAACGAGTTACGTTTTTTTTTCGGTTCGTCAAAACTAGTCGAATTTTTTTTTTGTCCCCCTTCTCTTTACATTATTCGAGTCATATATTTATTTTTATTTAAAAAAGTTTCTTTTTTTTAACGTGTTTCAATCGATTACCGCGAAAAAGATTTTCCATTAATATTGTCTAAATAAGCGATGGGGGAGAGGGAGTTATAAACCGGTAAATATGATTGTACGCGTGTACCAAAAGAAGATCACTGGAGTTTATTCGTTGTTTAAATAATTTCTTCACGGTAATTATTATGTGCTGAACACACGCACACACACGCATTTATTATAATTACAAGAAAAAAGAAGAAATATTCGTGCGCGTAATTTTTTTTTCTTCTTAAAAGTGAGCTTAAGTTTTATTTTTTACTTATTAATCGGTTTCGAGAGTAGGTATTTTTTTTCGTTCTTGTCAATTATTCCTTTATTGAGTATTTATGTACATATTTATTAACGATCTTATTCGACAGAAGGATTCGGAATGAAAATCGAACAATCAAAAAAAAATAGATATATTTTATATTTTTTTTAATTATGTTTACGATGTGTATTTTTAACGATATCGTGTAATTGATCCTAATCGTCGACTCGGAATGCGTAATTGCGCGTTATAGAACGTTAGACGAATACACGTATATATTAGAGAAATGACGATCCGAATGCAAATCACACGCTCCTCGCGTCTCGACAAAGTATAAATTATTCTCGAGATTAAATTTTATTACGGGCAATATAAAATATATATTTATTTTTTTTCCCGTATACGTCCAGGAATTGTTAGAAATTTAATGAATACCGAAAATACGGGGTTTTAACCTTAAACTAATACACTATCATAATTCGTGAAAAAAAAATTATTATAACGATTCGTGTAATATTTTTATAAAAAAAAAATAAAATGTTTTTAACGCATACGAAATTTCGTTAATAATAACAACCGTGTTATTTCGTTTATTATATTTGTCCGTAAACAATATAGATATGGACGATACTCAAGAAAAGACAATGTTAAAAATTAATGCAAATGTTATGTGATTTTCTGTTTTTTTTTTTATATATAATGTTATTATCCATCGTATCCCATACGCATATTTTAGACGTTACTACCATAATAATATGAAGAAAAAAAACGCATCTTAGCATCACGTGATAAATATATTTTGTTGTTTTAAAACACACACACACACACACATATATATATATATATATATATATATATATATATATATATATATTATTTATAACAGTAATTATGTATGCGATTATTATCAATAGTATAGTATTTAGACCATAATACGTACATATCAATTATTATTATTATTATTATTATTATTATTATTATTATTATTATTAACTAACCTCTAGAAATTTCAACGAAAAAGAAATCGTTATTATATTTTTTCACGAAATCCACCATAAATATATGCGTAATACGTGTAGAAATACTTTTTATGGAAAAAAAAAATTTTTTTTTTATATAAACTCGCTTACGTATAAATAATGTTTTTTTTTTTTTGATATACCTATAATAGTATTACACTGCACTTAAATACGATTAAAATAAATTTGTTGAAAATCCAATCGTTATAAACGATCATAAAAAGAACTACTTGGTGATTTTTTTTTGTTTTTATGTTTCGAAAATAGTGTGTTCGGTATTAGTGTTGTGCAATGGTAAAATTATTCCGAACGATTTTTTTTTTTTTTTATTATTATTATTATTATTATTTATTATTATTATATTCTCCTCTCGCGTTGGAAACCGGACAAAAATTAAACCTTAAAACTCTAGATAAAAAAAAAATTAATAAAAACCGCGTTAACATTTTTTTATTACTTTAGTATTATTAATATTTTACCTAAATTGTATCATTGCATAGCATAATATTAGTTAAACGTAGTTATACGAGGAGGTTATGGCTAAAGGTTATCTCGTTCGTTTGATTAATTGTAATATAATTTCGACCGACTATAAATATAATTATGTAATGACCTCGCACAAGCGATTTTTTCGTCTTTTCTTTTTATTTTCAAATAAAAATTATCAGCATAAACAATATTATGATTATACGGTTTTATCACAACGTAATATTATTTTATCTCTATGTTAGTGACAAATTCTTTTCGGTTATTTTAACATTTTAACATTTCGAAAACGCGTGAATTGGTTACATTTCGTACACGAGACAAAAACAATTTTCCGTTCAACAAATTATTTACAACATAATAGTAAACTGATTATTACATTCGAAAATTCGACATATTTCGCCTTAACATTGAAAAATACAAGTAGCTAATAAAAATAATTTTATTATTATTATTTAAAAAAAAACGATTCTATTATTGAGAGACGTTCAACTCGGTTTTTAATGAGTAAAGCACACATTTGTTTTGATCGTCATTTATATATAATATATAAGTAATATAAATTTTCTCCGCGTGTTTAACACATAATACACGGACATCGTTACCGACTGTGAGATCGAACGTTGAATATTTTATTTTTAAATTCGCGTATAAAATATCGCGTTTAAAAATAAAAGTAAATTGGAATTCGCGCTCATCTTTCGTATTCTAAATGCAAATCGATACGAATTCATTGAGTTCACTTAACCCACTGGATTCTGTGAAATTATTATTATTATATATTTTGACCTTTACCGTGTTATCACAGAAACACGATATATAATATAAATAGATTTGTTATAAAAAAAAATAATAATAAAAAATACGTTAATTTACAAACAAATTATACGAAAACAATTTACACAAAGCTATGTACATGTGTTATTATTATTATTATTATTATTATTATCAATTAACACGCAACATGATAACTTCGCAGTAATTATTGCTATAGTAAAAAAATATCGTAAAAATTTATCATAAAAAGGAAAAATAACAACAACATAGAATGTAATACACATTTGTATAGTCTATATATTATACGTGTACACATGAAATTAATCATCTATATCGAAAAAGATGGTGTGTATTCGTATGTAGTACGTTATGTTTTATCTTTTGAAACCGTAATCGGATATAAAATTGTGTAAAATAAAAAGTTCACCGCGACCAACGCGGTAGAAAGATACGAATGAAATGACTAAAAAGAGGATAAAACAGAATAGTAGTAGTAGTAGTAGTAGTAGTAGTAGTAGTAGTAGTAGAATTAATAACACGTGGTTCGAGAAAGTGAAAAAAAATTTTGTTTTTTTTTTATATATATATAAAACATATTATTTTAAAAGTATATTTTATATTTTACAAAAGTATACACTGTGACAGTTGGACCCGAGAAAAGTCGTAGCTATACAATCTGCACGTAAAAAAAGAAAACCAATTTCTTCTTCGTCGTGTATACAGTCTACGATAAGCATAGTATCACGGAGATCTGACAAAATAACACTTCGGTCGTATTCAATATTTTTACGTTTTTTTTCCCCTCTTTCTTTCTATAACGTAATTATTAAGACCACGTGCCGCAGTTATCGGATTTTAGATTTTTTTTTTCCATACAATGAGGATAAAACAAATTTTGTTTTTTTTACATTCAGACGATTTCACGCATTAGTGGTTTTTGTTGTTTCGCGACAAAAAAAAGTAAATAATAATTTTAATAGAATTTTTCATTTCATTCCCGATTAAATGAAAAAATACGTTTGTTATGACGCGACACAGTAATACTATGATCGTTTGACAAAAAAAAAACAAAACAGAAAAGAATGAAAACTTTAGAAATTTTAGACACACTACTAGGGAAACCATGTAATAATCTAACCCAATCGTCTTGTCGCTGAATCGTCAAGCAAGGGAGCCGTCGTGCTATACGTGTAAAATACGCTCTGGACGTATCCCTGCGGAGTCGATACGATTTTATCGAATACAAATGTTTTAAAACGTACGACTATTAAAGTAAAAAAAAAAAAATAATTAATAATCCCGACGTTTATTGGTTGTTACATGGTCAATCGATGTAGCATAATAATAATATGCGTTTTTTTTTGTTTTTTTTGTTTTTATTCGTTGTACGCAGGGAAAATTGGAAAACCGTGTTCGAGAAAATGGTCAAGCCCAACATCAAAGTGATCTGTCTGAACGCGTAAGTGCACTTATATAATATATATATATAAATAATAAAAATCTTCTTCGCTTAAACGTCTCCTTCGTTTTGAATTCTAATTAAAGTATGATTTTTCTTCGTGTTTTCACTCGTTGGGTTAGGTTGTCTGAATTCGAAGGGGTTCGTTTTTAAATACCAAGTGTAAATGTTTTTTTTTTTTTTAAAAAAAAAAAAGCACGTTTTCGAACGAAATATTTTTATTTATTCTTAAATTTTTATTTCATTTGATTTGACCGATTGTTGAACATTTTGGTTTTTCGATAACGGACCGCGTTGGCACTAGTTGTATAAAAAATTATTTTACACACACGAATCCCCGCGATGACGAAACTCGTTCTCCTCTCTCTCTCTCACTCCCCCCAATTAAACGCATTTTCAACGGTACGAGATACGTTTTTTCCTCGTCACGTGTGTCTGGCAAAACGTTCTGATGAAAAACAAATCGATTACCGCGAGCCCGTCGTCATAGTAGAAATCCGTACGACGCGCGTTTAATACCGCGTAAACAGTAAACACGAAATCGGTGTGGAAAAAAACACAAAAATTTTTTTTTTTTACTTCAATAAACCGGTTTCGAGACGGTCCGGCCCAAACTGATCACTCGCGGAATTCGTTGAATAAAATATTGTCGTCAACGTAATGTGTTTTTTATATATTGTAAAAAAAAATGACGATGAAAAGGGACGCGTAAAACGGCGAGATAACTATTCCGCCGTGGAATGAGTAACGTTCTAGAGATTTTTATTATCGTTATTGTTATTACTGTTATTTTCTCTCTTTTTTTTTTTTTTTTAAATACTAGTCTATCGTATTCGATAAGCGGAAACCGATAAAATTGTACATTTTGCGCGTCCGATCGAATAGAAATCTGTATTTTATCTCGTACGCTTTATTATCAAATTGCAGAACTAAATAATATTTGATTGTTGAATAAAATAAAAACATCCCGTAGTGCAAAACGCACAGTGATCAATAAAACATTATTATATATATAAAGAAAGAAGTCAAAGGAGAGGGAGGCTGCTGAAAACCCCTTGTAAATCGTCCTCGCCCTTGGAATAAGGCGATAATATTGCGTGAAATCTACGAGCACTCGTAGTAGTCGCTTGCTTTACAATAATAATTTATTTGTGTTTTTCGGGGACGGATGGGGGGAAAACAAAAACATTTCGCGTTTAGCAAAAAGATACCGTTGACGTTGAACAAGGGATATCCGATGGCCGCGTGGTTCGATCTCGCGTCGTTGGACGAGAACGAGGTGGAAGACGAGGTGAGCATCACGAGGGCCGTGGAGAAGCTTCACGATTTTATCGACGAGGAGATATCCAAGACGAAAGTGCCGTCGACCAAGACCGTGTTGGCCGGTTTCTCACAAGGTGGCGCTCTGGCCATGTACGCCGCGTTCACCTATCACAAGCGGCTGGCCGGCGTCCTGGCCATGTCCAGTTGGCCGATAATCCGACACACCATGCCAGAAGTGAGAGAGAATTCATTAGTTATCATTCACGGACGGGACGATGATTCGATAATTTATTGATTTTCGTACTGTTTTCCATTTCCAGTAGGTGATCGTCCACTGATGATAATCGGCTTTTATAACGAGATTCGCGTTTACCCCCCCCCCCGCGCGAGTATGTACGCAATCGATACGTTTCCCAACTGAAAGTATTCAAAATCCATCTCAACCGAGTCCCACAATTGAACGAGAAAAAAAAATGTAACTGTATTATACCCAGTTGAGAGTCAGCGAAAAACACCGTTTCTATCACTGTGTAAAATATCGGTATTTGTCGATAGAGAATTTCCGTTGTCAAACACTTCACAGGAATATAAAATCAATGTAACATTGCCTACCGAACGCTATGGATGATTAGCGGAACAAGTGTGTTAAAACGGTAAAGGAAAATGTTCACGTTTTTTTTTTTCGGCGGGACTCGGTTACGTTTGTAAAAAAAATCCGACTCGATTAGCACATTAAAATGCGCGTATATCTCACGGATTGATAAGCATCCGGCGCCCCGAGAGACTCGGTGTTTTAGTTGTTTGTCCGACTCGATTCTTGTACAATAAAACGTATTTGAACGCGATCGTTTATAATAAATTTATATATATATATATATATATATATATATATATATATGAATAAAGAAAGGAGTTTTATTTTTCGTAGGCGGTCGTCAACAATACGAACACGCCGATGTTACAGTGTCACGGCACCGAAGATCCGGTCATCTACTACAAATGGGGTATGATCATGCACGAACTGTACAAGTCGATAAATTCAAAGTACGAGTTTAAATCGTACGAAGGTTTGATGCACGCGGTCAACGATCAAGTACGTGTCGTTCGTGTTATTATAAATACTTTACTCCTGTCGATTATCGAAAAACACTTTAAAAACAAATCAAATAACGACATAAAAAATATACAAAAAAAAAGCATTAAAACAATGCGAAATGTTTACATTCGTGTGGTATATCCAGTTGTTGTACACAAAATTTTATTATTGTGATATATAAATAAAACGCGAAGTGTTATCTCGACGAATATTATATAATATTATTAATCAATTTCTCCATCGCGTTTATTTGCTAGATGAGAAGAAAAAACGCGAACCGTCGTGGACTTTACACGTTATATATTTAATGTAATAATTAACCGCTTTGATCGCTCTGTTTGTTCTAGGAGTTACAAGACGTCAAGAATTTCATCAACAAAACGCTCCCGTAAGAAAACACTATTAGACAATAGACGCAATATAACTACTATACGAAATCAATTTCTCTCGTAGAACCCAATGTTATATACATATAATATTAGCACGCTCACGTCACGTTTGTTCTTTATTTATTAGTTTCTGAATTTATTATTATACATTTATATATATATATATAAATTGTGTATGAGTTCATATGCGTTTATGTTCATAAAACGCTGTACATAATTACTATTATGATTATGATTAATTTTATTATTATTATTTTTTTTTCCATTATTAAAGTGCATTTATATAACGGATACATTTTAAATTCATTATTATAATATCCTATTTAGTTCTGAACATATCGCGTAGTTGAAATTTATTGTAACCCCGTCCCTACGTGGTAATCCAACGTATTACGATGGAAACGTGTCGGTCCATATTATTATTATTTTACACGAGAAAATATAATAAGAACCGTATAAAAAAACGTATCTATACAGTTTTTATGGATGGTGGAAGGACGAAATATCTTCTTTTTTTCCCCCTTCATCTCATAATCATTTTTACACATACAACCATCTCTTCGTGCAGTAATACAATATTTCACGGTCGTCTATCGAGTTCTCTGCGAGTATGTATTTTAATATATTTATAAAAAAAAAATGTATACGTTTTTATAGGTTTAATAAGTACGTATCTTTCTTTAAAAAAAAAAAACAATTCCTTTTTATTACACAATATAATATTATTAAATAATGTATCATAATGCTGGTTATTTACTTTAATGCGAAACAATGAAATATATAAAATACCAGTTACAAAGTGTAATTTTCGTTTATTCGTTTTTGAGAATCTATTCGTAAGTCATATTCTTTTTCATTAATAATTATACGCATAACGAGGGTTCTTGGACTCATTATCGAGCACATCCATATGTTTTTAATTTACTGCAGTAAATAAAATGAAATATTAAATAAAGTAGCTGATTTTAGTTGTGTGTGTGTGTGTGTGTGTGCAACAACGCAAATTATTTATTTGTATTTTTATAAATATAATTATAGGAAAATGAGCAAATCGCTTATTAAAATTAAATCATTGAAACGCCCAAAAGCAATTATCGTTTAACACTTCCAGATTAAATAGCGTATTCTATTGTAACATTTACTGATTATTATAAAATATAAAATGTATTATGCGAGATACGTGATGTAAAGCTAGGAAAGTTATCGTTCAGTCGATGCTGAACACTTCTGATGCTATTAAAATATGCAATTTTTTTTTTTTTTACTATAAAGAAAATTATATCACTATTGAGCCATCAACACATTGTATGACATCAAAGTCTATACGTCCATCTAGAATAAATATATGTTCGTGTGTTTTACTAATTTTTCAAATTTATTAAACACAAATATTATCGATTTACCTTTATTTTTTTTTTATTTTTTGTCCGTTTTGTTTTTCAAAGTTGTGATTCGATTTTCATTTCAAAACCGATATCGTCAATATCTTTAATGCGTTATAGATTTTATAATAACCCGAGGTAAATACCAATAAATAACAACAAATTAATCATTTTTGAGTTTGTTATAATATCGATACAGTAGAGGAATATAAATTATACGTAATCGGCTCACGCGGTCGTTTGTTTTAAAAATAATTTTAGGTTTCATCAATTTCATATGGAATTCAGTCATTTTGATTTTAGATGACGTACAAATTTAAAGACAACCTCCGTGTATTCGGATCATATGTGGCATCACATCATTTACATTTAAATGTTGAATTATACTCTATGGACGATCGGGTCTAAGATAATTCCTGAGACGTGTTCATACAATTTTGTTTATATTACCTAAGCGAGTACAGATAGGTACGATTTAATGCAAATTCTAAAATCAATGATTAAATAAAACCGGGCGAGTGTGTAATTTTTTTTTCGCGATAAAAACGATCTCATGTGGTTTGCGATTTACATGCGCGAACCGACAACGGATTAAACGCGCGTTCTCGACATTCGATGCCAAGAAAACGAATAAAACATTTAAGTGTTTCACTATAGTAGCTAACATTTGTACATTTGGAATTTTACATTTTACAATTATATAATTTATATACTCGTATTTCACGCAAATACGTCGAACTATAACACGCGTATGTAATATTGTACACGTAAAACCACATCTCCCAAAAACGTGCAAATAACGTTCAATAAATTACAAAAGTTTTTTTCTGGACCTAACATCGAGAAATATATCTCAGATTTGTTATGTACAGAGTTCACGTCGGAAAAAAATTATTTATTTGCGTATAGGAAAAAATTGTTGGTTTCGCAAAAAAAGAAAAGCCGTAAAATATGTATTGGTACTAGTGGAATATAATTTTTTTTAACGTCTTCAAATCGTCCCTCAAATTACACTTTACCCAACTTCACTATTTCGCTTTTTAAAAAAAAATTGCGACTGAGATTAATTTCGGTATTGATTCAAAGCTATTTAAAAGACTCAGTAGTTAAATATAGTTATATTATTTCCTTGAAGTTCTAAATTTAAACTATTTAAATGAGTCGCGATAATTATTTCAATAATAGAAAATCCGAGTTCTGAGACCACGTGTCATATACTAGTTGTTGATCGATCGTTTTTATTACCACCACTAAAATTGTAAAAACTGAACAATTTCACGTAAATTGAACTCTGAAAACTTTGTAAAAATTTAACACGGCTTTATTGGATTAGTGTGAATCAATACAATGGTTTTTTTTTTTTTGCTGAATTTTAAAAAGTCGTCGTTGTAAACTTTACGAACGTATAAAAATGATTATTTTAAAAATAATATCTATTTATAACGCTCATATACATTATAATGGATATTAATGAAAATAATTTGTTTTGCTTTTTGTACACTTATCGTAAATACATGAAAACACTAATATATTAATAATCATTTATTGTTGTAAACACTGTAAAAGTTTATTAAATGATAATAAACAAACCACACACGGTGCTGTACGATATGGAACCATTAAAATAACTGAAAAAAAAACGCGATGTACAATAATGAATATTATAAAAAAAATTTTACACGATCTTCAGCAAGCCTTTCAATCCCGCGAAAATATCTATCCCTGCATCTTTTTCAATCGAGGTAAGTATGAACTCCTCGGTCTTCTCGATGGTTTTCGTCCTTTAATTGCACCTTCTTCTATTATAGTGTGGTGCACAATTCTTTAATGTGGCGTAGTACGTGTCCCAATCATATCGTCTTATCGCATCCATTATGGATCATGTTTCTCCAATTTTGGTCAGTACTTCACATCATTCGTGGACTTTTTCTGTCCGGCTAATTTTTTCCATTCGTCTCCATCATACGAAAGCTTTAAGGAATCTCTTTTACGCTTCATTTATTGCCCATGTCTCGTTGCCGCATATAAAACGACACTTCATACAAACGTTTTTAGAAATGATTTCTTACGTATAACGTAACATTTTATATCCCGAAATTTTTGTAAAATAAATCGTAAATTTTCTCAACGATTATTCTCGAACGAGTTATTCGAGAATTTTTCTTTCCGCGGCCATCATGCTCGTCGAGTGTTCAGTATGAAGTCATGTGTCATCGATGTGGTAGTAAGACCGCGATGAAAATATTTGACAGAAATATAAAAAAAAAATCGAACGATTCATTCAATAATTGTCCGTAATATTAGGTTAATTTGGTTTTCGCAATACAGTTCCAGAAGTGGAAAAAATTTACTGTGAGAAGAAGGACACAAAAGCGTAATTATTTAAAAATTTGCGTCCCGAAAGACTAGAATAAATGTCGTGAAGAGATGATCGTCATGATCATAATTTTCATAATATAACACTATTAACGATCACTTTTTTTTCTCTCTCTCTCTCTCTCTATATATATGTATATAAAATCAAAGAAAAAATAATATGTGTTAAACATGTTTATAAATCCATATGCGAATAATCTCCAGTGTTTTGAACCTTATTTTTAAGGTTGCACACTATTCATTTCCTCGATTCCACTAGTATCCAATAATAGTACTGTCCGACTCTAAGAATATCGCAAGTTTGTCATAAATAAATACACGTTCGTACAGAAGGTTTAATAATATACGATCGAAATAAATGATCGGAAGTTTCGTTCGGAAATGATTTTATTGTTCGTAAATCAACAACGATTTCCCGTTGGATAAACGCGCAAAACAATACTTCGCTCTCTAATCTTTTATGTTTTTTTTTTTTTTTTTAACTGCGTTTCAGAAGTCGATTACATCCACGCGAATTTTGTTCAAATTTGTTTTTCTTTCTACGCGTTATTTTAAACGTAGACGTAGGCCGTTTGTTTGCACGTCGCTATAAGTAGAACAAAAAAGAAAAGGTCAAGGATTTTCAGTTATCACTATTTTGTTATGAATGACGTGTTTTTTATAGGCTGTTTACGCGCAAATCTGTTGTAGAAAAATTAACTTTTCTTTAAAAAAAAAAAAAAAACAAAAAAATAAATAAATAATCCAGCGATACGCCACACACAGCTTATATAGGTACGCTATTTATGATTACTGGCTTCACGAACCGTTTAAACATTTAAACACGTACTCGTAAATCGTTTTATTATAATTTTATTCACTTACACTGTGCCCAATTCTCGTATACACTACTATTAAGTTTATTAACACCGTGCATATGATTTTCCATAGAGCGTAAACGGATCGGCGGCTCTTCCGTTTTCGTGTGTAATACCATGTTCCGTTATATTATACAGCCCATAGGCACAGGCGTCCGCAGAAATATTTCTAAGGGGGGGGGCAACGTTCAACATATAATATATACATTGGTTAGGTATTATAAATTTCAATTTCAAATCGAAATATATTAATATTAATATATTACACAATACAATATTACCAAAACGCCAGTGGTGGGGGGCAAATGTCCCATCTTGCGGGCGCCTACCAGGGACGTATACAAGGGGGGGGGGGCGATGGGGCGATCGCCCCCCCTAGATACTCGTGTATGTACCTATATCTACTGACAACTAAAATTAATCGAACTAAAACTAAAATGTAATAAAACATTTTTTTTATTTAAAACTTATTATTTTCATATAATTTTTCGATAATTCTAAGTTAGCAGCAGATTCGACGGGCCGTTTTTCTACTCGCCCCCCCTCCTAGGGGACGAAGTAAATACGCCCCTGGCGCCTACGCCCATAGGTATATGTGTTTTCACTCGGATTTCCTTCGAAACTCCAATTGCCTGAAATCAAGCCAAATAAAAAAAAAAAAGAAAAGAAACTCGCGAGATTTAGTAAACGACAATAACTCCGATTGAAATTTTCATAATGCGTATTATTTATCCGAGACCGAAGTCTATAATAAGTCCTCGGATTTGTCTATTACATATATATATATATATAGATAAATACACGTTAAAAAAACCGCACCGAGAAAACACGTGGACGCGGGGTCTGGCGTTTCGTCCGAATTGCGCGCGCGAGAGAATCGTACGCGCCAAGTCGTCCACACGGCCTCAATAATATATTTATTATTATTATTATTATTATTATTATTATACGTCGTATAAAGGCACACACGTGATGAGTATACACACGTAGGTGGAAGCTGTTCAGCTGCAGCAAGCAGGAGTCGGCAAAACCGCAAAAGACGTAAAAAATATTATATAACCGCATGTATTTTACACGCCGAGAGTTTTGGTTTCAAGAGTTTTCGGTGTCCTCGACTCGCAGCGAATTGTGTTCAATATATTTTTTCCCGACCTCCTTCTCTCACACTATCCATTGGATACTATTTATCGTTTGCCCGAACAAAATATACACAATGAAATTACAGTTCTTTTCGATCCGGCGATCGCGCCAACTAATAATAATTATTTAGCGTCGCTGACCGTTATGATTTAAATCTCGAATAATGAAATCAATAAATATTACAATATCACATTACACGAGTCATACATATATTGAACGAGTTTAAATAATATAATTTTACGATTATACGTATTTGTATGTTTCATTTAATGCGAGTATATTGTAGAAACGGTATTTTATACGAGCGGATCATAAACACCACTCGATCATTTTTTTATTCAAGGGAAGTATTTCAAAGACGATTATATTGAATATGAGAATATGTAGCACAGTTCACTATCATAACTCGATTTAAATCTCATTTCAGGTAGTATTCATACAGGTACTTTTGTTATATAATATTATTGTTCTATTATAATATAATGTATAAATATTAAATTCAGCCGTACCAAAATGTGTTGCCTATATTGTTATTTTGTATATTTATTATAATTTTTTTTTAGATTAATTCGTGAAAGTTTGCTGTAGGACAAACAATTGTATTATTATGACGTACAAGGAAAGTTGTTAAAGTACCATCAAACAGCAATCCGATAAGCGGAGCGAAATTAAAAACATATATATATATATATATATATATATTTATTGTATATACTATCTGAATTATTCGGCTTCGTACGGAACATTCTTGGTCGGGCCATAGTTTTTAACGGATTACACATTATTTAACTGTACCTGACCTAACTGTATAACGGCTAGAATCCAAAAAATTTTCGTGTTAACTATAATCCTTGCTGGATCTACCGAGACCAATTGTAAATCTAAACCATCCAGGGACCCACTCAAACGCACACAACAAATTTCATCAAAATCGGTCCAGCCGTTTAGGAGGAGTTCAGTGACATACACACGGACCATCGAAATTTATATATAAGATATTGATTTACGCAAAACGCGAATATTTATATATATATATATATATTAGCGTTTTGCTTAAAGCAATATATTGAAACAACAACTGCGTCGTCTTTAATCAATAAGTAGCAGTTCAAAGCGTCGTTACTTTCCGCGCTGCAATAACCGGACAAAACAAATAAACGTTTCGAACTGTCCAATTACTCGTATGTATATAGATACTTGTTTGTATAACACGCACGCGTTATTATAATATTATTTCATTAAAATAAATATATAATTTTTGAAAATATAGATAATAATCATAATATTATTACTATGAATAATAAATTAAAACCTATCAAATGTATGATTGAAAATACGAACAAAATAATAAAAAACAATAAACAAAAAATAGTAAAATGTGTCTAGGAATAAATCTTAGGAATAATATAGGCGATTGGGCGACCATATTATCCTAAATCGTGGTGTCAACAAAGCGGTTAATCGCGGCAAAAATCAGATGCCGGTCAGTAATACGACAACTGTACAACTTAATTTTATCATAATTTTTTTAATTTGTTCGTTTGGCACACTGTGTTAGCCCATACGATGTTTTTTCTCTCTCGCTCTATATCGTTCCCAGACTTATTTCTCCGCGCGCGGTTCACTAGTTTATAATATGTCCACGAATTCATATATTAATTTGTTATAATATCAACAATATTCATAAGGATAATATATGTTTCATTCGAAGATAATATGTGTTATTCTAAATGTGGAACGAATTTCAACGAGTCAAATATAATATATTTGTAAACATTATGAACGATACAATATTTCACATTCGATCAATCCGAAACATATCGCAATCTGCAAAGTCGATAATAATCGTTTCCGTTTGCGCAACGGATTGGCGACTTCTCGACCGCGCGGTATACCATCGCTCCGGTCGTCGAGAGAGAGAGAGAGAGAGAGAAACGATTCAATGCCGTGGCCGATATACACGAGATAAATTTTTTTTCCCTAATGAATTTTAATGCGAAAATTTATATATACATATATAACATTTAAGTATAAATAATTAATGTTTTTTTTTTTTTTTTTTTAAATGATGTACACACGCATCCTCAGCCGCTCACGACGGATATATACGCGACAGATTTACACAATGCGAAATAATCTCGTGTGTCACCGCGCGATTACCGCATTAATAATAATATTATTATTGTACAATTTTTTTTTTCTTTCTTTCCAATACATACCAACGGCTGCTTGCTGTACACCGCAATAATTATAATATGAATAAAAAGCTAATCTTCGCGTACACGTTTCCAGGAATACTCGTCACAATGAATATTCTTACACGTTAATTAGATTTCTTTTCTGTTCGTCTGCGTGTGCATTTATAATATATATTATATACGCATTAATATTTATCAACTCGACTCTATCGTCGGCCCGCGAACATAGCTGAAACGTAATAATAACGTATCGAATGTACAATCGGCGTATAGAAATAAATTACGCGCCGTTACTCACTGCGGCGTATAATTTATACATTTATATATTATACGAGCTTTTTAACTCGTTGCCACTGTGTTTTATACAATGCGAATAATTAATAAAACAATTTACGACACGCGAAAAGATGTTATTGGAAAAAAAAGAAACACGTTTGTTCCCGATAATATTTATATATATATATAATTACTCTGTTGAAATGGATTTCACGAACTCGTATACCGCAGTTGCAAGATTATACGTAGGAAAATATTCATCGAAGCCACTATACGCGGTACAACCTATCCCGTGAGTTATACATATACATGCTCCTTTTCACAAGTACATCCCGCTAGTACCTCCCATTTATTGGGTGTTTAAAGGGACGATTTGCTTCATATGAATTTAACGTGTTTCCAACGTGACTTTTACAAGCGAATATTTTGAAAAAAGTTTCCTCTGACACATCGTGTATAACCGATCAAAGCGTACAGTGCGGAATGGACGAGAAAACAAAGGGAACATTTAACGATATAACACCATGGAACGCGCGTATCGTGCAAACATGGATACGAAAAACGTACATGAGATCGAAAAGGGCCTGTAAAAGTATATGAGAAGGAATAAAAATATCCTAAAAAAGAATATCCGCGATATCAGACGTCGTCCGATCGATGCAAAATCGCTTATCCGACACTTCTCCCCCCCCCCCAAACGGATAGGAAGTCCAAGGAGATGAGTTATGATAAACAAAAAACAAAAAAAAAAAATGTAATTTACCCGAATGTCGCGTTTCAACCACGAGTGTTGATGTTTCAGGCTCAATAGGACAGTTTTTTAACCACACTTCTCCGCGTTTACCCGACGGACGGTAAAATAAATTTAAAGTTCGGTTAAAACTCATTTGAAATTCGTTCAGTTACGATAAATCGTAGTATATTTATATGCGAATAACGACCGAAAATCGGAGACTCGACCGACGAACCTGCCTGTAATGCAGTAGAGGAGATCATCCAACGCGGCGCAAATGTATATAATAACAATAAAATTCACAGATATATTAAGAAAGTACGAACACCACCCGACATTCAGCAAAAGAACGAGACGGAGAACACAACCACTCAACAACCACAATAAATACGTAAATCAATAAATTAACATTTTAAGTTTTAAATTAAATTAACAAATTAACATTTGTTAGCGGGACCATCCGCTAATATCAGCTCGTTGTGCACAAACTTCGTATTGCTGAAAAGATGCCATATTATAGCTCGGAACAGACGATCAATCCCGCTCGCGCAATACGAAGTAGTAATGGCCAGAAAAAAAAAAGAACCGACGAATCATAACGGACATAAGCGGACACGTGTATATGTCTTCTTTTTTTATATTAATTTTCCAATTCTTTCAACGACCGTTTCGCGTTCTTTCTTCCACATATTTCACTCGTTTTTAACTACACACTGGCACAAATTGCGAACGCAGTTCTTTTTCTTATGAATACGAATAGAATTATAATATTTCCAAGTGAACTATAAAAAAAAAAAAATAATAATTCTTTTTTTTTTCTATTACAGTGAAAGTCGACGAGTGACACGCGCGTGATTTCGAATGTCAATAATAATAATAATAATAATAATAATAATAATAATAATAATAATAATAATAATAATCGATCGAAATAGCGGCAACAGGCCTGATATACCGCAAATTAAATTATATATTGTATACATGTTTTATTTTATATATATATATTTATTTATTTATTTATATACTTACACTTATACGCAACAACCGTGAGTATTGCGGCTAAGAAAACGAGTGTATAATATAAAATAGTGTAACTAGATTATAATTCGATGAGTTTTGTAATAGTTTAAAAATAGCCTTCAGAACGAGTTTCGCTCATCGTCGCATATTTTCTATATACAGAACACGTTTGGATACAATTTTAATTCGTATAAAATATTTTTCCAACGACGAATAATTCGAATATGTGTATCGACGGTATATATGCGAACACTAATATAATATGATCACTAATGATCACTATATATATATATACGTTACATTCGACACGCGTTTTTATCCGTTTGTTTATTAACGCGAGAATATAGATGAAGGGGGGGGGGGAAATCATAAAAATTTGAATATTTTATACGCCGTTTGTATATGTGTTTACAATCCGATGAAAAATTCAGCGCAAACACTACAAAATATATTATAAATAGTATATACCGGAATACATACATAGAAAAAAAAACCTATCGTCGTGGCGCCTGATTTAAACGTATTTTATATATAAAATGCATAAACGGTTAAAAAAATGTCAATATAATTTATATATAGTAATAGAAACGTATACTGCAGTGGCGATTGAAATCATTACTAATATTTTTTTTGTTTTTTAACGCATTTACTCACAAAACCACTGCTGCCGCCAAGTGTTTATTTCTATAAATATATATATATATATATATATATAATGTTGATTCGTGGGTTATAATTAGAGCGGAGCACCTGTGTATTTGGATTGCACAATTTCGTATATAAATAATAATAATAATATAAGAGAAACAAATATTCGTTTTATGTTTAGACACTTTGTATAAACACGTAATTTTATTCGTCTATAAATTTTATGTTATTAGACGGTTTTTTTTTTGCACGCGTAGGAGAAAACATAATATTATATTTCTCGTTTTTTTTTTTTTATATTTTTGGTGTTTATATATTATATATTTCGATAAATCGCAATTATTCTATATTCTCCATCTGCCTTTTCCGTTATGCTATAAATAAATAACACGTAAACGCGATTGAAATAACGATCGAAAAAATTATGATTTAAATACATTTACTTTTCTTCTTCAGAAATTTGGTAATCGGCATAGAATTGGTTTTTAAATGCTATCATTTTAGGCTTTTAACGCGTTATACGGAGAAAAAAAGCCCACAAATTGGTTTGATCATATGTTCACAAATGTATATATTGTTTACAAGTATTCATTTATATTTTATTCCTATTTGTTTCGCCTATCGTTTTTATTAATTTTTTTTTGTTTTTCGTTTTTACTATTTTATTATTTATTATGCATAACCAAGCCGATGTACTTATTTTAACAGATACGAATATTTAGCTTTGAAATTCGTAAATACCGAAAGGTATGTTTACTCTAACGAGAGACGCGTGAATACGTAAATAATATTCGCCAACGGTGGCATCGAAAATACTTCGCTATTCGCGGGGCAAAGAAAACCAAACGAGCAGCAGAGAACTAATATTGTG
Organism: Chaetogeoica ovagalla; assembly: GCA_032441825.1. Classification (NCBI taxonomy): domain Eukaryota; kingdom Metazoa; phylum Arthropoda; class Insecta; order Hemiptera; family Aphididae; genus Chaetogeoica; species Chaetogeoica ovagalla. The sequence goes on along the minus strand of CM063743.1, from coordinate 677,509 downwards.
TGGAGATTTCGCAATGATTAGATTTTCGTATAATAAGAAACAATCGCCGTATAACGTTCAAAAAGATTAATTTCTTTGCAAAAATAACCGTATTCGGTAAAAGTTGAGCGTTTCGGTAAACTGCAGGGAAAACGAAATAGAAACACGGTGAACAACTGAATACAATTATGCGTTGGAAACGCACATAATACGCCAGTGAGTGAATAAAGATTTTAACTCTATATTATATTTTTTCACGCGAATCGCTCGTGGTCCCGGATAAGAGGGGAACAAAAATTCTATGATTTTTAAAAATAAATGTATAACACGCGTGCCGCGTTTGTATATAGCGTATTTCGTCTCCGTTGACCGTTATCATCATCATCATCTGCGTGTAGTTCGCGTGAAGAGATCAAAAAAAAAAAATGACCACCGGAGAATAATCCGTCGGACGTAATTAATCTGTCCGTCGGCGCGTGCGCGCGCGACTTTAACGAGAGAAATTATTATTTAAAAAATAATAATAATAAAAAGATCCGCGCCGCCACGTGTGCTGTGCCCACGGGGGACGTTGACTTTGTACGTATTCACAACAGGTTGTATAGCGTTTTTTTCTTTTATTATTATTATTATTATTATGAAAAATTCATTGCACAAATTGAATTTATAGTGGCCGCAGGGAGAGTGCCACGCGCGTTTCACCGCGTTTTTATTTTTTCCTTTTTTTCGCATAATTTTTTTTTTTTCCCCCGCTACATAACAGCGATAATCGAATTCCGTTGCTCACACACACACACGTATCGAATTCATAAAACGGTACTGGGACGAATCAATGTTAGACCGGCTGCACCACAGTGGCGGCGCGCAAATTCCTCTAAAATGTTCGCCTTCCCACGCTCTGCACCATTGCTGCTCAACGTAAAACGTTTGCTTTTTTTTTTTATTTCCCTTTTATCGTTCGCCACGTTTCACTGCGGTTAAATGTTAATGTTTTTGAATAATTGTGACGAACGATTGTAGTATAGGTGGGCTACAGGGCTTAGGGGGATAAAGTCTCCTCAACAATTAAATTATAGTAAACTTGGCGCACCTAAAAATAGAGCACTTTACTTCATAAGTAAAATTATTAAATTTTAAAAATTCGAAAACAAACTATTGCTATTATATCGAATTCTATAAGAAAAAACAATTAAACGTTTGTATTCGTACACAAAATAATAATAATAAATAAACGTGTTTCATGGAGTAAGTGCGTGCTAAAACAACATTATTTATGTGTACTGTACGACTTTTAATCAATTCATTTTAAATTATAATTAATTCAATAATGGCAAAAAGAGTGTTTGATATCTTTAATATTAAAAACAGATATTAGTTGTTACTAATTTTGGGTATAGGCACTGATATAACTGCAAAAAAAAAAAAAGAAAAATATTGAAAATACTGTAGATGAAAAAAATGTCGCTTCTGACTTAGGAACATTAATAACACGCCTTGTGCGATCAATTTAACCGGTAAATACAAAACTTAAACAGAGTTTAAATTATTATGTTATATTTAAATTGTATTTATTGGAGCCATATCTATGTAAAATAAACGAGTAAACGAGTGTAGAACGGGGAAAAATGAATCCTCGAGATCATTTTATTGATACACGTGAAATAATATTAATAATAATAATAAAAAATTTAGCGTGCGTGCATACGACTGATCGCTCACATCACATCCGTCTCCTCGGCATATCCCATCCCTCTCCAATCACCAAACTTTTAACCAAACCATACCCACTAACGTGTGCACAGACCGACAGTGACCAACATAATCCCTCACTTCCATCCCCTAATAGAGGCGCAAGCCTGGTATTGGTAAAGGCATAGCCATCCCTCAAAGCAAAGCAAAGGGCCGCTCAGCTGTGCCACAGCGAGCAAACGCGAACGACGTTGATCGCTTCTGGCCGAGGCAAAAACACCGTGTGTGGGTGTGTGTGTGTGAGAGAGAGTTGTTCCATTTCGCGTCTCCGCCATATTGTTATCATCAAAACACAAAATGCATTAACGTTTATTTGCGGAACGAAATATTACAGCCCGCTGTTATCACTGCGTTTCACGGACTATAAAATAATAATCGATAATTTATTATTATCAGAAGAAAATGTTTCGATTTTATTCAATATTTAAATTGATTAATTTCGATATGGAGAGTTTCGATTAAAGAACCGCGCGTAAATCGACGGATATCTGTAAATAAAGCAAATGGATTCAGACGACCGACCGCGAGCTCAATTGGCCGTTCCTATAATAATAATTTTACGCGATAACGCGAAAAATGAATTTCATCGAAGAATTACATTTAAACAATCATCCGTTTCGTTTACCTATCCCGATGTCCACACTCAGCTCGTATGGAACTGGTTGGTACGAGCTATTTATGAATTTCCGCCGTTTAAATGAAACAATTATCAGAGAGCACGCGTTATACGCGCGTATAAATCAAAGTTCTATTATTATATGTGTCTGCGTGTAGCGGACAAACACGGACCACGAAATACGTTAAGACCTAACTGCCGGATTCATTTAAACGGTATGTTTAATAATATCGACTCGGCGAAAACGGCGTTTTTATTAAGTGGAAACGGGAAAAATATGATAAATTAAACGGGGAGGAAGAACGAAACTAGTATAATAATACGTCCGTTTAATAAATAATGATTTAATGCGCGTTGTACGAAAAAAAAAAAAGACACACGAATTCATCGTATCAACTAGTTTTCCCTCCGTCCCCCCGCGGCGCTCCGCGAGTTTCACGCGCGGCGATTTGTTTTCGTACGGCGCCCGACCGAACGATGAGCCGGGGGAATTATTCTTAACGGAACTGTTACACGTACTTACGCAATATGTGTAAATGGCGTTTGTCGTATTTCGTGCGAGAAGATTTTTACAAAACGATAATTCTCGAACGCGTTGCGCATTAATGGAATCAATACGACGTGTGTGTGTGTGCATAGTAGTGGTATTCGTTTTGAGGGTCCCCGTATAACGCGCGGGGACACGGGTGAAAAGGGATTTTAAAAATAGGTTGAACGACGACGCGGGATTAGTGAGTGATGGAGAACAACGGAATTGTATTGAAACGGTTTGGACGGACTCCGGGGGATTCACTTTTCCAGCAGCTAATGGATAATGTACCGAAAATGTTTCCCGTTTTATACGCGTTAATTGAATATATTATACAAACGAGTTGCAAGAAGGCTCAGTTCGACAGAGTCGATTCGCCGTAAGCACAGAACGGATTTTTCGGTTTAGAAAGAATTCCGAGTGAACGGGAATCGGTTCGAATATTTTACGTGACGCGTCTTTTTTTTCTTTTATTTTTTAGAGAAATTTCGCCGAGACAACGGCAGTGAGAAGTAGAATAATAGCACCCGGAGGAAAGAATGGAATGGAAAAGCTTGAAATACGTTATTATTAAAGAATACGGTAATTATCGAGCACTCCGAGAATCCAAGACGGAAATATTTTAAATACACAGTGGTTTTTTTTTTAGCGTAAATCCGAAAATTTCGAAGAAAGATTTTACCGGTAAAATTGTCGGGTATATATTCGATTTTTTTTTTTGTATTTAAAAAGCTGTGTTACGTGACAAATAATATAAACAGCATATTTCATTCTATGAGAATAAATAATAAATAAAATACGAATTTTTTTTTTCTAATACGTTATAATACGGATTTCGAGCCTTCGCTTTTGTAAAACACTTTTTTTTATTCTGAAATGTTTATATTATTATTGAAATTCGATACGTTTTTGAACAATTTTATTGCTACATCGAGATGGCGTACACACAGGCGAACTCAAGTTCAAAACGTATAATTATTTCGTATATATTTAAAAAAAAAATAATAATAATTAATTTTTTTGTCGTTACGTTTGTACAATGCGAATAAACGTAGTTCATTAACGTAGTTCATTCATCCGATTCGTCCGTATCGACGCGACCGATAAGAAACCGTACTGAATGTTGAAAAGAAGTTTTTACACGAAAAGACGTTCTCGTTAAATACATAAAATGTTTTATACGCGTGTTTTAGTGTATTCCTATAGCTCGCGATGAAACGAGGAGACCGGCGTCGACAACCGTGTGCCAGCAAAATCGGTACGAAATAATAACGCCATCATCGATTAACGCGTCGACGACATTGACGACGAATTGTTTCTGAATTTAAACGAATATATATATATATATGTATTCGTATAAAAATATAGCGCGTGTATTTTTCGCTATAAAACGCGGTTTTTTTTTTAACGTTCAGACAATATTTTCAAACGTTGTGTAATTTACGCGAAGTATTTCGTCTTTTAAAAAATATATTTTCATTAAAACCGTTCACCGTAGATCGTTTTACACGCGAGGATATACATTCGATTCGAAACGATTACAACGATGTACACCCGATTCGGTTTCGTGGAAATATGGCATTCCTTATTAACAATTATAATTACGTTATAATATAATAGGAACGACATTCTTTTGTACATCCGTAATTCGATTAAACGAGCGTTTTTTTTTTTATATATATATATATATTATACTCGTAATCTTTTACCGATTGAATTTAAATTGAAAATTAGAGAGTATAACTTTATTCAAATAATTCGTAAACGTATTAAAAAAAAAACTCGTCCGCGTGAACAGACGTAGCGCATTCGAGACGGTTATCATCCCGAATAGCCTGCACACTTAAACCGTAACAACGGACGAAGAGTTTCTACGATTTTTTTCACCGAGCAACGCAGTGTGACCTACTCGTTACAATCGCCGTTTGATGGATCCAATTTCGTTATTAGACGTAATGTATTCCTCCGCGCGTGATCGCAGAAAACGAAAAACGGAAGAAAAAAAAAACAACTGTTGATAAACAGAATCTCATCGGAATCACGACGTACTCTTTGTAAATATAATTTCTCGAGTATTAATCATATTTTCCAACGTAAATAACATTGGACATTTTTGAAAAACTCAACCCGCCATCGTCTCGGTTTAACGTTTGATAAAGGCAAAACTAATAAAAGTATTCACATTGTATTTTATTAATTAGCATTACCGTCGTCGAAAAAGAAAACGGATCCATTTAATTAATGCGGATAATAAAACACATCGGCATTACAATCGTTTCACACGCGTCTCATTCGCTCGCAAAAAAAAAAAAAAAACTAACAAAGTACGCGTTCGTTTTTTCATTTTTTTTTCTACTAACCGAACAACATTAATGATCGTTATTAATTATTACTATCAAAGAAACACTCGTACGAGATAGCTGTTGCATACGAGTCTCTCTCTCTCTCTCTCTCTGTCTGTTAGTGTATACACATTTTAACTATTTTATAAGTGTTACGTAAAAAAGAAATATACAGTGTGTAAACGCTAATTGAAAACACTCAATATTTTTGCGTAGAGCAATGCATTTTGAATTCTGTTTTTTTAGATGGAAGTTGTACTTAATAATACACATTTTTATGGTCTCTGAACTTAAATCTGTTTATTATATTCTTTCGAGTCGATTACAATAAAATCGATAATCCAACGCCGCGTATCCAAGACATTTGTGTACCAACAATGTAATGATCACTCAGATTCTTACAGGACGATATCGTGGAATTCCGAAAAACCGCTGCGCACTATATACGCGTTAATTAACGCCAATTACAAAAATTATTTTATCGCATTGCTCGTATTCAAATCAAGTGATCGCGAACGAGTTAAATATCTTATCTCTCTCTCTCTCTTTAAAAGATCTTCGTATTTTCTTTTCGTTTTGTGTTCTTTAGACAACTCAAGACCCACGGGGCCCGTGTTTTCGCATTTCCCGTCATGCCTGCGCCGCCCCATCGGTACGAAATATTTTCGCGTACGTGACTGCGCTCTTAAGAGTCAAGAACAACGAAAAAAGTAGAGAAACTAGTGAAATTTTCGAAACCGAACTCCGCCGGGCCGGCCGATAAACGACGGTGTCCGCCGTCGTCGTGTCAACTGTCCCCCGTCGTATTAAAACTTATATATATATAAAAAAAAATTACCGATATATTGTAATAACGAACGACAGATAGTTGAAACAGATACGTGCGTACACAAAGATTCGTCCGATAGGCATTATTATATCCTACGGATATTTTTATTTACGCGCGTGTACACTTGACGACGCGGCCGTCGGCCGTCTCGCACGATGCGCGACGCACAGATGTAAACTTATCATCTCGCGTACGCGCCACCCGGTTTACTGCGTACACGGTGTACCCGAGTGGCCGAGGAGGAGAACGCGCGCGTTTTTTTTTTTTTTTCCGTTATTTTACGCGCCGCGCACAGAGAATATAATCACGTGCGATCGGCTTCGGTCGTCGTGGTACGCGATTAATCTTCGTGTGTATACGCGATTCCGTTTTTTTTTTTCTCACATATTATACACCTCGCGACCGGGCGCGTGGGGTGTCATACAGCCGGGGACTTTTTTTTCTCCTCCTTACCACTCTGTTCTATTTCATTCCGCACGCCACCGCCGCCGTTACGCGGGGCGTTTCTTATATCGCGTTCAACGAATTCGCGCCGAAACGATTCCGCCGCATAAGGCCCCCCCCTTTCCCATAATATAATTCGGTAGTGTCGACACGTCGGAGGACAACTGATGACAACCGACGTGGCAAGGATTTCGAAATCGGCCACGGACAGGGAGTTCTGCAGAAAGAAGATACTCATATCGGCGGCCGCTTAGAATTCCACCATCGTATTCGCCGTTATTTCGAATACAGTTGTTTTTTTTTTGATTTAAATTAATATTCCGAATTAATTTCAGTAACGCAATGTGTGTTAAAAATCAAAATAATAAAATTATACTTCAAATGTAATATTATTTATACGCGATTCGTTTCAGAATTTTCATCTTTTCTTTTGCTCATTGTAACGAAAAACGTGGGGTTTTTTTTTTTACTCGTAATTAATACCACGAAATCGCAAGTTTTATTTTTTAGTATTTTATTTATATAACGTACGGATAAGAAGGGGGTGGAAAATGCGTATTTGATATTATTTCATCTTCGTGTTTTCTTATGTTCACGTGAATTCGTCGGCTTACACAATAAAGTTTTAATATTCATTCCACTTGGATAGATAACACCGCGCGATTTCCAGAAAGACACCAAATATTTAATAAAAAATGTAATTTATGTTGCATTTTAGGTATAAGACATTAATATAGTACCAATAATATTGTACAGTCGCATTCGGCATTACGAAGTTTCCGATGGGAATTATTAAACTTCGCTCACCTCACGATATTCGACTATTTTGTTCTATTTCTAGTTCTTATATCTATTTCAACGATAATTAATATTATAATATTAAAGTTATCAAAATTCATGACATCATCAACACGTTTATCATAATATTTTGTATAGCGTTTAAAATACTATGATGTTGCTATACTCTAAAGGCAAGTATTACCAATGATTAGATAAATACTCTCGATATAAAAAAAAAAGAAAAGCGACGTCATTTGAAATGTCCCCATATCAGTGTAACCGCATGATCACGGATTAGATAAATTCGTACTTGTACACGAAACAAATTAAAAACATTAGACTTAACAATAAATTGGAAAACAGTAGAGAATTTTTTTTTTCACAAATGCTACAACATCCGTGTCCCAATAATAATAATAATAATAATAATAATAATAATTAATAATAAACGTATGTGTATAAAATATAATTCCGAGGTATACGCGTGTGCGGCGAGAATTAATATGCGATTGTCCACGTGATAGCTGTTAACGGAACGCGTGCAATGCAGATATAAACCCGGTTGATAAATTACACATTTGCCGGTCGTTCGTTATTTTTCTTAAAGTGAAATATTAAAACACGTTTTTTTTTTTTTGAGAGATGGGTGTGTGATGATTTATTAGAGTCAGTCATTGTCCACGGACGGATGATGCTGTATTATATACATGTAAAAAAACTATTTCGCACACTCGTTCGGTAAAATAATTATAATATATATATATAAGGGAGGATGGTAGACTTCCTGAAGATCATTGTGTACGAAGACAGATTACGAGCGTAGCTAATACCACCACCAAGGCGCTGATACCTAGCAACAGAAACAGTAATATGCAGCCTTTAAACGGCCTTGGTCATTATTATTCTTCTTTGTGATTGTAACGTTCGGAATTATTTAACAGGCAAGATGATCTCACTGATGGTAGCACATTAGAATCTTTATTTAATACAATAGTCGGTTGATGATCTGAACTAGTCGATGGTGATGAATTATTCTCAAGACTAGGTTCGAACACCAGGTCATCTGTATTTGTTCGATTTTTAATTCCAATTTCCGAATCATGTTTAGATTTTAGGGGAGAGCGGGATTAGTCGTTACAGTAACAACATTTCGTACTTCTAATTATGGTGATACTTAGTGTCCCCATCCGGGGACCGGTATATCGATGGCAACACCATGTGCCTGGATCGAGAAAACCTAGTCGCCATCTTGGTGCGGCTGTCACCGTGGACGCACAGTTGTCGACACCGCACGACGACGACAATACTCGGTGTGGTCTGTCGTCGCGGCGACGTAAACGAGTCTTCAGAGTGTGTGTCAACAGTCGCCATTTGGTGTCGATATTTCTGCGCATATTTATTCATTTTATTACGTTTTTAAATTGTTGTAACGATTGCGTGCGACAACTTGGTCAGTGGTCATCGGATGTGTGGCAGTCCAGCCCTCGTGTAACGCAGATACGGGAATGGAACTAAGATTTTTGACGATTGGGGAAAAATTAACTTATATTCTCTTATTCTCCGCTAACCACTCCATATACCTATATATATATATATATTATTGCATTCCCTTAACATTGACAAAATCTAGTAAACGTGCGTTATATGTTGCATGATATGAAAACGTATAACAAAATTATTTTTTTTTTAAATCAAATACGTTTTCAAAAAAAAAGAACATCGTCCATTTGTAGAAAATGTACAAAAAGAAAAAAGAAAATCAACGTTTCGGACAATATTTTTCGTATACGATTCTTCTGTTCGTGCCGGAAAATCATTTTTCGCTCTATACGGTCTCTATGGAAAAAGACGCAGACAGCAGTAGTAAACGTCAAAGGATAATTAATATCAATCTGGCGAATGGATTTTTTTTTGTTGACGTTATAAAAACGTCTCCCTTGTCCGCGAACGGACGATTTCTATTCCGCTTTTTTTTTTTTCTTATGACGTACATAACGTTTTCAAACGGATACGGGACTGCGAGTACGCGCGCTCGGATACAAAGCGTTTGAAGAAAGAAAGAGAGTAAGAAGAACAAAAAAAAATCAGAAAAAAAAAAAATTGAAAATCCTCCGGTTTCAGCTAAGAGGAAAAGGAATAAATAAATTTATATGTGATGTGTGTATGCGCGCGCGTACGTTTATACGTTTCAATTGTTCTGCCAAGTCTCGAGAACAATGTCGTAGCGGGACGCGCGCAATAATTCGCCGGTGTGTACGCGCGCGCTGCTCTTGCCGCGCGGTAAAATCGTTTCCGATAAATATAATAACACACACTGTCATCGTCTACGAGTAGTGTACGTATACCACTAGTTGGGATGAACGACAACGGCATCGTGTCACACCACATACTTGTCTTTAATTTTTGTCGGTGTTTTTATTTTTTTTCCTGAGTAAATGCAGACTATTCGGTAGGTTTTGCAGTGTTGCTACAATATACATTTTTGTCCGTTCTTTCCATATACTCGTCGTCGAAAAGCTTCGGGTTTCGATTGGACCGCGCGTCGCGTAAATATTTTATACGGCAAAGAGGTTTTGAGAAACAATACGATTTAATGGACCGATTTTTAATAAACCGAAGAAACAAATACACGTAGGTATCGCCTTTGGCGAACGTTGGAAGAATTAATATTTTTGGTGATTATAGAGTATCGATCGACGTCTTTTGGAATAATCGTTAAAGCCCACGACGGGTGGTGGTTATCGATGATTCGTTTTATTGAACTCACTGCAGCCGCGGTTTGATCGCCTTTAAACCCGTTTATATAAATGTATGAAAGAAGAAGAAAGTAGTATGTGTGGATTTTATAAAAACCTCGATCAAAAGGTAGTTACTATGAAATTTTCACGGGAGTCATGGAGTCTCCGAGAAAAGTGTCATAGTGTTCCGATCATCATAGGGAATATGTAAAATTACAGGATTCAATGCGTGTTCAAATTCATTAGACTGTTGTTGATCGACAGTAACCATAATGATCGGTTACTATATTGTGCCGAACCATTTAAATTGTTATAAAAAAAAATTCTCGTTTTTTAAACCGTAAAATCTTTTGTTGAAATTTGAAAACGAGATTTTCTGTAGAATATTGTCGTTTTCATTCAAATATAATATATATAATTTTTTTTTTGAAATTCCGCCGAAATACAGGAATAATATTGAGAAGCGAAACTTACAGCTGAAAAACAAAAAAAAATTCTATTTTGCATCGGACAAATGGTTGTACGATATTTTTCTATCAAAAAAAAAAAAAAACTAAAATAAAATCATCTATACAACAGTTTTATACACGAGCTCGGTAAAATTTTGCTCGTTTAAACGTGAACGAAAATTATGAAAAGTTTTGAACGGTTAGGTACGTATGTGAAAACGAATCAATCGCAATTGAAGTCGTTTCATTCTTGCGCGTGAAAGGGGACAAACGGTGAAAGATCTCTACGATGCCACCTGCATATTTCAAATGTCGCATTAACAATTTATCAAAATAATCGTAAAAAACCGGGTGTGCGACAACGCTAATGTATAATATACATTTTTAATAGTGTTTATATAATAATAATATTATTATTATTTATTCTATGGAAAGTTGTGACACAACCGAGAGTTTCACCTGTAGTCGTCGACGGTACGGATGAAGAAGAAAAAAAAATGTATAAAAAGAAAAAAAACGCGCAGGCGGACACAACCCTCCGGCGCGTCAAGAACGGTAAATTATTTTGTTGTTGTCCACAGACGGCCGTGTGTGATTTAATAATACACGACGTGCGCGAAAGATTATTCTTCTACCCTGAGGCTGCGTTTGCGATGACATTTTTTTAACGTCTCGCTTTTGTTTCTGGAAGAAATAACACATACACTGTGGATAATGGCGCAGTTCGAGTATCACTCGTGAATCTCAAATAATAATAATAATAATAATAATCTTTTACGCCTCGAATATATTCGTAATATATTTTTTTTCTCGTTTCAATTCATACCAATGTTCATACGTTTTCTCTCGACTGTTACTTGTTTTTGGTTTTTTTTTTCAATTATATTACGTACTAATTTGTTTTAAGTGTTTGTAATGTATTAGGTATAAAATTATTTTTTTTGTAATTGTTAAGTTGAGATTTTAACAATTAATAATAATTATTATTGCGTTTTTTTTTTTTTTTTGAACCCATTAAAGTCTGCAGCTGGGAAAAATCGAACTTGCGGATAAATCCGTTGTCGTAATGATTATTATTATTATTATTTTACGTAGGGCGACGATTTAAATGCAAAACGTATTTTAAACGCCCGCACTGCGGATTATTATTATTCGGTGTACGCCATAAGCGGGCTTGTGATCTGACACGATCAGACTATAACTAATTTTTTTATATGTTTTCGCGACATAAAACAAAAAAAAATTGTTTCCACAGTTTGTCTCAACTCTTAAAACGGTTTTTTTTTTATAATTTACAAAAAGATTAAGCAAGTGTTCCCCCTGTATAATACCGAAAAAAGGATTTCCGGGGAAAAAAGTGTATTTATCTCTTTATTTAGTATAATTACGGAAAAGAAAAAATCAAATTTCTAATATTTTCCATAAATTTTAATATGTTTAAAGAGCATTTATATTACGTGTTCACTTTTCAGTGTATTTGTCGAAAAAAGCCGATAATATCCACGGAAAAATCGTTAATGTCGATGGATTTTTTGTAGAATATTTTATATTGATATAATCGATAAATCGGTTCGATTATTATCGGTCCATTCAGTGTGTATACTTAAGTACATCCGATCCGCTTTGCTCCTTTTGACCGGATCGGACAAACAATTTGCCGTATAATTTGCAAGAAAAAAAAAATATGTATTTTTGAACTCTCGCATTTGACGTTCTCGGGTAACATATTTACCGTTCAGTGTCGGTTTATAATAATCGTGACAGTTTAACGGTTTATGACAATTGTTCGTTGCGAACCGCTGTAGTGCAATTCAAGTGTTTCGATTCAAATTTGAACTCAATATTTAAAAAAAATATCTTATAGTTCTAAGTCGGTGTTTCCGACACTGAACCATGCGGGCAAACGCGAACAACGTTGTTCACCTCTGAACGCGGCAAAAACACCGTGTGTGTATATCACACACACACGGCATTGATAGCGTTCGCCCGCCGTGGCAAGACTGAGGAGTTCGCTGATTGCGGACCGCTATTTATACATCTTCGTGGCTACCCCCTCTATGTTATGTCGTACCGCTATCTGGTGGCCTACTTTCGTTTCCTGTTTTATCGCGGTCGACTGACGCAGTATGTCGGTATACGCAGGTGTTTAGTTTTACACTGACCGAGCGATCTAGTCGCACGCGCGTTTGCCATATTTATTATTATTTTTATTATTAATAATATTATTTAGCGTATTTCAATGAAATAAAATTAACGTAATGATTCATCTCTCCTCGTTGTACCACTCGTTCGTTTTACACTTTTTTCCATTTTATTATGATCTCTTAGTATGAACTATTTTATACCCATGCATTTTCATAATAATTTTAAGTGTGTCGGATTTCGAGAAAATGACTTAATGGTGTGTAACGCGTGAGATAATTCCTGTATTTATCACGTGATAAACACTTCTTCAAATACGATATTTACTGATTATCGGTTGAGACTTTGAAATCACATTAGTATCGTTACTTTTACGTAATATCGTAGTTTTTACAAAATATTTCGAGAACAATACGGTTTTTACGGACGTAATTCGCTGTGTATATTTGGTGATTTTTATCGTGTGAACGGGCATATTTTGTGACTTTTTTTTTAATACATCCAATATATTTAAATCGATGGTGTTATTGAAATGCCATTAAAGTATTTACAGTGTGAAACTATAGAAATAAATACCTGTTTTTTCTGTATCTCGATAATTTTAAATTTCAACTTTAATTATTAAAGAAATTAATAATTATGTTCAACTGATTATGTAATACTTATATATATTATATGAATAATTATACAATGATAAAATTATAGCGCTCGTATTACGATCGTTTGCTGTGCGTATTTGCACGTGACGCGTGTATCGGCTAAGATTACGAGAATTAAATAAAATAAAAATGATAATATTGATACTAATTATATTCAAACGTAAGAATAAAAATCTATACCACGGAATGAAATATTTACCAAAAGGAAATTAATTACAAATAAATGGTACTATTAGAGGAGGATTTTCAATTTCATTTTTTTAGCCAAATTTTCGCGTCTATTTCTGAAATTTTGGAGTCGTTTTCTTCGAAAAACGCGAGTGTACCACTCATAGGCGATTATTTCCTTGCCGTATTGAGAAATTGTCTAAAATCGATTTATTACACCTTTCCCCCCCCCCACTCGATTTTTAATTTAAATTATATTGTCTCCGATCGAGTTTTGTCCGTAATGATATTACTGTTGCTCGCATTACGTCATTTAACTATTTTGAAATAAAAATCGTCGGAGCAAAAAAAAAAAAAAAAACGTATATCATATCAGAAAAAACACTGTGTTGTAATATAAAACTTTCGAGTCGATTATCGGCGACGAGAAACTTTTCGGCGAAAAACGATTTCGCTGCAGTATACACGTATATAAGAGGAATATATTTTATAGCGATCGTCGTCGGCGATTCGATCGTCGTTTTGAGTGACGACGACAGTGTACGACGAACACGGCAACAAACGCGCGAAATTGAAAAAGAAAAACCGATTTTTTTTTTAGTTTTTTTTCCCCCCCCGGTCACATGTGTGTCGTCGTGTTTTACATAAAAACGACATTAGAGTTTTTTTATTATTATTATTATTCTTGTTTTTTTCGTTATTATTTTCTTTTTTATTTCTCGTTAACCGCCGTCAGACGGAACGTACATCCGTCACGGCCATATAATACGAATACCACCCGTCCGCCCGAGAAGAGACGAATATTAAAAAGAAGAGAAAAAAGCCCCCCGGAGACAAATGACAAATTACACAATATTATCGTGTTGACAAACGTCGCCCGAAATATTGCATTACTCGTCTCTTATAATTATAACTACCGCCGCCGACATTAATACATTTCGTTTAAGGGATGCGCGGGGCCCGTTAATCGGCACGCCTTCTCGACGACGCGTAAATCGCGCGTCTTTCCTCCCTGCTTCCATTACTCATCGGATGCCGCCGGTTGCGATCATACGCGCCAAATCCGTTCGTAACTCGCGCATTGAAACGGCGCGTCGATTTCTCGCAGAATCCGTTATGGACCGGATCCGGTGGAATCGCGAAGTGCCGCCGTCGTATTTTTTCTTTATTTTTAAATTAAAATGTCAAAAGGAAAATAATAATAATCGCAAGCGAACCGCCGCCGGAGTGTTGTTGTGGACGTGCGTGTTCGTCGTAGTATACCCGTCACCATTGCGCCCAGTGTTTGCGAGTCTTTAACGCAGCAGCGTGTTGTTATTTTAAAAACAGAACACAGAAACGTTCATCGCAGTGTACGCGCGCATCGATAACACAAACACAAAAAGAGAATCGTATTATCAGTCATCATGACAAAATATACTGTCTGAAGTGTTTGCATTCCATAATGTTATACAACGCGTGTTCTTTTGCGTTTCGTCGTATTAAATATACATATATATATATTTTTTTTTTTAATATTATGAATTTTATTATTATTATTATTCGTAAACCTATTAATATTTGTAACAATAGTTTGCGATGTGAAATTCATTAGAGTGTGTTTGATAGAAGGAACAAAAGTGCTATCGATTTCCGATTTCAATAATAAAGATCACACACGAATAGATGGACTGTTCAAGAGCTTTAGGTGTGGGTGGAAAACGGCAAGGAAACGAATCGTACAGTTTTTTTTTTATAAATTTTCTCTCGTCTGCTCGTGTAATTCACGTATGAGCTCGGATGCGATTACGTTTGCGAGCGATACGTTTTGTTTTCCCCGTTCTCTAAAACTTTTCCGTAATGTGCACAACACTGCGCGTACAAACAGCGACCGGGATAACATTTTGACGACTAGAAAATTACAGTGCGTCTTGATAATAATACGCATACGTATTTTTATGTATTATAAAACGAATCGTTTATCAGTCGATCGAAACAAAAATAATCGTATAGAAAATGACTAATTTTACTGTGTACACGCGTTGGGCCTATTCCCGGAGGACGAGGGAAAGAAAAATCGTCAGCGACTGTCTGACAAAAATAACGTTTCCATTCGTCGTCGTTCACCGTAAATCCGGTCGTACGTTGTTCCGGACGAGATTTTCGTCGAAATTCCTAAGAAAACGTTCTTACGCCGACGACGACGACATTCCCTTTCGGCCGATTATAAAATTAACGAATCGCGCGGCCGTGTGAAATATATATAAACGGAATAATCGTCGCGCATTGTCCTGTAGAGGCGCGCGTGCGACACGTGGGCGCGCTAACGTCCGACCGAACGAATCGGTTTTTTTTCTTTTTTCGAAACTCTAGCGCGTCTCTTTATGCTGAGAATCGCGTTTCGTAAGACGCGCATTATTCGTCACAATACGTTCTGGGAATTCGTTTGTCGTTCGGGCACGTTTGCCTATTCGAAATTCAACGACATATCGTTTATGTGTATGCGGATCACAAAATCAGAGCTTAACTAAGCCAAGGTTATTACTGCTCCTGTGCGTCCCTTTCGTCTTCTTTTTTCCCTTTATTAAATCGTTCATGAAATCGCTAATCCATCTCCAGTTTTCGCAACCTAACCTATATTATTCTTTTTAAAAATGTAAATCGTGTTCGAGTTTCCAAAAAAAAAAAAAAATATAACTTAAAACTTTTTCTTAAAAATTTTAATTGCACTTAAGCGAGACCAAGGAATCGGTATTGGCCCGTTGGACTCTTGAGACGTCACGTGTTCAGATTTCCAAAAAGAAAAAAAAATGCCAAGTCACGTCACAACCCGAAGTGAAACGTAGTAACAGACGGTACGAATAAAAAAGATTACCGCGTGTCACGGTCGGCATCATGATCGGCATCACTGTCGGCCATCACGACACTTTTTCTTGAGATTAGTTGCGTATGCGTGTTGTTTCATTCCAGTAATGTTCGTGTTGCTTGACCGTATCCACCGGTTTCGTCTAGCACCAGTGCCTCAAACACGCGCCTTGATCGCGTCATCAGCTATTTTTACACGCACACGCACGCGCTGTGCCGAATTGTGTTGACAAAAGTGTCTTCTATCTTTGTCCGATCGCTTTTCGTGTTTTGAAGTCAGACCGATAGGCATAGTGGCAATTATTTATTGATTAATAAATTATTGTCGAACCAATTGTTTGTAAAAAAATGATTCAAATTTTTAAATCATTGTTTTTTTGACGAAGGAGCGACTATTTGTGTCTTATTTATGTTAAATACCCAAGAGATTTACCGTTATCAATTGATAACGTATAGATAGCGTAATCGTCAATCTATTAACTAATAATTGATCTTTCGGTTTCTGTCGGGAGAAACAGTTTGTTTTTGTTTTATTTTTCATTGTATCCAATACAAACCTAATATCCTTTCGGTTAAATGATTCTGAAAGAAATTTCACTTCATACGCGCGTACTCGTAACACGCACGAATTATTATTATTTTTTTATACCATTACATTTTTTTTTTTTTTTTTTTTGTGAAACGTTCGAAATATACCTCAATATGAAACGCATATCGTTTTGCGCGTAAAACATTCTCTAACCGCTTGAAATACGCTCTTCTATGCGCTAAAACTGATTTTTATAAATGTAATATCGCGGTTCGTAGGAAAACGAATCGTCGAGAAAGGTCGTCCTCCTGCAAATCCTCGGTGAAAACTCGGTCTCTACAGTTCTATGCGAAATCGGCGTTTCTATAATATGAAATTTTCTAACAGTTTTCGAGTTCTTCTTTTTAGGCGCTTTTGCGAAAATCCAAAATAAAACAAAACGAGACCTCTCTAAAGCATTTGAACTAGATGTAACATAATATACTACCGAAAACCGGATTATGACTGTAAAGATCAGAGCACACTTTTTACGAAAGAATTTTTGACCACAGACGTATAACAAAAATTTTGTTGGATTCCGCTAGGAATGTAAAAAAAAAAAAAAAAAAAATTAAAAGACCATAAAATTAAGAGCGTAGTGCGAAGGGTGGGCGGCGCGTTTATATAAATCTGGCCCTCTCCCGGGGAGGACCGTGCACGGCACACGGCCTAACAGGAACTTAACAGGGACGATTACCGTAGAGAAACATTACAGAGATGCGAAAACGGATGTGTGTTAATGTTTGTTAGAAATATAATAAATTGACTATAATAGTACGATTGTCGTATTGAAGCGGAGAGAGAGAGGGAGAGAGATGAACGCTTCTCTCTTCAGTCCCGTGACGGCCGACTCGTCTGCGTTCGCATCGCAGGCATTCCGCCGCGCGCGGACCGTCGTCCGAGTCGCGCAAAACACAACGTGTCGTCCGGCGACCGCTCCGGCGCACGCGCGCTTTGGCCCTGTGCCAGCGTATCTGTACGACACATCTTCGCCGCATTTCTCGTGTTTGTCCGGAACGACATGACACGCGCGCGCCCCGCGAGCCGGAGACGGATACCGAGAGAGTAAAGAACACGCTTTAAAGAAAAAAAAATAAAGTAACAAATAGAAAAGAGTAAAAAAAAAAAAAGTGGTGACGGTAGTAGGTGCTGTGTGGTTCAGAGTACACCGTTAACGTGCGATAGAAAAAAAAAAAAAACAAGCGTAATTTTTCCGATATTCAGCTATTTGTAGATGAATTGTTTTTTTCCATTTTGTAAAACCGTTATTAAATGTATATATATATATATATAAAAAGCACAGTTCTACGATATCTGTTTCGGCAACGAGTGGATAAAATACCGAGTGGCCGATGGCGCGAATCTTTCGCGACGCGAGAAACGGATAATGCGGTCGCGTGAAAAAGTTTACGAAACCCTGGCGGTTTCCTGGACGCGCGAAACGGTACGAGTGTGTGATGATAAACTGTCAGGCAGGGCCGGATTTAGGAATGTGGGGGCCCTTAAAAGTATATATTATATTTCGATAACGTGTATTTAATATATTATTATAAGTGAATTTAATTTAATAATATATTAACATTTACCGCAAAACAATATTTTACTAGACATTTTGGTTTAAAAATATTTATATTAAAATACCAAAATAATAATAAAAAAATGTGGTACAATAAATGTAGGTAGTACATTATGTTTATTAGATATATACTGTCATTATATCGTATATATATACATAGTCTATAATAATAATATTAATATAATACCATACTTTATATTACAACTTTGCGAGATTTCGTCGCCGCGAATTTTTCAATTACTTGAGAAAAATCCAATGTTCTAAGTATATCACTTTCTATACTTAACAGCGCAAATCCTGATAGATCGCTTATCGCTTATCCTACTCTACAAGTCATAATAATCGATTTTCAATTACTTTAATTTTACTATATAAACGATTGAACAATTTTATTCAATTTGTGATTTAAATTTATTTTGCAAATATTATATTGTGTTTGATACTTGGACGTAAAAAAATCCCATTAAGTGGAGGCACTCATTTTGTGGAAGCCCGGGGCCCCTTTGGCCCCCCCCCCTCTAAATCCGGCCCTGCTGTCAGGCGACGAGACGGAATTGACGCGAGAAATATTATTATCATCAAAATATAATATTATAACGCGTAATAATAAAATTATTATTTCTCTGTATTTTTTATTATTTTTTTTTTTTTTACAATAGTTTTACTCTACTGCATTGGAAAACCGGGCGGTGTATACGTGCGCGTTCGGAACCGGACAACCGCGAGCAATCCGGACGGTTTTCTCGACTCGTCGTCACTGTTACGTTATAGAAACGAATACGTTTTTTCCACTACATATTATTATTATTATTATTATTATTATTATTATTATTATTATTATTATGCACGTGTTCTAAGACGGACGAGGTTGAATAATGTTTGATGTCTGGAGCGTTCGGTACGCGTGGATCATGTATACACATAAAATAAATAATAAAAAAACAAAAAAACAAATTTGTATCAAAGTATTTTTAATGTGTGTAAAAAACCGGTTTTCGTTACGTTGTTTTCTAGTTAATCGTTTAATGGTTCGCGCAGGGAAAACGCATTCGCACCTATAAAGTTACAATCAAATGTATACGAATGATGTACGTAATAAATGGAAAACGATATAAAAAAAGAAAAAAAATTTGAAGTAGGAACGATTAAGAGAATAAAAATATTACGCATACACGTTACACAATACGCGGTGCCCGGACATTATAACGAGTTGAAATTGACTTTTCGATGAATTGACCAAATTTTTTCATTTATTTATATGGAAAAACAGTTACGTTACGCGATAACGTTATAAACAAAACAAACAAAAAAAAAAATCTATAGTGAGTAATTCCGCCACGTTTCCCCCTTTGCTGAGTTACCTTTCGAGTCGAATAGTCCATTGATCGTGTCTTCTTCCAATAGTCCTTCGGCTATAATCGTTTTTATCTACACTGTTTTATGAAAACAACGATAGTGATGTGCGAGAAAACCGTAAAACGTTTATTATTTATTAATCATTTCCCGGCACACCGTTTGGGAAACGCTGCTATACATACTTACTATCCTCTACAATAACGGTATTTAAATTGCAGTTAAATCGCCAAAAATATAATAAATTGTCCCATTCGTCGTGATTGTCTGCACAGACTCGCATCCCATCACGGAGGCTTCATCGTAACTATTTACTGTATCCAGCCCCTCTTTCCCGAGTGCAATAATTCGATTTCCTCATCCGTTTTGCCGTTATTCCGCTTTTTATTTTCTCGCGTTATAGCAGCCGGTCGTTAATCAAAAATCACTTTGCCGTCGTGTCGCGTCGTCACCTTGTCGAAAACAATAAATTACATCGGTGAATTGGGAAGCGGCGTGGTGTACGTGTCAAACGTTATACCTCCGAATCGCGCATTATTCTCGTTAATACAATTACATTTATTTATTTATATAAAAAAACTAGCCTTGTGTTAGCCGTTTAGATATTATTTGTGATTCATTATGGTATCGGAATTTTAAATTCTTTAATTTTATGTATATATATATCGCATACGAATAATTTGATTTGCGTACGTTTTAGTTAACCACAAATAATCTGTTATTTCTTATTATTTTTTTTTTTCACAATTTTTTCTATTATAATTATATTATACATTTGGTATCGACAAGGGGCGAAAATACAGTGTCGTGAACGTGAGACCAAATACGGTTTTGTATGGGCAGAATTCTTTACAACTATAAAATATTATATTAGATTCGATACAATATTCAAGATTTTTAATGTTTGTAAATTTTATTATTTATTTCTTTAGTTTTTAATTTATATATACATATTATATTATAGTCGTTATAATATTAGATTTATTTTACGTAGACACATTGTACACACTTTACGACGATGTACATATCGTGTACGTATGCATTGTGGCATATATATATATATAAATAAAACTGGCGTCTATAAAACAATATTAAACAGTGTATATATTTATATATGCGTTACATTTTTAATCTTATATTATGTAGACAGTCTATTTAATTATTTATTTATTAATCTCAGAGAGCCGAAAGGTTATTTAAAGGCGTAATGAATTAGAGAATATAATACATGTATAATAATATATTACATATATATATATATATATATTTAGCATTAACGGTCCGAAGTCTGGATGAAATTTAACTGTTAAGTTTTATTTCGTGTAAAAATTATTTTTAAAATTTTATCTCTTTTTTATTATTATTATTATTAATATGAACACGTAGTTGCGTATACACGATTTGTAATAGTGTTTTTTTTTTATATAGACGATTTATTCGACTTTGTTTTTGTATTATAATATATATTTACATCGGCGGTACGTTATACGTACGATCCGAGTAACTGTTTTCATTTTTTTTTTTTTTTTTTTGTTTTTAAACGATACGTTAAAACGCTTTCGAAAGAAATAAAAACAATATGGAAATGAAATATGCAGAATGTGAAAAATAACACGTTTTACGTAAGTTTTTTATTTATTTTTTTATTAATAGTTATTAGCCGGTAGCTATTGCAACTCAACAATTATTTTAGAGTATGACGAAGAATAATTTCTTAATAATATTTATATAGATAAAACGTATATGACATAATATATAACGAAGTGACAAAAAAAAAAATAATAATATTTAAATAAATACTGGCAAGACCAATGTTTTTAATATGCGGAAACCTGCAGAAGTGATAAAATTGATGATGACTTTGATTATACTTGGTTGTTTAGTGGATAACAGGCCTAAATCCGAAAAGGGAACGTTAAGAGATACACATAAATTGAACAGTTGTAGTCTGCTTGCGGGCAAAAATTCAAGTAAAATTTTATACAGTAGTGACAAAAATGAACGAAAACACTTTTTTTTCTCTAGAATATATAAACGTTTTATCACGTTACAATAATAAACATTATTTTGTTTGTAGGTAAATTTTTTTTAATTTTGCGAAAATTACACAGGAAATTAATGTTTGATTTTTAAGAACGAATATAAAAAATGAAATAAAAAAATTATTACGATCAATAATATTTTCATTTTAAATTTTCTACTTTCGAAATGACGTAAAAGTAATTTGTAGGAATGGAATTTTTATTTTTTTAACAATATATATATATACATTATACATATTATCAAGGCTGGAGTTAAAAGTCAAAATTAAATTAATGTTAATTAAGCATATAACTTTTTTTCCAAATTAACTTTTAACTTGAAGAGTTACTTATTTTTAAAAAAAACTTAATGTGTTAACTTTATATTAAATTTTTACAAAAGTATCCAAGTTCATTTTATCCGAAAAATAACGTAAATTTTTGAGACATTTCGAATACACTCGTATTACTTGTGTTTGTCTTATATTATAGGCACTGCAGTAACGTCTTATAACACGCTATTTGAAATTTGTTTTTAATGTTTTATGCATAGGTGTATATTGCTGGCTTTCTAATTTTTTTTATTGATCATTTGTAAATTCTAACATTTAACTAATAGTTATGTTACTTTTTTTTCAAAATTATCTTTTGGCTCATAAAGTTAATAAGAAAAAATATTGGTTAACCTTTAACAAGATTTAAACTAAATTATTTTAAATTAACTCAACGAGTTTAAAACAATCGTTTACTCGCTCAGTCTTGCATATTATTAACGGGGTTGAAAGCGTGTTTTTTCTTTCTTCGTCTTACACACACGAAACATAGCAAAATAGACTATTTCTACATCCAACGTACTAATCGATCTAGTAGTGCGATAAGAAATTTGAGAACAGATTTGAATTCGTCATAAATTTTACTATAAAACGACGTTCCCACTTTTTTCAATTTTTTTTATCTTAAGGCCTTCAAAAATTGATTATTAGTAATTTTTTTTTTATTTTAAATTTGTTCAATTAATTTTTTAAGGGTTTATGAGAAAAAATTAGAAACGTGAGAAAGTCTATCTTGAGCAGACTTCACGGCGAATTCAAATTTGATTCCGAATTTCTTGTCGTAATACTAGATCGATCGGTACGTTGGAAGTAGGAAACGTCTATTTTGCCATGTTTCGTGTGCGTAAGACGAAGAGAGAAAATGTTCGCTTTCAACGCCCATAAGACTTAATTTTTATGAAATTCGTATCACGCGATGATTACTTTTTTGTACCACGTACGCGCGTAGACTGCATTACACGGATACTAAGAAGTGTTAATTAAGTTAATATACGTTTTTATTATTTTCGTGGAAATTGGAGCGTTTATTATATTTATTGTCTGATCTATGAATCCGAATGTATTTTATGGTTAAGTCGAGAAGAGTAAGGGTAACGTGTATTAATACGTTTTAATACGTAGACGGTCAGACATTTATTTCTATTTTGTTTCGGCGTGCTAGAATGACGTAGTTATATTTATTAACGAAACATCATTAGAGTCGGACGAAGAATAATAAATTCCTAAAAAAAATCTTTTACATACTTTTGCGCGGCAAATATGGGTGGGAGTGTCATATTATTATGCGGCGCATACACGTATTATAGTATAATACGAAATGATACGGACGGAGACGGACTGAGGAATGGATTAAAAATAATAACCAGTCTTCTTCACAAACAATGTAATAACAGTAACTCATCGGGATCTTTTACATACGAGTATACGTGTAAGAACGAGAGACAATCATCATACCGAATGAGACGGAGCTTATTACGATAATACGCCCATGTCGTTATTATTATTATTATTATTATTATTATTATTATTATTATTATTATTATTATTATTATCATTATTATTTTAATATAAAGTAAAAAAAAAAAAAACTTGCACACACACGTCGCGTTAGTAGTATAAGTGAAAAAAGAAAAAAAACAAACACTATACAAAGTCGATCCATTATTGGTGTGTGTTTTTTAGACTCTAGCCACGCATAATATAATATTATCATTATTATTTTAATATAAAGTAAAAAAAAAAAAAACTTGCACACACACGTCGCGTTAGTAGTATAAGTGAAAAAAGAAAAAAAACAAACACTATACAAAGTCGATCCATTATTGGTGTGTGTTTTTTAGACTCTAGCCACGCATAATATAATATATTCGTGTAGGTAATTATTACAATCTTTATTCGTCGTACGCGGTGAAAGAAATAATATTAAGGGAACGAGTACGTTTGTGTTATTTTTTTTTTTCTTATTTTCATATACGATATAATATATTATATTTTTATACATAGTCGCATTTCGAAAACGAGTTTCGCCACCAAAATGTGCACCGTCCAGCCGTCTCGTTAAATATGGTATTATGTCACGCGGTGCCGCCACCGCCCAATGATTTAACCCGTTTATCGGCCACCGCTGTGTATTAGTATCCGTCGTCGTCCGAATAATTCTCCGTCGTTAAACAAATGGAATTCGATTTTTTTTTTATTATTATTATTATTATAAATATCTGTCGTCGTCCAATATTAGTGTTTGAAATCACGGTCTGTTAACAACGCGGAATAATAATAAAGGAAGTAAATACATTTTATGTGGACCAGGGAAAAGAGTGAGTGTTTACAGCTCAAACACAACGAATGATTTATACACACTCGTTTGTTTCATTATCCGAGTATTTTTTGTTCCAGGGTTAATGTTTTTAAATTGATAATTTGTATTTCTTTCAATTTCCGCATAAAAAACGAAACAAAATAGCTATAATATCTTATACAGACGGTAATGTAATAATCGTTTATTATTATTTACGAATAGAATTAAAAAAAAAAAAATATATATATATATATATATAATTAAATCACGAAAAATCGTGTACTCAATTATTATGAACACGATAAAATAGAAATCGATAAAAATCGCATTTTCATAAGATTTCTTTTTTATTTTCCGAATATCTTCTCTGCGATTTGACGGTACTCGCCCGTCAATTTTTGTAAATTGGACACGCGTTTATTGTAGTGGATCTGTGTGTGTGTGTGTGTGTGTATTTTTAGTTATGACACAAAAGAACGAACGGAATTCAATCGGATTTCGGGCCGATAATACAGCAACAGCAGTAGAACAGCATCGCGCGTTATTGTACGTTTTAATATAAAATCACGAAATACATACAATAGTGGAAGAGGTGAGAAAAAGTTGTTAAGTGTTCGTATTCGAGTGAAAAACGTCGTTCTAATCGTATAATATTCTTCGCACCTGACCTGCAGACTCGTTAATGGAATTTCGTACAAAGCTAATAAAACCAACGTAACAATATAACGACAAGTACATTTAGGACTTTTACTTTATATTTCAAAAATAAAATAGGTGGCAAGTCCAGTAATGCAATCGCAGACAGTGGCGGTTATAAAGGGGGGCCCATATAGGCGGATCATTCCGGTCCCTTGGGATTTGATATTTTTAAATTTACTATAACTCCGACTCAACAGTGTATGGACTTGAAAGTCGATCCAACTTTGTTATGGTTATGCTAAATTTTCACAGCCCCCACCTCTTTGAACAACATGTAAAAGGCTGGAATAAGTGCTCGGCCGACGATCATCGCACATCATCAAGCGGCAAGCGCTAATCATCGGTTGTGATTGAACGTCTAATGCTTAGCTGACAGTGAACTCGGTCGATGAAGGAAACGTGTGAATGTGAGTAAAACCAGTAAAAGTTAAAAAAATTGTAAAAAGTGTAAAATAAGCGAGTAAACGCGTAAACGAGCGTACAACGAGAAAAGACGAATCTTTACGTTAATTTTATTTCATTGAATACGCAAAATAATATTATTAATAATGAATGAAATAAATATAACAAACGCGCATACGATTGATCGCGTGGTCAGCGTTAAACTAAACACTCGAATATACCGATACACAGCGCGTCAGTCGACAAGATCAGTTCTACGTGAAAATGTAAAAGGGACGCATATGAACAATAATAAATCCACAGGGAGTGTCTATTGACTTTCGAGCGCGTGTTGGCTATTCTGGTGCGCGAATGAGCTTTACACAGTGCTTGAATCGGGTGGGAAATGAGGGGACGGAGTACTTCTCTTGCTTAAAAAAAAAAAATATTCTAGCGTACTTACGTTCTAATTTTTCAAAATGGCACGCTGAGGACTAAATGAGACGCGGTGGGGACGTTTTCTTTTACAATTTTATTGAAACTGTGAAAATAATGTAAAAACGTCTTTATATTTCGTTATCGACGACAAAACAATAAAGGTTTGATGATAATAGTTAAGAATTCGAAAAATTAGTTATAAAATAATATAATGGCGGCTAAAGGGGTGGGTGTAGCGAAGCACTTACGAATTTTCAATAGATTAAAAAGTTTTCAGAGATGCAAATTTTTTTCACACTCTTTCCTCCGCCTCATCCCTTCTAATTTCATTTCAATTGAAGCACAGCGTACTGTTTGTGGTGACGTTCCGATAGACGCGCGTCGCGGACGCAAGGCCATACTGATGAGTACATCATATTTATTTATTTATTTTTTTACTACGACATCCGCTTTTGTGCTCGTTCGCGTTCGTAAACGAAATGTCGTCGTCGCGACCATCTATCAAAATACCCGCCGACGACAATACGCGTTCGTATAAAGTACTCCTGTATAGATCCCCGTGCGCATATTAATAACTATGAGGGATTTGTGCCGCCGTGTCCGTTGTCCGAAAAGTCGTTCCTGTTCACCTACACCCCTTCGCAATGGAATAATAATAATAATAATAATAATAATAATAATAATAATAATAATAATGATAATAATACGAGAAGAGGCTTCGTGAGAAACCGCGGGAGAGACGACGTGCAGCGTCTACGTATATATTGTAATGGTACCGGTCGGCTATTCTTTTTTCACACCTCGTCGTAATCTTCGGCGCAACACCGAAGTCAGGCTCGCAGACAATAAGAGTGGCACACGATATTCAAAACGAAGATTAAACGGCGGACTTTATTTTTTTGAAGCCGCCGCTTTTTTTTTTTTTTTTGTGATTACTGTATTATAGCGTTTTTTTCTTTTTTTGTCCACTGTCAATGGTGATCTCCTCTCCTATTATTATCAATGCGTGTGTGTGTGTGTGTGTACATAATATAAAGTCGTCGTCGGGTGGATTCGGCTCGTTTCGATTGTGTTACGCGCGTACGTAATATATTATTTGAACGCGGTCAATGCTCACCCCCAAGTATAAGCGTCGTATATATATATAAGAAGGCGATAAAATGCGTTTGGACGGGACAAAAAGAGGATTTTGGACACAAACGTTTTGTCGTATATACACAATGTATACGCCGCCGCCGTCTGCATTATGAAAGTATAAAAAAAATCGTATTTTTTTTCTCCACACACACACAGAGTGTCAATGGCACGCTTTAAATGGTTTTGAGCCGGACAAAGACAAAAAAAAAAAGAAAAAGATTTTGAAATTTCCGTGACGCGAGATTCGAAATCGAAAAATTCATGTACACCTCCTCCTATACGCGTTGTACGTTTGAAATGCGAATGGTTTGAAAAAGAAAGAAAAAAAAACACACCGTTCTTTTTATAATGTATAAAACGTTCTTGCCTACGCATTGTTCGTCTTTTGCGCGTAGAACAAAATTTCACTTAGAAATCCGACTCAAAATAGGTATAGAACGATGCGCGCGCAGATTTTTTTCGTTTCTACTCTGACCACCAAATATGTAACTAGCCAAAAAAAATTCGAAATCCGTATTTTGATACGCAGGCATATCAATTTTCACGTCATTTTCTTATCTAAACTGCAAGTTCGTGTACCGAGCATCCGACTCGTGTTCACCGGCGCTGTCTACGCATACACACGCTGTTGTTTCTAACGACAAAAAGTGTTCCGCGATTTTCTGTCTTATTAGAGAGCGTACTGTTTTCAGTCCGTTATACACCTAATTGTTACGTGCACGTGTTTCCCTTGATTTTGCCATTCCAACGCTTCTTATAGGCGTGCTCCTTGTCCTCTTTCCATTTGGAATCCGTTACCTTTACACTTTCTGCGTTTTCCTTTCGCACGTTAAATACCATTTAATTCCTCGGCTTTTCATATTAGGTCGCTGTAATCCACGGTGACACCACAATGTCCCCTCGCAGTTATACTTCATTCCTTCCACGTGTCTATTTACAAACTGAGCGCAGAGTCCACGCAGTCACTCGTTCCCCATTGGATTTCGTGTAATTTTCGCGCGTATAAAAACGATTTTCATTTTTACGCACGAGACACGCGGAAGATTTATCGCGCGCTCGACACGCTATTCGATTTGAATATAATACGTCCCGCGAATATTATTGCACCGACCGTATAACAATAGGGAGTGGAG
This sequence comes from Chaetogeoica ovagalla, assembly GCA_032441825.1. NCBI lineage: Eukaryota > Metazoa > Arthropoda > Insecta > Hemiptera > Aphididae > Chaetogeoica > Chaetogeoica ovagalla. The sequence continues at coordinate 649,304 of CM063743.1, read as the reverse complement.
GAGTGCTGGCGGTATACGCCGTAATCGAATTTATTATTATTATTATTATTATAAGTACAACGGGTACTTTTCTAGAATGCGCATTATTATTTTTATTTTTTTTTTACCTCTGAACGAACGCGTATAATATAATGTACGCCGGCCGCGCATTTTATTAACCGTTTATATTGTTTTGTACAGCGCGCAGATCAAACGCGGAGATCCGTTGCTGCGGGACGTTTATCATTTGTTTTTCGCGCGCCAAACGGAGATTTATCTCCGCGGCTGTTGCAGCGCTGTTACACGCGCGCATAAAACCGGTGTGTGACGATATAAATTATTGAATTATTAAATCACGTGCGCTCTACATAACAGGACGCACTGGCGTTTAACCGGAACTCCGAGGGAGAATGGGTAAATGAAAAAAAAAAACGAAAAATCGCCTCCGGGCCGACGACGGTTGCGACGACTTGTTCCGCGCGATCTTAAAAATGCGATCATACATGTGCAACAGTAACAGCATCGTTCCATTGACCAAAAGAAGAAGAAGAAGAAGATGAAAAAAAAATAGTCGAAAACCGCGCGCGCGCGCGCGTGTAATTGAACGTCCGTGTATTCCAGTTTCCTTACAACGCGGCGACGTTTTTAATCGCACTCAGAAGATGGATATATTTTTTTGAAACGAAATAACTGTACGATGACAACGACAGTAAACGGTCTGCGTATGAACGATATTGTTTACATTTCTGTTATTCGATACAACTCTTGTGACGATTCTTGCGAAGGTCTGAACGTGTTCGAAATAATAACGTCAACAGTGGCAGATTATAATCGATCGTCAGATTTTTTTTTTGATTCATCAAAACAGTTGACAATCAGTTTTGTTTGAATCTGGTGTGCGAGTATAATATTAAATTTGTTATTATCATATGTATGTATTATAGCTGTTAATATAAAGTTATGTTATTATGTCATTCGCAAAAAAAAAAGAAGAATGGCCAATCGAAGAAACACACATAAGCCGATTATAAATGCGATTCATATTTATGGAATACAAAAGACGTGAAATACATAAAGATAAATTAGCAAATGGAGAAACAGTTTGTCGACTCAATAGCCTCATCGTTCAATGTGTTAGTCAATGGTGAAGTACAGTAGAAATTAATAACAATAATAGCAGAAGTAATTTTTTCACACTTAGAAACCGTTTTTACAAAATTTATAATAAACCTAATAAATGCGATAACACCAAAATGTTTATTAGTATATAAAAAAAATAATAATAAAATTATTATAATATACTCGTTATATACTTGATGCTAGTAATAATATACACAACGCATTGACAAACAATCTGTTAATACAGTTTCCGTACATTTCTGTTTAGATACAAATATTTTTGTGTCATGACAGCAAAAAGATCATAACATTTTTATGTCAATTAGTGCGAGTGGACGATGAAATTATATTTTGAACAGTTGAAAATGGTTTAATGAAAAAACTGTCATCGTGTGAATGCGGATTTTCTACTCAAGTGTACACACACAATTATTATTATTATTATTAATTATATACGGCCAATTATGTATGTGTTTATATATGTATGTCATAACAAATTTTTCGCATGGATAATACGGAAATTTCGAGAACAAAATATAAATATTAATGAACGGCGTACAATAAACGGGACTCGGACTTTATAGCGCTACAAACTGTAAAGATCATCATCGAAATACGCGCTATAATATAATCGGGAAAAAAAAAAAAAACTGAATGTCTCATCTCATTCCCGGTAAAAATACAACACACTTCGTTACCGAACTCGATGTTATAAAAGTCGTGTAATTAAAGATATGTAAAAAGATTAAAGATTTCGTTGTTAAAATGAAAAACAAATTTTGAAATTCACTCTATTATTGTACTTATATTTATAATTTTTAACGATTTACACATACAGAATCCGAGCCCCGATATTATTACGTCACTGCACTATCACAGGCGTGTTTCTTAAAGAAAAAAAAAACCGTATTATCCAAATGATTTTCCGATTGAAAAAAATCACGGTGAAGGGGAAGGGGGATGCATTACTTCCCCGCCCTGGCCGTCTGTTTCTCAATACTCCAATGTTAGTTTATTTCGAAATGATTTTTTTTTTTTTAAAACTAAACCGCCTAAAACAATATACGTGGTCCCCGCCAAGTCGTGCGGACGATTTCTCAAACCACTATACAAAAATACGCCACTGGCCGGGAGGGGGGGGGAGTTATTCGTTGGCGCGTCGAACTTAGGACGTTGGAGAGAGAGAGAGAAGTGTTGTGTTCCGCGACGACGGGCTGCCGCGTGCGATAAAAAGCAGCAGTTCCGCTGTACGACGGACAAGATGGATAAGACACACCGCAACAGTCACGGCCGTCGTCGTCGTCGTCGTGTCAACTGTCGCGCCGCGGCCGGGGCTCGTTTTATGCGTGTAACAAATTTGAGCACGTGCCGCCGCCCGCACGCGCACTTGTCACCGCGGGGATACGCGCAGGTGGTCGACGGGAGTGCGGAAGACGAGATGTGTGATGAGATGCGTTGTTAACGACCACGACCCCGCGATTCTGTGTTTAATGTAATTGAATAAAAAATTGTTTAAAAAAGAAATGTATGCGAAAAACGATACGCACGGTCGTCGTGGTTTTGTTACACACAACGGCAGCGGTGGCGTGTTTAAAACAGCAGCACGCACAGGTGGTCCGAATTCGCTATATTTATATATAAAAAAAAAAATAAATAATTTAACGTTTAAATACATTTTATGGAATGCAAAGTGTAATTTCAAATAATAATATAGTGACAATGCAAAACCATTTCGTTCATTCTTAATCGAAGAATAACCACCGAGAGTTTGCATACTCGTATATAATCGTCAAATGGCACTCGTGATATATATATATATTTTTTTTTTAATGTTATTATCACAGATCGGATCCAAACGGTTCCAGATTTGTGATTGTTTGTTGTGGAAAAAACACGCTACTGTCGTAGAAAAGAATTTATAATGAAATCTCGCGTTTTTCCCGGTCACCGCCCGGCCGACATGTTTTTTTTTTTGCAGTCGCGATTATTGTAAAACCAATTGGAAATTTCCTTTTAGGAGAAAGAGCTTTGATCGCGGAAATGTGTTAGCGGGACGTAATTAGTTTAATGTATTCATCCATGAGAAAGGAATTAAATAAAAAAAATGAACTAATTAATTTGTTTGTAACGGTTTTGCTGAGCTAAGACGTTTTCGTGTCGAAAAAAAAAATCTTCGTCGTTTCTGTGGCGTTTCGGTTTTTGGCGAGCGCGCGTAACGACGAATTCGCAACGTCGAGCTCGCGCCGCACCACACACTCCTCGAGCGTAGGCCACACAATTTTGGAAAGAAAAAAAAAGGAATAAAAATTAATTTTAACGCACATACACTTTTGTACGGGTCCATGAAAATCTACAAATATTCACGAGACGCGATTAAACACAAATGCCAAAAAAAAAAAAAAAAAACGAAACGCTCGTCGTACCGTTATTACAATATCGTCGTATGTGCGTTCGTTTGAGAATACACTGCCAAATTGTAACATTTCGCAAATTACGAACGAATCGTTATTTTTATTTATTCGCAGCGTTATTATTGCTTCGGTTAACGCGAACGAAATTAATTCGGTATAAATATTGAAAAATTACCAACCATCTATACACGTACGGGTTTTCACAAACGTACAAGTTATAACTAAAGACCGTTGCGCATGTCGTCGTCATTACCTCTTATCGCGGTAAAAATACATATTCGAACTTTTTTTTTCATTTTTAAATTCATAAATAACATTTCTATTCAAAAATACAAATAATCATTACGTATTTATATAATATAATGGTTTTTAATTAAACGCGTCGTTAAATATAATAAAATCGTTAAAATTATGCACACGCGATTTATCGCGTGATGAGATATGTGTCAATCGTTTTGACGATTTTTCCGCCATTCGATTTAAACACACACACGCACACGATTTCAAAGACGACCCACCTCATTGGACCACTGTAGTCGATAACGGCGGTCGTCATTCATTAATAATACGCAAATCTGTTTTACACACGGTCGCGACGTGATTTTGTAAAAAACGAACGGTTTCTCTCTCTCTCTCTGTCTCTAAAAATCCGCGATAATATTGACATTTTTTCTTTACGAAACGTTGGTCGTTTGAGATTTTTTTTTGTTTCAACGATGCTCCGGGGTAACAACCGTTCCGGAACGGTTACACTATTTCGCTGTTTGCGCGTCGCGGGCATTTTACGCACGTGTCAGTTGTAAAATTATACGTAATACGAACGCGCGCGTTGTAACCCCGCCCGACGATTTTACCGCGTCCGCCGCGTTCCAATAACAGCGTGTCGACTTCATTAATCCGAATTGTCGTCGAATCGTACGCACACTTACGTCCGTAATAATAATAATATGATGCCATTAACTCGCGTGTGTGTGTGTGTGTGGTGCGCGCGTTTATAATATATTATACTTTTGTAGTGCGCGGGACGCCTTTTGTGCAAAGCGACGCCAATACGGTTTTTGTATATATATAAATACGCGCGCGCGCGGGCCCCGTTCGTTTGTCAAACCGTATAAAGTGTATATACAAAGTGTGTATACACTCGCGTGTATTTACATTACGCAGAGCGCAAACAACGACTTGTCGATTCTCTTCGTCGCGATGTGAGGGGGGGGAGGCCGCCCTATCCATTGTGTCCGCGCCGCGAACAACGACGGCGACGATTGCTGCGATTGGCTTGTAAACGGGCGCGCGCGGCGCGTTGCCGAGAGACTTTTCAAAGCTTTTGCGCTCGCGCGCCCGCTCGGAGAACTTGTCTGATTGTACGACGCCAGTCCATTGTTACCGCACACATATCGCCGGTTTAACGACGACATTGATAAATAATACGTCGTGCCGATTTCGATTGTGTTAGCGCGAAAATTTCCGGTGCTCACGTACTTACTTACTTACTTACGCACGCACGCACGCACGCGCATACATTATACAGACATATAATACGCGTACGGGCGTAGCGGCGCGTGCAAACGAGAGAGAGAGAGAGAGAGCGGAGAAGAAAAATGAAATGTTCGACGACGACGACGACGACGACGCGTTTGCTGTTGTATACCGCGGAAAACACGGGACGGTGTGTGTATGGTAATAACGCGCACGCGAAATTTGACACTCGTGTCAGGTCCTTTACGGAGGTCGGAGGGATTGTTTGAAAGCTCTATGGACGACATCATTAAGACTGTTATTGTTATTATTATTATTAGTTAGGTTTAGGATGTTTAAAAACTATCTCACACACGACATAAAAAACACAACATGACGCTTTCAGCGTAATGCCTGTACCGGGTTAAAACTCGAACACAAATGTTCGAATATTATTTTTATTGATAATAAAAAATGTAAAAAAAAAAAAAAAACTCTCGACACGCGCATTATAAACTCGAATAAATAGTCAGAACGGATTATTACTACCTACTTCGTGTGAATATTATAGTGAATAGAAAATAAACTATTGTTTGACTCACACAATACTATCGCTGCGCAATTGTTTCCCGCTGAAATGTCGCCTTTGTATCCAATCGACGTTCAGAAGAATAAAATGTGTAAAACGCAAGAAAATTTTATTCCACTATAATAACCGCCGTGTCCCGCCTCACTGCGTGTCATACCCGTCGGATTTCCGCGCTCCCGAAGGTTTTTTTGAGCATTTCAATCACAACTACATATTTGTTAGTGAAAGCCAAAACGAAATCCGATAAAATCCTAATAAAACAGAAGGGCCTATAAAATTTTAACGGCATTTTTTTTTTAAAAAGAAACTCAATAAAAATTATATATATAAAAAGAAAAATTCTCAATGATTTTTTTTTCCAAACGGTTTTTAGGTATTTTTTTTTTCGATTTAAAATCGGAATGGCGATTCGTCTGAAATCGTATAATGTGTATACATGGCTTGAAAAAAAAAAAAAAATAATCAAGTCGTCCGAACCGTAGGACGTCCGCACGCGTTCTGAATCGGAAAATTTAAATAAGTAAAAAAATAAAAAAAAATTGATATTCATTCGTCACATATTATAGTGAATTTTTATATAAAGAACGGTAGTAAGTATACGGGCGCGCGGTAATAAATAATTCTAAACTACTCGAACCTATTGTGTGTGTGTGTATATATATAATATGTGTTACATGAGGAGGAAGATGAGGTGGTACGTGTGTAGTTTAAACGCCTGGTAACGCGTTTTGTTATGTAAATATGTATTCTCTTTTTTTTTTCATAATAAACAACGGGAAAGCATAAGGCCAGGGTTAACACGGTGCTAATGTGTGTGTGTGTGTGTGTGTGTGTGTGTGATATGTGTTCTTTAAAACGTGTAATTATAACGGAAAGACGTGGGCCGATGATATTGGATTTTTTTTTAGCAGTACACGCCCTTTAGACATTTCGACCATTATCGACCAGATTTATATAAATAATAATAATAATAATAATAATATTGATAATACCTGGCACATGTTATATTGCGTGAAAAAAAAATAAAATCGCTTTTGGTTTTCGTTTATTTTTACGAGGAAATATAAAATATCATTTGCGGTGAACTATAAAAAGCTACTGTGGCAAAAAGAACGAACTACATATAAAAATGTATACTTTGACTGTATCATAGCCATGACTACTGCAGTAACAGTAGAAGATAATTTGTTCCAGAATACATTATGGGGGGGGGGTGCTACCGCATTGAAGTAGCAATTCTAATAAAATTACTAAAATGGATTATTGGAGATTATATGAGGCTAAATGATACGTTTTTCTACGTTTTTTTTTTTTTTGTAAATTAATATAGTTTACGCAATCACACTTTAACCCGCTAATTTCTATTCTTTCCTCTGACACTATAGCCGATAATCCTCCTAGACATCTTAAACGCGGAACTGGTCTCGTGATTTACTCGCTGGCTAACCAAAAATGTTTTTTTTTTTAAGTAGTGTAATGGATGCCTCCTTCTATCATGTCATCACGCTTAATACATAAGAATAACACATTTGCTTATTGTATCACATTGAATACTGATTGTAAATACTTCTAAATAAAAAAAAAACAATTAATAAAGCGAAATTCTTTTATTTATTTTTTTTATGACATAGATATACACGCGAACTTTTGAAGTTATCTGTAATCGAATTAAATATAGGAGAAAGTGGGTGGTATTATGGAACGGGGTTGTAATCTGATACTATAAGTCAAACTACTTGTCGATACCTGTCGTAACTATAATGATCATTTTATGTTTTGATATCCAGAAACAGCAGGCGTCAATATGACGACGTTGTATGAATAAAAACGTGTTCTTCTGGTTATGTTCCATTTTCACAGCACCCCACCACTTTGAACTTCATGTATAGGGCTAGAATAAGCGCTCCACCGACGATCAGTCGTGATTGAACGTTTAATTTAGTTCTAAGTTTATAATAAAATAATAAAAAGTGTAAAATAAACGAGTAAACGCGTAAACGAGTGTACAACTAGGAAAGAAGAATCATTACGTTAATTCTGTTTCATTGAAATACGCGAAATAATATTATTAATAATAACACTAAATATAATAGACACGCATACGATTGATGAACGCTCGGTCAGCGATAAACTAATCATCCGCGTATACCGACATAGCGCGTCAGTCGACCGCGATAAAACGGGAAACGAAAGTAGTCACCAGATAGCGCTAGGATAGAACAAAGAGGGGATGACAGCAAACGCTTATAAATAGTAATCCGAAATCGGCGGATCGCTCAGTGTAGCCGTGGCGGGCAAACGCGAACTCGCCTCTGACCGCAGCAAAAGCGTTGTTTGCGTTTACTCACCGTGTGTGTGTTTCACGTTGACCGGCGCGCCTACACTGTGCAGTCCAATGTTTTCGAACCGCTATTTGTGAGCAACTATTTTCATTTCCTTTTTCTACGTCTGCATTTCGTCCTAATAGATTCTCAAACAGTTTTTCTTTGTTATTACTCTTCGATGTGGATATTTCATTGGCAGAGGGAGTTGACTTCATTTTCGTCCCCTCCTTGAACATCATATATAATCGCCATTGCTCTTAGCTGAACATAGTACTCAAACGTTTTATCCGAACCGTTTAATTTCCGTCTGTGCGATCATACATTTTCGGCACTGTTCAGTATCAGAAGTACTGACTTAGAACTACAAAATATATTTTTTAAATATTGAGTTAAAATTTGAACCGAAACACTTAAATTGAACTACAACGGTTTTCAATTAATAGTTCATAAACCGTTTTCGTTAACTGTTAAACTGTCACAATTATTATAAACTGACATTGAACGGTTAACATTTTACCCGGGTATAGAGATCAATTTTTTTTTTATATTTTCATAACGTCGTTACTGTGTTATACAAAAAAAAAAAAATAATTTTTTTTTATAATTCACTCGATATAATAAATAAAAATGACACTTAGAAAAAAAAAACGAAACGTACCCGCGTGTAAACGAGGACATACAAAAATCGCATAATTTGTTGTTGTTGTTTTTAAACGGGAGACGAGTCGTTTTTCGATAATATTATTTTTTTCGATCGGAATGCGTATACGTATATTATTAACACGGCAGGATTATATCGACGGAATGTGCATAATATTATAAAACGAAATCGTTTACACGGGGACGTGAACGAAAAAGTGAAAAAAAAACAGACGAAAAAAACACACGCCGCCGTGCTCTCCTCGTGTTTGTACGACACTCCGATACTTAAAAAATTCGATTTCTAATTTATTATTATTATTATTATAGTTATCGTCATAATAAATATACGATTAAACGCGACGAGTGCAGTGTTAGAATTATTTACTTCGAAAATATTATTTTGTTTTTGCCGGTCGCGGCGAACGTGGAGAAAAACAATATGTACTGACTGCATATTATAATTCGATTATAAACTGTCTATCCGAGGATTATTAGTTCATCTTTTACATACGATTAAAACGCAAAAGTCAAGTAATAAAATATTAGTGTTTTTTTTTTTTGATATTGCTATAAATCTGAGAGCAATGATAAACCGTTGCCGCGTTTCTATAGAAACGATTCCGAGCGGAGCTTCGATGATATTCACATCATTTTAAAACAATAGTTTTTGGTGATAATAACTACCAGTGATTTACATATATTGCTTTGAAAAATTTCAACACTCTACGCTCTAACTGTTTTCGGGAATTACGGGTAAAAATTGGATCATAATTGGATTTTAACGAGATACGTAAATTTTATAATATTTTAAGAAGAATAAAAGCTTTTGAAATGTGATGTTATAGAAGGATGCTTGAAATAAGTCGGTCGGAGTATTAAAAAGAATGTCTGAGAAAAGAACTTTATTAAATAGTATCAAGAAAAGAAGAAATGAATGGATCGGACGTGTAATGAGACATGGTGGGATGCTGAGATTAATTATAGAAGGCTGCGTATAAGGTAATAATTCTAGGAGAAAACCACGAATGGAGTATATGCAACAAATAATGAAGGACCAAGAGCGTAATTCTTACGAAAAAATAAAGAGAAAAGCAATTAATAGGGAAGAATGGAGAATCACTACAAACCATTATCACGATTGAATACAATATATAGAGAGAGAATAATATTTTGTCGAAAAGCTTAAAATGGCCATGAAAAAAATTCTTGTAAACGATTTTTAAGATTTTGTTGAATATATACTTAAATAACGTGTTCGACCGACATTGAATTTTTCGATTTCAGTTATCGGAAGCGAGATTTTTTCTCTCTTCATCTTGCACACATGAATCATAAACTCAATCAACGTACCGATCGATATTTATCGTAGTGATACGATAAATATTATGAAAAAAAAGAACATTTAAATACGTCGAAAATTTCACTAAAAAATGACATTTTCCCATTTTCTCATTATTTTTTCTATCTTAAAAACATCAAAAATCGATTTTTATTTTAAATTCGTTCGAGTAATTTTTCAAGGATTTATGAGAAAAATAATATTAAAAACGTGGAAAAGTCATTGTATAGTAAAATTCAAATACGTATTCAAAATGTTTTATCACATCACTAGATCGAGATCGGTACGTATATATATATTACTACACTGATTTGTGTGCGCAAGACAAAAAGAGAAAATTGGTTTTAACGAAAATTCCGCAGTTTTTTTTAATGCAGTTTTTCTTATACAGAAAATCGATAAACGACTACTCGTGTAAAAAAAAAATTTGCTCCTGGAAAACGATATATTGTAAAGATCGAAAAACTCTTTCCGATAGAATTTTTCATTGGAAACGTAAAAAAAAATAGAAGAAAAACGCGTAATTGCGTAAGAATTGCGGCAAACGTTCCTCGCTTAGTACGTCTTTAAAAAAAAAAAATCAAAACGCGTTATTTTTTTCTTCTTGAAATTTGCACGCGCAAACAAAAAACGGGGGCATGATGAATATTAAATTCATCGTTTTAAAATGAATTTTTTCGCCTAACAGAAAAAAGCATATATATTTGACCGTGTCACGAGACGCATAAGAACGAGGCTGCGAAATATTATTATAACTCCGAGACAAAACTGGTTCGACATAATGAGTCTGATCGAATACACTGTCGGTACGCGACTGTACGTGACAAATGAATAATAAATTGTAAAAAGAAAAAAAAGAACGGAATCCGATCGTCTTTCGTTCGACACGGATTTCCGACGCGGAATTCAAAGTAAACACACACACACACAATAAAACGTCTCTTCGTCCCCCGTATACGTTTGGCCATCCCGTCGTGTGTACACTTCTATTGACATATTTTTTTTTTTGTTGTATTGAAAAACACTCGTCCGCTGGTTTGAACTACGCCAGCGCGACAAATAATATCCGCTCGTGTAAACACCTCACGTTAACAATGTAATAATAATAATAATAACTTTTGTTCGAACAAGCCTCGTTTCGAACAGTTTTCGAACACACGAACGCGTCGTAATACGTAATCGCGTGGCGGAGAAAGAAGGTTTTATTATTGCGCTGTCATCGGTGACGATGGCGGGGGACGGGACGGACTGCGGATCGCCTCTATTCGAACGACGACTACGCGTTTATTATTATTATTATTTTTTTTAACAATGTTTAACGTGCCATTTCGTGTTGTTGTTTTTTTATTTCCTATCACAAGCCGCGTTCAATAGGTTTCGCGTGCACGCGCGCGTGTTATTATTATTATTTTTTTTCTCCCCCTTTCCGCGGACGTCGACGAGATACGATAAGTCGATATTTCCCGTGTAAACAGTTCGTTTTTTTTTTTTTTTGTTTACCGTACAGGTGTGTGTGTGTACGGTAAACGTCGCGGCGCGTCCTCCTCCGTCGATTCCCATCGTAACGGTGAATTATTTTATTATTATTATTATTTTTTTTTTTTTATCGAAACTCCGCGGTCACGCCTACGCGAACGCTCTACAGGCTGCGACTGCGGCTGCGGCTGCGGCGGCGGCGGCGGCGGCGGGGTTGAACGATATTTTTATTTTCTAAACGACACAATAACGGACATTGTGCAAATATCGTCAACGCCGCGTGCAACGTAGAAAGAAACGCTCGTTCGCCAACAGTTGTTCAAACAAGTATTTATTTATTTATTTCCCGCAGTGTGTGGCCCGCGGGCGTGAATCGAGTCGAATTTTAATAATAATAATAATAATAATTTTTTTTCTTAGGTAAATTGAGTCCCCGATCTAAAAACGAAAACAGTAGTAAACCGAGTGACGGATTCGAAAATTAAAATGTTCCTCCGGGCTATTTGCATTGAACTGCACGAGACGACACCGAGTGGAGGTTGGCTGGGGGGAATGTCTTCAATGAAACAATCATTAATCAATGTTTAGAATTTAAAAACATTGTAAACCGAAGAACAATTTTTGAAAAGTTACTTTCATCCGATTTTCGGTTTTCGTAATCTTCACTCGAACCGTGTGACATTGTATTTTTTCCACCGAATTTGTCCGAGATGAAAACGAGACCACTTAAAAAAGTTATATAAATTGTCGGCCAGACTTTATGTACGAAGCAACGTTATGTGTATAGCATATTCCTAAATCCACAGAAAATATTCGTTAGCAAAAATTTTAACTAATGCGGCCGCGATTTGTCGATTTGAAAATAAAGTCCGGCGCACACGACGCTTGTAACTCATCAGTGTTTTCACAATATATAGTGGATACAGATTGGATCACAGATAAATATTCGAATTTCGTGAACAAAACCTATTCAATATTGAATATTATAATATTATAATGTATGATGTCGTTTACAAAAAAAAAAAAAAAATCTTGTCGCAATTTCAAATTTTTCGAATTTTTAAAACCCGATAAAATGTGAACATTTTGCAGTTAGTGAGTGTCGTTTTGGATCATGACGAATATAACGTACGACACAATATAATTAATTCTGCAGAAATAGTTCGTTTTGAATTGTACATGCGTAACAAATCATGAGCAGATATAAAGGAGAAATACAATCGTTTCACATATGGAACACTATGCAGTGAAGGTTTAATCACAGCTGTGATAATAAAAAAAAACGCCTATTACATATTTAAATAGTCGAAGAGTTCAAATCAAGGTATTTGCAAATACTCGTTCATAACATAGGATTTTTTTTTTGAATATCGTTTATTTTCTCGTTTTCGATACCGACTATTTATAATATATCATTTTCCATTTAAAAAACTCTTAAAAGCGCCATCGGATAGAATACAAAAAAAAAAAAAACTATAGGCGTAGTAGTTAAGCTTTCTTTGATAAATGAGACGTTCTTTCATTGAAAATGTCGCGAGAGCAAAAACGCGTGTGTCGTATCAGGTTTTTTTTTTTTTTTTGATGTTACATTGGTGCGAATTGTTTGTATATTCGCTATCGATCATTTTTTTTTTTGTGTTTAACTATATTTCAACGTTTTATTACCGTTTATATATTGTGGTAAACGCCGATAACTAAATTTATTTTTATTTTTTTTTTCGATTCTCCTTGTATATTACACACTAACATTGACCTGATAATATAATAATTTTATGCGCATCGGCTCATTGTAAGTACGTCGTAATACGGAACGAGAGGGGAAAAAGTAAAAATGTTAAAGGACCGCGGGCGTTTATAACGCGTATAAAATATTATATAATATACCGTCCAGTTCATACGGTTATAAAAACGTCGAACTTTTTAATACGAAATCAATACTCGCCGTCCATTGGTGTGTGTATTTCCGTATAAAAATATACGTCTATTATATATAATGTATTCGTTCCGTTCGTTTTTCCTTATTCTTTTATTTTTTTTTTTATTACGAAAAAGTACAAAAAGAACAAATGCGAAAATAAAATAATAAACGATTGGGGGGGAAATACGTAGCGAACCGTTTGACCGCATTATTTCATATTTTTTTTTTCGGATGTGCGAAAGCAGACCATTCCGAAATACCACAAGGCCGTATCAAAATAGATGTACGTGCTCTCGTCCTGTTTTCAATTGTTTCCAAAAGATCACGTTAAGATCGTAATATTAATGAATTAATATACAATCGATTACTTTAACAGTGAAAACAGACAAGCAATGCGTAAAAAGGCCGAAGAAGGCGGTGACGAATGCAGCAGTAATAAGACGTAATCGCGTGATACTTACACATTTACATCTAAAACTCTAGTACGAGCATAAAACTCTAAAAAAAAAAACAATAATAAATAAACGGACACCGGCGCGATTTTTGAGTTCGGCAAATGCACGTCTACGGCTATTTCTGATACATTGTAAACTATTCTCGTTCAACGTCAATTACCAAAGCACGCCGGGCTATATCAAAAGTAAGTGGTGTGCAATCACACACTCTGGCACAAATGATTACACACGCCTGACGTCACTAATGGTGCTGTTTACCGTGCAATATTAAAATAGAACGTTGTAAAACGCGTAAACTTAACAACTCGATCAACAGTAATAATAACAAGAACGAAAATTAATCAATGAATACAAGCAGTAAACAAAATTATATAATAAATGGAGTGTAATTGGAATCGAAAAAAAAAAAATTACACGGAAACTCAAAGAATAAATACGTACAAGATCTTAATCGATAATCACAACGCACCGACCACCGCGGCAATAACGAACACAAAACACCGCGGGAACGGTCCGGCGTTTTCGATAATACTGGCACCGACCGCGCGCGGGCAATTATTATTAACGGTTCCAAAGTCTTATCGCCGCGATAATAAATAATTTGGAAAATCAACGGACGAATTTATTTCGTCTCGCGCGATGCTCTCGATATCGTTGCCGAACAGGTGCGATTTCATATCGGACACCGATAATGGTGTGGTACAACGCGATTGGACGTCCTCTTAATTGGCGAGATAAAAAAAAATTATTTTTTCATTCGCCGATGAGAAAGAATCGTCGTGTACAATACGATGTATTCATATACGTCGAGAGTTCCTTAAATCAGACTTTTACATAAAAAAAAACCTAAGATTTAGTTAAGAAAATACGTGAAAAAAATGCGTCTATATTATATTATGGTCAAAAATTATATATATATAAAAAAAAAAAATGTGCTTTATAATATTTGTATTTGACTGTTGAAATATGAAAACACGCGTACAATAATAATAATAATAATAATAATATACGTAACGAAATGACTCGTTGATTAAAAACAAATAACTCGTTTTAATGGGAATAGTGTACACTGAATCGTATTATTATTATTATTATTATGCATATACAGCTTATCCGTACAGAGTTTGTATTGCTTGGTATACGCGAAAAGGGCCATGAGATTCGTATATAAAAAAAGACCAGACCTGCGTGTATAATATAGTAAAATTCATTCGTCGTAAAATTCGTTTCCAGAAAAACTCGTATCCGCCCTCCACACGCCACTTTTGTTTTATGATACGAAACGTTTAATTTTCGTCGAACTCGCAACATTTTTTTTTTCCTTTATTTATATACATATATAAAATAATAAAAATAATAATAACGCTCGTGTGTATAACGATTTCGACGAGCTACCAAAGTTTTATTGCGACATAGTTATGTGTACTCTTTACGAGTACATCAAGTACACATAGTAGTAGTAGCAGTAATAATTCGGAAATATTTTTACCGTTAACCGTACTTTTTTTTTTTACTCGTTTTTTATTTAAAATCCGTTTTAATTACGTGTCTTCTTGCGTCGTCCGTACGTCTCGCATAATCGCGTAGTTCCTAAAAAAACAAAAAACAAAAACGATTTTGCCGTATCGGTGAATAGTAAATACATATGCCGTGGTATATGTTGTTTGCGGTGTAATTCGTGTTCCGAATTTATTCACCTTAAACGTTCAGTGGCTGTGTAGAGTTTTTAAATCTATTTGTATGTATAAAAAAAAAAAAATCGTACTCATTTGGAGGAAAAAAATAATAAAATTTTTACAGGGATACGCGGTAAAAGTCGAATTTTGTAGCGTACGAATATAAAAAAAAAATCGCGAGCTTTGTCGTGTATTTATATATATGTATATAAAAACCTGGAGGAAAAATCGCCAAAACATCGCGTAAACACTTGAAAATATTCAATTTTTTCTTTTCAACGTTTATCTCCTCTCTACTTGTGTCATTTATCATACGATATTATTGTGAACGGAAGAAAAAAACACCGAGAAAATAAATTTATTTTTCCGTACTATACACTCGTATATATATATATATTATCGCGCGCGCGGGGTACCTCAGCAGCTATACAGCTTTTGAGCGTCTCACCGCTGGACGGTCGTCCATTTATATGGAAATATACCAATATACGAGTATAATATTATAATAAATTTGAGAAAGCGCGCGCATTCTGAAGATTATTATCGGATATACGTACGAGTATAAACTGTTTTTATCGTCCACCAGCGGATACACCGGCGTTATTATTATTATTATTATTATTGTTATATTATTACGTAGGCACGATTTCTCGGACGAACGTTTTATTTCCCCCAGACTTCTTATAACGTGTAATGGTCCCGGCTTGCGGTAATTTTACTCGGATTGAATATAAAATTTATCGACATGACTTTTAACGGTCTCGCGTCATCGTCGTCATTCTGACTCCCGCACGAGAAGAGAGGATGCTGTTAGGTACACGTACACGATATATAATATCGTAATATACGTATTAGCGTCAAAAAGTTCCAGGAATTTATTTGTAAAGCATAAAAAAAAAAAAAATTGCCATTTCCCTTTAGTAAAACATTACGATTATTGGAATCGAAAGTATGCGTCGTCGTGCAATTCACTAACTGTGAGTCAATGTTTTCATAAAGACGAAACTTGGGTTTCCGCTCGTATATAGATAAAATTATAGTCATCAAAACGGCACACAGCAACGATAACGAGGTAAAAACACACACACACGTGTTTTCAAAATTTAAGCTCGTGTTTTTCGACATGACGAACGTTTAATTCACCGGGAATTCGTACCACGAAAACAGACAGTTAATTCTGATTTTTTTTTTTTTTCAATGAAATTTTAAATCGTTTCCAAACCGAAAACTTGGACTCAAAGGAACACGTTATGCGTCGATGTAAAACGTCATTGCCGTATAGTTCGTTCTCTGTAGGCAATATTAGAGGCTTGTCAAAGACGTTTCCACTTTTCGATGGAAACGATGAATTTTTTTAACTATTTCCTCAGTCACATGCAGCGTTTTTATATTTTATACAATTATTCTTTTTTTTTTATCATAGTATAGCGTAGATATTTGATTGTGGATGATAAAAATAATTAATCATCATTACCGCCGAGATGAGCAACATTTTCGAGCCTTAAAACCAAAAATTTCCACATAACCTATAATTGTTTTCAACATAGTCCGAAATTTAAAGAAATTTTTTTGAATTTTTTTCCCCTAATATATTTTAATTGTATTTCGCATTTTTATTAGTTATTTTCTTTTTTTTTTTTTAGGCGCTTTTGAGAAAATCGAAAAAAGACCTCTGTAAAGTACCGCGACTAGATATTACAATTCCTTAACGGAAACCGGGTATGCTGATTGTAATGATCCCGGAGCACATTTCTCCTGTTGAATTTTTTTTCTTTGTACAGACATAACGACGAACAACCACATTATTGTAATAAATTCCTCGTTCCGAATCTAAAATTGAACACGATTGTAAAACCAAGAAACAGCTTCGTGTCGATTCGTTCAAAAAAAGAAAAGTTATGTACATATTATGTGTTACAGTTAAAACCCGAAATCCGTCGAAACTAGTCTTCACAAATCCCTTTAGTCAATTACAGTTCAATTTGACTAGTTATAACTAGAATTAACCGCAGATTTAATTAAGTCAGTCAAAACTGGTATTAAATGCATGTGTTCGAACTCGTGGTGTCTAAAAAGCGCGCAATCACAGGCATCGACGGGGTCAGGACAAGGCTTTGTAAGATGCGCGTGTGAAAAATCTTGTGGAACAAATCGTTGTTTATGTGAGAAAAATAGAATCATGTGCGATTCAAAACGTCCTGTCAAAATAAATAATGAATGCCTGTATGAAGTATCCTTATTTTTCCTAGTTAAAACTAATTCTAACCAAACAGAAGTAAGTTAAAACTGGTTTTAACGGCGAGGGTCTTAGTTAATTCTAGTTATATAACTAGTCGATACTAGAGAGATTTTGAAGAGAGGGATTTGTGGAAACTAGTTTCGACGGATTTCGGGTTTTAACCGTAACACGCGTGTTACCCGCGTAAAGACGAAAATGAGCCGCTATTTTTTTTTTACGATTTTAAACATTTCATTTATACGACTACACCGGGGAATTTACTCATCAGTTTCCCCTACAGTTTGTGTGCGCGCTCTCGGATCACTACGCCGCCGCGTGCGGCGATCGGGTATGTTTAACCATACGCGGTATTCACGCGCGTAAACACAGGTCAAGTCGAGTTAAATAACATTTTCCAAAACGAAAGTATTACACGGGGGGGAGTGTACAACATACGTAAAACAGCGGAGACACGTTGAAAAAGCGATTTCTATTATTTCCCCCCTGTCCCCCCGGTCTCGTCGCCAGTCGGCGGCACGTGACTTTCACGGGCATTGTATTTTATGTTATCGTTATAATGCTCGCGCGCGCTTGTGTGTGTGTGTGTACGAGCGCCTCTTATCAAACGCTCGCCGGCCGCCATTGTTTTGCGCGTCGCCGCGCGGTGACAAGTGAATGAAA
The DNA here is from genome assembly GCA_032441825.1 of Chaetogeoica ovagalla. Lineage (NCBI taxonomy): Eukaryota > Metazoa > Arthropoda > Insecta > Hemiptera > Aphididae > Chaetogeoica > Chaetogeoica ovagalla. The sequence goes on along the minus strand of CM063743.1, from coordinate 631,022 downwards.
AATAAATAAATAATAAATGCTCTCCATTCCCCTCTGTCTAACCGCTCTTTATACGTAATATTATTTATTTACCGTTTTTTTTTTCTTTTTTTCACATAAATGAAAAATAAAGAAACGCGGTTAGGTGAAGGTTCCCCTTTCCGCGTATCATATTATTATTATATAACAATTTAATACGTTATATGGTATACTCGGCCGGGGCCTTATTATGTCGTCGTTCCATAACGGCTGTCCATATGATTTCGCTTCTCAAATCGAAAAATTCTACACACAACTCGCTAAAAAAAAAAAAAAAAAAAAAAAAAATCCGAACGTTTCTCGTTTTTTTTTTTCTTTAAGCCATTTCATATTTTTATATAAAAAAAAAACCCCCCAAATCGTTGACGTTATAGAAACGTTTGCGAAAATCACACCGATTTTGCCGAGAAAACCCGAGTCGTTCGTTCGCCGCACTGTTTTGCTGGCCGTCCGCGGGTTCTCTCCGTAATAACGGGGAAAAAAAATATTGAATTTCGGACTGCAACCGGAGCGGTGTGAGAATAATGTCCGTAAGTTTATAATATAACCGCGCAGACGCAATCGAAATCCATAGCGATGCCAACGAGGCGTTATTTTTTAAAATTAAGCGAGAGAATTAATCGCTTCGACGTTGTTTTCAGTTTTACATAATTTTTTTTTTCTTGTCGTCTTAACGAAGACGGAAAATTCGTAATCAGTATGTTTATTTGATTCGGACGCCGTTGCGACGATCCGTACCGACACGTTTGGCGATTTTCGTATTCGGGCAAAAAGAAAAGGAACGAACGCCATTTGTTGTATTAAAAACGGAATCGAGTGTCGCGAATTAGCGATAATGTTAAAAAAATATAAATAAGCTTTTGATAGAGTTTCTACGCCTGCGCCTGTGCTTTGTGAGTAATATAAACGTTTTAAAGAGCGTCGTGAAGGTATATCGACGACCGACAGAATAACGTAAGAAAAGTTCTTACAGTGTTTTTCGGTTAAATGTATGGCGTATTATTATATAGTTCACTGTCGAATCGTACAGCAAAAATAAGAAGCGTTACCTACGCGGACGTTGTGCGTCGTTCACGGGAGTGGATTTGAAGAAATACGCGGTCGAGCAACTTTTGAATTCCGCAACGCGCCACAGCTCACCGCCGTTCGTTTTTAAACCGTTGGCTGAAAACTGAATTGTCCAACCTAACGCCACGGGTAGTTCACCAGAAATAAATCACCGTGACTTTTTCTTGTTTCCGAAAAAAAGAAGAAAAAAAAAATTAAGAAAGACTGTGAAAAGATTTTCAACCGTGTTGGAAGTTTTAAGAAAAACCGCTGGTCTATTGATAAACACGATTTGAACGAACACCGTCGCGCGGTACTTTGACCGATGTGATGATGAGTACACTTTGAACAGCAGTGCAATATCGACGAATTGAATTAAATAATTATTTTTTTTTTTTTAAAAACGTGAGAATTCTCTTTGGATCTTTCACATCGGACACGGATAATAAGCGGACGAACGTGTTTTCGCGGCATTACGTTTCTCGCTCCGCCGGTCGTTTTTACACGCGTTTATACACCGGCTTTTCACAAATCCGTCAGCGCGTATTTTGTGTGCGTGCACCGGCCGAAACACCGCCACGTGTCCAGTGGATACAATACGATGTACTCACAACACTGCAGGTGAACACATCATACCCCGGTGTGTGTGACGACTGGTCGGAGAATTTAAAAATTTCACCGTACGTAACGTGTAATAATAATAATAATAATAATAATAATAATATAAATACGTGCGTGCGTGTAAACGCGAACGGTTAAATATTATAACGTCTTGATTTAGGAAAAGAAAAAAATAAATAATTCAAGATACGTGTGTTTGGTTTTTTTTTTCTCTCAGATTGTTAGTTTGTAAACCAGTTTCGACTTGGAGCGTAGTAGAGCAGCGTACGACGCGATGTTTACCACCGATGGCGGTGTATAACGTACGGTGACGATAAGACGGTAACCGTATAAAAGAAATCTAAATAATGCGCTTTTTATTCTCTCGAAATAAAAAAAAACTTTTTATTTTGTTTGAATGAAACAATTTTTCACAATCAATCATCGTTTGCTGTTAATTCGTCTACGAGATTTTTCATTTTCTTTTTTCGTGTATATTTGTTTGCGAAAACCGTTCCTCGCTCGTAGCGGATCCGAAATATTTACGATTTTAATCGTTTGAGGTTTAGTAAAAAAATATCGGACGTTACCGAGCAAACACTTTTCGAAGCTTCTTTACACTAGTGTGTGTGGGATAATAAGTTTTGCTTTACGTTTCACAGTGCTAATCCACGTGATGCGGTGTTCAAGTCTTTCGTATAGACTATAAGCTATATAGCCGTAGTCGGCTCAAGTGAAATCAATAATTTCGTTCAGAAACGATATCGGCGGTGTGTTGTTCATCTGAATATTATAATTATTACTCAGTATACGAGTGTTTCAGTTATTGTTTCATTGTTGTACACGAAATTATTTTATTATATAATTTTTTTAAAAATATTTTCTAATACGTCGATAGAAATACCTAATAAATGAATTTAACGATCATTTTTTCTTTTTTTTTTTTTTGAAAACGCCGCCGCGCTTTTGAATGTATCGTTTCAGGGAGGTGCTTGACTTCGCTAATACGTTGAAAATGGTCGTGTTTAAAATGTATATAAATATTGTACTTATATCAAGTTATCGGGAAGACGTTTTACGAGCACTGATATTTTATAATTTGGTTTTATGACGTTTGTATCGGTCATAGTAATTTGTTTTCCACTGTTTTACGCGTCATTCGATCCGGTAAACAATATCCCCGGTTACATTCAATCCGCGGTACACAAATATACGACGACATTTTTTAATTATTATTAATTTCTAAATAGATAAAACTGCAATGTATGCAATGTTTTTGTAAAACACAAAGTGTTATAAAATAATTAAATACTTCGTTTGAGAATCTGTTCAAACGGTTTCAAAAGCTTCTCGTATTGCGAACCAATCGGCGTCTACGATAATTCTTATGTTTTTATACTTCAATTTGACGGGTTTTATGTAAGTACAACGAGTTCATTTCGAGTTAAACACGACGTATAACAGGGGTTCGTTTCACGAGTAATAACAATAATATTTGATAATTATTATGATAACAACAAAACAGTGCGGTTACGACACTGGGCATAGTTAGCACGAGCACGTGAAAATTGCAATGTACTTATATTATAATCGTTGATTTTCAAAACTGCTCTAAGGATTTTCACGGAATTTAGAGAGTGTGTTTTATCGGGTTTCGAGTAGAAAGAAATTACAATTTTTCTTTCTTTTACGCAATGTCTGACGAGAAATATAACAGAAAGTACAAAAAATAAATACTTTAATAATTGTACGCGCAATATTAAATTCCAAAAAATGTATAAACCGTGTCATAATCGGAATATTCTGAATTGCGCGACCTAACCAACTGGACTGACTCGGACAATACATGTATTTAGGAATCTTCGGTAATCTTTTAAATGACGAATGTTTTGATTTCTTTTTTTTTTTTTTAATCGCATTCCAATGAACGGTATTGTGTCGCGTTTACTCCTTTTTTTATTATTTGTTTGTGTTTTCGGTATGAAGTTAACACGATTTATATTTTTATATTACGGCATACCGTTGTAATATGGTGCGTTTCTTATTAGTGTTCGGAACGAACACCGTTCTCGCGTTCGCGTTCATATTTTTTTGTTAAAAATAAAACGTGAAAGTAGTTTTTCTATTTGACTATGTGTAATACAACGGACGCGCAAAATATGAATTATTACGTAATAACGATTTTTTTTTTTATAATTTCTATACGTATAATATTTCACTCCGAGTATAATTTCAACTCTAAAAAATGAATTCTAGTTGAAAAATTGAAATGGTCGTCCAGCACACGAGATCAACATATTTTAATCGAGGTAAACTAGCCAAACGGATATTTTTTTTAGTAATACCCACGTAATACGCGTTATCATTCCTGAGCACGGTATTTAATGTAAACTATTATTTTTTATTCGCAATTGAGTAATCGGATTTTATATACCGATGATTGCGCAACAGTTAAGCGATTCATAATTAACGCAAAAACAAATGATCGCGTTAATTTTCGTTGTTGTAAATGAAGAATTCAGATTCATTCTTTGTTTTTATTGCGAACGCTGGCGTATACATTCGTAGCTATTAAGCTCAGTTCTTCTCTCCCACCGGGAAAGCGTTCCCATCGACCACGGTGGAATAATCCGCGACGCTCATGAATTTTTTATAATATCGAAACGCGCGCGATAATAAAGAAAACGCGCGCGTGTGTGTGTGTGTGTGTTTTTTTTCTAATGGAAATATCGAATTCAATGTATTTTTTTTTCTTTTATGGCTTTCGTGTATATTGTATAGTTAATCGCAGTTTTTATACGTTTATTTTTTTATTTTTGTTAAACGTTGCCGCTCGTCGTTTGATATCGTATAATTTTTATTATTTTGACGTCCGTGGCGGCGGCCTGGAAGAATACATACACATTCGCCCCGTCAAAACCGGTCCCATTACGATAATAATAATAATAATAATAATTGTAAACTGTTATTTTTTTCTCATTTTTTTCTTCTTCTTCTTTTTCTCTTCGTCTTCGTCGTCTCTCTTTCCGTACGTATTTATATGTTATACACACGCGTATTATTATTATTATTATATTTATTATAATATACTCCCGTCCGAGCGGTGTATCCAACTATACATATATATGGCAACGGACGTCACGCAGCATCATCAGCAGCGCAACTTGCATGGGTAACGGGTTGCGGGGGGGAGGGGAAGTATTATTTTATACTTCGTCGTCGCGGTTTTCTAAAGAGATTTCGACGGCGAATTGTTTAATAATAGTGTCTCGCCGCCGATAAATCCGACGGATTTTCATTTTTTTTTTTTTTTTAAGAATTATTCCTTACAACGACGTGATAATTTAAAAAAAAAAAAATCTTAACGCGGATTTTGTTTTTCGATTCGTTAATGTAACGCGTTACTTACAAAAAAAAAAACTGTTACGTTTTTCAAATGCGGACTTTATAGGAATGTATCGAAATTATAACTAACTGTTCAATCGCACTAACGATGTTACAACTACGACAATAACATATTTATGTTTTTCTTCTTTTTGGAGGTATTACAAGTGTGTTTGGTAACGTTATGAGAAACGCGCTGTGTCAAGTGTAAAGCGTGAAAACGAAGAGAATGTCAAAAAACAAAAAAAGTCAAAACCTTTTCACGTGGATAAGGTAAAGTACCTACGCACGCAAACTAAGGACTGATCCAGGGGGAAGGAGGATAAACGCCCCCCCCCCTCTTGTTAGCTAAAAATCGCCTCTCCTCCTCCCACCGTTATTTTGTCATGGATCCGTCTCTGACGCGAACGCTTTACGTGATTACTGCGGCAGCTGATCGAATTTCTCCTCTATACACCGCGGACGGGTACGACGGCGGCAAAAAATAAATGAATTCGATCCGCGACGAGTAATATTTCCTCCGTTTCGGATGTACAACCCATCCAGTGTGCCGGTTCGCCGTTACCTTTCCTCTGCTTTGAAAAAAAAAAAAAATGATAACTCGACAAAGTGGCCGAAACCAACGAGATTCGACCATCTAAACCAGATACAGGTACGAATCGAATGTATAGATTCTCGAGCGTAGGAACGGCGGGGCTTCGGTGACGATGACGAACATATGGCGAATCTTGGAATTGACGACCGAATTTCACCGAAATGCAGCAAAACACAATGTCGTCGATGACGAAAACGATTTTCTCTTGCACAAGTTTCCTGAACACACTGAAAAATATCGTTTTGCAATTGGCGGAAGATCAAAACGCGCGGAACGTACTGAAATCTCGATGCTGCGTCGAATCGGAAAACGCGTTTTTGAATATTGAAAATCGAGTGTAATACACACACACACACACACAAAATATTGATTTTTTTTTTTTTTGCTAATACATTTGCTAATTAAGTCCTGTACTTAATATATTTGTTTGTGATTCGTTCAATTTAATAAATAAATTCGACGGGACAGAGTTTCTTAGCGCATAGCTGATAGGCAGGGCCGGCCCGAGGTATTATGGCACCTCGAGCAAGTTTTTATAAGGCGCCCTTAAAAAATATTCAATATACTAAATACTATTTTACATATAGGTATTGTTTAAAACGACTTATATTTATAAAATTCTGGATAAAATAATTATTCGGACACAATTATCGATAAACGTATTATTATTTCTTTAAGTACACCGTGATTCTTAATTATTCTAAATATTTTCACAATATTTTGCTATTTTGGAGTGTGATCGGATTCAGAACAGATGACCAGCGTTTTGACTGAAAACAAAAAAAAATGTCCGGCTTTCGCTAACCGCCCGGTTGGCCCGTATCTTGGGCCGGCCCTGCTGATAGGTACACTCTTAAAAATCCTCCAGTAATACGGATGACACTAGCTGGTTTGAATTCGTCCGGACTGTTATTGATGGATTACATACGAATTTCGACTTTAATATGTCCGTAGAAAATATCTCGCAGCTACACGACGAGACCGTATTATAAAACACGATTTAATAGAACGATTTTATTTTTTTTTTTTTGTTTTACGCACAAATTATACTCGCGTGTATTAATATACGCGATGATATTGTAAGCCAATTACGAGCGTAATACGTTATTCCGAATTTTGTAATATCGAATTTATAACGACGTTGTTATAACTATGCAACATATTATTTTATATAATGTATTTGTAATAGCTATTATAGCGTATATTAATAAAATGGATATATACAGTGACCTCGTGTTTTACACTCGTACTATTATTATACGGTCGACGTTCGTGTCGAGCAATTTTTATTTTCTTCCTTCGATTTCTTCTTCTTAAACTTCGATAGGTAAAAAAAAAAACGATTTCGTTTCATATCGTTCGATACGCTTCCTAGGTTTTGTCGCTGCGTTACATATAAAAAAAGAAAATTACGAATATCGTATGGTTTTTCTTTTCCTACTCCTAAAAGTTCATCATCCGATCTTTCCATCGGACATCGATTACTTCTTGCCTCAAATATTCTATGGCCACTATACAGTGTGTAAACGCTAATTGAAAACACTCAATATTTTTGCGTAGAGCAATGCATTTTGAATTCTGTTTTTTTAGATGGAAGTTGTACTTAATAATACACATTTTTATGGTCTCTGAACTTAAATCTGTTTATTATATTCGCGCATGCGCAATGCAACTTTTTTTTCTTAAATGGCAACCCCCACTTTTGAGCACAAATTATTTTTTTTCATATTTTTTTATGAATTTTAGTGGTTCAACCAACTTTATATGTCCAAAATTGATTGAATTACAGCAATCTAACGAAAAATATCGAAAATTTCGCGATTTTCATTTTTGTCCCCTATTACTCTGAAAAAAAACCGTCCTAGATACTTGAAAACTACCCCATCTAATTTATTAAAGTTTTATTTCATTTCGAACTACCCATTGTTAGGTCCATAATTAGCTGAGTTACGGATATTTCAATTTATTTGAAATTTTCCGCAAGAATTTGTAATAATTTTGCCGTTACATGGACATTTTTTAATTACAGAGGTTGATTCTGTCACTTTACCATTTATTTTATATTCTATAATTGTTTTTTAACTTGTGAATGAATAGTGCGACACTGAAATGTCGATTTGTCATAATTTTACTTGAATAAATAGGATTAGGAAAGAAAAAAATGTAGGTATGTAATTTATGTATTTTACTTTACTTTTAACAGGTAATTAACAGTTTAATTGATAATAAACTTAACTCTAGTAACAATTTTATTTAATTATAATAACTTTATTTTAAAAACTGCTCAAATCGTTGTCCGTTGTGCTCAATACATGCTTCAGCACGCCGTATAAGTTCTTTATTAGTTGCAGCTGTAATTTGTGCTTCGGTCAGTTCGTTACATGCTTCTTTTATTCTATCTTTTAAATGTTGAAGATTTATAGGAGGATCGGCATACACAATAGTTTTTAAGTGACCCCATAAAAAGAAATCTAATGGAGTAAGATCAGGTGATCTTGGTGGCCACTCAATGGGTCCGTGCGTTCCTAGCCATCGATTTACAAATGTTTCGTTTAAATAATTTCGAACAATAATTGCATTGTGAGCTGGAGCGCCATCTTGTTGAAAAATTAGATTTTGTCTAATAGCTAACGGAATATCTTCAAACATCATTTGTAAATCATTTATTAGAAAATTATAATATTTTCTACCATTAAGTGTTCCATCATAAAAATATGGTCCCAACAGTTTACCACCAATTAAACCACACCAGACATTTGTTCCCCACACGGTTTGGTTGTTAGTTTCAAATGTGCAATGTGGATTTTGATCGTCCCAATAACGGTTATTTTGTTTATAAATAACACCATTATTGGTGAACTTAGATTCATCTGTCCATAATATCGAATTTAAAATAAATGGATTTTCGTCTAATCTGTCCACCAACCAAGCAACGAATGTAATTCTACGAACTGCATCACCCTCGCGCAAATGTTGAACTATATCAGGTCGATACGGATGCATTTTATACTTTTTTAAAACCTTATGAACCATAGTATGAGATATTCCAATTTCTTTACCAACGTGACGTGTAGATACTCGAGGATTTAATCTGACGTACGCTAATACTTGGTTCTCGACCTCTTCACCTAATGAATCACTTCGTCTTTGTTGTGGATTGTTACTTCTTTTTGAAAATTATCCCCAAATTCTAAGATTTTTTTCTAAGTTGAAAAAAAAACTGCAAGAAGGGTGTTCTCTATCTGGAGTAATTTATAAAAAAAAATTAATTTAGAAAATTCTCTAAATAAAAATAATAAATTTAACTAAGCATACCTGGGTAACGTTGAGCATAAGTTTGTGCTGTAAGACGTGAATTTTTACGGCACTCCCAATAAGTAAATAGCATATCAACTTTCTCCGAATGATTCATATTTAATATTGCTTTTTAGTAAAATTTTACAAAATGTTGTACAATATAAATGAACAGTGAGAAATATTGAACTATTTGCTTATTTCATTTATTTTCTTTAAATTAGTGTCAAAGCAAATACATTTTTGATATGAGGCCATTAAGATAAAGTTTATCCAAAAGATACTGTAGAAGGCCCGATAAAATTTAATGATCAATGTTAAAGATAATAATGAAACAAATTATTTAAGTTTCTGTTGCAATTTTCAATAGTATAATTGTGAAAAGTAATATTGAATAGACATTTCAGTGTCGCACTATTCATTCACAAGTTAAAAAACAATTGTAGAATATAAAATAAATGGTAAAGTGACAGAATCAACCTCTGTAATTAAAAAATGTCCATGTAACGGCAAAATTATTACAAATTCTTGCGGAAAATTTCAAATAAATTGAAATATCCGTAACTCAGCTAATTATGGACCTAACAATGGGTAGTTCGAAATGAAATAAAACTTTAATAAATTAGATGGGGTAGTTTTCAAGTATCTAGGACGGTTTTTTTTCAGAGTAATAGGGGACAAAAATGAAAATCGCGAAATTTTCGATATTTTTCGTTAGATTGCTGTAATTCAATCAATTTTGGACATATAAAGTTGGTTGAACCACTAAAATTCATAAAAAAATATGAAAAAAAATAATTTGTGCTCAAAAGTGGGGGTTGCCATTTAAGAAAAAAAAGTTGCATTGCGCATGCGCGAATATAATAAACAGATTTAAGTTCAGAGACCATAAAAATGTGTATTATTAAGTACAACTTCCATCTAAAAAAACAGAATTCAAAATGCATTGCTCTACGCAAAAATATTGAGTGTTTTCAATTAGCGTTTACACACTGTATATTTTTATAATACACGCATATTATTATTATTTTCATTATTATCATTATTATTATTATTATTATTATTATTATTATTATTATTATTATTATTATTATTATTATTACTATTATACAGTCAAAGTCGCGTTCGAACCGCGTGCGTGTACGTAATCGTTTAATATATTTAAAAAATATATAATACGCGTCTATTAAACGATTTAAAAAAAAAACTATTTTTCTCTGCACACTGTGCGTATACGAAAGAAATAATGCCGACCGAAGAATCCGTGTTCGTTCGAAAGAGTTGATTCGATGGCGTTTTAAAAACGATAATACCCAGTTGTCTTGCCTGCTATTGAAAAATATAAACGAAATATATCTAAACAATTCGTGTATATTATAATCGAATGCGCCTTCGTTTTTAGTCGTAAAAAATATGTGCGTTTCGCGCATACGTGTGTGAAATTCTTATCGAAAACAACGAATATGCCGCTCTATAATTATTAAAAGAGTGGGTAAATATGTAAAAAATGTTGTATTAGATCTCGTTGTTTATGTTTCTGTAATTTCTCCATTATTAATAAATTGTTTTCATCTATTTTCCTCGATATCCAATATAGTCTCAGTACATTATTACTAGACGTATTAAATAGGATTTTCTCAATAGTAGTCTCACAAGTCCCCATCATAGCAGGACAATCATTTCCAGCTTATTGAATTCTCGCAGTTACTTTATTTTCGTTGTGTCGCTTCTTTTTTTTTACCTGTAATTAAGCCGAGATAATACAGAATAATATACACGGCTAATAATGTTTAATTTCACGAAAACGTAAAATACAAGTCAATTTTTAAGAATTAAAGTCGTATTCTCCAAACATATGAGATTTCTAAACGATTAACGCAACACGGTAAAATTCGCGGAAAAAAATGATTTTAATTAAGTAACATAATATTTCTTACTTCTTTTTTTCTTAAATGAGCGTTCCGAATACTGATTATTATTATTATTTACACTATACCGTATAAATATTTACGCGTTATTACAGATACGCGTCGTACGGGAGGGGAAAAAAAAGTGAGAAAATCACTGAATTTCATTGTCACGTATAAATATTATTTTTTCTTTTCAAGGACGTTTAAAATATAATACGTATGCGGACGACACAATAAACACGTCGAAATTATCACACGGTAAAAAGTATTATTTTTTTTTTTAAAACGTAGAAAATTATAATAATTAGGCATTTAGAGACTATAAAATATATTATATTATATATACAAACGCCTGGCATAAGATGCAATAAAACGATATTATTCGGAGTAATTTAATCCTTACGCGCCCCCCCCCCACTCCTCAGTGTTGTTTATTTCGCCGAGAGAGAATGTGTGTACGAATAGACACGAGTCTTATTTACATATTATAATATTTTTGTTATCCAACGTGAACCGAATAGTTTTTTTTTGTTCTATATAAAAAGTGTGTCCTCCGTATCGGTATACAATAAAAATTACAAATAAATTCAATAACCGGTATCGACGACGACGATATTTTCGTATTAGTATCACGAGTATATAATATTATTGAAATTCGATATATATATATATTTTTTTTTTTAAACTGTTGCTTCGCATTACTCCCGCGTTCCGAATAATTTTTATATAAATAATATCGTATAGGTATAGTATTCCGTTTTTTTTTTTTTTTTTTTTGACGCATTATTTTCACTGTAATATATTTTATTGTGTGCGATAAATTATAATGTTTAATACGCCAAGTGCCAGGATTCTCACTATATACCGCGGTGGACCGAATTATAAGAGATGTGGTTTTTATTACGGCATTCGCGAGCGTGTGACAATTTCTTGTCGCGGTTTCCCAAACAAATATATCCGAAAAAAAAAAAATAAATATATTTCCGTTTTATTAATATGCGTTATAATGTTTTTGTTTACCGTACAAATAAATATTTTTTAACACGACATTTTATTATTTTTAATAATCGTATTATGCGTATGCATCAACGCGGCGTTTAAACGAAACGCGTATTTCGAACGGTCAAGTACTTCGAATTTACTGATATTTTTAATCTGTTAAGGTGTTTAATTAAGGAAATTTATAAAACTAAATATATATATATATAATAATTAACATAAGCGATCACTATTATTTCTTAAAAAAAAAAAGAAACCTTGACTTTAAATTTAGGATTGTGGATTTAGTCACATTTTACGCAGTTGCGTGAATATTTTATAACTTTTTTTTATAAAAACCGTCTTAAGTTGAATCGCTTGAATCCGGTTGTGTATCTCTTGTTTGACAGTCGTGTTGTAATTTCAAAAAGTTTGCAGGTACAATAAATTTTAGAATTGTTGCATAAAGATAATCCTCGATTATAGTTCGTTGTAAAGTTGTTAGCTCGTTCATAATATGTTTGGTAGCGGTGGCGGATTTGAAGGGGGTGAGGCGATCGCTCTCCCCACGGATCGGTCATGCCCGAAGCACATTTTTTATCATACCTCGCGACGTGTCAATTTATTACAGAAATAATAATTTTTAAGTCTTAATAATTATTTAAATAATAGTAACACTATAACAAAAATGTGTATAGGTAATAATGATTAACTTATTTTTAAATACGAATCAGCATTATAAGTTATGTGATCGGTGGCGTAACCAGGATTATGCAACGGGCGGGGAGGGGGATTTAAGTATAAATGAAACTATGGGTTTCTAGATTTTTCGTTAGGTTTGTTGCTCAATGCTCATATTCTTAATGAACCATACAAGAATCCACTTCAGTAAAAACGTAAAAAAAATCAATGGTGGGGGGGTTAAAACAACCAAAACCCCTCGGAACGGGGTTTAATTAATAGTCGATAATTTTAATAATTTCACTATAGAAACTTTAGGGAAAATTATTCTTATATTTTAAAATCGATTTTTGAATATTGTCTGCAGACTGCAGATTTATAATAGATTCATCCAGTGTTTCGAAACACGCGAATATTAATATCGAATCATGACGAACTTCGTGTTGAAAACTATTGAGTTTATAGCTACGAATACTGTAAAATAGAAGTAAAACTGACAAATAGTATTTAAACACGGATAATACGCGTCTTAATTACTACGAAATAATATGACGACGGTTGTAAATCATCGTAACTTATTAAAAAAAAAACAGTGGGGTTTACAACGCACTCTGTTTAACAACAAGTGAAAACAAGTGGACGAAAAAAAAAAAGAAAATTTAAAAAATATTTTAAAGAGTTTTCGATACGCAATTTATTGTTAGACGCAGTGGCGGTAGCGTCAGCCAATGAAGTATGCACACACGGTGTCTGCTGCGGTCAGAGGTGAATAAGATCGTTCGCGTTCGCCCGTCGGGGCTACACTGGACTGTCCGTCGGTTGCGGACCGCCGTTTAAACGTATTTTTCTGCGTGGCCCCCACTCCTTTTTGTGTCACAGTGCTATCTGGTGACTACTATCGTTTCCAATTTTATCGCGGTCGACTGACGCGCTATGTCAGTATACGCGAGTGTTTAGTTTGACGCTGACCGAACGATTAATCCTATTCTATATTTATTATTATTATTTCGCATATTTGAATAAACGCAAGGCGTATATTGGTCACACATAAATAATATATTTTTTATTAACATTCACATCGCTTTTTCAAATATTACACGCACTGTATATATTATGTATTTGACATTGGCATAGTCATATTGTGTTATAATTTTAGTCATAACGCGACTGTTCTTTTAGAAACGTAATATTCTCTTCTTCTTTGTTTCCAAAACTCTCACGTCTTACCACCTCACGTGTTTCGCGGTATTTTTTAAATTTTTTAACGAACAATTTAAGTGTTTTTTTTTTTTTTTGTCAAGTCGATGATTTTTTTCTCCTTCTACATACACTAAGCCGATTTATAGAGTGAAAAAAAAGGAAAAAAAAAATTAATTTTACTCCGCCAACCTGGATAATACCATACGAGTTTTGTCGTATACATTATAATACTGCGCTTGTCTTATGACAAATAAGCTACCTATAAAATGACGTTTGTGTGTGTTGTGTGCGGCACAACGTTTCCAAAGACTGTCCGGGCCGTCGTAAAAACTTGTATTTTATCGCGCCGTCCTGTGCCCTCTCTCCCTCCGAACTCGGTCTATTGTACAAATATTATTATTATATACCGCCGCGACACGACGATTCCCGTGAATAACAATAATAATAATATTATTATTATTCTAAATACGCGCGATACAAGTATAAATAATTCGCGTTTATATACTCTTTTTTTTATAGAATTCTTTTTTTTTTTTTGCACACTCGCACAAGACTTTTAATACGCGTATTATATTGTACGTATTACGAGTACGTATCGTATAAATTAAAAGCCGATATCACTTCGTCGTGACCGATTCACCGCCGTGCCGGATCTAATCGTCACCAAACTATCAACTACCAAGCATACTGACATACTGTAAATTTAGCCTCACGTTTTTTTTTTGATTTTGGCCAAAAGAATTCCCGATGTCACTCCGTTATGCGAACCGAGCGTCAATATTTGTTTAGAATGAGAAGAGCAGTAGTCGCTCGTCGTGAGACACAGGTACGCGTTATCCGGTAACAGTAGTTTTTATATATCGTTTTATTTTATTATTCATTTCAATGTACACAACTGTCGTATGCCCCCATTGATTACACACATATACAATGTACGATAATCCAATAAAACAATTTACTGCCTCATTAATCAATTATTGTACTGATAAATTAATTGTGCCCGTAAAGAGGATTTTTCGCATTGGTATTCGAAATCAACCGCCTACTAGTCTCGTCGATCATATGAACGTGGGAACGTGAAACGTAAAAAGCAATCGGTCGACCGATAAGTAAAAACGTTACTTAACGCATACAGAAATAGGAGACAACGACGAATGATTCGACTCTGTTATCAGCTGAACACTCCGTTCAGGAAATGACTTTTTTTTATTCTACAATTCTTATTGGTTTTAAATCGATACGTTTTAATGAATTCTGATTATTATACACTTATCAATAACAGCCTTTATTGTCTAATACATTTTTATTTTCAAATTTAACACGAATTAATTAAAATAATAATCGAAAATGAATGAATTTTATAGTTTATGAAATGGAAAACGACCATCACGTCTGGAGTCTATCATTATATAAATACATATAATATGTCGTTACGAATCACAAAATACGAACTAGGTAATGATTCTTTTTTTTGCAAACCTGCAATTCTTCGACCAAGTGTAGTGTATAGAATCATTCGCGTAGCATTCCCACGCGGCACGCCTAAAGAACCTTTCACTTCTAACACGATGAAACGTTTTGATAAATCTTCGTGTATTATTATGATTATTATTCCTTCTGAAAATTGTTTTTAAGTATACCCCCGAGGAATGATATTATATACAACGTGTATAATACGTTTAGAATGAACTTTCTTGTGTATTTTATTATGTGTATACCTATTTACTTTAAATAATGACCGAAAACACTTAAATGTCAATCTCAGAAGTGTATCAAAAAATGAAAAACAACAACAACAAATAACTCAAGTACAGATAATTATAGCCGAATAGTTTCAAAAAAAAAAAAAAACAGTATATTCCTGGTAAAAAAAAAATTATATACGTTTTCCAACTTTTGCGGTACTTTACGAGGGAGCTGTCCATTTGTATTCTATATACATGTTTATATCATCGAAATGTAATATATTATATATATAAAAAAAAAAGGTTATACGAAAATCACAAAATCCGAATTCGTCCGTTTCCATTCCTAATATATGGCTTTATTTTTAAAAAAAATATTTTTGGTCCGTTTTATTATATACTCTCGTAAATATATAACTATGGCAATAACGGAAACGTTTGTAGATTCCGAAAGGAACAGATTTTGTTTTTTTGTTTTTTTAATGGCATAAATGCACGCCGGTATAGTTTTTTATTACACAAAATTACAGGCCATATGTGTGTGTGTGATAATGACAGTTTTATTTTTTTTAAGTTAACGTTTCGAATCTCCGCGATTTCGTTTTATTCGGCACAATACAAACTCGTGCAAGTCGTCATAGTATAATAAGTATAACGCCTTAAAAACATGTATGTACATATGTGTGTCTAATAACTATATACACAGTAGTGTAGTGTATGTTCGCACGTAAATGGAAATATGGCCAAAAAAAACTTTAAATAATTATAAAAAATCCGTTGAGATAGACTTTATATATTTTATAATATACGGCATTTTCTGTGCCATTCTAATGCTATCAATTTCAAAAGAAAAATTATTGAAATTAAACAAAAAAAAAAAAAAAATGTATCAATTCAGCTCATATTTAAAGTGTTACACAAGTATTTGATTGATTTAGTAGTATGTACAAAATGCATTTAAATGTAATTCCAATATTTCACAAAAAATGTTTAAAACTTATTTGTACATATTTATTTTTAACATTAAGCTATTAGTAGTAAATAAACTTCTTTGCAAAAGATAGTTATCAACGAGTTACAAGAGACGATTTTATCGCGAACTTTAATCAATCCTCGGTCAACAGGTACATTTGTAATGTAATCAATAGCATACATCAAAATCATTTAAGGCGTTGGGTACGTTTTCCAATGACAGCGGTTTGATAGATGATTATGCTCGTGAAAAGTTTTCGATCGCCTCACAAGTGTTTGAAGGCGCTATTGACTGCAGCCACATAAATACTATTGCCCTTAGAGAACACGAAGAAGCATATACGGATAATAGTGGAAACCACTCTCTCTTAATGTCCAAACGGTACGTGTAAAACAATATTAATCGTAAAGTGCAAATAAATGCCAGATTTCCAGGCGCGAGAAATGATTCGTACATATGGAGTACTACTCTTATTCGAAGGGCAATGGAATTCCATTACAATCGTGTGAAAAGACAAACATGGTTGATCGGTACTTGTAATAATACTTGTGCTAAAATAATTAATAAAACAAACTATTAATAACAATTCTTATCGAAATTATTCGATACGTTTTTATCGAGTTACGATATCGCGCCACTGGTGGCATAAATCGCACGTCGCGATGATACTTTCCTGTTCGGAGGACGGCGCTGGACCCGGAGTTTTGCGGACGAAATACCGCAAATATTCATGTCGTATATATAATAATAAATCTGTTTTTATTCGCCATTGTGCGAGGAGACCGTCTTGTCTTATTCCACGTTTAAAGGCGAACACGCATCGGAGCCATAATAATATTAAACATTGTATTCGATTATTACGCGTCGTGGATGCTGCTGTTGCAGAAAGTCTCGCGCGCGCGAATCAGCATAATAACGAGAATACGTCGCCGTCGCGTGCGTAACGGACAAACGTCGTATTTTATTGTGTATAAAATATTTCACGATGCAATTGAAGGATTCGATTTAAATTCGTATCCCGAACGTGGTACGAGTTGAAATGTACAAAAATGATTAGCTGTTTGCAATTCACGCGTTTTTATCGGGAATTTATGAACGTTCTAAACGTTCAATAAACGATAACGATTTATTAAAATACCGTATCGTGCGTATAGTCGTATAGTAAATGTATGACCGCGTGAAAATTCGTTCGAGTATTTTTAGAGACTTTCAGTAACCGTTCTCCAGCCGAATGATGTTTCGAAAAAAACGCTTATGTTTTTATTTTTTTTTTATGAGATATCTTTCAATCGCCATTATAACGAAAAATACGTTCGCGGTCGTGAGTTCGTCGCGTCAGACCTCGGTTTGTTACAATCAAATTAGAAAATACACTTTCCACTCGGAAATTGGCGACTGGAAGACACAAATAATATAATCCCCAGCGCAAATCAACTCTGATTCGGACGAATTCGTACGAGAAACTTATATCACTTGTTGTCATCAAATTCCCGTCTCGGCCAAACGCGGTTCACATACATCCGACAGGAATGTTTATTTTGAAAGTAAATATGAATTTTTCAACGAAGACGTCTGTTGTATTCCATATGCGCATAATATCCGATAATATTATGAGACTGCGCGAGACGACCGATGTGCTGTGTAAACCGCAGACTGCATCAGTTGATCGGAGCGGGAACAGGTCTTCTGCTGAAGGGCCCCCGTCGTCATCGTTGGTACATAATACCGACGTTGTATATATGTACACTTAAGTACAAAAACGAGAGCAATAGTGTATTATTTTATTATTATATACTATTCGTATTTGTGTTGTGTGTGTGTATTACCGCGGGCGCGTACCTATATTTTTATATTTATATAAATATAAAAAATACAGAGAGAGAGAGAGAGAATAATAATATATCGAAATCTAATCCCGAAACCACTTGAAACGTATTATATAAACAATATGGTATTGAATTACGCGGCGCGCACGAACGGGTCATAGAGAAAAGAATGAAATAATAAAACGTCCGATATACACTTGTATGCAATACGATAAGGCGCGTGTGCTCTGTACTATTATGCGTTGAGATTATCTCGCTCCAGTATTGGAATCGTAAAAAGTGCGCGCGAGAATACCGTTTGCAAAAATATTTCGTCGAGCCCTATTGGAAAAAACGTTTACACTGGGTTCACCTATAGGAAGCGATACGCGCAATAAACGAGAATATATCTAAGACACCTAATTCAATTCGTTATTCAATACTCGGTGTATAAAGGGATGTCGTAAATTTAAAAAACAAAAAAAAAAAAAATTTCAACTTTGATTTTTATTTCCAACACAATTTTATTATATTTTGCACATTTCATCGCACTCGTCGCGTTTAAACTCGTTTTAAAAAGTTTTTATTCGCTTACTTTATATAAAACTCCTATGAAAAATAATATAATAACAGTAACCAACTCAGATATATATAAATGTATGGGGCAACACGTCGAACATAAAATTACTGACGAATAAGACTTCGCCAAACGTTTAAAACTTCTTTGATCGTTAACTGACGACAGTGCAATGAACTTCGTTTTCGCGTAACGTTCTTTCTGAATTTTTTTGTCTTCGCTCCGCTTCTAAGGGTCGTGGCGTCGATGTTGAGTAGCCCATATCATTTCTCAATCGGGCTATCGAACGCGGAGAGAATTTCGTTTTTTTTAATCCGACCGGTAGTTTCAGATATTAAAACGTCGTGCTTTTCAACGCTTGACGCACTCGTGTCACTTCTCGTTTCGTATTCTCTCGGACACGAATGCACAACAACATGGACTTTTGTCGTCTCCTCGATTCGAACTATTCCGGCATTTACCCCCGTCGTCGCACCGGTTTTAGCGATTATACAAAAAATAAAAAAAATAAAGAAAGAAAGAAAAAGCGAACAAACCCGCGGCGATTCCCGGTCATATTCGGCCGTTACGATGACCGATTTTTCCACTCGGAACACGCGCGCGTATTTATATTATCGTGTAACGATCGACATCTCTGTTCTCTCGTAACGTCGTTCGTTATAATATAAGTGATCAAGTGTAGTAAAAAGAAGAAAAAAAATTTAGAATACATTTACTCGAAATAATAACTGAACTCGGTTATCGTCGAAAATGGGTCCAATAAAAATTTATTACGCCTATAGTTTCGTTTTATTATCCCGCGCGGTCAGCTATAAATAACGCGCACGTATATAATAATATCGTGTACGTGCGCGTTATAGTTCCGACCCGCCGTTTATTATAACATTATTAGCACCAAACGCACTCTACTATACAGCAGAACGCGTATGAAATACATTTCTGAATATAATATTATATTATACGTACGTATGTATCTCAAGCGTACGTACGCACATAATATGTTATATAGTTTTTTAATATTTATTTATTTTTTTCGCACTACTCGATCGGCAAAATAAAAACGTTTCGATTTTTAATCCGTTTATCGGAGCGACTACTCGCTCTAATTAACTCGCGAAATCACCTCTTCCTGCGCTCGGAATGAATTTCCATTTCCCTCCTCTTTCCGACATAGGGATGATTTTATAGTACTCGCTTTACTTGGCGCATTCGTGTATTCCATTCACTATTGTTTTTTTCCGGCGAAATGGAATCCTTCTCGCATTTCTTTCAAGTCAATCGTTCGGACGTGATCTATTTGCTATGTCCCTCGGACACGGCCGAACGTTTGATTTCCACTGCTGAGTAGAAAGAGTTTTTCTGGATTTCTTCTTTGATCGCGTGTTTACGATTGTTTCATTCGAAACCGATTGCCCGTTATCAATCTAACAGCAGGACAATGGATTGAGGTCTTTCGAGTATATATTCCAACTATTTTTTTTTTTTTTAAACGTTCGGTACTTACACGAGTAAGTGTGAATAAGTCTGATGTATGTATAGCTTTGTTTTGAACGTAAATGGGCTCTATTGTGGTCTAATATATTGTAGAAAATTACATAATGTCAAACGTTTCCACTTTCGAAGCGTGCCGACTTTGTATTATACATTTCTTACACAGTGATAAGTTTTTTTTTTTTAAATCCGAAATCGATTTCATCGCTGAAATTCGGTTATGTATATATATATATATTTGTTATAGTACGCGTACGTATATTATACAAACTCATCGTGAATAATAATAGTGACGTCACACAATTTTATATACTCCCTTTCCTTTTTTTATAAGGCGGTTGCAGTTTTTAATGAAAATCGTATTTATTTAAATATATATATATATATATATAAATTCCAATAATATATTTATACACATATTATAATATGTATAATGCGAATGCAAATAGTATATATATATATATAATGTAAGAGGTTAATGTCTTTTCTTTGAACGCGCGTCCTTCGTCGTCGTATTTAGCTCTCGTCTCATTATATAATATATATATATATATACATATGTGTGCGTTTACAATCCTCTCTATTCAAATCGAACTTGTTTACGGTTTCCGCGTATAACACTCGATAAAAAATAATAATAATAAATACACACGCGGCCGTATATAGTAATATTAAACATTAAATTGTAATAGACAAGTGAAAAAAAAAAAACAAAAAAAAAAACATTAATTCTCAATATTTAAATAATAGTATACACACACACACGTAGTTTAGAAAAAAACTAATGTGTATATAAACGACGCGCTGTATATGTGTGTATTCACGTTCGATTCCGCCGCATTTATAATGTACATATTATTATAATAGTCCGTCGATATGGAGGTAACAGAAAAGAAAATTTTTTTTTTCAAATTCTAATGAAACGTCGAAACGAAATTATAGTCGGTCCCGGACACACAGACCGTTGTTGTTATTAAATGGAACTGGAGAATGAAATCGGAATTCCGATACCAAACGCTCGTATGTGCAGTGCACTTGGCGCCTGTCGTCGTCAGTACACACGTCCGTGAAGACCCGACGACGTGTGTACTAAAAATCGAAACAAAAATATATATTATTCGTCGTTACAGGCGAATGAAGTAGACGGGTGTGGAATTTCGAAAGTGAATCGCCGCGATCTCGCGTTTGTTACACACCGCGGAAGATACACCGTTTCTCTCTCAACCGTTCTCTTGAAATCTCCTCGTCTCGCGAAAATACGTTTAGAACATGCATTCGATTTTCGTTACCGCGTCGGCCGCAGATGATAATATTAATTTCGTTACAGTATTATAAATAACAACAGTGATGATAATAAAACGTCTCGGACAAGACCGTCCGTCCGTGTAGTTATGATAAATGATCGATATTATGTATTGACTCGCGCATACCGTATACATAATATGTTATTATTAAACAGAGATTAATAATAGTGTAGAAGGGAAATAATAGCGATATCAATTAAACAATATATGAGAGAGAGAAAAAAAAAACTATAATAATTGACGTACAGTATTGTAACTGTAAGAAGAAATCGACACGAAAAAAGTATTTGATTTATACTTGAAGTACAGACGAGACATACGAAAACGGCTGAGACGTGTGGTAACAGATAATATATTTCATTATCGTACGGCGAGATTCTGGAATATAGAAAACATAAGAAATACAAATCGTTTTTAACAACGGAATACCGCGGCAAAAACGCAAATAAATACGCGGATCCGATTTCGATATTTTCTGAATTATCCGATAAACGCACCGTATATTTTATAACGTAAATAACGCGCGCGGTACGAGAAGTTTTCACTCGAAAGCGTTTCGAACGTTCGGTGGGACGCGCATCGTCAGATAAAAAAAAAAACTGCGGAGATTTCGGAAATTACCCTCAATATAACTAAATTAAGATCACCACGGAATTAAAAAATTCTTAGCACATCTTCGTATTCCCTTATGTGAAAAAAATCCCATGAAAATAGCTCCGAGAATTTATTTATTTTTTTTATCCAAAGCGCGCAAACAAGACGTGTATAAATCGTCGAATCACGTACTCGCCTATTAACCGCGCGCACATTGTAATATAATAATTATCGTTATAGAAATTAAATTGTCCAATGACGGAACAAGTAATGTACGAGTTTACATTTATATAGATAAATCAACAACGTAATACGTATCGATCGGACAGTTCTCCGTAAATTCCGTTGTTGTTGTTGTTATTATTATTATTATTATTATTATAAACGATATGTGTGTGTGTAGTAATACTTGCAGGATAGGTACACAGGCGATGTGTAGAAGCGATAGTTGGTCTCGAGTATAAAGAATTAAAAAAAAAAAAAGAAAAAAAAATCGTTGCGGATTGATTTATAACAAAGGATTATTTATTATATTATATGTACTGTAGTACTGGTTAACGGCGGTCAACACTTGGTCGTTTAAGGACAAAAACAATAATAATAATGTTGGGATGCTGGAGCGGGAGAAGATAATTAAAAAAAGAAAGTGGTCTCGTCGCGCGGCGGTAAACGCGAGCGACTGCAGCAGCAGCATCAACAGCAGCATCTCACATTGTTGACGATTATTATATATTTTCCGATTTTAATTAATAATAATAATAATAATAATAACAACCCGTGTGACCGACCGATCTCCTCTAACTCTTATACGCAATATCGATAAAAAAAAACAGTTTTTTTTCCTTCTATAAAAAACGAAACGGATATTATACAAAAACGCATTGCGAGACGCACGACGACGTACAATATTAATCAAAGTTCTCCGCCATTAACCGTCTCCTATAAATTACGTATATTTTATGCGTTTTATTTTACACGCGTATATTATAATATTTTACGAGTATACGCGAGTATATATATATATATGACACGAACTCATTCGTAATGCCTTATCGCCGTCCAAAATCAACGTGTGAACGTACGTATTATTATTATTATTATTATTATTATTATTATACAATAAAAACGAATAACCTGGCACACGGACTTGCGTGCGCCAACCGCATTCGATTAGTAGGTATACATAGTATATAATATATAAAAAGTATTTAAATCATCCTATCAATAACGTCAACGATTTCGCGTTTGACGAGATTCTCGCGTATGTACGGATGGAAAAAAAAACAAAACTACTCGAATTTATAACGGTAAAATCGTCTTTATATACTCGTATTATGGCGTATAGATATAAAATTAGAGCTTGAATTTTAACTTATATATTGTGTTTTCATATATTATATAAATAAAATATATATAATAGTATATATTTTTTTCGAGTTTTTGTTTATTTTTGGTTTATCAGCTTTCTTTATCAAAAGTGTACGACACGCGTGGAGTTGATTCACGTGTGTTGGCGCGGTACACTATACTCGTCAGTGCCTCCATAGATTAACCATTTATCGTTAATCTATGGTGCCTCAACGCATAAAAACCCGTAGATATCCGCTAATTTAAATTTTAAAATAATTAATAATTAGATATTTCGTATTATTGATATTTAATTTTGGGATTAGAGCGTATTTCATTATATCTTATTTGCCTTTTTCTTTTCCAAATAATAGTGAAATGGCTTTAGAAGGTTGCTTTAATTGCTTACAAGCTTTTAACTCTTTGAATTGCCAGCTATTTAAAACTTGCATTGGCCGTTATGAGTAATTTCAATTAGATTTATAAAAGGGAGGGAAAGAACATTTACATAGGTTTGCATAGGTTACTAACATTTATATATTTAAATATTTTTTTTCTAATGGCCTGGCGAAACGTCGAAATTGGCCTGCCTAAAAGTTCGCACGCCCGGAAAAAAAACTGAAATGACGCCTCTGTTTATATATTTGTAATAGGTGCATATATTGTATATCAAATGTTTAACAGCACTCGATTTGCAAGATAATAAAATTATTTTCAACGCTATATGAACTGAAAAATAAAAGATGATTAAAAATTAATTTTCACGAGTCTACAACTTGCGGTTGTTCGAAGTCAGACGTACGGGATTCGACTGTGCGAAATCCCAACTTTATTTCCAAATTATCTTACTGCACGAACGACTGCGATTTATTATAAATTCAATAATCATTGAATCAATTCCATCCCCGGAATCCTCAATACCAGTCCGCTGTTTGGTTTAATGAAAATAACAAAAGAGTGCGGTTACCACCAGCTGTGTGATGTGGTCGAATCGTCTACATATAATATCATACGACTCTACGATACATTAATGAATTGCGTTCGTACATATTATATTTACGTATATAATACATTTGATATTATGTAATTGATACTAAATTTTCGTATAACACACACACACACATATATACTGGCATATTATATAAATATTATCCTATACACGAAATGTCCATAAAAACGCAGTGGACGTCGTATATCTGCGCAATAAAAACTATGGAATAGCCGTCACGTCGCTCAGAGAGGCCAATGACGACATCGAAATTTGGTTAAAAATAGTTTTTTGTTTTATTGTTTGTTTATATTACATTAAACATCATAAATATTAGGTAAAATAACGAAAAAAGAAACCGTAATCGTAGAAAATGTACAAAAATTAGGAAATTATTGTGAATAATAAAAATATTTTTTCAATAATTATTATAATTAAAAATATTTAAACGAACGATTCATTATCGGTTGTGGATGTGTCTGAATGATAGAAATCTGGCGAGTCTAACAACTGGATGCGTTGTGTAATTATAGTTCATTGCTTTAACGATTAGCCCTTTCAGATATTGAGTTTTTGTTCTCTGAAGCCGAATCCTAGTAGTCTTCCAACTTTTGTTCTTTTTCCGCCGTATAAGAATATAATTTGGGAAATCAATTGATATTTTTAGTCAAAACCCTTTTCTTCGTCCAATAATATAAGAACTTGACTATCATTTTGCAGTGTTTCGCGCGTTTCGATTTAAGAATCGTACCGAAAACATATTATTTGTATAAAAATTCTAGAGTTTTTCCTAGCGGTGAGAAAGAGCTGTTTTAAGCGTTCGATTTACGAACATTTTCTTAATTATCCGCAGTCTATACTAATGGCGCAATCAGAATTTTTTCCAGAATCGATTAAAAACATGGACTAACGAAAAATATCTGTTATATGTACGCCGTAGATTATAACGTGATTATTAGTATTATTATTATTATTATTATTTATTTGATTTTCATTAAAGTTTTATTCGATTCTTTGATCTGAATCACACGAAGAGATTTTTAAACGTTAAAATTCAATTTTATGATTGAGGTGGGGAGGGGAGGAAGCCGGACCCGAAATCTCCTGCCCCGGATACGCTTCTGGTCTATATACACACAACACTTGATTACGATTAATACAAAATAATGCGTTGTATAATATTATACTTATTATTTATTATAATATTGTACGGTAGTCGTCAGTACACCGTAAGTGGATTCGCTTAAATCCAAGTCGATGATAAACTGTTGCAGAACGTCTCCGTCCTCCGAATATAATAATAATAATAATAATAGCCGCGGATGACGGAATGTCGGCGGTGATGACAGCGGCGGAGATTTTGCGCCATCATTCAGCCTCGTGCAGTTTCCAGTAATACAAACGTACAAAAGATCTGTTATACCTAATAATAATAATAATAATAATAATAATAATAATAATAATAATAATAATAATAATAATAATAATAATAATAATAATTGATGAACGCTCGCGTTGTTATGGTGTGCGCGTAATGCGTTGCAAATTTATGCGCCGCCGCTATTGCCGCGGAATCGTCCGGGACCTTTGACGGCGTTCAAATTATTCATTGAGCGGGTGGGGGGGGGAGGGCGTACATATCTCGTTCAGCGGGGTCGCACGCCGTCCCTCAGGGACACGACGCTATTATACGGGGCTCCGGAGTGGACACGCGTATTATTTTATAACAATAATAAGGGACGAGGATGCGTGCGAGACGAGAAAGGGATCGGCGGCGGCGGCGGCGGAAGAGGAATTCTCTCTTTCTCCGGATGCACGGCAACGGCTGATTATTATTATTATCATCCGCGCAGATCGAATAAGCGAACTTCTACAGTTTGTGTCGTACGCGCACACACACACATTCTTTTAAGTGTTACGCGACCGACGGGACGGAAAACAGTTACTCATCCGTTCGTTGCGACGACCTGTTTACAATATTTATAATAGTCGTCACTCTTGTGTATCCGCGTATATATATATATACATATAGTTACGAGATAGACACTTATTGGAAATGTCCAGTCACAATAGTAGTTAAGAGTGTACGCGGTGAGAAAAACTCGCTTATTTATTTGTCTTTTCTAGAAAATAACGATACTGTATAATATAGTGAACAACATATTTGTTCGTGCGAGATTCGTCAGTTCGGTGGAAATAGAGTTTAACTAGCCGCGGGTGTTGTGTGAATGTTAAGCGACGATTTTAACGATTTAGATAAAAAGTTTTTAGATTATTTTCGTGAACACTGCGTTACAATCCGATAAATCTTCATCTGACTAAATTTGTCAAACGAGCAAAAAACAAATAATTTAAACCTCTGCGCAGAGTCATAATGTTTTCCACATTACTCATTAAACACAAACGATTGTTTAAATAAATACACATTATTAAATTATGATTTTTATTTTCGAGTATTTCGAAATTTCGCGCAATTTAAATACCTCTGCTCAATAAAATACTCGCTACTGTCTCCGTTTAAAGAATTACTTTCAATGCGCAATGGATACTCGCACTGATCGTGCGTTTATGTATGAAAATGTACACATTGAATTGTATATATTTTTTTTACCGCCAATATATCCGAATAAATGTATAGAAAAATAAATAAAATAATAAATTATAATAATTAACACTTGAAATAGATAAATTAAAA
The DNA here is from genome assembly GCA_032441825.1 of Chaetogeoica ovagalla. NCBI lineage: Eukaryota > Metazoa > Arthropoda > Insecta > Hemiptera > Aphididae > Chaetogeoica > Chaetogeoica ovagalla. The sequence goes on along the minus strand of CM063743.1, from coordinate 603,856 downwards.
CGCAATTGCAAAAATAAAAAAAATATCTTTATGAAACAGAAATCGTTTTATTAACGGTTCTATAGACTTATTGGTCAGGAGAAATGTGTGAACGTAATTTACCAGGCGACTTGTAAAATAATATAATATTGGAAATATTGTCAAATGGTGTTTAGACAAAGTACAGCAAATAGTTTACAGGAATTTATAAATGGATACTTCACGACCTAATGAAATAGTTGGAGAATTTCTCTTGTAAAATTTCGCTAATTATTCGTATATGTTTTTTTTAATAAATTCATCGTTTTATTATAAAATGTTTGCGTCACCCGACTTCAATGTTGCGATGTAAAATTATTGTTTTATTGCTAAAGAAAAAAAAGAAAAAAATTATAATAATAAAACAATACTCAACGCGTTTTGGCATCAAACCAAATGCATTTTTTGTTTCTCTCCCGCCCTCAAACGTTCGTTCTGAGCAATATTATTTTTAAATTATATTTTATTGTCGTCGTTTTTGTGTACAAAAAAAAAAAATAAATAAATAAAAATCACTTATGTCCATTGTGAGATGTCGGATTTAATTAATTTGAATATTATAAATAATATTGAAATCACAAAATAATAATAATGCGAATTCGAAAATTCCGTAATAATGCGTTGCCATTCCCACGTTTTCGCGAATACATTACAAAAATAATAAGTAAAATATCGAAAAACTCGTTATTTCCTTATTAAATGTATTATTATTATTATTATTATTATTATTATTATTATTATTATTATTATTATTATTATTATATAAGTAGTTATATTTCATTCGCAGAGCTAAGCGTCTATTTATTTTTGAAAACAATCGCGAATACCGATGTTCGTCATTAACGTTTTTTTGGAACGCGTCCTATACCGCTCGCGTGTTATTATATCGCAGTATAGCCGTCGTAATAATTAATAATTGCTTCTGTCTTCGTGTTATTAAAAATTAAAGAAAACGATTGATCGTTGTCCATTAGACAACATTATCATAGCATATTTTCGTAATTGACGATAAGATCTGCATTTATTGTCCGAGCGAAAAATAAAAAAATATATGTAAGAAACTCGACCGAAATAAATAGAAATACTGACCGTATATATATATTATTTATTACGTATATAAATGATAATAATAATTTCAATCGAACGTGGGGGGTTGAACTGGTTGAATTAATATGTTAAATATATTTATTATAAACGAAACTATAATAATAATAATAATAATATTATTATTATTATTATTATTATTATTATTATGTGTAAATAATAATGCATATACCTACGTACTACTACTGCTGTTTGTTGTCCCGCGATAGTATAAAAGCAACGTTTTGTGTAATGTGAGGAATACCTGTTTCCCGTAATGCCAAATGACGCGACGATCGTGCCGGGTTAAGTGATGCCGAAAAAATGTTTAAAAAAATTCGTTAATGCAAAAATTAACGAATTCGTTAATTCGTTAATGTGAATTTTTCTTGAATTCCTCGAATCTAAAAAGAATCGAAGTTTATTTTTTAGCGCGCGTAACAAAACCATATAGGTAAATTAACGTTTTTCGCTATTGACTATATGGAGTTAAATATAGCAGAACGTACTCAATACAGCGGACAGACAGAATGCTCGATTTGTGTGCCGTTTATTTCCAATTTAAAATTCCGTATTTTCAACGCGATACGTACAAAATTGATTTATTTAATACGTTTCAATACATTTCAAAGATTTTAAAACCGACCATTTCATTTCCGTCTAAATTGTGGTCGGAGTACATTGAAAGTGCTCAGTTTTTTTTTTTTACTACCATAAGAACTCAAATATTTTTCATCGAGCGATTATGCAATTTCATTATACCTTCGATTTCTTTTTTTTTTTTTTACAAATTCGGATAATTATAATAATATAAGCGTATAGCTTATATGCAGAGAAGTTTGCTCGACGATTGTCCAGAATATTTCCTACATTCAACTGGACTCAACTGGAATACGAGCCTGGTATTTTTTTTTTATTCGTATTTATGATTTTACAGCGAAAAATTCTAAATCGTACAATATATATACATATTTAATGCGTATATTATTATATACGAATGCGTACATAATACTGCTGTACTCATTTTGGCTCATACGGAAGCGAAACGCGTGGATTTCCAACGAGCAAATAAAAAGATATTCTATATGAGTGTAGTGTGTTGCTGGGGTTATTTTCTTCTTTTTTTGCACGTCGTACAGTCCGTGGCTTAGCTAAGGCGTGTTAGGATAAAGGATTTTATAGCGCAATAAAACGTTACGTCGTTGTATTTCTTTTTTTTTCTCTCTATTGGCACTTTACTCGCTCTCCGAACCCTCTCTTTATGTATAGCGTGTCGGATTCTGTTGTAGGACTTGTAAGGGTGGATTTTTTTTTTTTTTTTTAATATATCAGAAAGCCAATTTCGCTGTATCAAATCGACGTTTAGATGTGTGTATGAATCGCGAAGAAATTAGTATAGAGGGACGACAGTGAACACGTACGTTCCCCGAAAACGTCTTGTAAACTCGCCTTGGACTTTGCTGGCAAACACCGTAATTTTCATGAAAAAACAATTCTTTTCTATTCAAACGTCAATAAATGTATGCGATTTCATTAGACCTCGCCTCCGTTTCCTCGAATTTTTAAACACCGCACTCATCCGGAGCCAGTAAATCATGTCCAAAGATCTAACGCGACGAATATAAATAAACGATCTCAGACGCGATTAAATGAATTTTTTTTACACGAGTCAATAAAAACCTATTGTAAAGTATCAAATCGATCGCCATCCGAGCACTGGGCGGCGGTAAATGTTTTGTTGTTTACACGCGCTGTAGGCATAAACCGTAAAAACGAGTGCGCTCGACAATCACGTGATTGAGAAAAAAATATATATATAAGAGGAACGTTGAAATACAATTATTTATTTGGGCTGGCGAACCGCGGGTGTGTTGTCACGTCACATATGCGAACAGATTAGACGTGAAGTTTAATATAGAGTTTCGTTATTTGCTATAGATTTATTTGCAAATGAATCGTTGCGCGTCGAATAAAATCGATATTCGGAGCAGAACTGATTGCGGTGATACGGGATTTTTGTCGAGTTGAAAATAAAAAAATGTCACCCCCCCCACCCCCCGCCGTCTTTTATAACTCAAATATCACGGCGGCATTTAATGTAATCGTTATAAATAGCTCGAAATCGGGAGGAATTTCGTTCTCGTCATACACAGTGCGAATTCTAATTGTACATTAATCGGTGTAATATTTCGAAATTCCTAAGACGATTGTTTTGTCGTACAAAAAAAAATAAATACCGAGTAGCATAGGCGTTTCGAGTCGTTTAGCAAGTAATGGAAATAAGAAAATCAGCGGTTAAAAATTACTAAGAAAAATGTTACAGAGACCATAAATTTACTGTTGCAGGAAATTAACACGCACGATCGCGGCGGCATCGTCCGTCCGCCGAACATTTTTTTTTCTCCTCAGTCGAAAATGTGTACACGGGGGGAAAAAAACAAAAATACAAACGAACGTCTTTGAATCGAAATGTTACTGAGAATCGAAAACGAGCGGTCGCGTCGTATTTAGAACGGGGGGGGGGGAAGAAAAAAAATTAGAAAAATGACGTCGAAATATATATTCGAAGAAAAGAAGATGAATACCATCCGATCACTACAACAACTACTACGACTACTGTAATAATAAATATACGAATGTAATAATAATAATAATAATAATATACGTTGGTATAATTAATTTTTCAAAGAAAACCGGGTCATTCACAACAGCGTGCGGACAACAGCAGCCTCCGTCTGCGTGTATAATATTATAACATTTACGGGCCGCGCGCGAATCTCGTTTAATTCACGTTTATTATAATAATATAGTGTTGGGTAAATTTTTTTTTTTTTTTTTGTGTTTCTCTCTCTCTCTCTCTCCCAATCCGTCTCGTGAGAATTCACTACATCTCGCGCCCGATTATCGCGAACGCATAATATTTATACGCGCTCGAGAACCCGTTAAATATTATTTTATTTATCTCGTTCGAAACGAAAAAATAAAAATAAAATAAAAACGCCGCTGTTGCTCCTCTTCGCCCTCCACGCACCACTATAAGGCAACGCTTATTACTACTGCTACCAATAACATACTGGTTTTTGGTTTGGTTTGGTTCGATGCGCGCGCGCGTGTGATTATTAAACGTGCCGTTGACCCGTCGCCGCGGTTACACGCGGTGCGCGAGACGATTGTCAGTATTATTTTTCTTTCTTTTAATGACTAAATTAATAAACGCGTACGAAACACTGTGTCCCTGCGGCAGTGAGTGATATAGCCAAAAAAGGGTTTGTGTGTGTGTGGGGGAATTAAGGGCTCCCTCGTTTTTTTTTTTTATATACAAATTATAAGCCAATTTCATATATGTGACAACGACGATTGCCGACTTGAAATAATTGTTATTTCATTGTTTTACAGACGAATATTTCGGGGTTTTGAAGAAATAAATTTAGCGTAATAGAATAACGAAAGAACGAACTGGGTACAGGTACGAAAATCAGGAAATTATCGTAAAAAAAAAAATATATATATATATTTTTAATAATAATAATATTTAAAATCGACCAGTCTTCGTGGACGGCCGCGATCGTCTGAAATCCGGTGAGCAGATCTCTATGGTTATCCGGAAAAAATGTATAGGTTAACTTGATACCGTGCAAATGATGACAACGTACATTTACGGATATCAAAAAAAAAAACGTTTATCTATCTCAATTAATTTGTTAAAAATAAAATTAATATTTTGTGAATGTATATAACAAATATTGATTTTTTTATATGAGAATCGAGGGGGGGGCTGAGCTCCGTCTTATCAATCTCATGGGGGGGGGGCTGAAGTCTAATGCCGGTGAGTGTAAACTATTGGATCTTGTCTGCGTTTAAATAGCGTTTGTATCATCGCTTGAACCGATAACGGAATCCAAGTTAATTTCTAATCTACATTTACATTACCAACACAATATAAGTCCGGTGTACTTAAAAACATTTTTTTATGAGATTCGATCGGTATATCAGCGTGCGAATAGTAGTAAATATTTAATAAATAAGTTTTCAAGTTAATTTGCAAAGCAAAACAAACCGCGACGTTTGGATTTTTAACTGCGGCGCGCGTCGTTGAATCGCGTCATTATTTTCTTAAATACTAATATGTAATGGTGTTGTGAAAAACATAATTAAAAAAAAAAATATATATATAACACGTTAAATACACGAGAAAATAGATATGATAATTTGGAGATATATGCGAAATTATTTTCGGGAATTGCTAAGATATACGTAATTTAAAATTTTTTTTTTTTTTTTTTTTAACTCGTCTCTTTTCGTATAATATTAAGAACGGATTTCGAGTTCGGTCTGCTTCAAATCGCCAAAGAATCTGTTCATTTTCTCCTACCGCGTTGACCGATTTCTGGTTTCGCCTGCGCCACTACTATATACTGTGACGCGTTAACCTCTCGAATGAAACGCTGAGAAAATACGTCGTGTCGCGCATATCCCAAAATGACGGATTATTTTTTATGAATAAATCGTAACACCGAGTAATCATGATAAACACTACGTAACGTTTATTTTTCTGTACGGAAATTTCGATAAATCGACCGGTGCGTTATCTGACACGTACGTGAAGAATGAACGAATAATAAATCGATTTCGTTGTCGAAAATTTTTGCGTTTGCAAAAATTACAAAACCCACACGCTTGTATATTATTTCGGCTGAATTTCCGCGCGGTTTATCTCTGCGATAAACGGGAAAAATTATTCGAAAACCGTCGGCCGTGTGAATGACGCGTAATGTATTTTATTTTTTTCCGCTCAGAGGAGAAGGATTATCATTATCGTTTTTTTTTCTGTGAGCGATGTCTTAATAATCGACGTATTAACGGCAAAACGAGCGTTACAATATAAATATTATTTTATTTTTTGATTAACGTACACGTGCACGCGTTAAGCCGGGTCCACGCACTATAGTAAAAATTGCGCTTCGAATGTTGAATTCGCCGCAAATATTTACGCGGAAAAATATTATTCGATAAAATGTTATCGTTTAATTTATAAATAAATATTTTCGTCTTGTCCCGTGTTTCCGTTAACCTAACACATGCGTGGTTGATGGCGATTTTCTGTCATCGGTTCACACATTGCGTTGTGTTTATAAACCGAACAATTGAGATCAGTGGCGTAGTCAGAGGCGGGTTTTGGACGTTTGATTGGCGTAATCTTTTCTTTTTTTTTTTTTACGTTTTTACTGACGTGGTTAGGTTGTATGGTTCATCGAGAATATGAGCATTAAGCAACAGACCTAACGAAGAATGTGAAAACCTATAGTTTCATTTATACTCAATACCCCATTCCCATTGCATAATCCTGGCCACGCCACTGATTGAGATATTAACGAAAAAATACGTCCACACTATAATAATAATAATAATGTTGCGGCGTTTTTGCCACTGCCGACGGATAGTGTGTGTGGAATGCGTTGAAAATATTTGTGTGCGCTGTTGTGAACTCGTTTACACAAATGTTTTCTGCCGCACAAACAAATATGTGCCGAATATAGAGCACAACTTAAAATTGTTACTAGTGTAGACGCGGCTTACGACACACGGTGTAAAAACGAACTGAACAATATTATCCGGCGTTCCGTATTTTTAGATCACCGTTTCTGGTAGAAATGTTTGTGTACCGGCATAAAAATTAAGAAAAAATCGTTGTAAAACCGATACATTCTTCGATTCGCATCAGGATCAAAAATTATAGGGAAAAATACACGCGTTTTAATGGGAAATTATACGCCCGCCGCCGCCACCGCCGCCGTTTGTGCTTGAACATTTATTGTAAGCGCTGTTACGAACTCGTTGCGTGTTATAAGAAATCGTACGGTTTTTCTAAATATCATTAAAAACGTGAAAATATGGCGCTTGGAGATAGATTATTCGTGTCTCATATAATTCTTTGTAGTTTATTATATATCCTATCATTGCGGAGGTGTCGTGCGTCATCGGGGCGCGACAATGAGAAAACTATTTATCACAAATGCCAAACAAATAACTTTTGAATAATAATAAAAATAAAAATTGTACGTAATATGTGCGTTGGGAAAATAAAACGACATCTCTATATGCTCGCCCCCCACACGACAATGTGCGACGTTCCGAGACGGACCTTTGTAAAAAATCTTAAATCTCTCTTAAATCCGTCACGTATTATAATATACGCACGTCGGGTGTAAATTATTATTTTTTTATTATTACCGCGAACGAACGATTAATTTTAGTATATTTTTTTCAAACGTACTTGTACATATATATATATATACACACACACACACACAAACGGCGGCGTACAGAATAAATATAATAATTTATCATTAATAAAATAGTAAAAAAAAAAGAATAAAAATGATACGCGAAACGGATAGAAATAAAAACGTATATAAATAAATACCGGCAAATAATAAATGTCTGTGTGCGGCGCGTATACGATCGAGATAAAGAGTAATTTTTTTTTTTTTTGAAAAATAAAGAAATCTACGCGTATACGAGTTTTTGCATTAAATTTGTGAATTTATTATCGCGGTTGCGAAAAAAGAAAAAAAGTCGTCATTATGATGCGGAGCTATTAAGCGGAAAACGAACAGAAAATTATGAATATTTATGTAATAAAATCGCGTAAGAGTTTAAACGAATATAGAAAAAAACACCGAAGAAATTGTGTGTACGCTATGAATTTTATAAATTCTTGAAATACCAACGTATTATTTATAAGCATATCGTTATTAAACAGTAATTTTTTTCTTTTTAAATCCGATTGTGAGTTCAAAATGTTTTTATTTTTTTTAATTACGTTTGATTTCTTTACGTCGTTCTTCCAAAACGAAATTTATATAAAATATTATGTAAAATTTCCTAACAGTTTTCTCGTATATATATTATATTGGTCGTGTTTCTAAAATGTGTTAAACGAAATTTGAATTTGGATTTTTTTTAAAAATTTATTTCAGAGACGTGTTATTTTTATATCCCGTATTCGTTCTATACAAGTGTGGAATATATATTGACCATGATGACTTTTTGTCAAAACCGGTACCGCATCAATGAATAAACGAATTTTATACAACACAACTCGTATATATATATATATAAATATATATATATATATATAAATATATATATAATATTTTAATAATTTTTGTATAGATTCCATATTCGCACATCGTGGAGATAGACGGACGAGAGGAGGGAATTTGGGAGTTCAAACCACGAAATATTTTTAAATAACTCTATTTTCATATCTTTCAATAATATATTTTATATAAATAAAATAATAAATCGTATAAAATTATGCGTGTAATAATTATTTGTGTACACACGTAGGTACATTATTTTCGTTATGCTGATAAAATACACGACGTCGATTTCGATTAACGCAACATACAGATTTGATGTAAATTATTATATACCTAATACGTAATAATATTATGTTTATGACGAATACGATACAGTATTAATAATATAGTACGATGTGTTCATCTTAAATATACGTATAATATAATGTTATTGCTAAACAAATTTCTATAAATATTATTTATTTTTTGGCTAACCCCCTCCTTCTCTCACCCGAAATGACTTTTTGTTGTACGCGCTTGTCGCACACACGCTTTATACGCAATTTAGACCTTTAGCTGCTACATCCGAACGTTTTCGTCTTTCATTGTCATACGATGTGTTTCCGTCCATAACTCTATCGGATCCGCGTGATTTCCATCATAGTCTCATGATCGTTCCTTCTGTTTTTTCGCTCGTGGTTCTCTTTATCGGTCTACCATCATCCGCTCGCCAAACACCCATCCAGTACATTTCAACATTGTGCTTGTAAAACTCATTTATTTAATCTCGTTTCCAAGTGTATTTGCTCTTCGGTATTATATATTGAGCCGCGAATCTTATCTACCGTCTTCTTCCTCAAATCTCTCTTTTTTTTTAATCATGTCGTGTAGTGAATACAATAATTATTAATCGCGAGAATTGCGTTCTGCACCGCAGTCAGCATATTATGTACAAATCTCCGCACGAACACACATGTGGTATTATATACGTATGGGCGAATTTCATCGTAATTTATTCGCAACGCTATTGCAAGTCGGACGTGTGCGCGGATATGTGTAATCGGATATGGGCGCAAAGATTTTCTTATTCGTAACGATCAGCGGTGACTTATTTACGAGAGAGTCGGATTAAACCTTCCCTCCCCCTCCCACCAGGAATAAACGGTCAATTAAAAATATTATTATAGCGCATTGGTCGACTTTACTTGCGTTAACGCGTCTGCTGGCGCTGTTGCCGACACACAGTCGACAATAAACACGCATTATTCCAATATTTTCAATTCCGAAAGAAAATGCCGTTATGATTTTTTTTGTCGATCTCACAAAAGACGAGATAAAGTGGAGATTTGCAGGAAATCTTCGGGATAGCATTCCACGTCAGAGGTACATCGAATATAGTTAATATTATTTACTCGTTTTAAAAACGTTAATTTAAATTTGGTCATTGTTTTTAACATGGCTGATAATCGTTCACAACGTTAACGCGATAAAACCCGAAAGAACCTTCGTTCTACTCTCTAATGAAAAAAAATAAAAGTTTAAAATTTGTATTATAATTTTCCGTTTTTTGAATTCGAATATTCGTATAAAAATAGCCGAATTCCATTCTGTTTTATGTGTAATTTTATTACTATTTGATTTATTTATATAATATCATACAAGTGGTATCTGTTTTATTTAATTTATTATCAAAAAAAAAAAAAAAAAATATATATATATATTTTAAATATTATGTAAAATATCGTTTATACTGTAGTATTGGGACGAAATTTCGACGTTTTATTTTATAACCAGCTCGTTGTTCGCCTACAGAAAGAAATTGAAAGTACATCACTGGCATTATACACATTATCGAGGTATATCTGTTATATAATACTATACGTATATATGTATACATTCGGAGCTTCCAATAAATAATGTAACGCCCCGCGATGGTCCGAAATTTATTGTGAATCGATATATTCTCTCTCTCTCTCTCTCTTTCTCCGTTTTCGTTTAACCCGAACGAAATAAACGGCCATCATAAATATTAGAACGCGGGGAAACGAAAATATGGATTGTACATAATATTATATTACATGTACGTTATACACGCCACGATGTCCCGCGAAGATTTACTAATTTAAAATGGCCGAGAATATTGTGGCGGCATCTGCAATGCGTGGTATGGGTATTACAGCTGATTGAAATGAATAAATCATGCGTATAGGAAACCCGCGTGTGTGTATACACTATAAAATATATTATTTTATTGCGAAATTGTTTTTACCATAAAGTCTTCTTAAAGTTTTATCATTTTATACGCTTATGCTAAAAAGGTCGTGTATACTTAACGCGCGAGCATAGTGACCAGTAAATTACGTAAAGAGAAAAAAGTTTTTTTTTTCAAATACTCCATACAATATAATTTATACGCGTGATATTTAAATTTTTTTGTTTTTTTTTTTTTTGTTCTGTACCGGTGACGTATATATTTACACATTACGCGCGTATACGTACGGAACAACTTGTATTAAGTTGTTACTGGTTATTTATATATATAATGAAATCGAAGTACGAGTACGCTTTCAAACTCTTTTTTTTTCTTTCTTTCTCTTCTAATCAGTAATCAAGCACACAGTAAGATGATGATAAACTGCAGTTGCCGTTCGGTTAGCTGTGTATATGATGATATTTACGCTGTACATACAAACGTGTTATTCAACGCCTGGCGAAAATTTCGATTTTTTTCTCGAGTTAATTCGCGAGTACGTACAGTTTTACAATACGAGTTTCGTTACAATACTATTGCGCTGTTACCGTCAAACCTGCTATCATTTCGATCGCTGCAGTGTAATTCATTGCAAATAATACATATACGTGTAGAAAACAGTGGCGGATCCGAAGCTGATTCAAGGAAGAGGAGCGAATTGCGATCACCATAACGGATTTCTAGTTTGGCCTGTTAATACAAATTTCTATCACGTTGAATAATCCGTTGAATAATTTTTGGCCATGTCGCTGAGTCTTATATAGCGGAAAAGACGGAGACGTGTTGCGCACGTCCGTTTATAAAACGCGCTTCAACGACGAGACGAAGTCGCGCGCGCGGGGGGAACGGAAAACGAGGTCTCACTGTACAGGGGAATGACGGCGGTAAAGTCGGCGGTATAAAACATAATGTTATTGTAACCGGTGTGGTAACACATTTGTGTTGGCGGTGAGGTGGATAATAGTCGGAAGGAATGGATCGAATGAAAATCCCGGTGCGGTTCAAAAGGTTTCAAAAGCTTCGAATAAAACGCCTTATTCCTTTCGCCGCACGTTACCGCCGTCATCGTCATCATCGACGACGCGTTCGCTCGCGAGTCCTGTTCCAACAGCGATACAAGAACGTATAGCCAAAGAGGTGTCTTTCTTTTTCTTTTTTTTTTTTAACTATTTACGCCGTATTGATTGCAATTGTTCAATGATCGGTTTTAGAAATACTCCTAGAAGACGGCCGTTGGTAAGTAGATTGAGAATCCTAATTGTTAAAATAAAATATCCGCTAACCGCTGCGGTCTTCTATAGGATTGTTTCTACGACCAGTCGCTGAATAACTGCGATCAATATAGCGTTAAAAAAAAAATTAATATATAAATTTATACGTATATTATAAAAAAAAAAATCTATAAAAAGAAAATGGTTTAGATCACTCCAAAAATGTTTATAAACGAATCAACGAGTATAATTATCGGGTTAATTTACAACGTTAATTTAACGAATCAGGTTGACACCTGATGATAACTTTTAGGTGAACGCAGTCCTTATCGTTACGTTTATAAACATTTTGTGAGTAAGAATATTTTTTTTTTATAATATGTGGATTAGTTTTCAAATCGTTCCCAAAACCGTTTTATTTCCATCGTTCGATAAAAATCTTTAAATCTATACGATCTAATGCTTTTTACAGTATTAAACGCACCCGAGTTTCTTTTTTATGTCATTGTATCTAATACAATTTTTTTTTTTTTTGCTGTGTTATACAATTTATCATACATATAACACTCATTAAATATTATTTCATTGATAATATTTTAAAAAATTCCGTCGTCGATTGTACGTAATATTGTACCGAGTTTCAAATTCCGAATCGAATTTCGTCTTTATTATTTTTTACGAAGTAATCATAGATACTTCCGATAATTTTCCATAAATACCGATATCGAACGGACTCAAAAAAAAAAATTACTTTTATAATACGTCGACGTATTTATGCTTTCGTAGAATTGCGATTGCAAACGTACGTACACACATACACACACATTGCAAATTACATGGATTTTGTCGAGGACATTAAACGGTTTAACAACGGTATAGTTGTTGCTTTTTATTTTTTTACACACACACACATTTCACCCGTAAATATTTGTCGTCGAAACGAAATCTGATGATGTTTTATTAGAGAGAAAAAAATATATAAAAAAAAAAATTATAATACCGTGCAACGATCATTCGTCGTATTTATATATAAGAAATACATACATTATATACAGGCACACATGTTTAATAACTGACATCGGATTCCGTTCGATTTACAGTTAAATCGAACTACGTTTCATTGGAAATACTGCGTTAGTCTTATGAGAAAGATCGAACGGATTATAAACGATATTTAAAGATAATCCACGAGTTCGACGATATTTTTTACTGCAATACGAACACTGTATACAGAATATTATTAGTATGCATTACACATTATGAACGTAATGTTACATTATATACCCCTTTAACAATGATATGCGTCCGTCAGTATTTTTTTTTCTAATAGTAATATTTTATTCGCGTCGCATCGTAGATCGAATAAACGTTTTTTTTTTTTATATACATATATATATATATAAAACGATCGATTATAAATACATTCGCGCGCAATTACATATTATAAATATCTGCAGACAGTACCTCGTTAATTATTATATATAAGTAATAAAAACAAATTAATTTACCACAAAATATCTCATCGTTTTTTTTCTTTTTTTTTTTTGTATAATTAAATCGTTTACGAATATATTAAATTTTTTAGATTTTTCTTGTCGTCAATAAAACACGTACGTGATAGTCCATGCGCTTTTGTTAATTATCCGACCAAAACAAATTAAAATAAAAACACTCGTTGAAAAGAAAAAGAAACAAAAAGTTTCGACATTGACCAATTCGCAATGCGTTGCTCGCACATTTATAACATAGCGTAGAGAGACAATTTTCGTTTTTACAAATTTCCGATTTGCATTGATTTGAAACGAGAATCGATGTTTTTATTATTATTATTATTATTTTTTTTTCGGTTTCCCGTCATACTCGAGACTGAGAATAGAAATAAATCAATAGTAAAAGCGTCAACGAGACCTCGCAATCTCTTCCGTTCGCTGACTACAACAACGGTACAGTAGTAATAATTTGTTGCGAGTAGAGGAAATCGACGGGGGAAAAGAAAAAAAATAACTAAAAAATAATTTAAAAAAAAAAGTAGCCGTTTTGCGATAAGAACCGGTTTGCCGTGTCGCTTACCGTGGGATTTAAATATATGGCGATCATTTCAACAGGCTCCCCGTGCACTGTACCATCGCCGAAGTCCGCGTCAGAAGAATCCGCACGTTTAATACGTTATACGACGACTTTACCGTACTACATGATATTGTACTATACATTATTTGTATGATTTCTAGAAAGAAAAAAAAAACAAACTAATTGATATTTTTTTTTATTATTATTACTATATACACTGTCATCGATAATTGAAAATAATATATATATATATAAAAAAACGCAAAATAATATGTATATATTATAATACGCGAGTGTCTTGTATTTTAAATAATTAATTGGTTAACGAACGGTCGTTATTTTTTTGAAATTTTTATACGTTAACCGAAAGCAAAAAAATTAAATCAAACACAAAATCGTATTAAAAATGTTAAAAAAAAATTGATTGGATAAAAAACACGTTCATTATACGCGTATTTATTATATTACTCGGACCGAAGTCGTATCCGAATACAAGTGTGTTGACATTTCGTCGCCTAATTATAATCGAACTGTATCGTCAGCGAATGACTGTTATAAGGATAATTTAAATAATGAAATGCAATGTGTGTATATATATATATATATATATATATATACACGACTGATAATATTAAAACGCAATACAATTTATTGTTAAATACATTAGCATATTTAAATTTTTTTTTTTTTTTGTAAATTAATATTGCGGGTCAGTGATTGCAGAACGCGATAATAAACGGAGGTAGCATATTCGAAACGTGACTTTTCGTCATTATATTTACGAGAAAATATTATAATATAAAAATGTTTGAAGGATTAATTTATTATGTATTTATATAATCGAAACGAGAAATATAATTATATTAATTACATCGTTATGGACGTGCTTCAGAAGAAGAAGAAGAAGAAAAAAAAATTAGATAAATAAATTGTATTAAATTCGTCGCGATAACGTTACGAGTGAGGCTAATTTAAAATTTTCAGTTAAAAATTTCACAAAACATAATTGCAGAAATAACAGCGATTTAATGAGAGTATCGTTTATTTTTGTAACGAGTACACGGCGGACATTTTTGTTTTTTTTTTTTTTTAGTATTAATAATATTAAAATAACGAGAAGAATATGTGCGTAATGTTTTGTCCGAAAAAAATAACGCAGCCACGTTTATTAATTAATAATTAAAAATTACCCGTATAAATTCTGTTAAACATTGTTAAAATAATTATTATCGCGTGTCAGAGGAAAAATACATTACGTCCAAGTTGGAAAATATCTGAATAATTTATATAACTCGCTTTTACCGAGTAACGTTTTAACGCGTTTTTAATAATAATAATATTGTGTCAATTATGCGCACGGATTACGCGGTTTGCAAATGTTTTCTAAACTTTCGAAAATATACGTGTCATAAACTATACGGGGGCATATTTTATATACGGCGAAGAAGATATTTTCTGTTCCAATATACGTTTACTATACGCGGTACAATAAATAATTTTTTTTCTTTACTTTTCACTCGATAGAAGACGTCCAACAATCGTTAAAAAAAAAAAACGTTTTCTATACTTATATTATAGGTACGTTGTATTAATAATAACCACGTTTGTTTTCCCACAGGTCGAGTAATTTTTTTTTTTTTTACAATACGCGTAAACTATAAACGAGACTGTGTAAAATTGATTTTATATACATCGTCGTCGTCGTATTTAGATTCAAAAATTATGAAAATATTTTTTTTCTTAAGAATTAAAGGGTAAAACACTGAAATGAAACGCGTACGGAAGAAAAAAAATATTTATTTTTAAAACGAGTGTCGTAAAACTTCGTCTTAAACGATATGTCATTAATTTTTTTTTTTTAACATAACATACGAGTATTTTGAAAATATCGCCACTAACCGAATCCGCTGTTTTTTTAATTTTTAACTCCGTTCTAATAAACGTTATTTAACCGTTCGCAACGATATAAATAACAATTTATTGTCGCGTTGAGTACATATAAGTACAGGTCATTAAGTAATAAGTTAGTTATATATTAATAACGTAACGAGCTTAAAAAAAGTTACAAAAAAAAAAAAAGAAAAAATCATTAACCGAAGTGTACGAGTTTACTGTATTATATACTCCGTATAGTATCTGTGCAAGAGTCCATTTATCACGAAAGCGAATCGTTTTTCACGTTTAAGAACGAATATATTATGACAAAATAATAAATGTTCGCGGTTAATACCGTTATATATATATATATATATATATATATATAAACTACGGTAATAAAATATATATATATATATACACACACACGCTATAATTTATAATATTATTAATACAGGGATAGCTGTACGTATAAAATATTTTATTCCACTCGAGTGACTAATTATTTTTAGTTAAGTATAATTATAAATATGTAGTTCGTTATCCTCCTTATAGGCAATAAAAAAAAGAAATAATTAGGTATAAATACGAGCGACTAAATTATCGGGGGGTTTTTTTTACATTGTGTAAACATTATAATATATTTCAGTATAAATTAAAAATCGAGAAGAGAAATATAATTATAATAAATTATATATTTTACGTCGTTTTACGTAATTCGACAAATTTCTTTTAAATATTGTTCGAGTTTTTTTTTTTAATACAGTCTTGTTATTTTCTAGCGCGCCAAGTACGCGTGCAGGCTCTGTCATTATTTAAAAACATCAATATTTATTTTTTCTATATTAAGTTATACTTATAAAGGAAAAAGAATATAAGTAAAAATGAATACTCTTTTAAAATACTCGATAAAATTTTTTTTTTTAATTCGCCATTCCCTTACACGATCCATTCGGACTCGTCACTATATTAAGAATATACTTAAAAAAAATACTTAAAAAGTATTCGGAATATAACAAAATTGTGATAAATACGATGTATTCGTGTTAGCAATAGCTACGGACGGTTTAAGTCTCGATTTCGGGAATGTAAATTTAATGTCAGACGGAGAAAAATCGTGACCGGGCAAATCGTTATTTTATGACAAATAATAATAATAATAATAATAATAATAATAATAATAATAATATATTATTATATAAATATAATATTATACGCAAGAAAAATTACTCTTTCTCTAAAACGTATACTATATATAATAATACACGCACATTGGCTGTTAATAGATTAACCTACTTACGCGTGCGTGCAAGTACTTACGGTTATTGAAAACGATTTGCAAATAAAATTAATAACTATATGTGAGCAATACGAGTTCTTTAATCTCGGGGGTCCCTTTACATTTAATTCCAAATCGAACACGGTGGTAAATTATTACAATATTATAATTATTGTATTACAATTATAACACGCGGATAAATGTGAATTCGTAATTGAAATTGCGAAAAAAAAAATTATTAATCGACATAATATTATGATCGATATTTTTTATGCTTTTTTCTCGTTCCGCGTCGATACAAAATGTATTAGTCGTTGATATAGAAATAACTCGTGTATATTGTAAGTTTCTCGTAAGAAAAAATCTACGTAAACGTTTTTATAAAAATTGAATATCAATATTCATTCGAGTATGAACGCGCGAACGATATTTCATTATATGGAATATAAAACGTAATGTATCAATTGCTACGACAAAATGTGGTCAAATATATTTCGCCTAACATCTTATATATAGTTATAAATAATATTTATGTACACCCTAATAGTGTAACATACGGTGTTGCCGTGATCAGAGGCGAACAATGTTTCGCCCCGTGTGTGTGTTTGTGTGGTGGTTAAGTGGTAAGTGGTAAGTGTGTGGTGTGGTAACTACTGGTAAGCGATACGCGGTATAATGGTGTGTGTCACACATATACACACGGTGTTTTTGCTGCAGGCAGAAACTAACAACGTTGTCCATCTCTAACCGCGGTAAACACACCGTATGTGAATATCACACACACACACACACACACGCAGTGGCGTAGCCAGGATTATGCAATAAGGGATTTTTAATATGAATGAAACTTGTTTGAATTGAAAATTATTGCCCAATGCTCATATTCTTAATCAACCACACAAGGACCCACTTAAGTAAAAACGTTTAAAAAAAAGCAATTAGGAGGTTAGGTTAGACTTAAGTTAGGTTAGGACTCGGTTAAACGTGTACATTTCATTATCAGGTACAATTCCTCTATTAACGACTATACATAATTTTGTTGGAAATATTCAATAACGATTTTCTATTTTAACGGTTTTTCATCCGTCATATGAATGCGAAGCGATCGGTTTTGTTCCGTTCTTTCGCTTTTCGCGGATGTTGAAATATTTTCGACAAATGTCGACTATTATCGCGGCGAATTATCGCGCGCGGATTACGGAAAACGTCGTCGTCGTTAAATCGCGTACGATTGCGTCGTGATTGCGTCCTGTACCACCCGGCAATTACTACTGTGCGAAATACAAACTGTACTCGGACGAGAATCGCGTGCCGTTTAAAACAAAACGTTCGGTCGGCAAAAAGTTTTCGGCCCCCGCGCGCTTTGAAATAAAACGCGCGAAAGTCGTTTTTATAAAGGCCGCGTGAACTAATTTGTCGCGCAAAACTCGCTTTTCCGGCTCGTAGACGGCACTGTTGTACACGGGGTGTTATAACAGGGGTTCGTTTTATATAATTTTAAAATAAAAATAATTACAAAAACGCAATTGTCGAATGCCGCTGTTGTAAGTCTTTGTTGGAAATACACTAATTTAAAAGTCTTATTGAACTGCTGCGAGGCGTTTGTTTTCCCCGCACAATAACCCGTACCCGCCGCCAACACAACACACACACACACACGTAACTTTCGACGTTTTGACGGGGACAACGTGGCGGAGGAATGTATGAAATTCCGCAGTTCGCTTCGTTCAATTGCCGTTTAGTTTACAAAAAAAAAATACAGTGATTGTTATTTCATTTCCTAATCGTCGTAGACATTTATTATTATTAATATTATTATTATTATTATTATTATTATATGTAAAACAAACGAAATTTTCCTCCGGCACAACAGACATCTGACGAATGTAAATAAACACATTATTGTGTGCGTTATAATAAAACGTGTACGGAAGTGTTTGTGTTTTAGAAACGCGGCGGATGTCTTCGTTGTTGTCAATATCGAAAAATATTTGTATCCGCGTGAATTTACGTATTATATATTTTCAACAAAATTATCTCTCGGGAATCATACGAGAAGACTTAAAATCCCGTTGAGTTCGCGTGTATTACGTATATTGTTGTAACATGTAACAAAAAGTTATCAGTATAAAAAAAACACATGGGTAACTACTCAATGAAATCATTAACCTAACTCGCTATCGATCATTTTTATCAAGTTCTATAATATTTGAGTCGTTATTACTGTACTCGGTTGACGATTAAAATATTAAATTTTGAGTTTTTTTTTTACGTTTAGATTTGATTATCACATTTTTACGTACTGATCAAATGGGTGGCCGGGGGGGGGGGAGTCGCTAGAAAACGGGAAAAGTAATTTCGGACAATCTCATTTACGGGTTTTCTTCTTCTATGCTATAGATACTCACGTATAATTTCTATAACTAATAATAATAAGAATAGATTCTATAACTATTATAACACAGCTGATCTTAAAATAACCGCTACGTAGCCTACAGCAGTTTGATACCCATCTAAGTGTAATATCGATAGAACATCAAAGAATGTCATCAATCTCATTCGACGAGATTTATACAAAATTTTTGCAGAATAATATCCAGAAAATTTAAATTTATATAAATCTTTAAAACTAACTCTCGGTTTTTTTTTTTTTTAATAGACATTTATTATATTTTTGTGGAATAATAAGAATATTTTATACCTAAATCGTTTTCTTCTGTTATTCGTGTATACCAGTAAACCTTACGTATTATAATAATCGTGGTACATATTATATAACGTCTCAAATATTACCCGTTTACACATTTCAGGATTTTTCACAAGCTGATTAGGGATTGGGAAACAAATGTTATTTGAAACAAATTGCTGGTGGAGAGAACGGGAGCAAAATTATGACTCGCCACCTTCGGAAAAATGCGTGACTGCCAATCCTGACCGCACACACACGTATTATTTATTTTATTTATATAACACCTGAGATTCGTGTTATAGTTGTATTCACTTTACATATAATGAGCAATTCGTGTAGGTATTGTAAATGCGCGTTATGTGCTCGGAGCCCGGAGCGACCGAATGAAACGACGAATACGAAAAAAACGATTCTATAATACGTTTCAAGACGTCCCCTCCATCCTCCTTAAGACCGTTCATTGTTTTAAATCGATGTGATTCCGGAAAGCCGCCCCCTGCCATTCCCGTCACTCATTAATATCGCACCACCACACCGAGACGGCCGCGCGGCCGAGAAGGCGGAGACGCTATCGAAACGGCGGGGCTTGGCGGCGGGCGACCAGCGAGAGAGTGAGAGAGAGAGAAAAATTATCGTACCCGGGCGGCAATCGCGGAACGATCAGTCGTTGTCTCGTACCACTCGGTCGTTTTTCTCATTCGTTTTACGCTTCGAAATTTACATTTTTTTTTGTTTCTACTCTTAATTTATTTTTTTTTTTTTTTTGTCCACCTCGAAAAACGACACGAAATCTCCGCCGCGCGTGGTCCGCGAACGACCGCGTTGACAAATTAACCGGGGACACGCTGCGGTTTGCTCGTCGTCGTTGTGTAATATTAAAAATATTACAACTCCCGGCGGAGTCTGTCGAGTAGGTGTGCGCACCGCGTCCGAACGCCGCGACAATAATAATAATAATAATAATAATAATAATAATAATAATAATAATAATAATAATAATTGAATCCGAAGAAGAAAACCGTTGTTCGATTATTTCGAACATTTTTTTTTTTATTATTTCCGTGTCCACCACAATCACCCACGAACGTCGGCCGTACGTACACAGCCCGATGACATGTGTGTGTGTGTGTTAGCCGGTAACGAATTCTTTCACGCGTAATTGATTGTGCGGTGTGTGTTGCGCCGCCGACAAAGCCGTCTTCTTCACTACACGCTGCAGAGTTCTTCTTTTCCGTCTTGCCGGTCTCCTATCGCCTGTAATTTTTCAAAACTCTTTTTTCTTTCCTCATCCCCTTCACCCTCTCCCGCCGATTTCGTCGTTCGAATTAATTTCGTCACACGAATACATCTCTTCGAACGTATACATATATATATATATAGTCAGTCGTTTGAACATTCGAAACCGTACGTCTCGGAAAAGAGAAGAGACACAAAATAAGTCATCGAACTTTTTTTTTTTTCCCCGCCCCGTTATGGAGAACGTCATCGTCGTGTACCACGCGCCCACGTATTTATTAGACGCGCGTCCCCCGAGTGCTTTGTCGTTAAATTCGGAAACGATAATGGGTCGCGGCGTCGTGAACGTGTGTGTGTGTGTGTATTCTAAAACGATTTTATAACGCGATGGTGTACTCATTTATTTATTTTGTCTTTTTGATAACCATCAGTTTATATATTATGCGTCCTAAGAAAACAAAAAAAAAAAAAACGATACAAATCGAAATTTCAAAACGTATTTATTTTTATTTTAATTTAAATTGGTCGAGAGTTGAAAAAAAAAACGCGTAGTACACGAAATACTTAACATACACACGCACGTATTTTTTTCGCCCAGAAATTCTTCTCGAAATTTATGAATGATAAATAAATCGCCTATGAATACGATCAAAATGAATTCATCTCGAGGATCATCGGAAATGCCTAATTTGTGATATTTATAACATCGTTAATATGCATATATATATATATATAAGTGTTAATAACTTATTGCCTAAGGTCATTCCGAATTTTGTATAGGAGGCGACGGGGAATACGGAACAAAACGGAAACTCGGTTTTGTCCTAAACTCGTCTGAATGTATAAAACATTGGAATTGAACGCGCTGTGAGAGAGCTTACTTATTCAGAACGGCAATTGAACGAAGCGAACTGCGGAATTTCATACATTCCTCCGCCACGTTCTCCCCGTCCAAACGCCGTAATATCAAAAGTTATGTGTTTTGTGTGTTGACACGGGCGGAGACCATTGTACGAGGAAAACAAACGCCTCGCAGCCGTTCAATAAGGCTTTTAAATTAGTATTTCCGACAGATATTTACAACGGTGGTACCTATTGACAATTGTGCTTTTGTAATTATTTTTATTTTAAAATACTATAAAACGATCTCTACTATAACACCCCGTGTACAACAGTGCCGTCTACGCGAGCCGTAGAAGCGAGTTTTACGCATTAAATTAGTTCACGCGCCTTTTTTCAAACAATTTTCGCGTATTATTTTAAAGCGCGAGGCGGGCGAAAAATTTTCGGCCGCGTAACGTTTCGTTTCAAACGGCACGCGATTCTCGTCCAAGCACATTTTTTATTTCGCAAAGTAACTGCCAGGTGATATAGGACGAATCACGACGCGATTTAACGACGTTTTCCGTAATCCGTGCGCGAAATTGACCGCGATAAAGGGGGAATTTGTCGAGAACATATTTTATCATCGGCGAAAAGCGAAAGAATGGAAGAAAACCGATATGGTTTGCGACGAAAATGTCTAATAGAGCAGGTTATCGACAGTGTGGTGCGCCCGCGAGTTTATGTGAATAATTCATTTTTAATTTTTCAATCGAACTCTTCGAATTCATATCGATCGCTACCCATTCATACGACGAATGAAAATTGTTTATTTCGATGAAAATTATAATTAATTCACGATTCTTTCAAATACATAGGCAAAAAATAACGATAATGATAATAATAATAATAATCATAATAATAAAACGGGATAAAAAAGTGTCTCGGGACGCAATACCCAAAAAATTCTCGGGTGAAACAATTATTATTTTGATGAAATTCGTAAGAATGTAATAACATAATGACCGATGGTTTAAATAATTTTTTTTTTTTTTTTTACTTAATAAAAACGAATAAGCCCCGATCACAGCAGTTTCGCAATTCCTCGTTTATGTCTTACCGATTTCTCGCGCACACTGTTTAATATATACCACCCTCGTGAGACTGATCCGTCGTTTTTCTTTAAGTCGAGAAGTTCGAAACACTGCGTGGTTTGCCGCAGTCCATTGCGCGTTACGTGGACCGCGGTAAAGCGTTAAACGAAACGGTTACTAAATAAATTGACCAACGCGCTATATAATATTTTTAATTGACATTTCGGTCCTTGGGGAGAGAGAGTGACAGAGGTTTTTAATTCGATACTCTTCCCACACGACATCCCATGGCATGCGACACGTATCTCGCGATATATCTGCAGCGATTTTCGTTTACGACCGTCATGTATGTATATCGACGATGGGAATTACAGGTTTGAAAAAAGCACGTCCAGTTTTGTCGATCTGCATTGTTGTACGTGGAATTTCAGAAATTGCAGGTTTTACGAAAGGCGCTCCGTTTTAAAATACTTCTGTGTACGCACACTTTCGACATGAGACAATGCTCGATCACCTCGCGTTTTACGTTGTTCCGCGCGAGCAACAAATGTTTTATTTTATAGTACACTTTATTCGAAAAAATGTTTTTGCTCAGAGCAGTTTATATTCATGTGCGCGTTATGTCCATAACGACTCCGCGTACATTCGGAAAATAATTATCTATTCTCGCGATATTTTTTAAACGCGGCACAAAAAAAAAACTAATCGCATGCGGCGTAAATAAATTTCTTTCGATTTTGACCTATTTGTAGCGATTATTATAAAAATTCTGCGCGATTCAAATTGTAAATTGGATAATTTTTATACGACATATGTGTCGTATAGTTTATTTTGATTGTATTGAAAAAAAAAAATCTCGACAATCCTGAGTCACAATTTTTTTTATTATTAATCGAAAATTTCCCGACAAAGTGCGTACGAACAGCCCCGCTCAGAATCGTTTTATTGAGAGAATAATAAAACACAGCTGTGCTCAAACAATTCACTTTAATAACGTTCTGTACAAAACACCCGCAGCTCATTACTGCCCTTTTTTTTTAAAAAAAAAAAAAGCGTTTTAATTTTTCAATCGGTCGACGTATATTTACACGTAAATAATTTATTGCAGTATATACGCATATGCGATCTTATATAGAATTTACCATCAGATCAATAAATTATTTAATTTTTTTTTCAACTAATCATTCCGTTTCATATTTAACATAATCCGGTACAAACGAACAGATTTTATGCGTTAATAGTTCGTTTGAAACGTGTTATATCACTGAAATACATAATTTGTTATATTCAGGGTTTAATTATGGAAATTTTTCGACGAAGGCGTTTGAATTAGACGTAATAATAACTACACGCGTTTATTATATTACGTTAGAACGTTTCGGTATAAGTGAAAATAATATATTAGGCGTATGCACACAAACAATTTTTTAAATTCAATTACGAAAATACCGAAATCGTAATATATTTATTTAGTTTTTTTTTTTTCAATATTTAAATATCGTAAAAGGATTGTATTAGCGTATCGCGGTACAAACGTTTTCCTATTGCGATTTCATCATATACACGTCGAAATGTCACTCTATTTGCGTAAAAAGTCGTAAATACGTACGGTTCACATATTAAAAAGGAAATAATCGACTTTTTTCAAAAACGATCGTTTTGTATTTACACAAAAGTCTGCCCGCTATGACGCATACGGGGACAGAAAAGTCATTCGTTCCTGATGACGATCCGTAGAACGCGCAGTGGTGTCGGCTTACGTTTTTCTTTTCTTTTCTTGAGATTCTATTCGACCACCTACCGGTCCATAATTTACACGCACGCGTACGTTATATCAATCCGGTTTGTATATGCGCACTGCAGCAGTGTGGTGTGTATAACACGCGTATAGATATTATATATATATTATTATTATTTTTTATAATATCGATACGTATACATATCCGCCGGTATTTTTTATGAGCAAAGCGCCCTGTTTATTTTTTATTCTGTAAATTTTTATTCCTTTCATAAATCGCGCGGCGCGCGGCCAGAGACCAACTGCAACCCACACGTTCATCCCGACTCGAGTCGGACGCGAAGGACCTGATGAATTTAAAACGCAAAATACGTTTTTACAACTCGTATAATTTGGATGTTTGCGACTCTCGTCTCCTGTCCGTCACTCCCCCTTCGAGGAAACACCGCGCCAGTACGAGTTATGTAATACATAACGAAATTATTGAGACTCTGCGGTACGGTTAGGTTAAAAAAAAATCAAATACACGCATATGCGAATAGTAGTGAAATATTATGTGAAATAAAGACAAAATATAATAGTTGTTGTATTAAATATGTATGTTTACTACCGGTTTCGACAAAAAAGTCATCGACAGGTGTTGAGCAAGAAGAAAAATACAACAACTGAACAAAAAATAATAATGAATAAATTACATTGTGAATAGTAAAATAAAAATACATAATAGTAAAACAGCGAAAAGATTGGATGTGGAGCGAATTGATTTGTTAAAAACGAAACAAAAAAAAAAAAACCATGTGGCATGTTATTAATATTTATTTATTCATTTATTTACATACACCCAAGAGGGCAATTGATATAATATATAAGTAATGATTAGAAACATAATCACAATAATAACAAGATAAAAATTTAAAACGTTTGAATATTATCTAATACATACATATTTTGATATAGAATATTATTTTTAAAACTGTTTGTAAAACTCAAAATATTTTACAAGTTTATTTAATAAATATAAAATATAATACATATTAAAAAAAAAAAAAACGATAAAACGTTTCGTGTACTTATAAAATGAACGCGTATACTTCCCGGATTTGTGTGTGTGTGTGTGTATATGTGTATAATCGCCAGTCGTCAAACGTTGAATAATTATCGTGTTTTGTCAACGCGATCGTTCCCAAAACTACAATGATAACATTTTTGACACGAGAAACGTTCGCATGATGAACTCATAATTTAAGACTGAACAAGTTCTGTTAATTTGATCTGTCCGCAAAGAGTTTGTGGTAAAAACTAGTTTTCATTGTAATACTGAGATATTAGGTCCACGGTCGAAATAAAAAAAACTACAATTTTATTTAACTGTTTTGCCACTTATATATTCGTAGTTGTAATAATATGAGTTAATAATTTACAAAAGTCGCCGAAATGGAGTGTAATAAGGCAGAATCATGAACAATTCTGAATGCTGACAGAAAAAAGTAGAGGCCTTTGGAACTTGGCGTTGGAGAAGAAAAATCTCTTGGACAAATCGAGTGTCAAATAAAAAGTTGTATAATAGAATAGACGAAAGAATGTCGATATGAACAAACAATAAGAAAGTGAGAGAGAAGGAAAAAGTGGAAAGGACACCTCTTCAGGAATAATGCATGGATAACATCTATAATAATTTATAGAGAAATCGAAGGGGAACCAAAAAGAAAAAGACTGAGATAGTCCCTTATGAATCAGATTACTTCAGATTTAGGAAAAGAAAATTATACGGAGTTAAAAAAAAGTTGTTCTGAATACAGAGAAGTGAAGCAACGTTTCATTATTGAACCAATTTTCTGAGAAAAAAAAAGAAAAATCATCGAAAATTAAATATACGAGTAATTTTTATCGATTGTTGTTCATGTTAGAAAAATTTGAGTAATAATTTATTTGTGAGCTTAATTCTGAGAATAGTTTAAAAAAAGAGATCCTCCACTTTCTTTACGATTGACGATTGTACGACACAGTGGAATGTTCGTAATATTTATTGCTGCAAGAATTCCCCTGAAATAATAAAATAGTAAATAGTCTTTTTTTTTTTTACCAAATAAATCGTACTTTATACGACGTTATACGGTTGTATTTTCAATATTAATATTCTGTTTATTCGTAGGTATACCGTGAAAATCGATTTCAATGGACTACGGTGCAAAATTAGATATTGGGTCGCATCTATAAATGAAGTTTGCGAATCTTTGCGTATCAATGATAATCTCGAATCGTATAGGGAAACGCTTGAAATTCCGTATGAAATCAAACGCGACGTTTATAGAAATTATTTTAATTGGAATCCGATTTAATGACGAACGAGTACAATTGCAGTTCTCCTCTCTACTTCTCTACATACGTACACATATGTTTAGAAAATGTTAAAATACGAAACAATGTAGGTGAATTGTAAAGAGACGACGTGCGGTTGTTACGGAAATAGAGATTACGTTGATATATTATACACAAACCGAATTGTTATAATTGTAAAATGTTATGCGCAATGCGTTCAATAATATACAAAGCCGATCGATATACGTAATAATAGCTCTGTCGGAGAACTGCAGAGTATATTATAAAATTGTTTTCTATAAATACGTAAACATTATTATTATTATTCAGTCTCACGCGAAAAACACATAATATACGGCAGACGTTTCACAAAATATAACCCGCAATATTAGACGTATCGCGAACCGTTACACATTGCACAGCGTTTTCGACAAAACAAAAAGATTTTTCTTGTACGTGACATTTGTGGAATTTACGAAATTTCTCAATTCTCTCGTTATTATGATAATTGTGTGTTTTGCATAACACAAATACAAATTATAGCCCGATATGATTTTAAATGTTTTTATTTGCATTTTAATTCTAATTTTTAAATATGTAAAAAGAGTATTGAAATTCACAATGTATACAACAATACCGAGTGCCCAAACAGCAGAGTCTTCCATAGGTACATTAATATTTATTCGGGAACTTCTTAAGAACGGTACTACGCAAATTATAAAATAATCTCGTGTTTTTATTCGATACGAGCATTTTTTTTTTTTTTTTTTTTACAATAACACTACATTACACGGCCCGTAACACATTTCATTGTCAGTATGTTTACAGCATTTTTTTTTTTTCGTTTTTATAAGTAAATATTTCGTATACAACATATTATAACGAATCGTCGTGCAATGACGAGAAAATACGTCTGGGCAGCTGCAGCGCTTCAAAGCGGAAATATAATATCGCGCGCGCTCGCTGTGTACACGCGGATTTGTTCGAATTTTTTTTTCTCTCTTTTTTTTTTTTTTGGTCGTGTCCGGCGTCGGAATACATTTAAAATTCGTTTCGTTCAATTTCGTTTTTTCGTTTTTTCTTTTTTTTTTGCATACGCCCCACCGACCTTGTTTTATTATTTCCATTTCCAAACCGCACGATAATAATTGTGCGGTTACCGTAGCGTCCACTACCGACGATTGTCGGTAGTAGACGCGCGCAGGTTTACACGGACGAACGGACGTGGCGCAGCATCAGCATCAGCACAGCATCAGTGGAAGCGGCCAATTAATCAAAAAAAAAAAAACGTTCGAAGAGCCCGTTCTCAACAGGAGTCCTAACGCTGGAGCTGCCGAGTCCTGCTGGCGGGGCGCCCCCATGCCGAGTCCCCGCACCACGATGCCTGCCGGTATAAATAATAGTGTGTGTCTGCGCCATGAGAAACAAAAAAAAAAAAAAAATTAAAAAATAATAAAAATTTATACGCACACACACTCACGCAATAATACTCCGCGACGAGTAACATAATATATGTACCACAAACGAAATTAGCATAATTAAAAATCTCGTATCGGTCGGGTCTGCGTATTATAACGAGATGATCGATTTCCGTACTGTTTTTTTTTTTTTTTTTTTTTTTACATAACCCTCGCACTCCTCCTTGTGTTGTATTATAATAAAATACGATATCGATGACATCTCCGGATGATGATGTACAACAACACTGTCAGTAGTATATACTATAGCGACAATTATTGTATTGCGAGTGTATACGTATATACCCGGGCGAAAAGTCTCGAATTTTCGAGAAATTCGCATTTACGTAAAATATGTTTAGGAGAGTAAAAGTATTGGCGGTGCGCGATAATCGCCGCCGAATACGTCCGTGATTAATTCGTATGTAAAAAAAAAAAACAAATTTTCGTTCGGCGTAATACACGTATCCGGACATTACAAAATTACGTCTTTAAAGAATCATTTTTTTAATCACCAAAACCAGATACATCTCCGTTGTTTTTTTTACGACGCGATAACGATGTTTTAACGGATTCCGTTATTTTATCGGTATTGTTTTTATTATTATTATTATTTAATAGCTAGTATAAACTACGAAATCAGTGTCCTACGCACGGCGAAATGTCTGAATCGAGTTATATTAATACATTTTCTCATTGATAAATATCAAATACATATTAATTATTCGACAAAATCTTGCGTCAATATATGTTATTCCAGAAACTGTCGTCAGCATACTACTTACTATCAAGTAGATCTTTATTCTGCAATTCTTTTCAGTAGCAAAAGTAGTATTTATTAGAATTTTCTCGTCATATATTTTTATTACTTTTCCTATTTTTTAAAAAAAAATATTTAAATCTATTAATTAATAGTTGTTATTATACGTTATATTATATTATGTTTTATTCATTAATTTCATACCGAATAAATTCGGAGTGCAATGACCGGATATACGTTTAGGGCGTATTCTCTGTTATATTGCATCTATATAATAAAACCGAATAATTAAGTATTTATAATATATTTATTATAATGATCAATTAAAATTTTCTGATATATTTATATATGTATTAATCAATAAAATCATGGGTTTTTAAATACATATACTACGGGAAAAATTTTTTTTTTCGTTTCCTAAAAAATTCGTTAATTTACACGTATATATTGTTATTGCACTGGAATCTTCCAGTTATTATAATATAATACATTATATTATATATACTTATATACGATATGACCACGACACGAACACGATGGTTGTCGTCGCGAAAGCGCCATTTTATTCGAAAGAAGAATAAATAGTATTTATATGAAACTTACGACTGTCGAGCACGTCGAAATCGTTACATATATATATAACCATATCATCGTCGTTCGCGTGCTCATGTATACATACACCAATCCTTTCGTCATTGATCGTGACCTCTCTCTCTCCATTCACTGTCATCCGACGTCGTATGATATATATATAAATTGCGTCTCTATGTCGTATATTCTTTTTCGTTGTATAATAGTAAATAATTTTATTTAAACCCATATATGTTTATATGCGTATGTGAATATACAATAAGAGAGTACCTATTACGAAAAATGAAGAAATATATATACGAGTTGTTGTATTAAATTTTTTTTTTTTTTTTTGTTTACTACCCGGTTTTGAGATATAAAGTCATCATTGGACGTATTAGAGCGAACGAAATATTACTCGTACGATTATCGTGTTGTGGCGAGTGCCGAGAATATTCTAGAGCGATCGCGCCGCGCGGCAGGTAGCTATTGTCGCGTGTCGGGTGGAGCGTTCTGGAGTATTCGTACGCGCCGCCTGTCGCCGCCCCGAGAATATTCTACGGCCTATATAAAGCGCCACAATCGGACCGAGTCCAACAGTACCGAGTCTGTACCTTATCGCGTCGTCTTGAGTTTCATTTGTTACGTTTATTTATGTAATATAAATATACAGTTTAAATTGTATTAGTTTAGTGTACTCGTATTTTACTTTCCCTTTACACACTAACTACAGTGGTGACCTCGACAATGGAAAACGCACTTCTTCAAGACGTTCCGCACATCTCTCGCGTCGGAATCAAAATTCCACCATTTTGGCCTGAAGATCCCGCGGTATGGTTTGCACAGCTCGAAGCTCAATTCGCTTTAGCTAACATTACTCAGGACTCCACCAAATATTATTACGCTATTTCACAACTCGACGGTCCTGTTATTAAAGAAGTTAAAGACATAGTTTCCAATCCGCCGGAAACCGGTAAGTTTGATAAACTGAAAACTGAATTAATCGAACGCTTAACTTCTTCACAAGAGCAACGTGTCCGCCAGCTTTTAACACACGAAGAAATCGGTGACAGGAAGCCATCCCAATTTTTGCGTCATCTCGCAAATCTTGGTGGTTCCTCAATTCCACAGGATTTCTTGCGTATCTTGTGGTCACATCGTTTACCTCCCCATATTCAAGCTGTTATTGCTACCCAAAGAAACACTCCTCTTGATGACGTAGCAAAACTCGCCGATACGGTAAACGAGGTAACACCGCAGGCTCACGTGGCTCTTACTTCACCGTCTAATGAGGTGCCCAGTCTCACAGCTCGTATTGATAACCTCGCACAGCAGATAGCAGCCCTTACAGCAACTGGTCGTTCGTCTCTGAATGTGAAGCGTTCCAACACGCGTACCCGTTCACCCAGTGCTCGTCGTCGAAATGCGTCCACCGAATCTGTTTGTTGGTATCACCGCCGATACAAGGAACATGCCAAAAGATGCACATCCCCGTGCTCCTTTGTTTCGGAAAACGCACAGGGCAGCGCCTAATGGCGGCTAGCGTCTGTCCGCAACTACCCAGCCGCCTCCAAGTCTCCGATCGTAAAAGTAAGCTTCAATTTTTAATAGATACCGGTTCCGATTTATGTGTTGTCCCACGCACTTCTTTGCAAGGACCTCGACAACGCACTACTTATGAGCTATACGCTGCAAACGGATCTATTATTCCCACCTATGGTTGGACCCAGCTCCGTCTCGACCTAGGCCTCCGAAGAGATTTTTCATGGCGTTTTGTGGTTGCCGATGTTACACACCCAATTATCGGAGTAGACTTCTTGTCTTACTACAATCTCCTGGTTGACATTCGACACAAACGTCTCATCGACAACATCACGACACTGACTACTCGAGGTACCTTTGTCAATTCTTCCGTTCCTCATGTTAAGGTCATTTGTGGTAACTCACGATACCATGATGTCCTTACTAAATTCCCGGACATCATTCGTCCACCGGGAGTTATTCGAGATGTTCGCCATGCTACGCTGCATCATATCAGGACCACCCCTGGCCAACCAGTCCACTGCCGTGCTCGCCGACTCGCCCCAGATCGTCTAAAAATCGCCCGATCTGAGTTTGAGGCGATGGTTCGAGATGGTATTGCACGTCGGTCAGAGAGTTCCTGGGCATCTCCTCTCCATCTTGTGCCTAAAAAGGACAATGGTTGGCGCCCTTGTGGTGACTATAGAGCACTCAACGCGCGAACTATTCCTGACCGGTACCCAGTACGTCATCTTCTCGATTTTTCGTACGCTCTTTATG
Organism: Chaetogeoica ovagalla; assembly: GCA_032441825.1. Taxonomy (NCBI): domain Eukaryota; kingdom Metazoa; phylum Arthropoda; class Insecta; order Hemiptera; family Aphididae; genus Chaetogeoica; species Chaetogeoica ovagalla. The sequence goes on along the minus strand of CM063743.1, from coordinate 572,001 downwards.
GTTGTACCATTTTCAGTGTCATTGACTGCGCAAAAGCGTTTACCCAGATTCCAGTCGCTCCTGATGATATTCCAAAGACCGCTATCACAACCCCATTTGGTTTATTTGAGTTCAACTTCATGACTTTTGGCCTTCGAAACGCAGCCCAAACCTGGCAACGCTTTATTGACAATGTTCTACGCGATCTTCCATTTTGTTTCGGTTACTTAGATGACATCTTGGTGTTTTCTCGTAATGAAAACGACCACAAAGAACACCTGAGGACAGTTTTTCAGCGTTTCTCTGACTACGGAATTGTCATTAATCCGAACAAATGTGTGCTAGGTGTGTCCGAAGTCAATTTTCTCGGATACGTAGTCACTTCTTCTGGCTGTCGTCCTACTTCAGATAAAGTCAAAGCTATTCAGACCTTTCCTCAGCCTTCTACAGTCCGACAACTTCGTCAGTTTTAGGAATGCTCAATTTCTACCGACGACACGTGCCACATGCCGCTGATATTCAATCACCGCTTAATGCCATCTTAGCAGGCCAAAAGGTGAAAGGCTCAACTCCTGTTCAGTGGACACCGCAATTAATATCAGCTTTCGACGATTGCAAGACAGCACTTTCCAATGCTACACTCCTGACGCATCCAAATACTTCAGCATCCTTAGCACTTTTCGTCGATGCTAGCCAGTATGCAATTGGCGCGTCTCTCCAACAGCAATCTCAGCAATCTTGGGAGTCGTTAGCCTTCTTTTCGAAGAAGTTAAATCCTTCCCAACAGAAATGGAGTACTTATGACCGAGAACTTTATGCCATCTATGAAGCTATCAAGTATTTCCGACCCATGCTTGAAGCCCGCCATTTTACTATATTTACGGATCATAAGCCTCTTACGTTTGCTTTTGCTCAGAAAAATGACAAATGTTCACCGCGTCAATTTCGCCATTTAGATTTTATTTCCCAGTTTACAACGGACGTAAGGCACGTTTCTGGAAAGAACAACATAGTCGCTGACTCACTGTCACGCATTGAATCAGTTTCAACTCCAATTAACTTTTCAGCTCTGGCACGTAGTCAAGAAACTGACCCGGAACTCCGAAACCTTCTAGATCACGGTTCAGCTCTCCGCCTTGTTAAAGTCCCTATTCCTGGATACGATGAATCTCTTTATTGTGATACAAGCAGTGATCATCCTCGCCCGTACTTGACGCCTAACTTCAGACGTCAAGTCTTTGATAATATTCACGGCCTCAGTCATCCTGGAACAAATACTTCAAGACGATTAGTTTCCCAACGTTTTGTTTGGCCATTAATGAACAAAGACTGTCGGAATTGGTCTCGTTCCTGTCTTCAATGTCAGCGAAGCAAGGTCTCTAAACACATTTCTGCGCCACTTGGTAATTTTACTGTTCCACCAGTCCGTTTCGCACATGTTCACATCGACTTAATCGGTCCTCTTCCCTACTCGAATGGATTCAGATACTGTTTAACCGCAATAGATCGGTACACCAGATGGCCGGAAGCTACACCTTTGCAAGACATAACTGCTGAAACTGTTGCTAAAGCACTCGTTTTCTCCTGGATTGCACGCTTTGGCGTTCCATTTCAAATTACTACGGACAGAGGACGACAATTTGAATCTCAACTTTTCCAGTCACTAGCTAAACTATTCGGTATTTCCTTGTCTAGAACAACTAGTTATCACCCACAGTCAAACGGTCTTGTTGAACGCTGGCATCGCTCTCTTAAAGCTGCCATTATGTGCCATGAAGATTCTTCCTGGTCAAACGCTCTACCATTAGTGCTCCTTGGTCTACGCACTGCCTGGAAAGCTGATCTCAAATCATCAGTCGCAGAACTAGTGTACGGAGAGACATTGCGAGTCCCTAGTGAGTTTTTATCTCCACACCCAATCTCTCCTGAACCTTCAGACTTTGTGGTAAATCTCCGAACCGTCATTTCCAAACTTCGTCCCGTTCCAGCATCACGTCACTCAAAAAGTCGCATTTTTGTTCATCAAGATCTAGCAACATGCACTCATGTCATGCTACGCACCGATTTGGTTCGAATCTCTCTCCAACCACCTTACACTGGACCTCATCTTGTTCTTACTCGTAGTGACAAGACTTTTGATATTTTGGTTAAAGACAAGAAGACGACGGTGTCTATTGACCGCCTTAAACCGGCTTACTTCATCACAAACCCGTCCAATTCAACTCAACGTTTTTCAAAAATACCAGCCGAGGAAGAATTTTCCAACTCGTCCATTGATGATGCGACTTCCACGAACAGACCTACGGTAACAACTCGATCAGGACGTCGTGTCCGGTTTACCAATTTTTTTCAAGCATAGCAACACACTTCCCAGGGGGGTGATGTGGCGAGTGCCGAGAATATTCTAGAGCGATCGCGCCGCGCGGCAGGTAGCTATTGTCGCGTGTCGGGTGGAGCGTTCTGGAGTATTCGTACGCGCCGCCTGTCGCCGCCCCGAGAATATTCTACGGCCTATATAAAGCGCCACAATCGGACCGAGTCCAACAGTACCGAGTCTGTACCTTATCGCGTCGTCTTGAGTTTCATTTGTTACGTTTATTTATGTAATATAAATATACAGTTTAAATTGTATTAGTTTAGTGTACTCGTATTTTACTTTCCCTTTACACACTAACTACAGTGTGAACGAAATAAAATATAAAAAAAAAATGATCAAATTACATGGAGAGAAAATTAAGAATATTATTTACTACAATAATAATACATAGAGTATTAAAAAAAAAATTAACAAATGAGAAACAGCGGGGAAATTGTGTACATAGTGAATTAAAATGTTAAAAAAAAACAACTAATATTTATAATGTGTAATTCTTTCAAAAATATAAATATTATATTGTGTATAAAAAATTTTCAAGTCATATCCGTATTAAAAGTAATAATATATGATTATTTCTTAAAACGTGCTTCGCGTAATTTGACTTAGAATTAGAATTTTTTTAATTTTATTTCAGAGACTTGTTCTTATTATATCGTTTTTAAATAAATTTTTATCACATTTATTCATCTCACGATTGAAATCATAAGAACTAACACAATCGGTTTGTGGTAAATATTACATTAAAACTTATTATCAACTAAACTAATAACTGTAATTAATTTTATTGTTCAATGACTATTTTCTATAACACGTTCGAATTAAAAATATTTGGAAAATTTGAACATACAACATAATATTCATAGAAATAGAAATGTACAATGAATTTATAGTTGATATTTTTTAATTTCTTTCTCATATCCTATTAATTTATTTAATTTTTTTTTATACAGTGAAACCTCCCTTAACGGACATTTACAATTAGCGGACATCTCCAAATAGCGCACGTTTTTTCAAGAACGAGAACGTTTTAACTACTTGTTCATATGAAAACCTCTACATACCTGACACTTTTTTTTTGGCTAAATTTTGATCATTTTTATCGCAATTGTTCAATTATCTTTTTTATTAAAACGTACATCATTTTTACACGTTATTATACACTATATTATTAAACTATAAGTATATGCGTTAAAATCATAAAGTAACTAATTTTTTTTTTTTTGCAATAAATGTTAGTGTTTTTATCTGAAAATTATTTTTCATTTACATTTTCATACATTTGAAATAATAAATTACGGATATTTATTATAATATAACTCGTGAAATAATAAATACGAAATGAAATATTTTATTATTTTACATTAATCATATCATTAGCTCATTCAACTAGCTCATTCTAGCTAGTTTATTCGCTTCCAATAACATTTCTTTTACTCTTCCTTGTATCTTTCAAACCTCAAATGTTTTCCTTATCCATTCCGTTGTAAATTTTTGCGTTTCGGCAGGTTTTGTTTTGTAATTTTTTACTCTGTTCTTTTTTTTGTTACTATTATTTATTCCTTTATTTAACCTATTATTGAGGCAAATATATTGTAATATAAGTCTCTATTAATAATAACAATAATAATATTAATAAATGCATTAAATTTATATATATGTAGTTTTAATTGATTTACAAATAATCGATAATATACGTACGAAATACGAGTAAATTTTGTTTCTTACAACAAATTGACCATCACACCTAAATAGCGGACGAAATTTCGGAGACTTAAGAGTGTCCGGTATTTAGCGGTTTCATTGTATGCATACACACACGCGCGTATATATTAATATTATTAATAAGGTGTAGTTTGGTTGACGATCGATTTTGTCCGTCACAAACATACCTATATCATCTACGTCGTCATCATAAACTCTATTCAAAGATAATTAACGCGATATTGTTTAAGCGAACAACGCCCACTATATATATGTAAACAGTATATACTGTATATAATACATATAAATATTCAAAGGGGTTTAATAACAATAATAATAATAATAATAACAAGGGATGTGTCCGTGTATTATCGATATAATATATATTATATTGGCACGCGGACATCGCTGCTGCCGCCGCAATGTATAGAAAGAACGACTGTAACATAATTTTAATGGTATTTTATATACACAGTGGACGTGATCTGCTGGACGTTTTGATTTATATTAATAAGCAACCCGGGCAAATTAAAAACCGAAGAAGAGGAGGAAAAAAATATTGGAAAAGATTTATAGTTTTACACGTGCCGGTATATTTAAAATAGGCCGACGTACATATATATATATATATATAAATTATGTTCGAAAGCGATATAAATACCGCTAATAGCGTCGCGATGTTTTATTAAAATATATATTATGTATATATATATAGTATAAGATGCTCGCGTGGACCGGCTGAGGAGACGGACGGTGAAAGGAACACCGTGCGACCGTGTATAATAATAATAATAATAATAATATGTATTATTATAAAATATACGCGCAAGTGTCCGACGTGAATACGTATATTTAATATAATATAACAACGAAACACTTCCCCGTCCGTACATAAAAATTCATAAACTCTTATGACAGTTACGATAAATTCTCATATTATATCCGCCTGTGTATTTGTATAAATATTGGACTATAACGTAAGAAAAAATAAAGAAATAGATTCGAAGACCTGCACAGAGCGTGTTTGCAGGATACGAGAAATTCGTTAACGTTTTATGCGGCGTACACGTCGTTGCAAAATCAGACCGTCACAAGAGACCATTCCAAAAAGTCGTTTCGTTGCGGGACGGGTACCACCTACTCAGTTAAAACGGCAAGAAGAATATGTTTGAATAATTCGAGTAATAACTTAATTTTTACGCGTCGTGTTAGCCCTGCGCGATAGACACGCGAAATATTTTTCTTCTCCTACATTTAAAAGTACGTGTGCCTTAGAATCCTCTCCTACCTTAACTTATTCCCATTCTTCCCTTCATCGCCGTCCCTTCTCATTCTATCATACCTCTCCGCTCTCCCGACTTATCACATTCATCTCCTCGCCAGTGTCGCGTTTAGCTATGTTCGGTTCTCGAAAATTTGCCGCCTCATCAAACACCGTAAAATTTGCTGCTCCAGAATAATTTTCCATCTTGTCTTCGTTCCTACCCCGTTGTACTTTATCTTCTAATCATATTCTTCTCCTTCCCAGTGGGAATGTAATAATATAACATGTTTAAAACACGAATAAACGAACAATTTTTATCAAATTAAAATGAAACCAGCAAATGTGCATTTTAACATTTATAAGAAAAGAATAATTAAATAATATAATTATACTTTTACGTATTCAACAGCGTTAAAGATATTATTAACGATACGGATAACGCGGCACGACCTGCAACATTGTGACGTCCGGCACGAGAGCGTTTTCAATTACATTTATATACCAATTCTTATTATTGTAATCTTTAACATTATCAAAACCTTACACATTACTGTGTCCTTGATCAAAATAATTAATACAATAATTGAATTTTGAATTAGATTATAAGAATAAAATCTTAGAACTTCGTTAAAACATACGCAACTACGCAAATTACAACCGCGCATTTTCTACTTAGAATTACGCGAAACGCAGTGTGCTCGAACACGCACGTTAAAATAAGTACCGAGCCAAAACCATATTCTTATTCATACGATTTATTTCGACGAAAATCCAATGATCGTATTATTTTTTTTTTATTTGTACAAATGAAATATTATTTATACGGCCGCAATGGGCGTGCGAAATAGTTGTACAATATAATAATATAAATATTCGTCCGGTCTTTGACGTATGAAGAAAAAAAAAACAATTCGATTCAAAAAATATGTATCATTTTAATATAAAAATACCCGTGATATACGTTATTAAAAGTAATTCAATATGTATTTATGACGGAAGAAACGGGTTAAAATTTACAAATTAAAATAAATTATAATATATACAACAATTTCTAAGTACACTGTATCGCGCGTTTCTATATTCTGCGAATACTATCCGCACAGACGATAATATTATAATACGATCCGCAATTGTGGAACGGATTAAAAAAAAAAAGTGTTGAACGACGATTATTATTTTTTTCATTATTATTTATTATTGCGCGCGTGTTAACGTATTATTGTCAGATGTACTACACTATATCGTCGCGCAATAGATATAATAATAGGTGCACTCGTAAAAATCAATCGGTTTATTATATTAATCTGAGATTTACTGCAAATAATGTCACGTGTATATTCAAATTAGTCGTTAGACGTTAAAAAATTCCAAATATTAATCCTGTAATGGAATTTTCGAATAAATTGTGTCGATCACTCCCCCCCCACCACCGCCACATTCACTGACGTACAATAATAATAATAATTTATAATAATAATTATTAAGCGTTTCGGCGAAACAACAACACATAAGTTGTTGTTGTCCGTGGTTTCTTCGTCGTACATATTATAATGAAGAAAAGACTGTTTAAAAAAAAATATCACTTTGTCGTTGTACCGAAACTCGTTACACACACAGTGTTACACAGTGTGTTACACACACACAGATTAAACCACTGTTAAATACAATATTATTACAATATTCAATCCTTCGTCGTGTTATCGACCTTACTCACACGCGTATTTTGCATATAAATATTTTTATAGACGACGAAGAAAAAAAAATATAAAAAAAATGGTCGTACACCGAACGTTCGTAACGCAAGACGTGACGTCGTGTATTTATGTCGAAGGAATTTACTTAAATTTCAATCGATGACAATAATGTTAAAAAGTAAAAAAAAAAAAAAATCATGATTATTTCAATATTAAACGACTGGTTTAATGACGAATACAAATACCTAACCTAACACAATCTAATGTACGCGCGTACAGTACACTCGCAGTGTGTACAAATTCAATGTCCGATATACGTTTTACGCTTAACAACATTTTTGGGTGAAATTGGCAAAACATCACAAAATAAATCGATCGATTTAATAATTAATTTGGCCGTACAAGTACATAAAATACATTTTTTCGAAATTCCGTTTTATCGTTTCTCGTATAGTTTATGGAAAAAATAAATAAATAAATTCCTTTTTCAGCGATGCGTTTAGTGAAATGTGTAAAAACGTAAAATTTTTTAGTTTTGACGTTCTCGAGTTCCCCGGAAAAGAAACGCGTACACTTTTCCCAAGAATATTGGAAATTTCAATGAAAATTTCGAATAAGACTCCACCGTTGTACGAATGAAGTGATTACTATTATTGTCGTCAGGCGTAGAAAATAATTATTATCGCGAGAAGTGCTACAATATAGCGAAGTGAAGAGCGAAAACTAAACGTTGTTAATTACTCTGATACATAGTTATAATAATAATATATGTCGATATTGACGAGGGTTTTAATTGAATATTTCCAAATTTCCGCACCGCATTAAAAATTGAATTAACGTTGCTTATCGCCTAAATAAATGCGTGTATTTACAAAATTCAATAACATAAATATTGAAAAGTACAATCAGGACTAACTCTTTATATGAGCGGGTTAAATGATAATGTATAGATTACGGAACCGATTGACGAATGTACTCTGCTGAATTCTTTCACTTTTTTCTAAGTCGAGTTTTCAGATTTCTCGATGTTTTAACGCGAAACGTTTCACAAACACCGTTATTGCCATTTTTTTTTTTTTTTTTTTTTTTTTACTCTAATATAACTATATGTACACTGTTGTGAAAAAAAAAAACTTTCGCATACATTAATTATCAGCGCGCGCTGATTAATGAATTAAAAAAAGAAAAAAAAATCCGAATCGCCGATCGGAAAACGGTCCCCGCAGCCGAACCGATAAAACACGCGTTTTTACATTACGCAGGCACGAGTTGTAAGTCCTTTTTTATTTTTTTTTTTTTTGAAAAAATCAAGTCGTTAATGGATTCGATGTTACAATACGCGCATCGTAACTGGGCTGGCAGCGTTCGGAAATTTATTGCGAGAGCGCGCGCGCGCAGACCGTTTGGCATCGAAAAGTATAAATTACCCGCGTTGCACGCGTTATACACAATATGATATAATGAAAATATACCGCGCGTATATTATTATGATTGGTAATTTTAAAAAAAAGAAACCAACCGCGACCTCTTATTGCTCGTTTTAAAATATAATATTTATCGTCTACTCGAACGCGTTGTACAACCATACGCATATCCCCCGTAGTCGTCGGCCGCACCTCTATACGTCTATATATATATAGGCGTCGGTTGTGTTATTATTATAACGAGCTATCGGTTTTCGTTTTAGTTTTTTTTTTTCATAAAATTTACGCGAAATCCGTTATTGTCGCGCCGGTAAATAACGGCGTATTAAAAAGACAACAACGAAAAAAAACAAACGTATCGCCGGGCGAAATACGTTCCTAAACGAAAAGCTCTTGGAAAACAACGCGAAACAACGACGAAAAAAACTCTTGTTGTGCGAAAGAGAAATTGAATTAAACGTTTTTTTTTTTTTCGCGAAATCGCATTGAGCAACGGATAATTTCAGTACGCATTTGAACGCGATAATTTCATTGTAATAAAATCAATACGATTTACTTTCTGGAATTGTAAAAAAAAAATAACGAATTTATTTACACATCTTTTCTCTTCGCCCTTATTTTTCTCTTTTCGTTTATCTGATAAATATCAGTCCGTAGTATTTGTAGTTAATAAGTGGTGGAAAACGTATTTCGCGATCGATCGGATAACGCCAGTCACCTCGCGTTTCAACGTAGTAAAACGTTTTCCGAAGTGAAAAAAAACATCTTTGGAATAATAATGAAACGACTACAGAACGCGATAGATGACATTTTGAGTTAACACTACGCCGCGGTCGGCCAGACCAGTTGTTGCTATCATATAACACGGCGCGTTGTGCAAAAAGTTGACTGATTTTTAAAAAAAATATTTAATTATATTATTTTTGAGCGCTTAAACTCTGGTGTATAAAATTATTTTTCCTGCGTTTATATAATATATTTTTAAAAGTTTTTTTTTTTATTTTTATTTCTGCGTGACGTACTATAGTTTATTCGACATAATATTCTAGTAAAAAGAAAATCTATGAGAATCGCCCAAGCGATTGCGTAAATGTGAAGTGTAATCGGAGATATTTAGTTTAGCTGTCATCGCCGAGAAATCTAATCTGAACTTTCTGAGTTTATTTTCAATGTAATTTATACGAGGAACGCGCGATTCCTAATAGCGTATTTTGTGTAATTTACGTTCAAGTGTACGTTGATTAAAAATTTAAAATGCAACAGCAATTCCTTCTGTTCATTATCCTATATGATAATGTTCATAAGTACACGGTGTATACAACGGGGTTATGTGATATTATATAAAATCGAAAATACTAAACACACGCATATAGGTCATGTACGACAATAATTCTATTTCTTTTTTCCAGGTGTATTAATCCGCGGTTTTAAATTACTCGCAGTTATTTTTATATTCTAAATAATCTGCAGACTAATGATAACGGGTTAGTATTATTATTATTTTTTTAACGCATTTTGTATAATTACGCATAATATACTCGTATTACAATGCGTGCTACTTTCTCGATTCTCCTTTTTATCTTAATATATATTATTCTAAATATTTACATTCCGAAAATCCGTCAATCCGTTTACGTGTCGTTCACGAATAATTCCACCGGCCATGCCGCGTATATTGCAATATTTTGTTTTAAATGTTCTGGATACGTTGGTGTATACACCGCAGATCGTTTTCTTTTTCTCCGTTCGTCTTTTGTTTTATTAAATATAAAATAAAAAAAAAAAAACGTTAATTTATGCAAATTATTATTTCTTTCGACACGTTAATATAACGCAGCGTCGTATCGATTTAAGAACAGTCGTATATTTGATTTTGGAATTAATGTCCGGCAGACACGGAAAAAATATTATTATTACAATATTATATATTATGATATACCGTCAAAAAAAAAAAAAACACTTTATTATTTTTATTTAGTTTTATATCAATACGAACTATGCGCGTTATAATGTATTAAATAGAACCAATGCTTATAAATCTTACACGATTATAACACCGTACACAAACATATTATATTCACCGGCGTAAGATTTGGCACGAATTCCGGTTCATGTACTTAAAATTTGATGAAATCGAATATTATCATATTATCGTATATGTTAAGTTTATAACACGTATAGTAGTTAGATTAGATACGCGGTTGCACTCGACTCCGATCGAGAAAATAAGAAGTAATTTTTTTATATTTTCTCATTTAATTTGTTTACCAGTTTTTATTTTTTATTTTACTACCAGGTTATATTTATATATAATAATATAAACTTCTCGTGATCACGACAAACCTTTATGTAAATTTCGTATCGATACATAATATACGTATATAAATGGATATTTCACAAATACGGTAAAAAATAAATGCAATAATAGACTCGTTGAAGAGAGGACAAATGTGTTTAAATGTACACGGCGTGTGAGAGAAAAGTCTATAGAAAAGACGACTGTAAATCGTTCGCGTAAAATATCCACTAATTATTATTCGTAAAATAAAAATACGCCGCGTACTCGCAATAAACCGCCCGAATTCGTACTAATAAAATATCGATTAATTATTACCTGTGAATATAATGCATTTGTATGTTTTTTTTTTTATATTTCTTAGATGAAAATGAATTCCGTACAAATTACTATAAATACATATACGAAAATATATATGGCATATAAATACGAGTACATATTTTCTTGTTTTCTTTAAATCTGTCTTTTAAATTTCTTATTTTACATTTTTTTTTTTTTCAATTATTTGGACAATTTGACAGTCGCGTATTAAATTTTTTTCAAGTAAATTTTAAGTTATTATTAAAATAATAATGAATTGGATACAAAATAAATGCGTGCGTATAATATTAAATATCGTTTAAATAAACATTAACGGAAATTCTCATATTATTTAATATAGATTCCTCCGGGTTAGTCCGTAATACGTCTTGTTGACTTGTCAACACAAATGTTGTAGATCTGAGGTACATTGAATGGTTATCTGAGGTACACACACACACACACACACACACAGACACACGGTAAACGCGGACAATGTTGTTTTAGCTTCTGACCCCAACAAAAACACCGTGTGTATACGTGTGATACGCAGCGGTCAGAGGCGAACAAGATTGTTCGCGTCGCCTGCCGCGGCTACACTGATCGACTCACCGGTTTCGGACCGCTATTTATAAACGTTTTGTTTAAAAATATATGTTTGGAATACTCTCGGTACGTGTTTTATACCGAAATCGTCTTTAAAAACGCGGTAACTCCACGGAACGTAGAGGACTACCGTTGTTTACGCGACGTGTATATTATATTTTATACGCAAACGTTTCCCGCAGCAATACCGCGGACGTACCCGTTGTCGTCGTCGTCCACCGCTGCCATCGCTGTCACACACACACACACACGCGCGCGGGCACCCCGTTTTAATACGTACACACACACACGTGTGCGTGCGCGCGCGAGCAACACATAAACGCGCGCCGCACACACGTAGGCACGGAAACTCGTTTGACTAGGCACGGGGGCCGGTCGGTCGGTCGCCGCCGTAACACACACACACACACACGGTATACAACAAGAATGGGTTAGAGGAGAATAAAGTTGATCTCGCGCGTCTCTCACACCTGCTCTCAAGATTCCCTCCGCGTCCGATGAGCATTCAGTATCTTCGGAGCACCGGACCCGTGCGCGTTTCATTTGTTTTCGCCGCGTCGTCCGTCGCGGTGCTGTGGTCAGCGTGCGTCCGCTGACTGACCGACCCGTCGTCGCGCGTAATAAGAAATTTTCGTTTTTTTTTTCATTTTTTTTTTGACACGTATCGTCGTCGTGAGTCGCGTATGCTTTTTTTTCGTATCGTCGCGAATAAAAGTAAAAAAAAAAAAAAAGTACTCGTCTCGTCGTTCGTTCGGGTTTTTGTATTTTTTGCAAAAATTCGTTTTTTTTTTTTTTTGGTTTTTTGCCCACTCACCGTCGAAACACTACAACAGGGCCCACGCGGTATTTTATTTGTTTTTTCGCGGAGGGGTTTTAACCGTGAAAACGTTCGTCCGTTCGACCCGTTTTTATTTCTTTTCCAATTCTGTCCCGCGACGAGTGTGCGACCGCGTGTTTCTTGTTGTTTCGTTATTTCGCGAATGGGAATAAAAAATAAATAAACCGCGGCGGGTGTGCGCGTGAAATAAAACCAGACAGAAAAGTGGTGCGAGTCACACACGCACGCGGCCAGACACGAACCGAGCCGGACAGGCAGACGGTCGTTTATCGTTTCGTCACACAAAGGTCAGTGGACAAGGAAAACGCGGCCGTAAACGAAATTCGTTTCTCCCCTCGCTGTCCGTTTTTCCGTATTTTAGTTTTTATTTTGACGCTATCGTAGCGGTGGGAACGAAAAAACCGCGATGATCGTTTCTGAGCTGGCCTATTACGTTATGACGTGCTTTTTTTTTTGATCCATTTCTGTACCCCCAAAAATTTTACGGGAAGGAGTGCTGCGATCAGCGTTACAGCGTTGTACGGTTTCCGGTACCAAATCGGGCCTAGTCGTCGAAATACTATATTATAGGTGCAGGGCTTTCTCAAAAGCGCCTAGAAGAGGAATAAAAAATTACATAAAAAAAAAAACGCGGTAAAACTCGATTTCGTCGCCGCGTTATTTCTTCGTTATTTTGGCAAACTCATGATCGTATAGAAACTCCGAAACATTCGCCAAAATGCGCATACCAGACTTATTGCGTATTTGGGGAAAAAAACGTTTCCAAAAATATCTTTGAATTTCGGTCTATTTTCATAGTAATTATGGATTTCTACGTATGTCTACAATACTTGTGTGACGCAATACAAATATAAAAAAAAATTAGAAATCATACAAAATAAATTCCGTGTTTTTTTGATATATATATATATATTATCATTACTTATCGGATTAAAAAAAAAAAGTAGCTTATTTTAATTAGCATTTACGTATAAATCCGTTTACTAATCATCGTCGCTTCCCGTGTTTGTTACGCTCGCGAGTTATTTTCTCCGTATAACGATCGTGACGTTTAAAATTCGCACGGGACACGGCCAATTTTTACGGTGTCAAGTTTTTTCCTCGGATTAACAAGTCTTTTATCAGCGTTATGTTATTGCGTAATTCGTTATGAAAATTCGATGTCGTACCACTGCGACCGGATCGCATTTCGATATTTATTTTCTCTAACGTTTTTCTGTAATTTCGCGGTATTGCCGCACGAGCGTCGTTGTACGCGGTTTCGTTTGTTTCTGCGCTGCTCCATAACGATAAAAATTATATCGAAAACAATGAAAATTTCTACGCGCGTGCTCGCACTGAGAAATCCGTTCTTGTTTGCCGTTTATAACAAATGTACGTGTGTGTGTGTGTGTGTGTGCGTATAAGACAAGGGAAAATATACTTTTCAATAAATTGTTATTTATTTTTTTTTCGATAAAAAAATAACGTAGAAAAAGAAAAAATGGAACAATTAAAATGTGTAATAATAATCGTACCAGTTCGCCCACATCATTTGGTCCGGACGCTTGATGTCCACCACCGATCTCACCGCGGCGGACACTGCTGCGAGCACACCGGCGCATTACATCACACTTTACGTATAAATATAAATTCGTATAATTTTTATTCTTTTATTTTCCCATCGTATTCGTTCATTGTAGGAGTGGGCACAATTTTCTCTCTCCATGAGTATTATAACGTTTTCGTGTCCCACCGGTCCATGATGATACGTCGTCGTTATTTATACTCGCGGGTAGAAATTTCTCGTCGCAGACAACACGTTTTCTGAGTTCTTTATGCACACACACACACACATATCGATCATTCAATATCTCGGATTCTGGGGGGGAAACAGAGTTTTAATTTCAGTTTCAATCATTTTTACACGCGACAAAGTGGTTCTCGGATCGGATGGAACAAAAATATTTCATACGCGGACGTATATTGTTAGAAACACGTTTTTTCTACAAACACCGCGGTGTTTTGTACGCCGATCAGATAAAATCGAATTGTTCATTATTTTATGTAAACGATGCACAGTGTATTGCTGTTAGACTCTCGTTTATTATGGACCACGGTTCGTCTCGTTCTACGTAGTCCCAATATCTTATAAAATAGCCAATTCCGGCTAATTTATTAAAAATATAAAATATTATGGAATAATCGTTGCAGAAAATTATGGGTCCGAAGTCTAGAATTCAGAGAACGAACATTCGGCGATTAGCAGCGACTAGGTGTATTTACTCCAATTTTGACGACGAAATCCGTTAAATCGATAATAATCGTTTTCGTTCCGATGAAAATCGTTAACATAAATCGTAAACGTATAAAAAGCTTTTTGTTTTTTTTTTTCAAAAAAGAAGTACTCCGTTCTCGCGATTCAAGCGCTGAATATTTTAATATATATATATATATATATATTTTTTTTTTTTATTACACTCGTAGTTTTTTTTTTGTATTTTTTGCTGTTGTTGTTGGTGTAGCAGCAGCAGTAGCACCGCGTTTTCGCCCTCTCGACCTTGGCATTAACGAATAATATATGTATAAATCGCACAATGCGCATTATTTCGCCGCTAATATTTCTTATAATTGATATAATTATTATTGTTATTTACAATATAATATGCGCATTATAATACACATCGTACACCTCTTTCTCGAATATGTAGAAATCGCTCAGGCAAGTTATATGTAAAAAAAAAAAAAAAACATTGTGTATTGTCCACGTGGTAAAACGCGTATAAATTCGCGTGGAATTCAATCCCCGAATGCTCTCCAATCGACTTTTACAAATTTTTTCCGTAACTATTTTATTTAATTTTTGCTTTCCGGTTACGTACAAAATAATAATAGTAATAATCTCGCTAATATTTAATGTGACTGTATATAATATCGCGTTAAATGTGAACGAAAAAAACCAATAAAGAGTCCGGAGAAAAATGTTAGAATTTCGTAAAAAGTTTTTTTTTTTTGAAATTTCCGCGAGAAATCACAAACGAGTATAAATTCCCCGTATCCCGTATAATTTGTTTATACTTAATTATCGTTTTAAAATCACAATGAACCAAAATCATAATGAATACGAAAATATATGTATATGTATTTATTCTGTACATTATACAGTATGATAAGGTGTAAAAATTATATAATGTGAGAGAAAGCTGTGTAATATTTTCACGATTCACTTGTAAACATTTTCAATATGCGCGCTTTTGACACGTTCGTATAAATCTGTATAACATACGAATCTTTAAAAAAAAAAACTTTTCAAATCGATAAGACGCGTCCGGGAGATTATTTGAAAGTTAAAAAAAAATTTTTTTTTACCTATTCAATACCGTTAGATCGTTTAATATTAGAATACATTTTTATGCGTATTTAACAAACATATACCAATAATAATTGACCTGTGGTGGTGCCATATTATTGTAAATAGACTACAAAAGTACAACTATAATATGATAAAATAAGAGACGAGACAAGATTTATTTTTTCTCGCAATCGTTTCGTCGAATAAAAAAAAAAAACATTCGTCTGTACGCGATTTTTTTTTAAAACAATTCTCATTAAACGCCTTCTAACGTATAAGACACGCGTATTATTTCGACGGTTATAACTGTTTGCCGTTAACGTCAAATAAATATTAATTGAAAAGGACGCGCTCGATTTTCATCGAAATAATATTGTTACAATGTAGACGGGAAACCACCGAACAGCAATCACAACTGCGTTAAAAATCAAATTTTTACACAAAATAAATAGCCGAATAACGTTTTATTATGTTAAATATCTTAAAAAGCTGTTAGCGTTTTAATAACACAATTTTTTTTTCAAATCTCGTAACTCGTTTAAAAACTAAAACCAAAACTCTACTCTGCTATTGCGCGGTATACGTAGTGTAATATTGCGTGTATCCCTGCACGGGGTTCGGAAACGCCCGTGAAATATGGTTTTTATCGTAAATATTTCTTATTTTTTCCTAAACGTTTATTTCGCAGTTGGTCAAGTCTCGTTCGGCCGCCCGTAGCGTCCTAGTAATTTTATGAAACCGTTTATTTCGATGATTAAAAAAAAAAAAAAAAAATTAATAAATTGTGATAAATTCGCAAGTTTTCTTCTCCGTAAATCGCGATAATTTTATAAATAAAATAATAACTATTACACACGTCGTTGACGCGTTGACGACCGTTGTGTCGTGCGTATATCCCCGATGCAAATGTGCGAGAGAGAGAAAAAAGCTCATCGACAATCAAACGTCTCGACTGCGAAACAATAATATATTTATTTTTTTTTACAATAAATTATATTGTTCCGGTTATACGGGCCACTGTGCTGGAAGTAGTCGGTATTAAATAATAACAATACATAAACGCGAGTGTTTATAATATTTTATTTTCTAACCGCGTGCTCGGTAACACGAAGGCTATTGAAAAGTTATATTAAAATATAGTCGTGCAAATCGCTTTTTACAAACGTTCGTTTTTCGACTTTCGTGGGAAAACTGCCGCCGTTAATTAATGAAATAAATGAAATGCGTCGCCTCCGGTATAAATAATACCGTCAACAACCGTTTTTTATTTCAAATAGAAACACACACACACACAGGTGATATTATATCGATTATTATTATTATTATTATAATAAGCGCGGTATATATTTTAATATATTATCACACACAGTCGATTGTCGCACAATGGAGAATAAAAAAAACAATTCGGTTTTCCTAAGCGCGCGCGCCGTATAATACGAATATTCCGAATAACTCTTTACCCCCGTTCACCCGTGCTCACGCCGTCACACAATCAACAACGACAGCTCGCGCAAAGTATGAAACGCTAATGAGCGGTACTCGTATAAATAAATAGCGCTTAATAACAATCCAGTTCGTTTCTCTCATTGTACGACGACGAATGGTATAATAATTACAACAACAACAATAATAATAATAATAATAATAATAATAATAATAATAATAATAATAATAATAATAATAATAATAATAATAATAATAATAATAATAATAATAATAATAATAATAATAATAATAATGGGAGCCTCCGTTCGTCGGACCGACGGCAATCATATTATTATTATTATTATTATTAATCGTGTAATAAAATATATTATAAATCACCCGGTCGATTTGCCCCGGTAAATATAATTTATTACGATCGAATTCCTTTTTATTTTATTTTTTTATAATATTGTAATTACAACGTCGGACGCGTATCGGTCGCCGTTCAGTTTTTGGCGGAAGAGAGAGAGAGAGAGAGAGCGAAAGATTATTGTCGATGACTAAACGAGTACCAAACCGCCGTGTTAGAATACAGAAACGGCGTTTTGGCGTTCTGATTGGAGGTCTCGGTTTCGGCAACGATTACAAGGGGAAAAATAATACCTCCTCAATGTTCCGATTTGTTCACCGCGTGCACTGAATATGTTAATAATATTAAAATATACGATAATTTAAAGTTTAACGGTATTGAATGCAGTGGCGTAGACACGACATTTTTTTTCTTTTCCAGGTGTTCAAAAGAACTTTCGAAATGCGAATACAATATTTATTAAGCGATTTTTAATCGGGGAAAAAAATATCCCGCGCGATCGTTATACATTTAATACTTCGTTCCCGCGCATTTGTCTTTATTTCGTTATACGGGTTTTTTTCATTCGAAGAGTAGATTTTTCAAGAGTGTTTAGACTCAATTTAAGAAACTATCGACATTTTGTCGCATTTTCCACAATCGAGTATTAACAAAAATTACAGTATTTCTTAATAACACGCACACAACGTGTTATTGTGTAATGCTCGAGATTCTGGACTTTATATAATTATATAGTAATATTCGCTACATTATATTCTTTCACAATAAACGAAATACAATTTCAACGTTTGAAATGGTCTAAACAATTTTTTTTTCTTTTGCGGTTTACGGGGAAGGAGTGAAAATCACGTGCACCCCCCCCCCCGTATCTACGCCACTGCGTCAATAGTTATAGTATAATTATAGTATAACGAAGTCCACTGAGACTATACACTAATAATATATTTTATAAATATTGAAATATATTACAATATCCATTTATTTCGTTCGACGAGCCAGACATAGTTATGAAATTCGATTAATAATAATATTTATTAAACGTTATATATATATACGTAATTTGGCGTAAAATGATCGGGTGCAGTAAAATAAACTGCGTAGTTATTAATAATAATTCACCGAGTTTCACTGGCTAATAACACGTAAATCGTGTAAAAGTCAACGGATAACCTTAAAAAAAAAATCTATAAAAGTATATAATTATTATTCTAAGTAAACAAGTGTGTATGACAAACAAAATAACAGGATAATCACGGTGCACGTGTTCGGAAAGCAAGACATAAATATTTATCGATAGGTTTTTTTTTTTGTAAATAAGTAAATATTTATATTATCGTACAAATGTATGTTTGGATCGGACTTGCAGGATTCGAATCCACGCTTGTAATCAATTCTATTCTAGATTTTTGCCAACAAAATTTCGAAAGAAAATTCTTTTCTTTTTATAATTATTATTGAAAATATCCCTGGATACGTCGTTAGACTAAGAACCAACTGGAGTAGGTGTTAATTGTTAAGATAAAAAGAAAAAAATAATTTTTTAAAATTTTCGCCTTTCTCACGCGCGCGACTTCAAAACGCTATCAAAACCGCAGACACAATCGTCGCCATCGCTCATCCGTTTGATTGCAGGGTAGATAAACTGTTTACTGTGTGAAGGAGACGAGAGGACTTTTTTGTTCGATCTTTGTACGGAACTGTAGTCCTCTGCAGCAGTAGTCAAACACAGCGAAAACGCCGAATAATAATTCCAGAATAAATAAATTATTTTTCGATTCGTCGAAACCGCGTGCGATTTTAGTTTTTGTTTTTCTTATAAAAAAAAACAATTTGTTTTTCATTTTTTTCCTTTGGCCCGTAAGAATTTTTACATAAAAACTCCGTTGCGGATTGCAAAACGTATTAAACGCGGTACGCGTTTTAGCCTGTTCATCGTTAGCGTGTGAAATTCGGACGAGTTTATGACCATTACATATATATATAAATACGCATATTACGTAGTCGAAACGCCTTTTTAAAAACGCGCCGCGATAAATAACGGATTACGGAAGAAAAAAAAATTACGTCGTATACACGGAAAAACGATTTTTATTTGCAAATAAATCACTCTAGTGATACACAACACCGTAGCATAAGAAAACATTTAAAAAAAAATAATAATAATAAAATCTTCGCGCGTTACGGTATATACGTTTGTGTGTGTGTGTACCGCAGTAGAGCGCCCACGACGACGGATACGATGGCCCGGAGGGGGAGGGCGCCGGTTAGAGAAATAGGAGAACCCGATGACTTGTTTATTTAATTTAATCGCTGCCACTACGTTTCGGCGGTGTCTCTGGACTACTATTGATGCTGCTGCTGATGCTGTTGCCTGCGCCTTCGTCGTGTTACAACAGTCGAACAGAGAGATGTGTTTTTGTGGTTTTTCTCCGGTCTCGGCATAGGATAGAATTTCGCCGCGAATACCGTATTGACGTACTGATACGACAACGTATTATTATTATTATTATTATTATTATTATTATTATTATTATTATTATTGTTGTTGTTGTTGTTGCGGAATTCAATATGATATAGCGAGTGTGGTAAGAAAAAGAAAATAATAAGAAAATATTCGCTCGTGTAGTCGAATGTATAAGTATAATGTATGTAGTAGCCCAGGGCTCGCGAATCGGTGACGCTAGGGGACGGAATTCTTTTTTCTTCTTTTTTTTTTATAAGTATTTTAGAGCGTATCCCTTTTAATTCGTCATAATGGGACGGTCAGGAAACTTTATTGAATTAATGAAAACATTAAAAATCCGTATTAAAATTTTGTAATCAAAGCCAAAATAATAAAGATTCCATGTTGACATTATAAATTGGATAGTTTTATTTTATTAAAAATATAGCTGCTAGCCACCGTAGCGTTTACGGATTTTCAAGGCATTAAAGTTTTCAGGGACGTCTTTTTTTTTTATACTTTCGCGTCTCCCTTTTAATTTTTTTTCCAATTCGAGCACTGATTCATATGGTCAGTGACGAATTCTTAAAATATTTTTAACACCAAAAAATTGATACGTTATTGATTTCATCACGATTGCACCACGCGGCATTTTTTTTAAACTATTTTTTAAAAGTATATTTTGAACAACGTGCGTAAAATCTTTCTCTGAAAAAAATTAAGTGGTTACAAAAAATTACCCGGGAAAAATCACTCGTCACTCGGCGACGGGACGCAGTTTCTTTTTGGTTTTTTTTTCTGAAATAGGCTATAACGATTTTTCGAAAAACCATCGGATCGAATAAAGACTTAACATTTTTCCGTCGGTTACCCGCTGCAAAGCAATGTACAAATAGATTTCCATACGGTCATCGTATTTCCGCGGTCGAAAGAATCGTTGTAGAATTCTTTTCTCATTACGCAAAAGAATAAAACCACTAAGAGCTATGCCGTATAGGCATATATTCTTAAAACAATAATTCATTTAGAAAATTAATTTTTATCCGTTATGGAGTGCGTTTCATCAATGTGAATAAACGAACCGCGGATACCGAACAGCGAGTAGATCACAAAAACCATTTGATTGTTTTTACGTAACTTTTGCCGATATTATTGATATTATCATTCGATACGGTATGGTTGTTAGGACGGAGAGAGTAAAATAATATGAGTTGATCAAACCCCGCATCGTACGAGTGTTGTACAACACGCTCTGAAGTGTATTATATATGTACGCACGAGTAAGAGAACACTGTGAGGAACCCATCAATTCGTGATCGGATGCAAAACAATCGTTTTAATAATAATAATAATAATAATACGCGGTTTTTTTTTTATTTCTGTCGACAACACACGTCTTTAAAAGCAGTGAAAGTATATTATATATTACGTAGCGTTAATACGTACAACGGTTTCGTATAACGCTATTCATTTTTATATACACGCATGTAAATATTATACAATATCGTTTGCGCGTTTAACTTCCTCCTCCTTCTTTTTGAACTTGGATATTTTTTTACTTTTTTTTTTTAATCTGTCTATTTTTATTATTGTTATTCTTGAATACACATAAGCTGCAATATATGTATATTTATTTATTTATTTGTAGAGATAATGTAGAGTTGTTTTATTTTCACGGTGTCGTTTTAAAATTAATATTGCGTTAGAATAATAATAGAAATAATAAAAAAAAACGAAGTTTTGCAGATATAACGCGTCTTTCACGAGACATTTCCGTGATATTACTAGTTTATCTACGTACATATTTTTCTAACTCCGTTCAGACGATAAATAATAATAATAATAATAATAATAATAATAATAATATACGTAATAAATAATACGTCTGCCAGCTTGTGTATCTCGTAAAATCCAATCAGACTTTCAACGCTGTATCACATAATATTATAATAATAATATACACAATAATATACGTTTCGATTCCTGTGCAACGCACTTATATTTTCTATAAATGATGAAATAAATACACGTATAATTTATTCCCCGCCCTCCCGGTACACAACGTTTTTGTTCGGATACATAGCGTGACAGTTTTAAGTGGAAAATATAATTTCCGTGTAATTTTTTTCCATTATTATTATTATTATTATTATTATTATTATTATTATTATTATTATTATTATTATTAATTTATTTTTCAACCGTGTTAGCATGCGTGTGTGCTGTTATATTACTGCAAACGTATTATTATAACAAACGCAGTAATATTTATATACGTCTCTGATGTGGTGATGTTTAGGTGGGGGGAGGGAAATCGTTGAAATTCGTCAAATTCGCTTATATAATTTGCGCATTGAACGATAGTGTATATTTAAAAATTTTAAAACATTAGAAAACCTAAACGAATAAATAACGTGATGCTATTTACTATACATCGCAATAAGAAATATATCGGAAAAAGTCGTTGAAATATTAATTATAATCGCACGTCCAATACTCTATACATATAATAATAACTGTAAATTATAAAACCCGATTTCCATATACATATATATATATATATATATATATATATAATATATATACAGTGTGTAAACGCTAATTGAAAACACTCAATATTTTTGCGTAGAGCAATGCATTTTGAATTCTGTTTTTTTAGATGGAAGTTGTACTTAATAATACACATTTTTATGGTCTCTGAACTTAAATCTGTTTATTATATTCGCGCATGCGCAATGCAACTTTTTTTTCTTAAATGGCAACCCCCACTTTTGAGCACAAATTATATTTTTATGAATTTTAGTGGTTCAACCAACTTTATATGTCCAAAATTGATTGAATTAAAGAAATCTAACTAAAAATATCGAAAATTTCGCGATTTTCATTTTTGTCCCTATTACTCTGAAAAAACCGTCCTAGATACTTGAAAACTACCCCATCTAATTTATTAAAGTTTTATTTCATTTCGAACTACCCATTGTTAGGTCCATAATTAGCTGAGTTACGGATATTTCAATTTATTTGAAATTTTCCGCAAGAATTTGTAATAATTTTGCCGTTACATGGACATTTTTTAATTACAGAGGTTGATTCTGTCACTTTACCATTTATTTTATGTTCTACAATTGTTTTTAACTTGTGAATGAATAGTGCGACACTGAAATGTCGATTTGTCATAATTTTACTTGAATAAATAGGATTAGGAAAGAAAAAAATGTAGGTATGTAATTTATGTATTTTACTTTACTTTTAACAGGTAATTAACAGTTTAATTGATAATAAACTTAACTCTAGTAACAATTTTATTTAATTATAATAACTTTATTTTAAAAACTGCTCAAATCGTTGTCCGTTGTGCTCAATACATGCTTCAGCACGCCGTATAAGTTCTTTATTAGTTGCAGCTGTAATTTGTGCTTCAGTCAGTTCGTTACATGCTTCTTTTATTCTATCTTTTAAATGTTGAAGATTTATAGGAGGATCGGCATACACAATAGTTTTTAAGTGACCCCATAAAAGAAATCTAATGGAGTAAGATCAGGTGATCTTGGTGGCCACTCAATGGGTCCGTGCGTTCCTAGCCATCGATTTACAAATGTTTCGTTTAAATAATTTCGAACAATAATTGCATTGTGAGCTGGAGCGCCATCTTGTTGAAAAATTAGATTTTGTCTAATAGCTAACGGAATATCTTCAAACATCATTTGTAAATCATTTATTAGAAAATTATAATATTTTCTACCATTAAGTGTTCCATCATAAAAATATGGTCCCAACAGTTTACCACCAATTAAACCACACCAGACATTTGTTCCCACACGGTTTGGTTGTTAGTTTCAAATGTGCAATGTGGATTTTGATCGTCCCAATAACGGTTATTTTGTTTATTAATAACACCATTATTGGTGAACTTAGATTCATCTGTCCATAATATCGAATTTAAAATAAATGGATTTTCGTCTAATCTGTCCACCAACCAAGCAACGAATGTAATTCTACGAACTGCATCACCCTCGCGCAAATGTTGAACTATATCAGGTCGATACGGATGCATTTTATACTTTTTTAAAACCTTATGAACCATAGTATGAGATATTCCAATTTCTTTACCAACGTGACGTGTAGATACTCGAGGATTTAATCTGACGTACGCTAATACTTGGTTCTCGACCTCTTCACCTAATGAATCACTTCGTCTTTGTTGTGGATTGTTACTTCTTTTTGAAAATGATCCCCAAATTCTAAGATTTTTTTCTAAGTTGAAAAAAAAACTGCAAGAAGGGTGTTCTCTATCTGGAGTAATTTATAAAAAAAAATTAATTTAGAAAATTCTCTAAATAAAAATAATAAATTTAACTAAGCATACCTGGGTAACGTTGAGCATAAGTTTGTGCTGTAAGACGTGAATTTTTACGGCACTCCCAATAAGTAAATAGCATATCAACTTTCTCCGAATGATTCATATTTAATATTGCTTTTTAGTCAAATTTTACAAAATGTTGTACAATATAAATGAACAGTGAGAAATATTGAACTATTTGCTTATTTCATTTATTTTCTTTAAATTAGTGTCAAAGCAAATACATTTTTGATATGAGGCCATTAAGATAAAGTTTATCCAAAAGATACTGTAGAAGGCCCGATAAAATTTAATGATCAATGTTAAAGATAATAATGAAACAAATTATTTAAGTTTCTGTTGCAATTTTCAATAGTATAATTGTGAAAAGTAATATTGAATAGACATTTCAGAATTGCATTATTCATTCACAAGTTGAAAAACAATTGTAGAACATAAAATAAATGGTAAAGTGACAGAATCAACCTCTGTAATTAAAAAATGTCCATGTAACGGCAAAATTATTACAAATTCTTGCGGAAAATTTCAAATAAATTGAAATATCCGTAACTCAGCTAATTATGGACCTAACAATGGGTAGTTCGAAATGAAATAAAACTTTAATAAATTAGATGGGGTAGTTTTCAAGTATCTAGGACGGTTTTTTTTCAGAGTAATAGGGGACAAAAATGAAAATCGCGAAATTTTCGATATTTTTCGTTAGATTGCTGTAATTCAATCAATTTTGGACATATAAAGTTGGTTGAACCACTAAAATTCATAAAAAAATATGAAAAAAAATAATTTGTGCTCAAAAGTGGGGGTTGCCATTTAAGAAAAAAAAGTTGCATTGCGCATGCGCGAATATAATAAACAGATTTAAGTTCAGAGACCATAAAAATGTGTATTATTAAGTACAACTTCCATCTAAAAAAACAGAATTCAAAATGCATTGCTCTACGCAAAAATATTGAGTGTTTTCAATTAGCGTTTACACACTGTATATATATATATATATATATATATATAATGCAAATACATATAATTTTTACACAATTTACGTATTTAAATTTAATTGTAATAAATAGTATCGGTAAAACGAATAGAAATTTTAAAACGCGTTATTATAAAGAGATCATCACCATCGTATTATTATTATTTTTGATATAGATAATGACTCGGAGGACATTTGAAATACTGCACATCATCATCATATGTTTATATAAATTCAATTTTTTTTGGAAAAATCTCATACACATAATATACGAGTATGTTTTTTTAACAATTCAATTCACTACGTGCGCAATTCCTTCGTTGATTTTTTTTTCATTAGTATTTGTTTTAAACGTATTATTTAATTTTTTTTTATACTTCTATGTGGTTTTTTCGTAATATTCATCGTTTCCCTTTATGTACGTAATTTGTTCGTTTTTATTTTTGATATTCGGTTCGTTGTATTTTACTTTTCGCTTCAACAGTTTAATTTTTTACAGGCGTAATACAAATAAACACGAATCCCATTCAATTCCATTTCTATTTTTCACAATGCTTTTGATTTGTCAATAAGACTGGTTTCTATATCGATTTTAATATTCATTTGTCATTGTATTTTTTTATTATTATGATGTTTGCGACGAAATTTCAGATTTTAAATCCGACGTTCACGTACCTATATAAAATATATATATATATATATATATATATATATATATATATATTTATATATATTGTATACCTACAGTGTGGTATTCAAACTTTTTCATCCCATCGCTCCGTACTCCATGTCTTCGTAATATTTCGACGGCTCCGCAAATTATTAATGATAAAAAGAAGAAACACAACTGAAAACAATAATTGTTTGGAATAAAATAAATCAACGAAAATGATTAGAATTTCGTTTCATTCGTTTTCGTTGTCGCCAATACTCGTATTAATTTTTATCTCCAGTTCTATGCCACACGCGGCTCCCTGTTTGCCCAACAACAACTCGCATTTATATTTTTCAAATATATTTCACTTTATTAAGTGCGGTTTAAAAAAAAAAAATAAATAAATAATTTATCTAATATGTTATGTAATAACAATATTCAGTTTTATGAGTCGAAAATAAAAATACGTTCAAAAAGAAAAAAAGAAAAATATATAATAATTGATTAAATGAAAAATTAATGTATGGCGGTAAACTCGCGGCGGAGATGGGGGCGAGTAGAAGCTGACACAATTATTTTCGATTGTATTTTGTTTTTTGCTAGTGTGAAATGTTCGTCAAATGTTAAACTTCGACAATATAAGACACGCTGATATTATTTGACACGAAATATTCTCGAACCGGTTGAAATACGGATTTTTTTTTTTTTTCAATAATTAATATTTTCGTATATATCAAGTTCGTAGGGAAAAAAACGTCCGTTCTCGATGACGCTCTTTTAGTAAATATATCGCGAATAATACATAAAAATCCGGTCTTTATCGCACATAATGTAAACGTGTAAAAAAGACGTTAATTTGTATCGTTTAGCGCGGTCGTGCGTGCCGGTTCGATACCGGTGGTACCACGCCGTACGTCGCGCCTCTCGTTGATTCAGTCAATGAAATAATTGCGCGGATTATTTGAAAATTTCGCGTATGAAAATCCAATAAACGGCCGCCAACGTGTACGGGGGATTTTCTCGACCGGCACACAGAATTGATTCGAAAGAATTAAATTCAATACGGCTCTCGGTTCAAAACGGGGAGCCGCGATTGCGTCGCGTGCACTGGTTATCAATACTGTGATAACACGCGCGACAGAGTGACATTTTAAACGGTCTTATTGGATTTAGACAACACAAAACGTTGGCAATAAAACGTATATGATTAAAAAAAAGAAGAAAAAAAACCAGACCGGTTAAAAGACGCGGAGAATAAAGAGAGCAGTAGTAGATAGCTACCGTTTGTTTGTTGCGCGCATTTATACCGTGTTCCGGTCGGTTCAATTAAATTTAATTGGATTTTAACGACGACGACGACGACTACCACCACCACTACGCGACCACCACCGCTGTTGTATTCGCTGCTACTCCATTTTTATACAAAAAATACGATACGTGTGCGCGTACGTCGGACGAGCTTTTTTTTTATTGTTGTCGTCCGTCTATTTTCTCCGGCGGCGGCGGCGGCGGCCGTGTACGGTTCTTACACACGCGCAATTATTGTATTATCTGCGGCAAACATCGTCGGGACGACGACGACGACGACGACGACGACACACTGCGCGCGCCGCCGCCGGCTCGCCGACGATGACGTGACGGAATGCCGCCGCCGCTGATGTCGGAAAACGGTCTCCGCGGCTTTCCACTTCACCTCCTCGGTCACGTCCGCGAAATTGAACAATTATCGGTTTTCTCTGTGAAACCCTCCTAACGGAAAACATTTTTTTTTCTCGTACACACGTTGGATTTGGTCCCGGGGACGTTTTTCTATTTAAAATCATATGAGCTTTTTTTTTCTTTTATTACTTTGTTCCAGCGAAAACCCGTCCGACACTGTTGTATATATAATATATAGTACAACTCTAAAACTCAACACGTGTTAAGAAAATTTTTAAACATTAAAACATTTACGATTTTCATCAATACGTAGTAACTTTACAAACATTGTTCAAAAGCAATTGTATCGTGTAGAAAAAAAAATTGTCCGAAAAATCAACGTACTCCACGTTTAAATTTCTTCGGAATCGGCTTTTATCAAAAAAATAAACTAATAGTCCCCGACAAACGTTACGCACGAAAGTCCGTCGTCATACACGCGCGTTCAAGTCTCCTTCGCCGTTTGAACGCGTTAGCAAAAAAAAAAAAAACGAACCGAACACTTTAAAAAAAAAAACGCGTAACGATATTGTAATAATGTTTTAACACAGTGCGTTAATAATAAAATACGTTCGATTTAAGTAAAATCAAATATATTTAAAATCAAATATATAAAATCAAATGTAAAATCAAATATATTTTATCAATTAGAGTATGTATTACGAAAAAAAAAAACAAACTAAAATCAATAGCGACAGACATGACGATATTATTATAATACAATAATATATTTTCCCCGTTCGAACAATAACCGATTGAGAATATATTCGTACGTCGTCCCAGATTCACACGAGAACGTTATTAAATTTCTCCACTTACACACACACACACACACTCGTCACTCGCGGCGTCTAGCCTTCGGTCCTCGTGAGAGAGAGAGAGAGAGAGAAAAAATCAAAATTTCCAGGGCGTGCCTGCCTGTCTATTCGTATGAATGTATGTAGACACGTCTGTGATAACTGGCAATAATGTTACGCGTAACTTTTATGTATTAGCCGCCGGTCTTGATGATAATAATAATAATAATAATAATAATAATAGTTATTTGATAATAATCGTCACCCGTCGTCGTCGTCGTCTTACTGTATTAGCAACGCGGTCGACGACTCGTCGTCGTTCGCTATTGGTCGCGATCACCGGTGTGGTGAACGCCTCGCCGTGACTAGAGAAAGAAAAAAAAATATATATATAAATAATAATAATAATATTATTATTATTATATTTTATGTAGATAACGACGACGGCGGGCGAAACCGTAGCGGTTACTCGTACGCGTTCTCGCGGCCGCCTTTCTCGTCACGGTGTTTTAAACCGCGCGCGCGAGCGATCCAAACAGAGGTGGTGGAAACGCGGTGTGTGTAGTACGTGTTGCTCGTATAATATTTAATAACAAATAGACAGGCGTGCCGCCGCCGTAGGAGTGTTGCCATTTTTTTTTTTTGTCGTCCCCACCGAGCGCGCGCGCGCGTATTGTAACGATTGTAAAACACCGAAAATCCGAAAAACTCGACACTGCTGTAGAGCGATTGACCGAGGAGCGGAAATTTGAAATTATCCATTTATTTACATAAAAATTGTTTCGCATTTCAACTGTTTTTATGACACATAAGCGTGAGCAACAAACGGAACACTCTATTTAAGAATATTCTCCTTAATAATTGTTATTATACTGCAGTAACTATAGTTCACCGAGGGTGGGGGGGGGACACAGCTTTTCTTTTTTTTTTTAAATAAATTATTACAAACGTAGTAGTAAAAGTAATTTTCAAATACTCGTTTATTATTATTATTTTTTCATTAATAAAAATCATAGTTCCAAAAGACGCTTTCCACCGACGAATGGTAGAATATACGTTTAAATTCGCACTGTCCGCAATCAACGCCACAATAGTTATTGCAATTTTTTCGACAAACAAATATGCAGATTTTGTGTCATCGGACTTCGCGTAGTTTTGATTTCCTCCGAAAAAGGATCGTTCACAGAAACAACTTGCGACTGAGAGGGAGGAGATTGTAACAAATAAAAGCCCTTAAGAACATTACGTTTGTCTTGTTGGCATACGGAGAAAAACCAGACTCTACGGAAATATCTAATAACACATTTATTAGAGAAATTCCTGTTTAATAATTTGTGTTTTTCGTCATTGGTAAATAATACACTTATTAGCAATCGTATTTCAGAATCTCATATTCATTTTTATTCGACATAGATTTTGTAGAGAGGAGATTTTCAAATTTCCAAAATCTTGATAAATTTGTGTCGTCATTTGTAGATCTGGCACTGACTCCGACACAGTGATCGAACGGATGAGGTGGCGTTGTGTTTTCGCGCAATGCGTCTTGTATTCCTTTTTGAAAAAATCTTTAATGTTTCATCCGAAACTATTGGAAAATATTAAATTACATAATACATATTATAATATTTCGCAGTGTACAACGCCTCGCGGTTCTAAACATTTAATCCCACTCGCCGTATATGAACACTGAAAATTCCCCGTATAAATAGACTTGCGTTTTATCGTATTTTCACATTTAAATTACACGTTATAAAAAAAAAAAAACGTTTTTTTTTTACACTCTCGTATGTACACGGTTTCCGAATCGGATCGTAATAATCACGTGCATCAAGCACTTTTTCCATAAGAGGTAGTAAAAACATTTTTGTCATTATTAGCTTGTTCGGATATGAAAATCTTTTGATACGATTCGTCGTGTTCGACATTTCGTCTCCAAAAGTATATTTTACGAATTTTAATGAAATATACGAAGCCGTTAAGTCATTATCGTACAAATGATTGTTTTTTTTTCTCGAACGTTATTTTTTCTTCCGATTTCGCGGATGCAATTTTATTTACTGTAAACGGGTTTTTTCTTTCCCTAGTTGTTTTCGGAGTAAGCAAAAAATGAAAAAAAAAACTAATTCGCGCACGCCAAACTATATTAGTACATATACTCTGTCGAAAACCGACTACAATTTTTTATTTCAGTCTTTACGCGCAAACGAGATGTATTCTCGATACCACCACTCGTGTGAAATACTCCAAAAACCTGTTTAACAGCAGTTGCCATTGTATCTTTGTACATTTATTATGTATACGTGTGCGCGCCCGCGTGTTTGATGTGTAACTTGCACGTCGTCGTCGTCTTACAATGATTCATAGATCCTGTACGAGTCTAAAACATATATTATCTCCTTTGGCTTGATTACACATATAACCAAAACCACCAAATAGCTCTGTAGTACACGCGATTTTAACTGAAAAAAAAAAAATAATAAAAATATTATTATTACATATTATATACCTCCTACCTACGCGTATTATATTTATTACGTCTCCCCACCCCATACGTCTTTAAGATTTACGTTTATTTTCATACATATATCGTATGACTTTTATTTCATTATAAAAAAATGCGTATAATTTCAGACATTGTACAATTATATTACGATTTATTTATATTCAAATATCACATTTTAGCCATACGCAAAGTTTTTTTTTTTTAAAAAAAACAATATAATATGTATTAATTTTCATATTTGTCGTCATTCGTGGTTTATCGAATAATAAATAAATTATTGATTTTATATGTATTACAATATTGTCGTTCGAAATCTTTGCGGCGCATCGAGTCCAATACGCTAGGCGTTTTCCGTAGGTAACACGACGCGTATCGTTGAAATTAAAAGAAAAAAAAGAAAAAGATAGCCCCACAGTAATTTATATGAAATTTAGTTAGTTTTTTTTATTTTCCAATAATAAATCTAAACGAGTTTCGTGCAACAGGCGTGCACGTTTATCGACGACGACCATCGTGCAGCTTGCGAACGGAATACGTTTTTATTTTGAAACGTTTTTTTTTTTTTTTTTTTTGAATTATGTAACCCGATCGAGTTATAAATAATCTTCAGGTCGATTTCAGTAGCCGTTTGCGTTGCCTGTGAATAGCCTACGAAACGTTTGGTTTAAACGCTACAGTAGGTTTTTTTTTTCGGTGCGTGTAAATGTAGCGCGTTTACACGACAGCTGCAACAGCTGCCCGCGTGTGCGCGTTCAAATCCCGAAAACGCGTAGGTACCTACCTATGCATAACACGTTATTTATGTACTATTTATTCGTTCGTAACTATTTTTCAAAGATTTTATAGTACACGTAAATTACGGCCGTGCTGTTATATTATAAATAATATGTAACGTCCGCGGAGGCTGCAGGCTAATATGTTATGGTCGCGTCCACGCGATGACGGTAATTGAACGTTATAGGCAGTTATCACAATATTCTACTACTACTAATACTACTACTACTACTACTCAAATGTCTATATACTAAAGTGAACCTATGCGCGATTATAAATATTTTCATGATGAGATTTGAAGTGAACCGAGGCGATTCGTTTACAGGAACGAAAAAGATATGAAAAAAAAAAAACGTATCGCAGTAGTTAAACGATGACGACGGATTCGATCCATTAGGTTCGTCTGTTGCGAGCATCGAGAGATTTGATGAGCCCGGCCATTAGAAGCTATTATTAAATTTTATCAAAACCAGTAAATATATATTAATTCCACTGAAGATTTTATATTTCTTTAATTTTTTTTTTATCTCAATTCTTTGATAACAGCCAAATTGGTGACCTTCAATAAGATCTCCATTTACTCAGCAATTCACGTCTTGTTCCATAAACAAGAACGTATGACATTCTTCTCATATTCAATTTGTTAGCTATAATTACAAAAAGAGTACATTTATTTATTACTTAAAACAAAATATATATAAACCAATCGTTGTTAATTGATAACGAATTTCTGCTCGCGCTGCACTAAGAAAATAAAATAATAGCATACGTCCACACGACGTTCAACTATCGTCGTCTGGATAAAATCAGCCGATTGGTGTTTATTGTCAAAGTGTCAATGTTAAAATGTCGGTCTTTTTTAGCCACTTATAGACGATTAAAAAAATGTGAATAAGATTAACCACCAGTAATAACATTAGCCAAAATACTTATAGATGCGGTCAACGCAATGATGAAATAATAAAATTACTCAGATTTTTTCCATTAACGGAACATAACATATTCGTATATTATACTCATTACTGCATAATGACTACGAGTTTTTTAAGTAAGGAGAAAACATTTTTTAATATTATTATCCCTTCGTACACTTAAAAACTTCTACAAACTTCAAACTATTCTACAAAACTTATAAATCATAATTGTAATTACTCGTTTCTGCACGTTGAGTCTTCGTGTGTCGGCGTGACCGTCCCGTCACGGAAATTAGTCGCCACGCACCGGTTTGTTACAGGGACGTTTAGTACAGCTGATGGTTATTAAGCCGATCAAAACGCCCACGATACGGTTAGGGTTAGGTGACGCGTAACCATCTCGAAGGATGTTCTATACCGATGACACTTGAATAATCGTTAAGTCGGGAGTCTCTAAGGGTTCTCCTCCGCGCGTTTTGAGACCACCCGGTAGAATGAGCGATGAACATCTAATTCTGGTTGAATTAGATGAGATCCCGGGCGTTTAGACCATCAGTGGTATTATATACTTTTGTATTACGCGGACTCAGCGGATGAAGAATTTTTTAAAACACAAACTCTTTACCAATTTTCTTCCGAATAACATTTTTTTCGTTTTTTGATCGTATTCGCGTGTTTATGGAAATTATTCCCGCGTAATTACTCGAAGTGTTAATGTTTATAAAAAGACGTTGTCTAATTGAAAATAGCTGTTTTAACTTTCTCAGCACACGGCGGATAGACGGAAATTTTAACGTTATCCAAAACCCGTATAAAATATACGAGTATATCTTATGTACGTCAGAAACAAAGTCACATTACGTTATTTTTTCATAAGAGCATATAATAACTGAAAATTAGGAACGTTTTGCTTGCGTTACGTTTTCATTTGGCTCTAGTAAAACGATAAGAGGAGAATTTTCAACGGACTTCCGTCACTATGGTTCGACGAAAAACAGACGTACATGTGCCAAAAAATATGTAATAATCTGTTATTTTTTAACTTTACGTTTTAACTTGCGTTCGTCTGGTTCTGAGCTGCACAATTGTATGTTGGATGTGTGAAAAATATAATATCGTATAGAGAGATTGTTGTGTGCGAGAGAGAACTAAACCCGTATATTTTTAACAAAACCGAAAAACTGTACAGGTGGATGATGTGATGGTAATAATAAACTATTGTGTGTGTGTACGCGGTTTTCAATTATTTCGAGTTTTTTTTTCCATTCGTCTAATCGTATATATATACGAGTATAGTATTATAATAGTATACGTGATACACAAAAATAATGATAAACCGAATTTGCGTGTATATGTGTGTTTGGCCGCAGAAAAGCCAACAATAAATCTTATATACTCATTTTTGTATGTATATAATGTATATAATAATAGTTATATACGAGCGGTAGATAATTTATATACGAGTACATATGGACGTAATATTTTTTTTTATGTACATTTTTTTTTTTTTTTTTTTGCTCATTATTGTTCGTACAGACAATTTCAATCCAGTTTATCTACTTTTACCGGATCTCTATAAAGACATACGACGATATATAATACGGATACACAAAGTCGACGTATTATTATTGTTATTATTATTATTTTTTTTACGTGCAGTTCGTTTGCACGTTTCACTACATGCGTATATCTGATCGTATTTGGACAAAAATACTATTTCCATTCCAATTAGTCAAATTAATCGATACCGGAACATTGTACCGTTTCCGTTCTACAACCGCAATGTCGCAACGATAATATTTTATAAACCCTTCTCCCTCGCCGTAAATCAGACGCGATCGAATTGTTTTGAAGATATTTTATTGCATTATAATATTAATCGCGCGAAACGTCACCGTAGTGTTCGATACGTAACAATATTAAAGACCGGGATTTGTATGCGTTTGAAATCTTATAAATAAGATGTTTTTATATTGTATAATTTCATTAAAATTATCTTTATTATGTATAAATATTCTCCTTTTTTCGATTTGATGTTTCATAAAATTCTATAAAATATTGAAGAAAAAAAACAAATAAAATACAAATTATAAGGTAGTTAAATCATAATCCTCGAAAAATTACTTTTAAACAGCCATACTCAAACTACATTCGGCTATGTATATTTCTTTTTATTAAGTGTACCTACTTGCCATACGTAAAATAATATTAACGTATTATGCAAGAAAAATAATATTCAGTATTATGAGCTGAAAATAATAATAACATGTTCAAAAAATATATATATTAATTTTACTAAATAGCCGCGTTCAAGTTGAACGGCTTCACACTCAATCTAATTGTGACGTCCGGAGGGTAGGAACTCACAAATGGTCACAAAATTCTCAAATTAAACCGCAATATAGGTATTATTTTAAAACGTAAATATATCATTTCGCACAAAATATTCTCTAACTGCTTGAAATATGTTTTTTTACGCGCTAAAACTGATTTTTATATATTATATATTTATAAGAAAATAACTCGACGAGAAAACTTATCCAATTGTAACTATTCGTATACTCTTGGTAAATATATGAAAAAGAACATAGAAATCCGATCTCTAATAATAATAATACATATTAATAAAAAAAACAGGGAATTCATAAAATTTTCGTTAAATAATAATATACGTGAAATGTTACGTTATGTGTATTTATATACTATATGTACATTTATATACGCAAATGTTTTGTGACAAAATAACGAAATACTATTCGACCGTTTTATAACGTTTGTACCTATTTTCAGTGGTTTTTTTTATATAATAATCGTCGTTTATATTTAACGTTTGTTTAGACGTGTAACGAATGGATTACAATATTCCATTGAGTAATATATTTCTATACTCTTTCGGTATTCCGTTTATCTTATTCCGATTTACATAAGTCACATTACTCTTCTCTCTTTCTATATATATATATATATATATATATATATGTATATATACATACGTACATCGACTTTTTGTACATTTTTTTTTTATAACGGAATGCTCGTCTTTTGTACATGACATGTAAATCGTTTAGATCAACGATCGATCATTCGACTATTATTACATTTTCTGGTCTTCATTAGATAACCGTGATTTTACTGATCATTTGAAATATATTTAAGATGTTTAAACGGTTTTCTGATTATCAGTAATAAGTAATATATTTATCAAACTCGTAATGTCTTATTACAATAATGTGACGCGCATATGTCTGTTTAATACAGTCTGTTTACGATCCAAATTTTTGCCGTTTTTATATAATATTATGTGTATTACGTAATACTGTAATTTTCTTGGTGTTCTTTTTCTCCAAAACAATTATGGGATATTTAAAAAAAAGAAACACGCAATATTATTTATTAAACTCGACGGGAGACTATATTCGATTTTATGTCGCAGCAAGAAACATTTCTTATTATTTTACGAATTTAATATAATTCCACGAATCCAGCTATTACGCATTATTTGATTTTCTAAAAAGTTAAATAATTTTCAACAAATTTCGAAAACGTCGAGAATTTCTCGGGGTTTTTTTTCCAAAACGTTTATAGCGTTTAAATTATAAATACAAGGTACGTAAATATATTTCATCTATTGTCAATAAAATATACTAGTGGTTTTGTGTGTTAGCAATTGAAATTATTCGAGCAATAATTGTTTGTAACTGATTACAACCTGTTTTTTTTTTTTTTGAAAATCTTGACACACGATTATTTCTTTCTATACATTTAAAATGTTCGCTCTAGGAAATATATGAATCTTATGTAACGCTAATAATGCGTTCACGATTAACGATTACGATCTATTATCTTGTTCGTACCGTTATGCAACAGATTGTTAAACGCTGCTAATTCAAATATTACAAGCAGAAAGAAATAAATTAAAGAATATTACGCTCGTAATATTTCCATAAGCCTAAAAGTATTTGAATTGCCTATATATATCGCCGTCAGTCCCTTCAAATGGATTTCAGTATTATTAATAAAGAAAATCGACACCCGTCGAATAGTTCCGTCGAAATGTGACAATGTTGTCCGATGTCGGCAATAACAGTTCTTTCGACAATGCCGCCAAGATTGATATCGAATATTTTATCTATTGGGGCGATGATACACTCATTGTTGTAGAGGAATGTATTTATTTACTTTTTTGTTATATAAATAATTAATAACTTCATCGTATAGAGCCGCGGTGTAAAATCGATTGGAAAAAAGTGCCGAAATTCTATTGAGTAAATTAATACATTTTATTTCTCTCTCTCAATTTCTCTCTCTCTCTCTCTCTCTCTCTCGTTAATTGGTTCAATACATTACGCACGTTACTGCGCACAACACATTTCCCCGAAACAACGCAGTTGTAACCGATAACAAGCGCGTACAGTAAAACGCGAATAACCGGTTTTTTGCGACCGAAATTGAAACAAACGGATAATATGTAAAATTAAAAAAAAGAACAATATAAATATAACAAAAAAAAAAATACGTAAATTTTCGTTATGGTCAATCAAGTTCTGCACCAAACTGCAGTGATCGCGATAGTGGCGATTATTATCTATAAGTAAATCGCCCCCCCCTCCCCAAGGCATTTGATATTTTAAAATTTAGTATATTTCTCATTTAACAGTATTGACTTGTAAGTTGGTCTAATTATGTTATATTTATGCTCCATTTTTGCCCACATCTTTTGAACGTCATGTATAAGGCTGAAATTAGTACTCGATCGACGATCATCACATATAATATACGCTGATCATCGGTCGTGATCGAGCGTTCAGTGCTTAGCTGACGGTAAACTCAGTCGGTCGAGGAAACGTATGAATGTCAGTAAACTAGTAAAAGTTAATAAAACAGTAAAAAAATGTAAAATAAACGAGTTAACGTATAAATAAATGTACGAGGAAGACGAATCATTACGTTAATTTTATTTCATTGAAATACGCAAAAAAATATTATTATTAATAAAAATAATAAATATAGCAAATGCGCGTACGATTGATCGCTCGGTCAACGTCAAACTAAACACCCGCGTATACCGTCGACCGCGATAAAACAGGAAACGAAAGTAGTCACCAGATAGCGCTACGACAGAACAAAGAGGGGATAGCAGCGAAACGCTTATAAATAGCGGTGGAAACCGGCGGATCGCTCAGTAAAGTCGCAGCAGGCAAACGCGGGAACAAGGTTGTTCCCTTCTGAACAACGTTGTTTAACTCTAACCGCGGAAAACACACCGGGTGGATATGTGTGATATACGCGAATGGAACTTCGACATCAATGGATTGAATGTGTTGATACAATATTACGTTTATTATACGATGATAGTGCGAACACATCAAAATGGCGTGGAACGCACTTGCAGGAGGTACAGTAAATATATTTTCTCATTTCATTTCGATATTAGCTACCGTACGCTCACTAAATATTATTGCAATCGTCAGATGGAATTGTTGTAGATTCCTTTTTGATGAATAAAAAAACGATATCGTAAATAAATGAAAAAAAATTATTTCGCACAATATAATTCGAGTTCGAATATTCGATATTCGAAACTTCGATCGTTCGTCGCGTAACTCATATATTATGTACTCGGACGAATTCAGCTGATATATGTATAATATGTAGATAGATAAAAGACACACAAGGAATAGATAATACGAAGAAGTAGGAGGAAGGGGAAAATTGAAATAATTGATATTTTTTTTTCTCGTACGAAAACCGGATTGACGACGTCAGATTTTTTTTTATAACGGATCGACAACGTGCTGGTCCGCACCGCTCGCCTTAACTACTGGGTGCGCGAGTTTTTCTCTCCACTTATTATTATCATTATTATCATTCTATTTTAAAATACTCGGACAATCAACCGGCAGAGAGACTACTACTAAATTACACAGGCACCGCCTGCAATTTGGCGACTTTCCAAACTCGGAACGTAATATATAATACACACATATACACATTTATATTCATTTGTTTGTAAGCATTATTATTATTATCTCTTTTTTACATATATATATATATATTTCTCCTCACCCCGTTTACAAAAAAAAAGACGAAGATGACGTTTATTGTCGACGATTGTTATATGATAATAAAAATAGAATTCTAAAAAAATGCTTTTATGTCCTAAAAAAATTCAAAATGATACGTTAAAACATATATATATATATGTACTAAACATTTGTTTATTTTTAATAATTTTTGGTGTAAAAAGTACGAATTAAAAAAAAAGTTTTACAAGCATCTCATTCAGTTGAACTTTTTTTATCGGAAAAAAAATCATTACTACAATTATTGTCCGAATTGTTCGGTAATATAATACGAGTACGAGTTACCTTATTTATAATTTGTTATATTTACAATATAGCAATTGGGTTGGTGTGTAAAAATTATCTCACAATATCGAATTTCAAATTCATTGAATTTGTATCTAAAGATTCCAGAAACGCTTTTAAAATTGATTATATTGAGTAAAAAACCCCCACTCGAATATGCATTTATAATATTTTTTATTCAAATATTATTAATATTCCATTTGAAAAATATACAATTTTTTTATTTAAAACTTTATTGTTTGAAATTAATTTTAATTTCATAAATAATAATCTCAGAACAAAAAACATAATATGTTACCAACAGTAGACAATGTTTTTCAGATTCCAACACAGTAGTTATTCTCAAAGGTTTAACAATTATTGATTTATTATCAAAATTAATATGTGCACATACCAATATATACAAAAATATTTTACTAGAAATAAAACTATTAAATATATATGTATAATTTTATTACTTAAATATATTATGTTTAATAATCTGATAATATACTAGTATATAGATTCAAATACATGTGAACACGAAACAAATCAATATTTTTTTTTTTTAATTATTAGAAATAGAAACCAGAGAATTATCATAAAGTAATAAAATTGGTTAGTATATATATATTACGTAGAAAACCTGATTATTATGAATTTAGATTTAATCAATAAGCGGTTTACTGTCAGAACTAAAACAAATAAATAATTAGGCATGTACACACACACACACACACACACATATATATATAATATACATACATAAATAAATGAATAAATTTCTAATAAACCTGTTTAGTTATTCGCAAATAGATAAAAAATAGAAAAAACTACGGATTACACGAATTACGTTTTTCTTTTTTTTTTCAACTGAACATAACACACGATTGTTATATAGTTTTTTAGTTTTAATTTGGTTTTTTACTGCGCCGTAAAGTTTAAATTATATTCTCAAAAACGATATCGCGTATATTCTTTCAGTACAGTCGGGTCAATATAAAATCAATTTAGACGAAAAACCAGTTTTTTGCGTATACTATATTATAATTCCAGAAAATGTAATTTCACTGTGAACTCTTTCACGGTACAATTTCATTTTATCGGAAAAAATAAAATTAAAGTAAATAACGATGAAAATATAATATAAATATATATATAACCGACGATTTCAACAATGTTTCTCGGAAACATAAACAAAACACTAAATGTAATTTAACTTCAACAATAATTGATATTATTACATATAGAATATTCTTCTTAGTTCATTCGATTACTGGTCTTATAAAGTCCATACAGATATTTCGAACAACACTTGATAAATTAAATTTCTCTTTTTTTTATAGTATATATATATATATACTAATATGCCTAAATAATACCCGCGCAACGTATTATTATTATTATTATTATCATCATTATTATATAGTTTATATAATAATACGTACATTAACTTTTGTCAATTTTATCAAATCGATCGCGAAACTGGATTGATTTTATATATATATATATACTATTTATTAATAAAAAAAAAAAAGATATTATTGGTGAACATACGCATAAACCGGTTGTTATTCAATTGTTAATAGCTAACGGGTCGAGTGTAATTTACGATGAAAATCGTATTATATACATTTTTTTTTCGGTAAATGATGAAACGCGATTTAAACATTTCAAAAAACAACCGTTTTAACGAGTTTTGTTAAACGTAAGTATAACCGCGATTTCAAATGAAAATACTCAATGTACTCAATGAAATGGACGAATAATACATTTTTCAGTATTTCGAAACGATTAGATTTAAACGTGCAGTATATATAACTACTATTTTTTTTTTTTATTTACAATCTGTACCCATATATTATTACATATATTGTATGTAAAGATATTTATATAATGTCTATAATAGATCCCCGTAGTCGTGGAGTGAGTGTATTATTCGCTCACGGGTGGTTACATTCAGGTCGTTGATGTAAACGTAATATAATATAAATCGCGTATGACCGATTGTATAATATTGTATATTATGTGCTCGATTGTGTCTTGTCGCGCGCAATTCTGTCCTCAATCTATCATCATCATCATCGTAAAATTACAATAGTGAAACATATTATTATAATATGCACATCGTACGTACACTCCGCGCGGTGATTTCCTAAGCCACGCAGATTTCCGCGTGCGGGGCGTACTACAATGTACCCAAAGCCCGCGTACTTTTTAAATTCTACGCGTTGACGGCGAAATGTTCGAGACGCTGTAAGTCGTATTACTATTTCCCTCCGCTTTCTAATACGTTTTTTTCTTTTTCGTTGTAATATTGTAATCGATCAAATGTTTTGCGCGCGAAATTCCTACAATAATATTGTTAGCCACAGTTTATTCACTGTCGACACTTAAACGGTTTCGTACGTCATGATATTATGAAACGCGTACGAACTGTAATAATATCTTCTTCTTTTTCTTTTCGAAAAATATCGATTTTAATATATTATTATTATTATTATTATTGTACATTCAGTGGTGTAAGTCTATGGGAACGAGGGGGCAGTTACTTCTATTTTAAATCAGAGGCGTATACAAGGGGGGGCGATGGAGGCGATCGCTCCCCCCTAGATACTTGTGTATATACCAATATTTACTGACAACTAAATTTAATCGAACTAAAATTAAAATGTAATAAAACATTTTTTTATTTACAACTTATTATTTTCATATAATTTTTCGATAATTCTAAGTTGGCAACAGATTCGACGGGCCGTTTTTCTACTCGCTCCCCCCCCCCCCTAGAGGATGAAGTAAATACGCCCCTGTTTTAAATTTAGGTCGGTGGTAAGTAAATTAGTGCCTAGAATTTTCATAACAGATTAATGAGTATTTACTTTAAAAATAAATACCTGTGTAAAGTAATTACTAAAGAATATTCGACGTGCGTGAAGTTGCTCTCCTCTTCCCTACCACATCGAAATATCGACCGTGAACCGGCTGTTTCGAAAAATTGCAATTCAATCGCAACTAATCGCCTGTTTTTTTCTTTACGATTCTTCGGTCCACCGGGTAAAAATAAAAATAACAAAAAAAAAAAAAAACAGAAAAATTTTGAATTCGTCAGCAACTTTAAAAAATTCTCACACATTTCCTCATTGTCTATATTTTGTATCCTATTGTGAATAAAATATCACTTTTCGTGCTTTATGAATTTGTTTTGTAAAATAATAATTCTGCTCGTCGTAAAAGTCGGTGTATTCAGTTTATATTCATATACTATGCATAGTAATAAAATATAATAAATCACATACAGGGGCTCGAAATTAGTCTGAAAGTTATTTTATACATTTTTAGAACCAAACGTGTTATTATATTCAATACGTTTCTTTTTTCCAATACCGATATTCTATTAAACACATATTTCGGTTATTGGTATACCTACTCCAAAATTATATGAAACAAACGTTTCATATTTAAAAATGTTTAATAACGGAAGATAAAATTTTACTTTACGATCCAAAAATACTTTAGTACTATGAAATAATAGCCGAGTAAGTGTGAAAAATTATTTTTCCTTCCCCAATTTCTTTCATAACGGCTTGAATATATATATATATGTTAATTCCGATATATTTATAAATATATTAAAATCGTACATCATATTTATAATGAAATACAACATTAGCGGCACGAATATAGAGATACTTAATTACATAATAATATTTATAAACATATTTGGTTATAACTAGTTGTTTGTTAACGACATTAGCCATATTATTGTCGAGCCGTATGAAAAGTAATTCTGAAACCAATAAAAAGCACACACGCACACCGTGACGTGCATATGCGTTTTAAAACGTGTATTTTAATTACTGCTTCGATAATACATATATGTATAATATATTATTTCACTCTTATGAAAATAAATATATATTTATTTTTTTCCTACCGAATCGCTGAAATCGCCCATACTACATAATACGTTTACATATTATATTATAACAGTATGAATGTGCACACGCGTACGCGTTTAAAATATTTATAACACATTACCTTTTTATTCGACGCACACGCGTCTTTTTTTAATATACTTTTTAAATAGGTCGATTCATACAGGTACGACCTACTAACCAGATGATTATACAGACGAGGCGCACTATACTCTACACGCAAAACCCGAAGTGTAAAATTATCGTCGCGTAAATCTATAATCGTATAATTATTATTATTATTATTATTAACCACGTGAATATTATGTTGAGAATAGTGACAGAAAATAACGAAATCGCCCTACGAGTCAATTTCGTCAATCTACGAGCATGTGCGATAATATTATATTGTGGCTAATATGGCACATGACGTAAAATATACGATCGTATTATTAATTGTTTTCTCTAATATTCCTGTACTACAACTTTCTACTACCGTTCGTCTTAATAATGGTTTGTAATGGCGTGACGAGAGGGAATTAATTTCAGACACGTGCGCCTAAACTTTCCGATGAATCGAATATGGGGCAATAAGCAAATTTTCGGTCTTACTTATTTCGTGTTAAAAAAATATGACTGTTAAATATTGTTTTTTTTTTGCTTACTTAAAAAAATAACCTATAATGATATAGAGTAAGTGAGAAAAACGATCTGAAAAAATTCAAAACGAACAAATTAATAAAGACAAAAACAACAGTTTGTTGTACATTTTCTAAGTACAGTCTATTATACGTGTTTGTCAACATAATAATAATACAAAGTGATGGTTACTACTTGACAATCACTTCGTCTGCAGAACGTTTTTCAGATTTTTCCCTGTTGGTCCTTTTACTTAAATACCATTTCCACAACTAAACATTTGAACCAAAGACTTCTTGTATCAATTTCTTTCTTTGTGTAATAAATGTTTCGAATTTTTTACATTCATTATAGTAAATGATTTTACATCGCTTACGAAGTTTAAACTTTTTTTCCTGAAAGATCTATAGTGTTATTAAAAAACATTCCATTTCATTATCAATCAGGAATAAGCATGTACCAATGAAATTGTAAAAAAAAAATTCACTAATCCGTTAATGATTTTCGTATTGTTTTAAAAGACAAACAACACGTTTACGTTCTGTACGTTTTCGTGTTGCGAAAGGGATTTGAAAATTGACGGAGAAGAGACACGATGAATTCATTGCAGAAGATCTTCTAATGCGCCTCGTTATTTAAATGACAGAGGGGAGACAATGAATCAAATCCTTTTTTTCGTTTTTTTTGATCGTTGTTGGGCGTGACAATAAAAATTCTTGTGCCTCGATATCCGTTCAAATCCACCACCGTGTACAACAACAAATGATATGTTGCGATCGTCGCGTCGTCGGCCGAGATGAGGTCGCGTTTTGTTTTTTCCTATATTATTGTACACGCGTGTACGTTTCGTT
Source organism: Chaetogeoica ovagalla (assembly GCA_032441825.1). Lineage (NCBI taxonomy): Eukaryota > Metazoa > Arthropoda > Insecta > Hemiptera > Aphididae > Chaetogeoica > Chaetogeoica ovagalla. The sequence continues at coordinate 527,528 of CM063743.1, read as the reverse complement.
TTTCTCTTGTTCACTTAGACACACACACACACACACACAATATCAAACATATTATTTACAAATGCTTGTTTAACGCGTTTGTTATACGCGCATATATATTATATATATATATATATAGCTTTTAATTTCACTAGAATCTGAGAATATTGCGATAAATTTATACATATACATAAGGGGAAGGGGGAGAGGGGTAAACGAGTTAAACAAAACGCGTCTGAAGGCCTCCATAAATAATTAAGACATTTATTTATGCGCGGATGGCAATATATTATTATAATACGCGATATATAGTATGCGTATATATATATATATAAGGACGGAGAGATGTTTTCTTCGGACGTCCTTGAGTCGATCCCGTGTCGTGCCATCACCACCAGCTGTATAACGTACCCGTGCAAGCATTTTTATTCGCTCGTACACACACACACACACACATGTATATATAATAAATATAAATTTATAATATTATTATTATTATTATTATTATTGTATATAAGGTGCTCGGATAATGGGTATGCGATGTAAATGCGTATAATATATACTTGTGTATATATATATATATTCGTACGTACGTTCTACGCGGCGTCGCGTATGATTGGCACCGGCGTGTTACATACAGTCACCGAGGTCGTCGATCCGATTGAGAGTTATTATTGAACCTTATTATATAGACGCGGCAACGGCGGTGGCGTTATGATATACGTATAGGCGACGGCGTTACACCACCGTGTGCACGGCGACGTTCTTTTCCCCCCTTTGATCGTCGGCTCTGAAACGGAATCGTTGTTATTATCTGCTGGTGAACATAAACCCAATAGTATTATTTGTTGTGTTGCGTTGAGGAGAGAAGACGGACGCGAGAAGGAAGTCTAACGCGACAACAATAATAATAATAATAATAAATCGATCTTGAAAAACATAGTCTGATTGGTCATATATTTCTAAACGTATTTAATTGTCGCGCCATCACTTTTTCTTTCTTCTTCTATTTCGTAATGTTTATATAGCAACGATAAAAAAACAAAATCGTTGCCTCGTGCAGTCAATAATTCTATATACGGTACATTACTGCGTATTATAAAGTGTTATTTTGTATAATATAATCGTCGTGTCTTTTAGATTCTGAGCCGAAGCGAATTTTTAATTGTAAAAAAATAACAATTATACAGAAGTTTTAAAAACGCGCTTTTTACCGTTTTAAATGCTGATTTAACAGAGCGATAATTGTCTTTTTTTTTTTTGATTAATGTCTGTATCCAATAATTTTACCGGAACAAGTGCTCTTTACAGTTATCATCACGGTCTCCGGTAGCAAATTGCATTTATAAAATATAATAAAGCGTATAAAGAGAAAAAATTCGAAAACTACTGAGAAATTACGTAGAAATGCGATTTCATCGATTATCACGTTATTTCACAAAACTAATGATTATAGAAACTTAAAATATTCACCAAATATTACGTCGAGTCAAAAATGGTCTTTCAATTCTGGGCTATTTATAGCGTAATTACAGAATTTTACGTGTTTAATTCATAAAATAGGAAATCTTTGGTTTTAAGGCATAACAATTTAATACAACGTCAGACGCTTACGTTTCTTCAATTATTATACTGGAAAAAAAATTGTTGAAAACCGTTTGTCACAATTTCAAATTTTTTGGACAAAGTGTATTTATTTATTTATTTTTTTGTAGAAAATTACGTATGTACAAAACTAATTCTTTAGTTTTAGAGTCTAAAAACGTTTGACCGAATATGTAACTTTTTACTATATCAACGGAAACGATTTTTGAAAATATTTAATTATAGCTACTTAGATTTGATATGTAACAATATATATTTTAAATTGATGTATACTTAATGGGTCTATCGTAAATTATGTACTCTTTTTAAATTATCAATAATAAATATTATTACACATAAGCCTCGCTCAAAATCGTTTTATCGAATGCGCAATGATTCGTGCAATTGCCCTTAAATTTATAGTAATAACAAAACTCTAAACATCGTTAATCCAAAAGTAGTTCACTCAAGCGACAAACCATTGCAACGCCCTCGCGGCTCGCTACGATTTTTTTTATTTTTAATCCCACAACGAGATGTTGTCATATTACGATAATGTTTCGTATAAGAATCCTTAAATACGACCGTGGCTTTCGTATTATTCTTTTTTCCCCCCTCATGTTATCGTGAGCATTTCGACTTTTAAACGCTTTCGCCTCTCGGGTTCTCGAGCATTAATAGAGTGAGACATCCACAACGCCCGTGTTTAGCCGCCAATCTTTTTTCGATTGTCCTCCCAACAAACACTATGCACACGGTAATCGCGTATACGACGGTCGATAAAACATTTTGTTTTGAAAGTGCAAAACACCGTATGATGACATATCATTTTATTTTTAACTCGTCGCGCGATTTCATCAGAATGTTATCGACAATTTTTTTTTCTTTACGTACACGACGTGCGCGTGATAATAATAATATATAGAAAAAAAGTTTAGTAGTAAACAGATGTGCTGATACACTGTACCACCGTCATTGCAGGATACGAAATTGCACGGTCTCGTGATAGGGTCATTCTGGTACGACGGCCTGGCGGATTAAAAAAGAAGCAGCGTAAGATGAGGCAGCCGACGTTGACGGCAATCCTTTTGTGCGCCGAGTCTCTCGTTATAATACGATACCGCCCGAGTAATAATAGTGTAATAGTTTAGAATTAACACTTTTCGTGTGTTATCCACTCACATATTATTGTAAAATATTAACATTATAATATATATATATATATATTCGTGTGTACACGTTTTATTATTTTTTTCTCTGCCCGTGAAAAATCGCCGCTACAATAAATTATAACTCGTAATAAGCCGCATCCCATGCATCGCATGTGTATTGTAAGCGGGAAAGGCTTGACCGTCACGTTTATACGGTCGTACAGATTATATGAATCGACGAGTCTGATGAATCGGGTCGTTAACGTCCGATAATTTCTTTCTTTTTCAGAGACGACCCGGATTATTTCCATTCATATTTTATTTTTTTCTACAAATTCTCATAAAGGTAGCGCAGTGTATCTATCCAAATTCGTAATCGGAAGATTGTTGGAAAAAACTCTATCGACATTGAAGTACATGCCAATAATTCGCGATCGATCAATTTTCAAAAAAAAAACTGAATTTTTTATTATTTCTTCTTGTCTGATTATATCGATGTAACGTTTTCGGTAACGTGTATACTTTGAAATTGCTCGAAATTTTTACTATTCTGTTATGTTCAATTATGGGGAGAGGGAAAACTTTGCTCTAAATGAGCTCTTATTCTTTTTCGAAAATTTTTACACGCGTTATTTCCTTCATTTCAATGCGAGTCTGTTTGATCGGTTTTACGGGGGGTTTTTTTTTTTTTTTGATTGTGAAGTCAGCGTCAAAAAGTTCATGCCGATAACCTTGTGCGAAGTTTTCCCAAACAATTATCCGGAAAAAGACCGAGTATGATTTGTTGGAAACGTTTTAAGAATATGTGCGAATTCATTGTAGTGTCAGCTTCACGTGTTTTATTTATTTCCTTTTCTGCATTTCATCGCGTATCTTAAAGGCAATACCTCATCTTTGTAGCTAATTTTCTCTGTCATAAATAACTCTTTTGAATTAATTGAGTACATAACACATCCCATCAGATGCTTGAAGTAATCGAAAAGCGATTTGCGGGGTGTGTTTCCTCGTGTCTTATTCACAATATTAGTGGAATTAAATTATTATAACCGGTTAATTTTATTTTAAATTGTATAGATAACTTTTTTTTCTTCAAATTCTTAAAATAAAACGTCCCATACATGTAAGTCCTAATAACGGTGTTTTTTTATTCGAAGTTACATTGAGGTTTCTATTTGTTAAAAACGTTATTTTCTCCTCAAACGCTCATTTAACTAGTGAAATTTTTTTTTGATTTCCTTTTTTTTTTACTTATGTACTGTAAGTTATGTGTATAGTCAACAGCCGATAACAGGCATAATCCCCATCCGTCGAAGAATCAACTCGTACATGCATTTTTTTGTCATTAAGCTTTTCCCGTTTAAAAAGGTTTTGTTCTTTGCTCATATTACTCGTCATGGCTTCGTGGACACTTTTTATCGCGTTCTGACAATCACTATATTTTTTTTATTCTCTCGAAGAAAGAAATTTAGTTTTTTTTTTGTACCTTTCATATAGAATTTTAATCGTTTACGCACTAATTTGTTTTCCTTAACTCGTTCTTCTGAACACGTATAGACTTTTACGCTATAAGTGTATTTTTTTTCCTTCTAACCTATCCAACGTGTATAGTTATTATTGTGAATAGACCGTACAGAAGTTGAAACGCGTCACCGGACAGCATCGCAACGCGCGTATAAACAATTGCTGCCATCTTTGGTGCGAACGGTACATTTCATCAGATAATAAATCGTGTTTTGTAAACCAATAAAAATTAATGTCATATTCTTGTGCGGACACAATTGCTGTGTATGCGTGTATGTGACGCGGTGAAGATATTGTCGTTTTATTCGTCGTGGCCGGTTTCCTTCGTTCCTTACCAACACGGACTTACCTCCGTGACCATTTATCATGTATATTATTTATACCTCTCTATAATATCATCTCTTTTTCTCGTACTCTATCTCTGGTGCACAACCGATTCCGTGTATTATTATTATTCCTCATTAAAAAAAACCTCTGTGTCTCGTCGTCGCTGAAACTATCATCGTACGCGTCGTGTGACGACGACGACGACGTCTGCAGTGTGTCGGCAAAAACAATAGCACACACATAACTGTTTATACGGCCGTTGTGGTGATGATAGCCATCGCGCGTATAGCGTGCTAATACTACTCGCTTATAGTGTGTTGTTTATTATGTTCGACAACGACCAGTTATGAGCTCATGATTCGCGTGTTGACGCGTTGTGCTTCCAATTAATGCGATTATTCAATTGAATTATCGAAACGCGATTGAACGATCAGTCATGACGCGCAGTCGCGATGTGACGATCGGTGTATATGTGTGTATAACATTTTTCTTTTTTTTTGTATATTTACTGGAAAGTGTCGATGCAAACAAAACATCAGAAAACAATACACCGGGAAGGATTTTTTTTCCCAAGTCTTACACTTTTACATAAAGCACGCCATTTTCCACACCTCGCACTAAACTCACACCTCTTCATATCATCAACTGAATTCCATCTATCCGTATACCCCTCACAGATTTTGAATCGTCTCTGTGCATAACGTGTTCTTCTAACCATCTCGATCTGTTCTTCTTCATTTTCTTCACAATAGATGACCCCTTGTATTAATTTCTCACTCCACTACTCACGCAAGGTACTCCTTACATCCGCACATCATTCTCATCCCTACCACACTCATCGTTTGTTCTGTTTTCATTACTGTTTTATAAAAAAAAACACCTTTTTAATTATATTGGCATGATTTCGTCACACAACACACTTCATACCTGACGCTTCTCTCCACTCTACACGCTTTAACCTATTTTTCACGTCTTCTTCCGGACTACTCAGCTTTTTTTTTAAAAAAGATGTCAGATACTTAAATATATCAGTCACTCTGGTGTTCATCGTCACGTCTCTCGCCGTACTAATTCCCCGACAATCGCGCCTATATAATTATACAAAATCGTCACCGTTTTACTCCTACAAATCCCTTAGTCTTTTCTCTTCAAACGCCTCTAATTTCCTCCACTCTTCGAGTCTCTTCTATTGAACTTTCTCCGAATAATACTAGGAAGATGTATTGGGAGCTGAATACGTTAAAACACAAATTCTCGATCCATCAAAAGATTCACCGTCGGAACAGAGACGAGAAAATTGTGCTGTGATCATCGGGCCCGCCGATACGTAACACGCGACCGACAGTAGAAAAAACGGTAAAAAAAAATAAAAAAAATAAAATGTACACCGTACGAATGAAAATATGATAAGCTCCCGCGAGTCACGATCCAAAACGCGATCCAATATACGATTGCATAGTGAGATGATATCGTTATTATGTATTTATTACGCGCGTATATACGAGAGGGGTTCTTATATTCTTTTACCGACAACGATGACGACGACTACTTTCAACTCGTTTATGTGTATTTAAATGTATACACGCGCGTCCGTAAATCACCGGCGTATAAAATAAAAGTAAAAAAATATTCTTTCACAGAGGATTTATCGGACGCAAAGAGGCTAAAAAGACCGTTTAAATCGTTCAACACGCATCAATTGTGGTGTGCACAATCCTATTATCGTACACCTTTGTATGTACGCAGATAACTCGGCCGTTGAGCGATTATACAACAGTTTGAATAAGAACGCGAAAAGCCTCGTCGAAATTTGTTCAACGTGGTCAATGTATTTTCATTTGCCGTACAATGTATATTTACGAGATCGCGGAAAGAAAAATAATGGAAGAGGACACGGCCGTTACGCACGGACTTTATGAGTTCCAAGACGCAGAAACATAATGACCATCATTCGTAAAAAAAAAAAATAAATATTTATATCGGAGTACATTAATTACTTGAACAATTCGCGTTTAATGCGCGATAACACACAATAAGACGCCATTGATTTAATACAAAAATGTTCATATATTAATAGAATTGATTAAACGGCAATTTTATACGTTGGATGCTGGTAGTTCATATGCCGCAAATGCGTCTCGCGAGGATGATTGACTGCTCAACGAAAGCCAATGCCATATAATAGAACAATGATGAAATGCGAATTATAATTTTTTTTTTTTTTTAACTTACTCAAATAAAAAAAAATTTAGTTCGGAAAATTCTTTTTTTTTATTTGTTCTCGTGAGTGAAGTATTAGTTTTTATTCTTGCACTGCACTGCAGTATACGTGTGTAAAAGTGTTGTAAATATACAGATTCGTAGAACAACATTCGCGTTTTGCAACGTTACATCGGTAAAAATGTAAAATTAAACTTATACTTACGGTTCGCGTTTTCTCGAATAAAAGCCATTTTTCTATTAGTATTTGTACGTGTGAACTATACGAGTGTGTACGTAAAGCCATAAATGCGTATACGATATTGTGTATAAGCGGAGATTTTAAAAAACCGCCTCCGCCGTGGAACGAGCCAAGACGCTCTCGCAATTACATTTTATTATTATTGGGACTGTTACAGTAGCAGCAACGCGTAATCCCGTTTTATTGTTATTATAGCTCTCTTTCTCTCTCTTTTTGCTCCGCAGATAACGGGTAAACCGACATTATATAGAAACTTAGTTTATTTGTTACAGTTTTATTTATAAGCCACGGAGCCAGGAGAAAATAATACGAATGGAAAACATACGGAGACATCGGAATGTTTTTATATACGTATACGATTTTAAAACGCAGTTATTGCGGGGTCGTGTTTTAAAAACGAATATTATATTTCGAAAAACAAAAACTGTTTTTCATTTTTTTTTTTTTTTTTTTGTTAAGAAAACGCTTTTTTTTGTCTTTCTAAATTCAAGAACGCATTGTTTTTAAATAAAAACGCGATTTTGTTTAAATTAAAAAAAAAAAAGAAGCTTAACGTACTCTCGTATATCTCCTTCTCCGTTTCCTCCATACACCCCCCGATTAAATAACGAGCTGGCGAGCCGCCCTAGTCCGTCCACCTCCACATCATATGAACGATTTTAGGACTGAAATTTCGTACGGGCACGAATGCAATTATAAAAAAATGATTCTTTACATATTAAAACGACACGGAAAATGTTTAAAATGTGAACGACAACAAATTTTTGTTGTACGAGCAGCTGCCCTGTGCACCTGCCCGTACGCTAAAACCGTTACTGCTCCTGCACATAAAAACACCGTCTCTTGTATACGCTCACACCAGCTCCTTCTGCTGCTGCTGCTTTCCCGTTACAACACGTGTGTTCGAACCGATACGCGTATCCGTGTCGCAACATCATTTTTGATTTATTTCTTCGGCCGAACTGCGCAGAGTTTACGAAAATATTTTCTCACCGATTCCGATATTGCAGCTCATCGCGTCATTATCGCGTATACAGACCATCATTACGTCTGTATAAAATTTTTGTCACCCAATCACCGGAGGTCGCGACCTCAGCGAAGAGGCTTCGGTAACACGTCCGGGGTACATAGCGCGGATATCGATTCGATTTTATTAAAAATATTCAATAACGAAATAATATCAACCCGAAAATACGTATACACAGTGAATACCCCGTTTCCTACTCATGATTTCATACAATTTTTTTTTTTTTTTTTTTTATCACGTTATTACGATAAAACGCAATAATGTTTCACATAATATCATCAGTGCACACTGAAAGAGAAGACGTATTTTGTCGACCGTAATGGCACCTATTCACACGTTATTATGACTGTCCGCGCGGGACAAGTCGACGCAGTACACGCGCGTATTACCACGTTTTTGTAACCTATAACGGTCGATGATGCGCGCCTCCTATCAATCACGAGCGTACGCGCGGAAACCGGTAAATCATTATTTCAATAAACAGGCGCCGCCGCAACACGCGCACGCACACGTACATCGACACCGGGTGCGTGGTTGTACAGTTCGGGGCCAGATAGACCATGGGTTTCCGGATAATCGAAAAATCGTGTCCTTTTCCTCCTCCTCATCATCATCATCATCATCATCATCATCTCAACAGCGACCCGACGACACACAGCGTATACGACTGAAATATGTGTCTCGTTCTCTTCCGAAAACGTTTAAAAATTCCTGTAGAAAACACAACGCCGTCCACGTTTTCACTCTTTCGCTCGTTGAAAAATAATACGTGTGTGTGTGTGTGTGTATTATTATTATTACGACGCGGCCGGCTATTAGTTACGGTCGGACGCGCGCGGTTAAACGATCGTTCGTGCGCCGCCGCCGCCGACTGCGGGGTACATAAATCTCTGACGGCGGCGGCGGTCTACGGGAACGTCTACACGGATTTCTTTTCACTCGTCTCCTCGGTCCCTATATGCGTGTTAAAAGGCGATTTTAAAAATGACAAACGAAATCGTAATACCATCGGACGATTTTATTTCGAGCGATTTCGGTTTATTTGTCGTGTTTTTGTATAAGAAACTATTTAAATTTTTTTTAACCGTGTGTTTATATTAACGCAATTAGTCTGGGGACTAGGCCGAGGAATCGGCAATTTCATTTGACGACCAGCTGGAACCCATTAGGGAACCGTTGAGTGAGCAAAATTTATGCGTTAACTATAAAAACTGAAATAGTTATAGTAAAAATTGAAGGCAAAATATGAATTCGGCATTGTTTCGCTAGTACTGCTGCGTGCAGAGGGTTTCGTGCAAACGATGATTCAAACACATTTGGAAGCGGCGTGAAAGGAGTTTGACGGTTTGAGCTGTAAGAGATGACAGCCAGTGCGCATTTGTAGACGTCAACTAGGGACTCGGATTAAAGGAGAGCTAGGAGGGATCGAGTCCCTAGGGCCGACGCGTGTAAAGGGCGTGTAGTGTTGTCGGCTTAAAATTACATTAAGTCTGTATTCGTCAATTTTTTTTTTTTTTATATATATAAAAATATCTGATCGCTGAACAAAAACACATATTTCTTTGTGAAAACATACGTTTATTTGTTTTGTGTACATATTATATTAATGTGGAAATGTTTTGACTTTTTTGAGTAACGTATTTAGTATTTTACTTGAAAATTCAACGAAGACGTAGAATTTTATTTTAGACATTTAGTACGAAAAATTGCAGCTAAGTCGGTTTTTATTTATTTATTTTTTTTTGTCTTTATAAATACTTATCGGAGTCAGCTCCGTTGACTACATTTAATTCTAGTTACACCGATGCGCCTCTGAGAAGTGTTATTGTTAATACGCGCGGGCTTGACGTCCACGAAAAAGGGAAACTTCGAGTGCATTATATACGCGTTACGTATGATACGATGCGTCCGCCGAGATTATTTTACAACGAGTACGGAAATACGAGACACGTATAAAGAGAGAGAGAGAGAGAGAGAAAGAATGGTCCATACTGCGGCAAAGACGACGCCACCATAAAACACGAGCGCGACTGCCGGTTCGAACGAAAATATTATTTATATATAAAAAAAATAAAATAACCGGCACGACGATAAAAAGAAGAAAAAAAATGAAAAATTATTATAGCGCTAGTGTAATACAATCGTCGTGTATATATATTGTTATCACGTGTACCGCGTATTATATCACTACACTGAACAGTGTTATATATATATGTGTTGCTCATACGCGCGGATACATTGTGGTTAGTGATGCTGCAGGCCGCGCGCGCACGCGGTGTACCAAATGTTTATTTTCTCTCGCCGTACGTGGGTTTTATTATATATTTTATTTTTTTATTTTTTTTTTTTTGACTTTTTCCTACGACGAAATAAATTAAACGTTTTTATACACCGCTGAGAGCACAGAAATTTCCCTCCTCAAAACGAATATATTTTATCGTATTTATAGTTATATTTAAAATAAACCTAATCCGACGGTACTCCGTTAACAAAAACGTAATTGGGTAATTATTTTTATTCTTTTTTTCCCCAGCCCGTCATTTTCTAACTCAATTTCGAATCTCACAACTCGGTTCAAACGCTCTTCTATTTAATTAATAGATACGTATATAAACGAAAACGTGTTTGTTTTTTTCATCGTCGCTATTACATTTATTTATTTCGTGCGCGGATCGAAACCGTATCGAAAGATTTATGCGTTCGTAAATATAAAACCTCCGCAACGCGTCGAAAGCTTTATGAAATCCGAGACATTGTTAACTCGGCGGTATATATTCTCCAACTGTAAAAATAATATAACATGGTGTCAATTCCAACGATATTTCATTACGATCCGTTTTTTACACGCCGCGTAAAATGCTTTCAATAGTGCTTTTTGTTACGAGTCGAATTCCTACTTGATTCAATACAAAAACCTACCGTCAGTGGATAGAAATGAATTTTTATTTTTGTTACAAGGAAATATTTAAAGTGTAAACGAAAATAAAAATTCGACATAACTACTGTATAATTAAAAATTATTTTACAAATTGATTAATATATATTTTTTTACAGATAATAAACACTTTACACTTTTTCGAGCCACCTCGAATCCATATTGTATTTCATTTACTCCGTTCAACAGTCCGTTTTTCTCAATAACAACCTACAAATAGGTCTCGTGTTTCTATATACTCCTATAGAATTTAATGATATATTTTAATTTTGCACAAAAAAAAAATCAATAGTACGAATACAAATTACACTTTCACTTGTAAGAAAGAAAAAAATTCAAACCACACTGAACTGCGCAGGAAGCAGTCATCATCGACCAATAATCATGTTTTCCCCTATGGGACCCTTGTTCTCGTTTTTTAGTAATATATCAATAAAGGAATATTTTTTTTTTTGACTCAGTTGCACTGAGCAATAATGTGTGTGTGCATAATTAATAATGTAACATTTCTTTTTAAATCAAACTTTTTAAATTTTTCACTAAACGTATACGTAAATATAATAACTCGTAAAATTATTTTAACATTTTTTAGAATATATTTTTATATCGAAACTTTCCTTTAATTCTCGATTCGAAATTCGAAGACTTCGCAAACTCGTTAATATTATTTTATCGATATGTTAAGTTTTTTTCCACACACACGCACGCATAATAATATACAGACAGATATAAAATGTAGTAATTACAATTGAAATCGGAAATTTAGTTTTTATACTCTTCACCGTATAGAAACTACTAATACACTCGTTTGCAAGGGTTATATTATATTAAAACCTATTCAAATATAGCGAATAAGCCAGATTTTAAAGTAAATATACGATAATACACTTCATAGGTAAACAAAATCATGGTAATTATTTTTTATTATTATAAGCCTCTTTCTCCGTCTAAAGTCAGACGTCTGCTTCGTTATTTTCATCGTTTTTCTCGTAAACGTATTATTTTAATTCGCTATTTGACAACGTTCAAAGTATTCGCTTGAGCGAATTTTATTAACGTTTTTCAATAAATTATCGGAATAACGTTTCGGAAATCCGCGTTAAGAAACCAAAATGCTCTGCGTCATATTATTATTATTATTATTATTATTATTATATATATATATATATAATAGTGCCGAGCGCGCATAACCGACGGACCACGGTGACACGGTACAGAATCCTCTTTTTCATCCGATATACGTATTTGTCGTTGACGTGTGATCTTCAATGAATAATGCACGGCTCGTAGCCGTGTTCTCGATTTGGAATACAAAACGCGTGTAAGTTCCGTTTCGGATATAATAAATTCCATCCCTAAAAAAAAAAAAAAAATCTAAATCTGTAACCGGCTGCTGCGCATATTATGTGTTCACGCCGCGGCCGTCGATAGAGCAGCGCGCACGCGAGCGACACACAAGAGCCGCCCGTACAAAAGGTTAAGTTCAGTAAAATCAAGACTGACACGCGTTAGATGTAAGAGTAAGAAAGAAAAGAAAATACCTCGCGCGTGTATATAAGGTTAGTTTATTCGAAACGTTTCGAAACGTGTCTTGCCAATGGACCTGTCGGATATATATATATTCCTCTTTTTTTCTTTTAAATTAAATTCAACGCGTTTCCTTTAGATCTATCCAGTGGCGAAGGATCGCGTGTTGAAAACTACACCACGTATATATATGTTATCTGTTTGCACAATTGTGTCCAAAGATGTAAAGTAAAATAAATACATTACAAATGGGTAGTGAACCGCGGAATGTTGTTCGAATGTCATTTAACTCTGCTTGAAAAAATGATTTTACAGGTTTTTTTTTTTTTTTTACTAGTACAAAAATCTGAAAAGAATTGCATGTGAATAATTGCGCATTGAATAAAACGATTCTTAACTATATTAATAATTTTAATTATTATTAATTTATGGAACACATAATTTACCATAAAGTATATCATTAATAATTTCTCACAACAAACCTAGGTAGGTAAAAAAATTTTCAAAAATTGTTTTCGTCAATATAGTACACGATTTACATATATTGCGGTAAACATTTCAAAAGACTCTAAGGCCGCATTAGTTCTGAACGAATTTTCCACAAAAGAAATAAAATTTCGTCTCGAAAAACTCGAAAACGTGACAAACGCTTTTCAAGTTTTTGTTTTTTTTTTAATCAAGTTAGAATAACGTGCGCGTCTGAAATTGTATTAAATTGTTAAAAGCGAAAATTACCTCTTTTACGAATTAACACCTTTATAATTACTGTCAAAACAGACCAAAATTCGATAGAAATTGTTTTAAAAGTTATTTTTCCCTAATACAATATGAAGTCAGACACATTTGGTTGGTGAATATATCGAGTTTCTATAACCAATATTGTGAAAATAACGCGATAACCGATTTCGACGAAATCGCGTTTTTATACGTAATCCCTCGGTAGTTTATAAGTGTTTTGTTTTCCAGGCTTTTTTGAAAAAAATCAAAAAATGACCTCTCTCTAAAATACCGATTACATGCGATTTGTTATATCGGAAAAGATCGGAGAACTGCTTCTCGTAGAATTTTTGTGTACATACATAAAAAAAACACATCATTGTCAACAATCAAAACATTCCTCGTTTCGCTCAGAATCTGAAATATTTTTACAATATTCATTTATCACGCGCGCGTATCCGCCGTAGATTGACATTGTTCTTGTAAAATACGAACAATCTCGCCCTCCGCATTTTATTCCGGACTGATATCTGATTTTATAAAAAAAAAATTCTATTTTTCAAAAAAAAAAAATGTTTAATATTTAAAACGTTTATTTCGTTGCAGGTAAAAACATCGTGATATTTAATAAGGAAGAAATAATAAATGGGTTTCTGTCACGTCGTGCACACACGATGACGACGAACGATTAAGCGTGAGCGACGACAACGACGCGTGGTAAGTTATTATTACGAATAAATACGTTATTATCGATTATCATAATAATATTGTGTGTACAAAGACGTTGTTCGTACGGATAATGTTATTAATATATACGGAAAATCAATCGTGTACGTCGTGTTAAAACGTTTAAACTCGAATCAATCTTTTTCCTTTATTTTAAATTTACTTCGATTGTAATACGGGGACTACCAAAATAAAAAATAATACTCCGTCCGTCTTGCGTACCTCTCCAATTCCAGCACAACTCTTTATTCGTCTCTTTATTCTATCACGCAAAAACTATATTTTAAATACGGTTTGGTTTTTTTTTTTTGGACTTTTAGAATATATAATTTATGCGCGGATTGTTTTCGTTATATTTCGAGTAGCAAAAAAAATATCCTCGCCGTGGATGATAAGAACGACAAATAAAACATTTCACGAGAAAAAACGCGTTATTGATTTACCGATGTCACGGTAAGACAACTATTTTTAAAATTAAATGGGTGCGAAATTACTAGGAGAAAATCGCTGTTACTCGGTAATGGACGGTTTCTGAAATAGGCCGTGAGGATTTCCAGAAAGACATCGGAGTCCAGTTATAAGACTTTTTAAGTCATTTTAAGAATTATTTAGTATTAAGAATTTTTAAAATTATTTTTATTTATTAAGCAAGGTAATAAATATAGACACATGGACATTGGGAGTTCATACGGTCGTATTCGTTTTTTGTTATCCATTTTTTTCTTGATAAGCGTACGAGTTACAAAAATTTCGTTTTTTAATTGAAAAAAGCAACGTCTTATAGAATTCATGGAAAAAAAACTGTTTTTTTTCAACTGTCATAATAAGACGTCGGTTTTTCATTTATTATTTATAATATTTTCCTTTTTATTTTTTAAAAATAATTTCACGATCTGCCGTTAGGTGTAATATGAGAAATCAATGAAAGCGTTTTTATTTTATTATTCTGTTCTATTAAATAAACAAAAGTCGAGTTTTCGTTTAAATTTCGTTTAACGTTGTTAAGTATGCAGTTTTAGATTTACATTCCGTTGTCGTTTCATTTTTTTTTCGTCCAATACTGTTATGTAATCTAATATGTTACGCATTAAAAAAAAGAAAAATCGCAAAATATGATTTAAATTTATTGCCCTCAAAATTTCCACGATACACAACGGACACATAATAATATGCGTGTCGTAATGCACTGTTTTAAACCGAACCACGTTGTAAATTCGTAAACGTTATTTTTCGATGCTTTAAGTAGAAGCTTTGAAGAAAGAAGAAAAAAAAATGGAAAATCGGTCTCGTGCACCACGTTCGACCAAAACGGTTAAATATCGGAAACGTGTGTTTTGTTGCTGGGAAAAAAAAAGAAAAATCGAATTCTCGCGGTCGACAAAGGGAATACTGGCGCGCTTATAAATTTCAGATGCGTCGTCGATAACAACGCGCGTTAGGTTTATTTATTAGTTTACGGAAGACGGGGACAATATTATTAAATTATTATTCCATTGAAAACCGTCCGGACCGACGACGACGACGACGACTGTGCGCGCACTTAATTTCGGCACAGCTACCCCGATGACGACGACGACGACGGTCGGCCAATTCTCTCTCGCGCGCACACACCACACACACGGGGGCGCGCGACAATAATAATAATAATAATAATAATGATAATAATAATGATAATAATTACAGTCGCATTGTCCGTGTATGGCCGCCCCGGGGACGGTTATTACCGCGCCGAAATTATTATTTTAAAGGACCGCCACCGACAAGAGAGACTTGTTTAAAAGACAAGGCGACGAGGCGTATTCCATATTGCGGCGCATTGTCCACTTACACACACTCACACGCGCTTCGGGGCAATACGCGACGAGAATTTACTCGGAATATTACGAAATACTCGTCGACCGATGCGCATGGACATGGCGTACAGGGGAGCTCTGAGGCTTCAACCCCCCCCCCCCCCCGATGAGATTGATAAGACGGAGCTCAGTCCCCCCCTCACGATTCTCATATAAAAAAAATATTTGTTATATACATCCACAAAATGTAAATTTTACTTTTAACAAATTAATCGGGATAGATAAGTGTTGACGATAGAATACGTTTTCTTTATAAAAATATATACATTTAAAAAATAAATTTGCATTTTTAAATTTTTGTCTCGTGATTTCGCACGAGATTAATATTGTTAAAAATCAAAATGTTATAACGTACAAAACAACAAATGACTATATTTTAGTAATCATTTATAACGAACAATTAAAATTTTTTTTTTATATAAATTTATATAACAATTTATATTATTTTTTATACACTTGATTATTTCGATAAGGTTTGATTTCAAAAACACCAAAATACAGCAAAATTATTGATAAAAAATATTTATGTTGTTTACATAACAATACATCCGCTACTCTTAATCACATTTATTAAATAAAAAATATATATAAAATAAATAAATATACAAATATACATATATATATATATATATATATAAGTATATATTAAAATGTATATTTAAATATTCAAAAAAAGCCAATGAGTATTATATAAAATAAAATAAAATAAGAAGGTTGTTGTACATGCTACTTTATTACTACCAGTTTCGACAAAAAGTCATCATCAGGTAAAATATTAAAAAATACAATAACAGAAAATTATAATAAGTGAAATTGATTGAGAGAGAAAAAAAATACATAGAGAAAACAATGAACATTACAATAAAAAGACAAGGAGCTTAAAATAAAAAATTATATAATAATAAAATATTATATACTAAATATAATATTATACTAATTTATTACTTTTATATACGTACAATGTGTACTTTTATTTAAAACAAAATATTATTCAACTTATATTTAACCGCGCCGCGATTGCGATATATTATTATTATTATTATTATTATTATTATTATTATTATTATTATTATTATATAGTGCCTTAAGAAGACCGTCGGATTCTTGTTATTATTATTTTATTAACATAACGTTTTGTACGAGACGGTAGAACGATCAGCGGATTATTATTAATACGTTTAGCGTACAAATAGCGGCGCGGAGCCGTCTTCGACTTATTCAGAAACCCGTACAGTACAATACGGACACGCGCGCAAATCAATCTCAACAGTCCGTCTCGCGTATATTAATGTTCTATCGTATACACACGCAGCAAACACTACGACCGCTTGTCTTACATATTATTATTATTATTATTATTATTATTATTATTATTATTATTATTATTATTATTTCATTTTTCAATCGCGTATCGCGCGTCATATTCGCTTCGTTGACACGTGTATATACCGTGTTTGTGCTTTATAATTTGTTGTTGTTGGGAAAACACTTAAATGCGTGTACTGCAGTACCGTAGCTACAGGGGGTTCAAGGATTTAAAAACCTCTTTTGATTTTTTTTTTGTCTTTTTGATATAATAATAATAAATTTATATTTCTTTTATTACGATTACCGTTTTATTATTATTATTAATATCGGATATTAATAATAATATAAAGAATTGTGTATTTTTCACGTTAGCCTATATGTTAGCAATAATATTGAAAATCAAACCTGAAATATGAAATATAATCTACGCCCCTGGAATTGTGTATTAATATTCGTATATAGATTCCGTCACATTCGTCGGATGATGATAATAGTAATAATGTTGCAGGCGTTCGATGTGGGGGGGGGGTGGGTGGGTGGGTAACAGGACTACAACAACGAACGCGGTCGTTTGACGCGGTGCGATAAAAGAGATTCCGCCGTCGACTTTGACGATTGCGATCTCCGCGGCGGACGGTGTGTCCGTTGGCGCGTCGGGCACTAAGTAAGAGTGGCGGCGGCGGCGGCGGCGGTGGTGTCTCAACAGTTAATTGTTCGGTAGAGAGAAAACGACATGAGATTTAGCACGCGCGCGCGATGGCGGTCGAAAGACAAACTCGGAAAAAAAGTAGGAGTAAAAAATAGAAGAAAAAAAAAGTTGAATAAATATTGTTATCGCGCATTCTTCGAGCGCCGAGCACGTATACACAATGGCGAATATACGTTACGGCGACGATTTATCGGATCGAATAGTGGCCGGGGCCGTCGCGTCCGCGGTGCGGCGGTGTGGCAGCGCCGTGCGCGACACTCGCGCTATATAAGCGCGTGCCACGATGATGATAGCACGAGGACAAAATGTTTTCAAAAATAAATTAATAAAATATAACGAATTACGGGGGAAAAAACAACACGCGCGTTCCCATATTATATATCTCTCGTGTATTATCTGATGATACACACACACACACACACACACCGCTCCGAGCACGTACTAGCTAATGACGTATATAACGTAATGGAGACTTTTTAAACGTTTTTCATACATTTTATTTCGTTAATAATAATAATAATATATATGTATATTGCACGTAAGACGCGTTTGCAAAATAATTTTAAAAAAAAAAAACATTTTTTTTTTTTTACGTACAATGTTCACCGCGGTGTTATATCGTACGAGTATATACGAGATATATAATAGAGAGCGAATAAACGCTCGTTCTCGCGGAGATAAGACCGAACGCTATAAACGAAATAGAAAACTTACCTATATATATATTTTTTTTTTTTTTTAAACAATGTGTATTGAAATTTAAAACAAAATAAGAAAACCTCTTCGTATTTTTTCCCCCGAAATCTGTTAAAATGACACGCCGGCGTCTCGTTGAAAAATGACTTTTTCGTGAGTTTAAAAAAAAAAAAACCCCGTCTCGCAGTGTGCACACTCGTTCGACAGTTTAATAAGTCTCGTAAATTTTTATTTTTCGTTCCGAATATACTCTAAAAGAATCGTTTTTAGTTTCTCCGCAATGTTGTAGCAGGTACCTACTCGTTTTAGTCGTTGCTCAAATACGTACTGTCTATCCGTATACGGAATTTACGTTGTTTTCAAAAAAATATAAACCGAGACCTACGAAGATAAAATACGGGTTCAAAATTCTAAAAATAAGATTTTTTTGCTCTGTAAGTTCCTGTCAAAATCAATCTTTTATTCTTTTTTTTTTTTTGATAAAAATGTGAAGTTTCACAAGAATGCATATTGTGAAAAAACAAATGAAATAACGATTAATAAATTATTATAAGATAGTTAAATTGTGGTTTCGATATTTTTTTTTGAAATGAATTTATAATCATTTAAATGAAAACAAAAAAAAAAAAAATAAATATAATTTTGTCATTCTTGGCTTTATTACCATTTCGTTGAGTAGCACGTTTTGTATAGACGAGGCACATTTTTATGAACTGACAGCATCCTATACAATTAACATACTTCATTCGATTCTAATATGAATATTTAGTTGATATTAAAAGCTTGTCTCTTGCAGAATCGTACCTTCATCTCGCATTCGCCGTTTGCTGACACACAAACGCACGTCATTGACGTGGCTCGTTTTTTTTTTTTTTTAACAGCGCTAAAGGATTTATCGTCATCTGACAGCTTATAAATTTGATCGAAAACACTTTTTTCTTTCAAAATTCCATTAACACACTACTAAAAAAAAGGCCAAGATTCGAGACCAAAAGGACTACTATGCCACTGAAATGTATATATTACATATGTGTGTGCTGATCATTTTAGCGCGTTTATCGAGACGAAAAAGTCGAATCTTATAAAATCGAAATTTGCAAAAAAAAGGATCGTAGTTAGTTTTACGTAGGTGTACACCCATCAGCTGTTGTACAAAATGCGTATTTATAAATGAACATAATATCTATTCATTTTTCAACACGGATATTATAAATTAACATCATCGACATCGGAAGATACATTTTCGCAACGATCATGTATCGATCATGTCACTTTTTACCGTTGGTATTATAGAGAGAAAAAAAACTCATTGAATCCGTCTCCTGTAAAGTCGAAAACATATACTTCGATTCGTACACCTTGTTTTTTCGTAAATATTAGAAATATTTTTTTTTTTTGGTTTGCCGCGGGTGTTGTGGACGGTCGTCACTTAAGTGAATATTCGAAATCGATGATACATCGCGCTGTATTCGAAAAACTATTCTACATATATGAACGGAGATGAGTATAATATTTTACTGTCAGCGGTCACCGTATAACATCGTATACGTATACATAATTGTAGTGATTTTTCTGTGACGCGTTAAAACGTAATAATATATACAAAACATTGAGAAAATCGAAAAACGAATATTCTTTAAAGTACCAATTAGACACAATTTGCTACCGGATTTTTGTTTTAATGATCGGAACACTTATCTTCTGCAGTCATAACGTTGTACGCAACAAAAAAAAGAAAATTAAAAATAATAAATGTCGTTGTAAAATATAAGTTTTTCGATTCGTTCACAATCAAAATACTAGTTAATACTATATAATAATAATAATAATAATAAGAAAATTCAAAAACAAAACCCGTTTACCATATAAATAGCGCTCGACGATTTTGAGGTGTGTTGGGGATCATATTATACTTAAAGATAATCACATTCCATCAAATCTTATCATTCCAAACATTCCAAAAATATATATGTCGTATTTTTGTTGTTGACTGTTACATACCGGCGAAGCCCCAACTATTATCAAATTTATAAAACAAAATGACTGCATGATTACATAGAATTTGATTTTATATAAGACTCCGCGGACACGAATTCGTGTGCATCCGTATGGAGAAATATATATCGAAAAATTCCGTTGAATGCTTTATAATTAAAATTCATATATAATAATATGTTTTCGATATTTATTCTACTCGTCGTCGGAGAATTACAATATTTTTTCTTTTTTTTTTTTACAACTGCAAACGATGTTTTTTTTTATCGTCGATTACAATAATTGATATATTCAAATTATTTTCCGAATAGCGCCGCGTTCAATATTCGTTTTATTTATTGAATATAAATAAAATAATTATATATATATATATATATATATATATTGTTATACGTTCTTTTAGCAGTTTATCGATAAACGTCAACAACGCCTTCGACATAACAACATTATTAAAAATACTTAATGACGTATTCGGACGTTTATGGTACTAGTTTTACAATATTACATACGTTTGTGTATGTATAATACGAAAAAAAAACTGGTTTTTCTCTAAATAAATTTTATTTTTATAACACGCATAAACGCGGATTTTAATGAGAAGAAGAAAAAGAAAAATCGATTTGGATTGCCTGGGGAATAGATCACTTGAAACTTTAAACTCAATTTATAACCAATTTTTTTACCCATTCGGATAAATCGATGTAATAATAATAAAAACTAACGAATTTACTCGGTGTAAAATTTTTAAATTTAAATTTGTTGTGTTCAATTTTTTTTTCTGTAACATTTTTGATTTTGAAAAATTTACCTCACTTGTACCGTGTTTGACTGTGTATCGATCGCGGTGGTCGTCCAAATAAACGAATCCATTTCTGCAGACGAATACCACAAACACGCCTCGTTTCAACGTACGCAATTACATTGTACACATTAATGACCTGTCAAAAACACAGCACAAATCGTACGCGCAACACAGTGTCGAAAATCGCGGACAATACACACACACACACACACACAATCGGCCTAAATTATTATTGTCGTTTACGTTTTGCGTATATTATATTTAAAGAGCATTGTTGGTGAATTCATTCATCTGAGTTCAATAAGCACCACTCTATATTCAATAAAACCTATATTATATTCTCACACTATTCGTCTAAGAGTACATTTTGACGTATTATAAATTCGTTCGTATCGTTACAATTGCTGTAAACCAGGGATTGTATTTGTCAAGAATCCCAGCGACAAAATGTAACTCGCTTTCGATGATCAGATTGCTTGCGTTCTTGTACGTGAAAGCAATCGTATGGGTACAGCTGTTCTCTTCTAACGGTAGACCACACCTTTCACTGAGAAACGCCCGTGGACTAACGTGTGGTTAAGGTGTCAGGATGACGAAGAAAACGATCTACTATCGCCTCATCCTCAAACGCTATTGCGAAAACCCTCCCTGTATGATATGCGCAAAAGCTTTTACTTTCTCGCACTTTTCGATTAACTCTCGTGAAAGTTTCAATTGAAGGTATGCGACGATTCGGGAACCTATTCGCCGCATGACCCCGCTGTGCCGTGCATCAGTTGCGTTTTATATATATATATATATTTTTATTAATCAAATTTACCGTTCGATTTTCAACTCATGCAGACATTTAATAAACAGCGTTCCGACTATAAAGTGTATTTAAATGTATTTCCGTAAAGACGTGTATAATGCACAATCAATGTTTTCAGACGTATCGTTTGGACATATTATTAAATGCGGTTGCGTGATACACGTTTATAATCGCGGTGTAAAACAAAATTCATTTATTATTATACTCTTACACAATCGATTAATATCGTCGATAACGTTTCTTTATACGCGTTATTTATTATTATTATTATTATTATTTTTTTTTTTTTTTGTTGAGATGAATTATTATATTATATCGCGCGCTCGCGTGGAAGACCAACGTCGAGAAGCTGCAGCTCGTGTACGCAGAACGTGTGTTTATAGCAGCGTCCATGTAGCCGATGTCATCATCCCTTTGGAGACAGTGGACGGAAAAAATATCACCGGATTACACGATTTTACACTTAAAACGTACTTGTCGTTATTGTACACACATACTCATATACACACGTGTAGTATATGTGTATAATATACCTGTTGTATACGCATCAACGTATAATGAAAACAATAAAGACGCAAACTATATATGTATACACGAGATGATAATAATAATAATAATAATAATAATAATAATAATAATAATAATAATATAGCGTTGACCGCGGAGGAGAGACAAAACCAGTTTTTTTTCTTATTTTTTTTTCTTTAACGGTTGTTCGTGATTATATTTTATCCGGTCTCTACTCATTGGCTTCGTATAATAATAATAATAATATAATTTCTATACGCCGTGTGTGTTTTTATTTCGAGAAAACGTTGCGCGCGAAAAGATAATAATTATTAACGACGACGAGACGTGCTACAGTCTCCGGTTGTTGATTGGCAAAATGCGAAATATGTAAAACGTCCGTCCGTCATATTTAGATACACACACACACACAGATCCTTTCTTTCGAATATTATAACGTACTACGCGATTATATAGAGAGATTCTGTTGATGTACCACCACATTGCACTACACGCATACACATCTCACATACTCTCGCGCGGTCCGCCGTGTATTATACGAATAATGACGGACCGCGGGCTCGCGCGCGGTGTGTATATAATAACATAATACTGGACCTGTTGTCCAGCGGTTTTATACATACACACATATAAATATATATATATTTATTTATTATTATTATTATTATTATAAGTGTGTGCGAGTGAGTGTATACGGTGACGCGCACTTTTATCCATTACGAACGTTTGAAAAGAAGAAGAACCAGTTTCGTAATAAATAATTAGACTGCGGCGGCGACGCGAGAGATATCCGACTGAGACGTTCCGCACAATTGACGTTTATCATAATTGAAAAAAAAAAAGAAAAAGCTCTTTCTCTATATGGAAATGTGTACGACCGCGTGCGTGTGTGTGTGTGTGTGTTTGGGAGCATTAAAAAAAAACACATATTTTAATATTTTTTTTCCCCCCTATATCCGTCCAATGAGCCGCCGGCCGGCGAAATGTACAAGCGAGTAACATAACAACAATTGATCGACAATATATATATATATATATACTGTTGTTCGCGCGTTATTCGAAATATTGTGTAAAAAAAAAGAAAGAAAAAAATTTAAGTACATACGGCGGAATTTACATTTTACAGTGTAAAATCGATTGTATAAAATATTGAAAACCAGTTGAAATTATTTAAAAAACTATATATATATATATACGAAGGGTCCAGAGAAAGAACACAAAATCAGAATTTCAAGAAATTCGAGATTTTTAAGTGGACCCTTCTTGTTTTTTCCACGCGTATAATACAGTATAATTTCAATCTCGCTGAATTAGCACTTTATCATTATATATATATATATACCTACATCTATGTACTCGTCGAGACCGAGAGAAAGAAGAAATCGAAAAAATAGACTATTCTTGTGATTTGCTTGAGGAAAGAAGTCTCTTAGTTTGTTTTCGTTCGTGCAGATATTATTTTCTCCTCTTATAACGCATAAACCAGTGGTTCCCAACCGGGAAAAAGCGGAGGAATTTAGATACAACCAAAGAGAGGAATATTTAATGAAGATCAAATAACGAGAATTTCGTTGTTAAAATCAATTTGAATCACCAAAAAAAAAAAAAAAGGTCGTCTAAACTTTAATTTAAAGGGGGAAGGTGAGGCGTGAGATTTTTGAAAATTTACAAGGAGGGCGTAGAATAAAAATAAGGTTGGGAACTATCCTTGGCATAAATGCTATACGGCGAGTGAATTTTTTTTTATTATTATTACGACTAGAGTGCGAAAAAAATGAAATGCATTTGTTTTTTCGCGTTTATTAAAAATTGAATCGACTACAATTCAGAGTAATATCCTCGTATGTAGTAGAAAAAATACTATCATATCATTTCTAATACACGCGCATTATTACTTGCACGTGTAATTCACACTTGCCCGAGTTGTTAAACGAATTGTGAGTTTTGTATAAAGGAAATAAAAAAATTATATTGATATGCGTGTTAATGACGATTTGCTTATGTTTAATATTACGGCATACGAAACACAAGTATAATATATTAACCAAAACTTTTTTTTTTTTAATAAAAAAATTTGAAAAAGTCTGAAAATTATATACGAATTGTAATAAATTCAATATACTTACACAGGTAAAATAGATATAGAAATAAAAAACAAAAAAAAAATATTAAATATTTTCACACGTTTCTTTGAAATAAAACGTGTTTTAGAAATTAATCGTACTAGAAAAGGACTTGCAGAATATTGTACGGATTCAGTTCCCCGAATGAATTTATGAAGGAATTAAACGTAATAAATTAAAGACAAACGTAATGTTTTAAATGTACGAACAGGTTTTAAAAGATTACGTTTTATATTTTAAATAACAAGCACGGGCGCTCGCAGAAATTTTATCAGTGACGGGCGGTAATAAAATCAAGACAGCGTGTGTTGACAAATAAAAGTCAACATCTAATTGAATCGCGGTATTATATTATAATAATATATTATTTAGATATTAAAAAAAAAAATACAATTAGATATCGGGTTCCCCACACGGTAAATCCAATTATTATTGGTTCAAGAATTTTCATACTGTTTTAGAACCTTGTAAATCATTACGAAGGTCTGTAATATCGGCGCATAAAGAATATATTGTGCTTTACTTTCTCTTCGTCAATATTAAATCTATGAACTTTTTAACAAGTCAAAATATCAATGAAATGTTTATTTAAAAAAAAATTCGAAATTATATTTGAAATTTTTAAGTCCGAGGTAGCAGATCACAAGCCATGGTTGATTTTTCGCACTGTACACAATATGTTGATTTTTCTTCCGTTGTAGGTAGTATTTTTCTTTTTCGCTTCATATATATATCTACACCTGCGACTTATAATCCATGACTTTTTGTCGAAACCGACGTAGTATAAACAACAATAACAACAAAAAATTTAATACAATTCGTGCATATTAAACATTTTGTTTTTTTTCATACCGCGAACACTGTTTGGTTCGCGTATAAGCAATATTATAATAAGCGTACCTCATATATTTTTCTACACATAATAAATTCGTGTTGTAGACTTTCGGCGCACATACCAAATAAATAAATAAAAAAACTTTAATTTAATTTAAATACAAATAATACGGCATTCGAATGTGTGTACACATACATATATTATGCGGTCGTTTTGCCGCACTCTAGCCTTTGTATATATATTTTTTTTTTACCATCGCTGTAGACAGACAGCGCAAATACTACACAATATAATATGATATAATGCGTAACATTTTTATTGGTCATATTATTATTTTTTGTTTTTTTGACTCTCCCCGAGTGCGTTTTTAGAGTATATAAAAAAAAATCGCGTGACGGTTTATTATTATTATTGTTTTACGATTACGTATATACACGTGTCGGTATGGTAAAAATACGCCGCGTCTATAAATCGGCTTGAAAAATGGAAACGATATAAAAATAATATTTAAGTCGTTAATATGCACATAAATTATATAATAGATGCGTACAAAGACGTCTATATAAAACGATATTAAAAGAAGAATTATTATTTTGCTTTGCACAGTGCGTTGTTATTATTATTATTATTTTATTTGGATTATCGTGAGCTGCGGTATGGAAAAATCTCAAAATTTTAATCGGATGCTTATAATATTTTAAGCGTCATTCGAGTCGGTTGAGTACATATTATTTCGTCGCTCTTCGAAATATCGTATATCTATACTAATGTAATAAAGCTGTAGAATTTGTTTGTTTGAACGCTTTAATCACTGAAACTATCAGTCGGATATTTGAAAAATTCATTTTACATTTGATAGCCTAATTCTTGAGGAAGGTCATGTGCTATTTATCATCACGTTATGACCATTAGGAGCCGAGCAAAAAAAAAAAAATATATATATGTATAATAATCAGAGAGAACGTTAAGCGAAAACGAAGTTCAGAGTTTGGTTAATGGTTAATATCAGTTAATGATGAAATAAGTTTTGAAAAGTTGATGAAGTTTTATTCGTCGGTTATAAATCGACATGTTATCATAGCTGAGCTAAAAAAAGGTTATTGATACAATACTTTTTCCATAGACATTTTATAAAATAAACGAATAAAATTTTTAATGTAAGTCAAAGGAGATATGTGCAAAATATAATTATTGTGTTAAAAATAAAAATCAAAGTAAAAACTTTTCTTTTTTTTAAGTTTTAGACCGAATAATGAATAAATAATTAAACAATATTTAATCTAATAACGGTATTGTAATATATTATGTGTAATAGCGGTATAACGGTAGTCGATGTTATTGATACAATTATTATATTGTTTGTTCACTTTTTAACGCATAGATGAATTCACGATCAACTGCAGACGGCGACGTCTCCTATACAATGTTCAATATGCTCGTCTTTTTTATTCCTAATCAGGAGCGACATTATTTTAGTGTTTTATGCTCGTTCAAAAAGTTTTGAATATGAAATATAAATATTATTATTATGCGTTTTTCTCCTTTTTTTTTTTTTTTGCTGCTACATTTGTCGATCTTAAGCATTTTGTGCATTAAATATTAATTATTAGTTCTTATAAGTAAAACAATCGATTATTTGTTAGTTTTTAGTTTTTACATTGTTTTCGTTACTATTTATTTATTACTTCAGTGCAGTATTGCAACGTCTGCAAGATTTTCATGGACGTGGTTCGTGCAGGGATATTATAATATATATATATATGGATTTTGATTTACAAAACGGTTTTATTATAATTCAAAGAAATCGGTTTTATTATTACTCTTAATGCGGTTCATATAATAGAAATGTCGAAATATCGTTGTTAAAAATCACTCCGTCCAGCTCTGTCTCCGTACTCACATTGCAAGTTCACGATTATATAGGAATATATAATTTATTATTATTATTATTAGTATTAATATTGACCGTTTTTCTCGCTGCGCGCATATATAAATACATACTTATGCGTTACGCGTATGGATCGTGAGTTATAGTTAAGAATATTGTCCGTGATTTTAAAAATTCGTGCTTGCGGGAAAGTATAATCGAATAAAAAAAAAATTCCACTTGTATAATATGAATATTATAAATGTAATAATAATAATAATAATAATAATAATAATATGCGCACTGCACTCCGTAACCGAGTCAACAATATAAAAAAAGATTCTGTGTCGGCTCGGGGATTTTATTGGTACCGAGTATAAATTGAGCACGTATTGTGTATTAGGTTGTAGGAAATTTTTCTTTTTTTTTTTAGTTTTTACGATTAAAATTAGATTTATAGCATCGCCGTGCCCAGAACGCGAATAATATAAAATAATAATAAAAAAAACAAAGTAATAATATAACATGTATATTATGGATACTGTTAAAAAAAAAACCTTGTCCGGGCTGCAGCAGCAGGAGCAGAAACGTTACACAAACACACACATACACATATACACAATGTGTTTTTTAGACGAAACCTTATATATATATATATATAGCAAGAGCTCATTAACATTATCATTGTATATCAGTGGTCATTATATTATGTATACCGTTTTTTAGTTTCTTTATTTTTTCCCCCCCAAATCTAAGACCATAAATTCAGATTTTTTAGAAAACCCAGACTGTCGTATATGTATAGTTTGGCGATTCAACACGATTGTTATATTCGAAATACACACACACACACACACACACACACGTATATATTTTTCTACGGTCGTAAAAACGAAATTTTATTTTTGATACTATCGAACGACAACGACGACGACGACGACGACTGGAACAGTAACGCTTTATTATATACAATGTATATGTTCGAATACATAATTTATGCAATTAAATATAATTAGAAAGAAAATAGGTTTTTTTAAAAAAAAAAACGCGTATAATATATACATATATTACGTAAAAAAGTAAAAACAAAATTATATAATACTGCACAGGTGTCTGATTATATGTAGTGGAAAGTTATTAATAAATGAGATGTTTAAGCAAAGGAAAAAACGGAAAAAGAAAAAAAAAACGCCTCGTGATGAAAATCCATTCAAAACGGTTTACGACCGTGCAGTGTATAAAGAGCTTAACGCTGCGTGTATAATACGCGCACGCGGATAACGAGAAAATCCCTAAACTAAATATGTGTCAATATATAATATAATAAAAGTGTAATACGACGTATTATGTAATATTATAATAATAAATCGTTTATGATGAAAATCTTGTTCTCTGGATGTGTTAAAAATATATATATTTATTAGCCTCCTATATAAACACGAAACTTTATCTTGCCGCATCATTCGTTTGTTATAAACGTTGCAAATTATATTAACAGAACGATAATAGTTATTTTATACAACGCATATTACTGTAATTTTTTCCGTTGAGAGGGAGAGTATTGCATAAAGTGAAAACGTGTTAAAAAAAAATTATATTGCGATCGTATTTTTACCAATTTACTGTATGCTAACGAAAATCGTCACAATCATACTGTGATGACTGTATGTCGTCGAAAACGGTTTTGCTTGAAATCCTAAAGTGCTTTTATGTACTTAATAAACAATTACGTTGAAATCGATTTAAACAGCGTTTTACAGGTATTACAATTCGTATTTAATAAAAGATTTTATAAATCGATTTTTTTTTTTTTATAGTTTATTAATAAGACGAATGGTGGCGCACATTGTTGTTAATCGTTGGAAAAACGAATATCACGAACTAATAGATAATGTGCACTGGCAAAGAAGACACAGTCAGCTAGTGGTGGTCAGATTTTCAAACGTAGACATTATGAAAATATAAATAATATGAAATGCATAACTGAAACGTATTCATACTTAAAGAGTTATTGTTGTTGCGATAATCGGACGTATGGCGTTTCAGATCTATATTCTCTTCATCAAGAAAACACAATTTAAAAACGTGACTGCAAATAAAGGTATCATTGCCAGTTCATATTATCTCAGTTCATAATATTCAATTACCTCAAAAAAAAATAAAAACGGTTTTGACGATTTTTATTACAATTTGTATTAAACAAGCGCGTGTCACACAATCACTTACAGATTAACAATTGAATCCATTTATTATTATATACGCGTATTAATTTAACTTTAAATCACGTACTCGCGACGAATGGTAAATATAAATACAATTAACAAAAACAATCATTTTCCCTAGGAATTTTACAATATTTGAATTGCCGTAGAGTCATTTCGAGTGTTGTCAACAAAATTTTATCCGTATATTTTATCCGTTTATTGGTTATCTGGTTATTCTAGAGTCGCGGAGCAAAGAAGGCGAATTAATAATTTGATTTAAAAGAAAAGTCTAAAGAAAAAACGAAAACTCGTTGTAAATATTTTCAAACAATTTTTATTAATTACCATACGTGTGGTTGTCATTGATCTCTAAAATATAACGTATCCGTATATTCCACGAGCCAGAGATTTGTAACCTTTTCGAAGAAAATAGCTATTTTTCTAAAAAAAAAAAAAATATTCGAAACTTAAGATATTCGATAATAGTATGTTAGGATTAGAAAAATTACGTCATTACGTTTCTATGGTTTATTATTAAAACGATAAAATATATTACGACATATAGGAAAAAACCAAATGGTCTGAATTCCCGAGCAAAGTTTATTCACGTCTCGGTAGTTTTTTTGCTTAAAAAAAAAAAAGTACCGAGACTAACGTAGTTCTCAGTTTATTTTTAATAAAATCCGCGTTCGGAAAAGTTCGTTTCCATAACAAAGATTATACGTGAATCTCCGAAAACGTTCAGAATTCCGAAAGCGATAACTTTTGTAATACGAGAACGTTTTTCCACAATATCGTCATATACGTATGTAACACGTTCTTCTTTCCCCGACATTTAGCGAGGCGTTCCGTTCGTTTAAACCTTTTTTTTTCATTCTCTTTCCCCGATTTTTCGATATTCAATAATGAAAACCTCGAATTTTCACGACTGGCTCTGAGATCGTTATAGTTTTCAACCGTATCGCCGATGCAGCATCGCAAATCGGTTTCTTGTCGAGACGTTACGCACAAGACGAGATTTTTGTTTTCATTCATCTTATACGCATTGTAAGCGTTTAGATTTTGAATATTATAACAATATACGTATGCCGAAAACATATATATATATACACCAACAATTCTAATAAAATCGTTTAGCGTACATTTAACCGTTTAACAATAGACATCGGGCTACAGTATACGATCTCATAATATGATGATGCGTACGAATTACACGAGATTGTATTATTAATACAACAATTCGTATTATGTTATTCGAATAACGCCCATTGTCGCATTACGAATTCACTCATTTTTTTTTTTTCGTATACTATCGTTAACGAATAATAATTTTTTAACGATTACCGCGGAAGAACGTTGCACGCGGCGTGCGGACGGGCGGCGATCAATCATTCGCCGCCGCGGCCTGCGTGCGCGGTATCGATGATTTCGTAATTAAAACGCACGCGGTTCTGAGCGCCGAAACCGCGTCGTTCGTGTTCGTCTAAACAAAAAAAAAAAAGTATTTTTATTTTTAAACACATACGTACGAGAACCGTAAAATAATAATCACTAGTAATTATACGTGCGTACGCGTATACGTCTATAGAACGAGCAGTACACTATAATATGTGCAAGCTCCCCGAATAGAAAGAAATCCGCAGACTTATGTAAATCTTCGCGGGAACGCGCGCGCGTGATCTATTCATTAAATAAATACTTCGTATTGTTGAGAACGTTTTTCGGAAAACGTACACTGTAACGCGAGGCCGCGCGCGAACACCCGTCGTTCGCTCGGTCCATAAAAGCTTTTTGATTCTCCTCTTGGCAATTAAAAAAATTTACAACTCGTATTGTGTACAGGAATACAACGCGATAATATCTTAAAAACGTTACACGCGCGCAAAACCGGAATTTTTTTTTTTATTATTTTCATTCGTATTTTTTTATTTTGTTTTCTACGTTTTATTTCGATTAATACGAGAGTTTTTTTTTTTGTAATTTGTACTCGTATATTTAGTAGACTTAATAAACAAACTTTTATTATTATTATTATTTTATAAAATATAACGTCGAATATTGCCCCGTAAGATGTTAATCGTCAATTCCTGCCCGAATGTTATCGAGAAAACGCTCGCGTTATTTTTTGACAGTCGCGATTAAACTTTTCGTGTACAAATGTACAAAACACTTTTTTTTTCGAATCCGACACACGAAAAATAAACGGGTTTATATTGTGTTATTGAGTATTGATTCAATATTATTTTATTGACCGCTCGGTGTGTTTTTTTTTTTTTTTTTTTGTTTGTTGTCTTTTGTCCCTCCGAACTCGTGATTTTGATCTAAAACTGTCAAACATCGCAGGAAAACATATTTTATTTTCGTAATTTTGACGTTTGTCGTACGCGATGTGTGCAGTGAACGCATCGCAGTAAACCCAACCACCCGGCCGCTTTCACGTTCGACAAACGACGTATGATTGTCAAGTCTGGAAAAGTTAACGATTTTTTTTTTTTTAATTCATTAAACCGAGTTAATTTAAAATAATTAAGTTAAAATTAAGTCATTTTTTTGTTTGTTAATTTTATGAGTTAACAATTAACTTTGATAAAAAAAGCAATTTAACTTAATTAAAAGTTAAAATGTTCTGATTATCAAAAAAAAATGCTCACAGGGCCTAAAATATATTATATAAAATAAAAACGCTAACTAGGTGCATATTAAAATTTCTAATATAGCTATTAAATTCTACATCGATAAAATTTAACTCAACTTGGAAATTTTGTAAAAAGTTAATGTAAATTTAAGACGATACGTTTTCGAGGGAAAAAAGTGAATTTTCAAAAATAAAATAAACGAATAAAAATATGCTATTTTTTAGAAATATTAGAAAATTTTAAAGAAGAAAATATATTCGGACTCACAGCTGCGTATACGAGTATATATATATATATATATATAAGAAACACACACCGCAACGTAATGTACGCTATAATCTTAGTTGTAACGAGAGTGACATTTGTATTGGCCTCCAAAAAGAAATTAATTATAAACCTATAACTTCCATTACGGGAGATTAAATTTATTATAATTATAGTTTAAAAGATCGCGACACAGTTGTTTTTTTAATTCGACTGGGTATGATTTTTCAGGGATAATTCTTGCGGCTAAATATTCCTCGATTATAGAGGGTTAGAATGATTTTGGAGTAGTGATACGGTACGCGAGTATGCGTATAAATCGGAATGAAGAGACCACGGTTTGTAACATAAAGACGTATGAGTAATATAAGACGGAGAATTTTCGAACGAATAGTTTGAATTTTTTTACAGTGATTCGTAATTTTTTTTTTGCAAACCACAAAACCTGTTAATAAAATTAATGTAAACGTCATTTTTAAATATAATTTTTAACGACCAACGTAAATATTATATTGTACGATAAAATATATAAAAAATAATTATTATTATTCTACAATGGGTGCTATGTATTTTAACACGCGATAAACTCATATATATATAATATGTAATACGCGGTCTATGGTTACTACTCGAAATTAATATGAACGTATAGAAACGGTCAAATTATTAGTAACGAGTGACGACGGGAAAACAGAAAAAGCGCTGTTGATACTCTAATGATTTTTTAATACGTAAACAGAAATGTTTGTTTCGGTTACATATTCTCAATAGCTGAGGTGATATGATAAAAAAAAAAAGAGAATTGCCCACGTTGGATTTCTTTAAAAACATAAATAAATAAAAAAAAGCCAAATATTATAGCATAAATGTCTTATTATTGTACGTTCGTTTTAAATAATAATCGGTAAATATATTTGTTGAAGTAACGCTGCTGATTCCCATCCCATTACGCGAAATATATTTATTTTTTTGTAAAGATTTACTTACCCCTTTCTACCATGTCAGTGACGACACTACAAAAGGTGTGTGTGTGTGGGTTAGTGTAACACTACTAATATTTTATGACAAGTCGGCGGCAATTTGTTAAAAACCATAAGTCACCTGCCGGCAAAAGTACTGATGAAAAAAAATTTTCAAACTCGGCAATTTGAAAACAATTCACACTCTCTTTCCCTCCCCCCCCCCGCCATTATGTCGATCTTAGGCTCGTCTCTGTTTCATTCACCACCAAGTACGCGTAAACACATGCACACACATAATATTTTCGTTTTCTCCGAGCTAAAACAAGTCTTATAAAAAAACCACTCGAACGCTTTCATTATACACCGGCGGTGTGAGTGTACAGTTCCCATACACGTAACACATACATGTGCGGACGGACAACAACAGTAATAATAATAACAGTGGAATCTCGGTAATTGGCCGAAATTCTAAAACGTTTGCCACCGCCGCGACCGAGTGTCCCGGCGTTATCACGTATACGACGTGCGTGTACGCGCGGATATTTAAAGAGAACCGGATAGACTGCATCGTGAGTGGGTTGGTCAATATCGCGGCGGTAGTGTAACGTTATTTGATTTCCCTCCGTCTTCCACTTCGTCTTTTCGGTTACAAACGGTCCGCGTATTATAATAGCGCGTTTAACGTGTAAAGGATATAAGAAAAGCAAAAATAATTTTTTTCTCTTCCTCTCTACACACACACACACACACGTACAAAAAAGTACGTTTTATAAACAACAATCGTTGTTGTACACGAGTTTCCGTCTCTCTCTCTCTCTCTCTCTTCCGCCACGGTATTATATTTTCTCTTCGGCGTGCGCGTACGTTTATTGTCCGCGCGATATAAACGCGAAAAAATAAATACCTGGCCGCGGGTGTTAACGAGAAATTCGCGGGACATACATTGGCTACTACTTTTGTGGCAATTGTTGTTTTCTCCTATAAACATTATATTAAATATGTTAAAAAACAAAAAACAAAAAAATTTTTTGTGTTTCGTTTATTTTTTGTTCGTTCTCGTTACGTGGGCTACTTACGTTTTCCGCGTTCTCCGTGCGTTGTGCAATTGATAAACGCCCGAGTATATTTCACCAAAAACGAAAAAAAACCGCGTGCGGGTGATGGTTTCCGCAATGGATAAATAATTATTACTGTGTATAATATTACCAGTGCTCGTCGTCGTTGACGTCCGCATAATCGTAGCGATAAAAATTCCGTGTTAGATTGACAAAAAGAAAAAAAATCGTACAATGTACCCACAAACTGATTATTTTAATCATATCGGTAATAATAATAATACGATCAACGGCACTGCATTTCATTTGACCGTATTCGATTCCGTTGTTCCCGGCCCATTTCGAGCGCTGGGAATATTAAATAAATAAAAATACGTAATTTTCTTATACCTCTCCACGAACGTTTTTCTTTTCGATTACGAATACACAGCAATATTCGAATTTTTCAGAAATAACGGTAGTTGAAAAAAATAAGAAAGACCCATATTATTATATTGTATCGATTACGAAATAATTGTCTGGACCATACCACCGGACGCGTAATTCTGTTATTTTTTTTTTTCATTTTTTATCGTTCGTGAAATCGTAACGCGTTTCTCCGTATACTACCGAAACGAAATACCATTACACTGCAGCCGTTGGTCAGATACGCGTTTGTTAGCAATAAATGATTATGACATGCCCATTAAGACGTGGGGCTTCTCTTCATAGGATACTACGCGATCGCTCCCGGCTGTTTTGCTTTCGTTATATTATTTCTCTCTCTCGATTGTTTCTTTTTTTTGTTACCATTCCTCCGCGTACCAAAAATATTTTATAATATATTACGACGGCTACGAGACAAAAAAAAAACCTCCGTTTTCTCCGTTTTTACATCGCAAGCGCGCGCGTATATAATCTTCTCTCTTTAACCGCCTAGTGTGTAATACATACGTGCTGCAGGTTTTCGTCAGTAATATTTTATCATCCCGGAACGTCTCGGAAACTATTGTTTTATATAATAATAATAAAACAGTCGATTGAAACGTTGTTATACCAATATAAGTAGCGCAATCATACGAGAGCGGGATTCGGATGTCGAATCCCCCCGCTTGGCCTCTTTTATTATTATTATTATTATTACTGGGATGGAATTTTTAAACAAAATACAATTAAATGAATACAATCAGACGGTATCAAAATCATCGTTTGTAAAAAAATGTTGGTCGAAAAAACGATCTGCAGCGTGAAGCAGTATACGAGTATGAAAATCGGTTTTGGAATCAACGAATAAGTCTTATTAGTATTAACTAAATAGTATATTCACATTATAATCGATTAAATCTACATTAAGTCTACGTCGATGCCAGTTCATAAAAATGTACCGCCGCCGAGATATCTCGGGGATGTATAAATATACTCAACGTATCTGAAGCAAAAAGAATAACAGACATGAAATATAATTTTTTGTTTTTTAATTGTCTTATATCATTGAAAACGATTTTAAAAACATTTAAAAATTCTTTTATACGAAGCTCTACTCCCCCTCCATCACATAACATGGCCATAATTACGCCATTATACAGATGTACAGCGTTTTTTCGTCTATAGTTTTTAAAATAAATCGAACGTTTTTCTACGCGGAGAAATGGACATTTTTGGTCACTGGTATAATTTAATATTGTATATAATAGTAGTGGTTCACGTGAAAATATTTTACAAATACGCGATGGAATTCGTAGGGGATATAAAAAAAAAACCAACCGTCATGTACCGTCCAATACCTATACAGCATCGCGTGGTTTTTTTTTTTTTTTGATCTTATCGTCTCATATTTTTTTTTCTTTTCTATATATTATTAAAAAAAAAAAGTTACGTACGCGCCTAACAATATGTATACGAGTATTTGACCGCAAGAATAAGAAGCGACCAATATAATAATATTTTATATATATATATACACATACGACTATATAATAATAACAATATGTGTATGGCTGAGGGGAAGAAAAAAAAGAAAATGATTACACACATCGTTTTTTTCCTCACCGGTTGTGTTGGTGTACGCCGTCTTCTATACGCGTTATATACGACTACCGAATTCGTGAATGTCAAATATGTTTACCATACTGTACCCGTGTACGCATTTCCATTCCTACAGCGGCTACGTACGTATTATACGACCGAGAATGATTAATTATATTCTATGCATACACACCACGCGTATATAAATAACAACGAACGACGTACAATCGCTATTGAGACGCGGAAAAAGAAAAATTACAACAATATAATTCATATATATACATATATATATTCGATATACGCGCGCGTTATTTTATAAACGTACTATATCGGAACGGACTGAACGATATACAACACGCGCGTAGGTATATAATATCATGTACTACTTGTGTATATGCGAACGAATAAAGAGCGCGATTAGAAACATATTATAAATCGATTTTTTTTTCACTCGTATATTATATATATATATATATCGATGGTTTCTTTTTCTATTATTGATTGATCTACTCACGTATATGCAGTTACCGTTTGCTGCTGAATTACTCGGTGTTCCGTCCGCGTATGAACGCGCGGTCAAATCGTTTGACTTATTATTTATCAGCGCTTGAATTGGATTGAAAAAAAAAATTACGAAGAAAAATTACAAAAGTGTAAAGAAATATGTACGTCCATGACATATTCTCACGTCTGAAAATTCTTAGCGAGCTTTGCTATATTTCTAATTAAACAAATCCATTGGATATATTAAATTTTTATTATTTCGGAGTCGATAACAAAATTTAAAGACATTTTTTTTTAATAATTTTCACTAATTCAATAAAATTGTAAATTATATATATATATATTTTGGGCATAAAATTTTCGTTAAAACTTTAAGACTTTATCTGAGATTTTTTTTTTGCCTTTAATATTTGTAAATATTAACGGATACCGGGGTGGTGGTTAGAAAGTATTACATTGGTTAAGGGAAGGGCTATGTAAAAGGATTGTTATGATTCTTTTATTGGTCCATTCGTATTTCGGAAAATCGTTTATTACCCGTTTCAGAAATTAGTCGACGATAATAACGGATCTGCAACTGTAAAAAATTCTCCGTTGGTCCAGAGATAACGATTTTCTGTCTCGTAATTGCGTACTCGCGGAGTACTTTTTGTGCAGTTGAACACACACGTTTTCAGAATGCCCGTGTTTTTAAAATTAATCGTGTTAACGTTTAAAAACGACTGGAACAATATTGGCCGCATTATAACGTTTTTTGTAATATATACGGAGAAAATATATCTGAAAAAAAAATATATAAAATATATATTGCACACAATAAAATGAATTATATTTTTATATCAAAATTCGTAACTTTAATATAATACAGAGTGTAAATGTATATCTTAATATAATACATATATCTTAATATTTACTCTATTACATAGTATTTATTAAAATTTATACAAAACGATTGGATTGTATACACCATATGCGTATATATATATACAACGGTTTTAAAGTGTAGTAGTCACAGTAAATGTTTTAATTTGAAGTTAAAAATTACGATTTTTTTTTAATTTTTCATCTTAACATATAAAACGTTTATGTGAGGTATACTTCTAAGTTATACTGTTGATGTTTGCTTACAAATTTTTCAAAAATATATTAAAAAACCAATCGTTTTGTCCCCTGCGTACTACGTAACGCAACCGCTATACAATTAAGTCGTTTTTATATCATTTATTAATTCGACGTTATTTTCGCAATCTCAATACGTTTTTTTTTCACGCATTACGTCGTGTCCTTTTCGCGATATTTTTAATAAAGAAACAAATGATACTTACAACGCTCATGTGTCGTGATGTGTATATTATGCAGGTAAACGGCTAATGGCTTACAAATCGTATTTCCGCAGATCGTTATCGACAGTAATAATAATAATAATAATAATAATAATAATAATATAAAATAATAAAAAATACTATAATCGCGTTTGTTCTCCTTTGTAGCTATAAACGTATTTACAGGCGTATTACTCGCGCATTTCGCATTGCGTTGGTCATTATTATACGCTCGTGTGTACCTCTACAATTACTATACTCGTACATCGTGCGAATCGTATGTGTATTGTCTTTTATATAATAATAATAATAATAATAATAATATTATTATTATTATTATTATTATTATTAATAAAAATTTGTTTCCCTTCCAAACGAAACGTTTACATATATTTATTTTTTTTGTGTGTCTTATGGAACACGCGTTGAAAATTTGATTTGTTACGAATATTACAACGGCAGCGGCGGGACATCAAACGTCTCATAAACAGGCGCTTCGTTCGTCGTATACGTCGTATATATATTTTTTTTTCACTCTCCTGCTATTAACATTTATTAACCGCTACAAATCATCGCGCGTATCGGACGAAAAAATCAACAGGGAAAAAAAGGAAAATAATACGAATCTCCGCGATTTATCACAACCTACTCTACGAGTGGGCAGATACCTAATAATAATAATAATAATAATAATAATAATAATAATAACATATGCGCGATAAGTTGAAAACTAGTGTTGTGCGTCGCGACGGATTTACTTGTGCCTGGCGAATACGAGTCTTTATTAGTACGTTTACGTTATATCGTTTGTTCGTTTTTCTTCTTTTCAGTTAAACTATTTGATCGGGTTAGTATACCGCATTTGAGTTGATGATGGGTGGTAAATATATAAATCGAGAGATAATTCACTTCTTTGCGTCAATACAAAAACTGTCCGAAATTTAGTTACCTTAACATAAATGAAAAATTCCGTCTTCTAAATGAAATTCTCAGTAATAGAAATAGAAATTCGGTGTTGGAAATATTTTTTTGTGCTCATACGTTTCGTGACAAATTCACGTATCCAGGAGATTTACTGGACAGATAATTTTTTTCTTTTACGATACATTTAATTTCACCAGTAACCACGTCGTAGTCAAATCAGATATTTATAGTTTTCAATCTAGGAAAAAGGATAATAAACAAAATCGCGCAATAATAATAAATAAATTTTCATATATACGCGTGATACTAATTTTTTTTTTTTTACAAAATGTTTAAAAAAAAAAAAAAACTACGGCGTATGATTTTCAATATTACATAATTTTCAAGTGTTTTTCATAAGTCTGTTCCGCAATTTTATTATTATTTAAAACTCGATTTGTTATATCTATTATATATATATATATAATTATTTATAATCAAGAGCTTTAAGAAGACAACGTATAGGCATATACCCGAATAAGCGTTATCAAAATCCCATATTATTACGAATGGTTACGCAGTTATCTCAACGAAAAAAGGCAAAAAGAAAAATTGCCTTAATCCTGCCCTTACCACAGCAAAAAAAAAAAAAAAAATGCCTGGTACCGCGTCTGCTTTTACACGGGAAGGAAAACCTGTACGACGACTACTATGCGATAATCGCATCGGCGTGGGTCTGAGGGCGATACGCGGCGGTGGCGGCGAGATCGATCCTCCGTACCGGCGGCGGCGGTCTCGAATTGTGTTTTATCTTCCGAAAACGTCGTATATGTACGCGCTTATTCAAACCGCGCCTGTTCCCCTCGGGTTAAAAAAAAAAAAACCACTGCACACCGCAATTATGAATATTTTATGAACGCGGTGAGGTGAACCACACACGCGGGCGCACCATTCCGCCGTTATGTACGATAACATTATAATAGATATTTACAATATAAAATATATATTAGAAGAAGAAGAAGAGAAAAAAAACACACACCGGCAGCAGCAAATAACCCGCGGAGGTGTTCGCCGCGCGGATTTCCTATTGTTTGCGCGGCCGTCGTCGTGCTGCCGTTGTCGCTGAAGCTGCTGCTGCTGCTGCTGCTGTTTGGTACTGGTGGAGTGGTTAGGAAAACGGGAGGGGCGGCAACGCGAGACCATTAGACCACGTTTAAGGCAGATAACGATCCGAGTAAAATACTTCTCAGCGAGGAGGTACGTACACACACCGGCGGCGGCGTGTGATATCGGCCCAACGGATCGGCAGCGCGTGGGCTTCCGTGCCCTATCGCCTTCTATACAAAAAAACGTGTACGTCGCTTCTGCTGCTGCTGCTGCTGCTGCTGTTTGCCGTTTGTATTACGTATCGACACAATTCCATACTTGTTATAGCAGCGTTTGAGGGGAAGGCAGCGAGCCCCGGCATGTGTTGTGCTGTTGTTGTGTATGCGAATTATATCTGGATAAAGATTTTGGAGTTTTTTTCATTAACTGCACCATCGTACTATAAGAAATCCGAAAACGGTTATTGCTTAAATCATTTCGAAATTCAGAAAAACGTTCAACACCGTATGTAGGACCGCACTGATTTTTGAACAAACGCGATTTTACACAAAAAAGAAAAAAAAAATCAAGTACACGTCTGAGTACAAATTTGAAGTGACTAACGAGATTTTTCGAATAACAGTAACGCGCACGTCCGGCGTTGTATGAGATTTTTAAGTCTTAAAACCAAAAATTACCTTTCCCTCCTTTTTTTTTTTTAAATTTAAATACCTCAAAATCTATAATTGTTATAAATACGCTCGAAATTGAACGAAATTTTTATGAAAAATCTTTTTATTCCTAATATATAATATAAAATCGAATATTCGTTGAATATTTCCAGTTCCAATAACCATTAGTTTCAGAATGACGAAGAAAAAAACGATAATCGGTTTCGACGAAATAACGTTTGTACCGCGTTTTTAGATGTAATTTTTCGTTAAAACACGTACAAATAACAGCAAAATTGCGCTATGTGTGTGTCATGTAATTATTACCGTGTTTTGACGGGGGAAGAAAAAAATAATTAAATTCCGAAAACGAGGAGGGACGGGGTTGACAACTTGCGAGTGGTTTTTTTTTTGTAAAAATAATGTTATAGGAATTCTATAAACGGTAACACAAATTCTATTATTAAAATATATCCGAGGAAAAAAAGAAATTTAATTAAATTCGGTAAAGTCCTCGGTATACAAACATAATAAAACGCGTAGTTCGCTAAAGTTTGATTACAAATACGCAATACGATGTAAATGGATTGAGGAAAAAGGCAACAAAATCGTGTCGGTTGCGTAAAAAAAAAATTATTCTTATAAGATAACCCGAACTGATTCCTTCGATTGTGAACTCTATTCGAATTTTTCGAAAAAGAAAACGTCTGTTTTAAATAACAGATTAATGAAAATTAACCTTGAAAAAACCCATCGAAATTCGCCATACATAAAATATGAGCTTTGTTTATTCGAGCCGAATGCGACTAATACGATTGTTTCCGATGATATAAAAAAATAATAATTATACGATTTTTTTTTTTTTTAGTTTTCTTCGTATTTTCAATCTTTTCTATGAAATTTAAAATAAAGAGAGGTGAAATCTCGGTAGACTTTTAATTTGCACATTTTTACACTTTTATAAAATTCTAAATATTTATATATATATAAATAACTTTTCGGTTTTTCTCTGCCACGGACAAAAAAAGTCAAATAAATTGTCAGGTTTTTAGGAAAAATATAAAATCGCAATATTTATTACGACGAAAAACTGTATCTTTTGTTTTTGTCTTTGATCTAACTATAAATAATAATGAAATAATCTCAATACTATTAAATAGAGCGGTTTGTACGGTGTTTAGACAACAAATGACGTTATAACGCGGTGAAAATAAATCGTATTTGTTTTTTTCCCTTTTGAATATATTACGTGCTTCCTCTCCCTCTTAGAACACAATAATTTTAAGACGATTTTTCTCTGACATTTCAAAAGACATTTTTACCGTATTTTTGACGATATATGTGTATATAAAATATAACGAAATGTCTGATTTATATATATATCTATGTAGTGTATGTCGAAATTCTTAATCCGTATTTAAAACGATATTTTCTCTATCGGTATAATATCGATATTTCTTATATTTATTTACAAATGCGTTACGGCACTGTAATTAACGTTGTTTTCGTTTACACGAAAATGGCGTAAATTAGAAATTTTCTCACGGTTATTTCTTTTTTCTGTTCATTTCTCACTTATACCGTGATATTGTACGTGTGTGTGTGTGTACATAACGAATATTTTATGTAAATAAATGTAAATCCTCGAATACGCCGAATCGGCAGGGCGATCGACAATATAAGCGCGAGCCAGAGGTGATCATCTCGTCGAAATGTGTATAGAGAAAGAAAAAAAAAACTCGATTCGTATATAAATACACACACACACACACTTGTGTTGTACGGTCGCAATGCGGCGAACGATTGTGTGCGATGTGCGCGGCTTGCATGGCGTGTTTTTTACTGTGTCAAATTCTTAAAACGTGTTACAGCCGTGTTGTGGACCGTTTGACCGGCGGACCGGTGGGTGATTTGGATACGTTCGTGTGTTATAATAGGAAAGATACACACATAATATTATAATATACGCGCTCCGTATAATAATTATTATTACCGTACCCGCGAGTTTTTTTTTCTTCTTACTACATTTCGTGTATCAATAATAATAATAATAATAATAATAATAATAATAATAATAATAATAATAATAATAATAATAATAATAATAATAATAATAATAATAATAATAATAATAATAGTAATAATATACGACGGCGTGTTTGGAAACGAGGCGCAGTCGTCGCGAGAAGGACGCGCGTGGTTTTTGTTTTTTTTTTTAATTATTCGTTCGGTAAAAAGAAAAAAAACGAAACGTTCTTATATTACGTTATACGCCAAGTGCATTTTATTTTTTTACCAGCGATTGTAAATAACAAAAAAAAAATATTGCTTTTATTTTTCGGATT
Organism: Chaetogeoica ovagalla; assembly: GCA_032441825.1. Lineage (NCBI taxonomy): Eukaryota > Metazoa > Arthropoda > Insecta > Hemiptera > Aphididae > Chaetogeoica > Chaetogeoica ovagalla. The sequence continues at coordinate 484,090 of CM063743.1, read as the reverse complement.
CACACGCACAGTCTCTTTTTTATCGACAGCCGCGCCGAGTCACGCGACATTTACACATAAACACAATAAAATACGTTTCAGAACGAGTTACGGTTTTCCAACTTGGTCTTCTAATTTATAAGAAAATAGAAAAAAAAATCAAATGAAATCAGGAAAATGTCATGACTTTTCCTGAATAAAGCTACATTCTAAAGTTTGTCCATTGTCCTGAACTCCATTCCAAAAACACAAAAAAAAATTCTTAATGAATAGCGAATAACCATAAAAAATAATTGTATACTAAAAATTGTTTCTAATTATTATTATTATTATTATTAAATAACTTAATTAGCAGAGACGCAGATTTAGAGGAGATTGATTGTACGCACGTACCCCGTTTCCCCAAATTCGTAAAACTAAAGGCGAGTTGTTTTAAACAAAAAATATACCGGCTCGATGGCGTTGTAGATACGACTTTTTCCTGAGGGACGGGGGAAGGCTGTGATCAAAGAAACTTTCGAAATTAATAAACATTTTATAAATTATTCATTAAATTTGTATTTTAATAAGTAATTTTTTTTTTCAAAAAGAAATCATATAATTACAATACATATTCTGCTCACTGATTGTAGTGGTATTGTACGCCCCGTAAATCTTTTTCCGAATTAATCGTTATTTTGTGAATATATATATATATATATATATATATATATATATATATATATATATACGGTTTTTACGAAGAACAGATTTTTTAGGAGATAATTATAACACTCGGTTTAAGAAAAACTATCGACAATTTTGTCGCGTTTTCTACAATCGAATAAAAAACAAAAAAACCATGTCAATCATTATTTTGTATATTTTGATTACGTTCACACGCATTCGCCATTCGTGATTAAGGTTGTATATATTATGTATATTTTTTAAATGCGATAAAACGCGCGATGAAAATCCGATGAATTGAAATTTACAAATAAAACGATGTTACAACTACTTATAGAAAAAAAAAAAAATAGTCATAAAGAAAATTAACGAGTGGCGAGATGTTGTGAATGACGATTAAACGAATTACTTGAATAATGATTTGAGAGTTTTGCTATTACTTATATAAGTTTAAAAGCATCGCGATAAATCATTACGTTTCGATAAAACGATTCTGAGCGGAGCTTCGGTGTATTTTAAACTTTGTCGAAAAAATTGAAATGGTTATAAAAAAGAAATTGTGATTAAAACGATTTAAAATATTAATTTTTTTAATACAGTTGAAGTAACAAACGTTCGACATTGTTTTAAAAGCCTTGAAACGAAAAATTACTTTTTTTTTTAAATACCTCACAAACTCATACAATTACTGTAAATAGCCGAAAATCAATAGAAATTTTTCGAAAAAAAATTCGTTTCGTTGATATACAGTCCAAAGTTACATATTTGATGAATACTTTAGATATTTATGACAGTAATAATAATTAGCATCGAAATCACGAAGAAACAACAATAATCGATTTTGACGAAATCGCGTTTTTATGTGTAATTTGTCGATAGTTTTCGCTGACTGTCGAAAAATGACGTGTCTCTAAAATAGCGAGAAGATGGAATTTTCAACCGGAAAATAGCGATATACACGTAATATTCATTATTCCCTCGACAGAATTCTCGGATGCAGGCATCGACAGAAAAAAAAAACACGTTATTTTAAAACCAAATGCATTCGTTTCAGAATGTAATACACAATTTTCTTTCCCCCCATCAACCGATTCTGCTGTTATTATTCGTCGAGCCACAAAGCGAATGTAAGCTTTAAAGTCCGCTCGTGGTGCGATACCGTCCGTCGCGTGTACGGGAGACGACAAGACGCGCGTGACGGTATTTCGCCATGACGGCCGGGAAATATTGTCGCCGCCGCGCATTTTTCCATACGCCCGACCCGACGTGGCCCGCAGCACGTGTTTTTTTTTAGCCCCGTTTCTTTTTTCCGCGTCCTCCGTCCGTCCGCCGCGGCGACCGCTTTTTAAACGTTAAACCGGTATGTCGGCTACTAGCAATACTACTACTACTACTACTACTACTAGTAAAACCGCCCAAGTGTATTTTATGTACTCGGTTGTTTGTATGGATGTGTCGTTGCACCAACGAGGTGAACGACCGATCCCTCTCCTCTCTCTCTCTCTCTCTTTCCATGTGCTCTCCTACCCCTCCACAAATGGTGGTGGTATACACGACGAGATTATTTAAAAACGAATCGAGAATAACGTTTTTTTTTTTTTTTCACAACATAAAAACTCGCCGGAAATAAGAATTCTCTACAGTGAAACGCGTCCGAATAAAGTTTAAAACGTTTCCTACGACAAACGAATGGCGTATTATAAAATGTACTCGTACTACACGAATCGTTCGATAATGGATTTGAATTACTGCGCAAAAAGTATATCTCGGTAATACCGAGGGGGTTGGCAATTCCATAAAACGGATCGAATATTCGCCGCGCAATCGAATCGACGGTAGAATGAAAACAGAAAGTAAAAAAAAAAAAAAAAATGTATTATTAAATTTCAAACGATTGCGCTTATACGCGATTAATTTTTGCACACCGAATTCCGCGTGCGGTAACAAAATATATTGTAAAATTGTAAAAAAAAATTACGATTCGTGTGGTATAAATTTTTTTTTTCATACAACGAACACGTGCGTAGTACATGTTATTATTATTTCAGTACTTATGTAATTTCACGAAAATTAAAAGCACACTTTGTACGCGGCTAAAGAAGTTTTGTCGGATTTTCATATCCGCGCACGTAAACTTCAGAAGAGTTCGTTATAATCCACATATAATTATTATAATATACTCGTCAAAATGTAAATAATGTTTCTGGAAAGCGGAACTTCAGAGTTTTGGATAAAGAAATAGTAGTGTTTTAATTTACTCTTTTGTGTCCGCGAACGCAAGGTAGTTTTCAAAATGTTGTTGTGTGTATAAAAAGCAAAAAAAATTTATATATGTATTTTACGTATATAAGATTAATTTTGCTTTTATAACTTTTTCCTTTTGTTTCCAATAAGCATCGTACGACGACTTTTTTATCCTGCAACATTTTTTCGTCTATACAATATTCCACCATAAAATAGCTAAGCTTTTGGAAACGTTATCATGTCGTACGACTTGCACGCACATATTATGTATTGCAATACATTTATACGAAATGAGAGATAAATGAACATCGCAATTCTTATAATAAATCAAAATCGTTTAGAAAGCGAAATTCTCAATATATTACGGACTCGTCTCCCTCTCCACCTCCCGCGTCCCCCAAGGGGATATTCGTAAAATGAACGCGCCAACATACGAGTGGTACAGAAATATTTGACGGACGCTGCAGGAGCAGCAGCCGCTGCTATACAGGTATGTGTGTGTTAAAAAACTGACATAACATATGCCTACAAGAGACCGTCAAGTCAAACACGTGAGTTTCAATTATATACGGTTTGTAAGTAAATTACAACAAATATTATTTCATACGTAATTCATTCGTGACGACACGCGTTTTTAACGAAAAGATTAGCGGATTTCTTTTAAAACTTCTTTTTTTTTCATACTCCTCGTACATATTTTAATTCTTATTTTTAGATTATAATATTTTACGACGTTTTCTTTTTTTCATACGCGCACTCATAATATATTTAACACGTACAATTAAATTTTGATTTAAATACACGCGACGCGTATATATATATAATAAATAAATGAAAGTAGCTGTTAATTTTAACGGAATCGCATATTTATTTAAATAATTACAAGTTAGAAAGAAAAGAAAAAAAAATAACGCGAACAAATTACATACACAATCACTTATAACCATCATAATATTATGTATATATCACTAGACATAAAACACATACACACACATAAAGATTTAAATCTGTAAAATTAATTGCGCAGCTATATTATGAGATGTAATGTATAATAGTGCGTGTGTGTTTGACGCGAGAGCATTTAAAATTTTTATACGTAATAAACATAATATAATTGGATTAAATCTCGTACTTCGTTGTATGTTAACACAAACAATGAGTATCAAATTAAATTCATACGGAAAAATATTCCGCGTGTATTTCAAACTGAATTTCGTACATTTTAATGATTTACAATCCATAATATTGTCGATGTGGAACGCACCAGATGTATTGTACGATTGTCGCTTAAGAATTTATTCTTCTTGCAGTCCAAATAAATATTGTAATAGAATGATGGTCTTAGTTTTACGTCTTTTAGATGGTCGTTACTACTGCAAAGTCATATATATATATTTTTTTTTCTCTTTTTATCATAATAAATTCTGTGACAACCATTGGCATTGTAAAAGTTATTTATTTAAAAAATTAAAAACTGCGGGAAATATTTGAAAATCAAAAGCTTCATTGTTATAAATTAATCGGTTTAAAAGTGTTTTTGGTGCTGTGCAGGTTTTCGATTATTATTAATACGAATTTGCGTATTTTTCAAATATAAACCACCTTCCGAAACGTTTCGATAAATTAATTTTTGTAACTGAGAATGATGTGAAAATACGCGTCATACATATTATTACATTTCCATTGCGGGTATGTGACGTGTTTTTTTTATCGCTTTGTGCGCGACCCGAAGAAAATATAAAAATATCGTTTAAAAAATGGAATTTATAAATTTCTTTATATCCGCATTAAATGTAAACTAATATTTAATCAGTCGCGTACGGCATTTTAAATTTGAAAAAAATTTACAATTATGATTTATACGAGTATACGAGGACTGTGTACATTTTTTCTCGTTACAACCAAGTGAACTGTTCTTAACTTGCAGTATGCCTGCAGACACGAAACGCGACTCTTATTATTTATATATTTAATTTAAAAAAAAAAAAAAAATGTGAAAACCGTGATAGAAAAATATTTATATATCGATTCCAGAGTTTTTCGATCGTTTTATTTTACAAAAAATACAATCAATTCGCCTTTTTATTTCAAACGTCAACGTCTCTGAAAAAGAAAAAAAAATGATTGGAAGTCATTTTCGAACGGAACGACGAGGCAATATGTGTATGTGTGTGTGTGTGTGCATAAGAAACGAAGGCCAGCGGAGGAGGAAAATGAAAAAAAAAAGTCTTTCTTATTAATTGCGCTGTGTGTGTGTGTGTATGTGTGTGTGTGTGTACACTATAGCACGGCGCGACACAGCCAAAAACAATTCGCGACCGTCGCACAGGCAAAATCAATGCCATTTTATTTCATTTTTTTTTTCGTTATTATTATTATTATTATTTTTTTCTTCATCTATAAATACTCGCTATATTAATAACGTTTACTTTCGTCTTTGACTTTCAAAAGTCTGAACGTGACATATAAATAAATAAGATTTATTTTTGTGTGTGTGTGTGAGTTTCGTTACGGGGGGGTGGGGGGTGGGGAATAGGAGGAGAAGAAGGAGAGACGTAATTTTACTCGTGTATATTTTTGCATGTCGAATAATACTAAAAAAGAAAAAAAGAAAAAAGAAATCTGGTAATAATAACACAAAGGCGGGGAAATGTTTAAAGCAGGCATTGGGGGAGGGGGTATGTGTGTGTGTGTGTGTGTGTGTGTGCACACCAAACGTCAAGGGACACAATCAACAATCAGGCCGTCGTCGTCGTCATCGTGCACGCATATAATAATAATAATAAAAAAATAATAAATATGGGGTATGAAGCTGTGTAGCAGTAGTAGCTACTGCCACCGTATAGTCGTCGTCGACGCGTTCTTCGCAACGTATTATTATATAGACTTTTTTTTTTCTCTTCTCTTTCTCTCTTATCAAAGTAAAAAAGAAAAAAAAAACGGGGAAACAAATAATACTAACACGCCCCCTCCCTGACGTTTCGAAATGTGTCTAAACCAAACTAGTTTTTCTCTTTTCGTGCGCACGCGTACACGCATTGGTGTCCCCGCGTACCACCGCGCGCGTGTAATTGTTCGGACGGCGGTGTGTATTATACGCGAGTGAAAGAGACCGAATTCTTTTTTTAATAGAAAAAATAATAATAAAAACGACGAATTAAACAAATTAAAGAACGGAATGGATACGGCCGGACGAATTAGAATAATGAAAAAAACTATAAATCGATATACTCGTAAAACGTTTGCGTAGAATCGAAGAATAAGTACACAAATCGTGTCGTTTAAATTTGTTTGTTTATTACGGACGCCCCGATTTCAATAAAATAATAATAATAATAATAACAACAACAATAATAATAACAACAACAATAATAATAATAATAATAATTGTCAAGTGGTGATATTATATAAGCGGAAATTAGAAAAATACAACGGTATATACGAAATAAAAAAAAAAGGATTCGGAGAATATTAAAAATAGGAGTATTCTATGCGTTTTCTTTAATTCCTAATGATAAACTCGTATTCTGGAAATTTTCGCGTATATCATACGCGAAATCCAATAACGTAAATTTTATTTTTTTTACATTTTTTTTTGCGATCTTTTTTTTAATCAATAATTTTGTCGCGTAATTTTCTATTTATTTATTATTTTTTCGATGTATTTACGTTTTTTTTTTTTTTGTTGTTTTTCAAACGGAACTAAATATTTGGCTGTTTTTTGTTTGAAAATATATTCAATTATATTTACATTAGTCGTACAGTGTGACATATAATATTTAAATGTATGAAAACATTTACGCGTGTTGAATAAATTCAATAAAATACTAAATTATTAATTACGATTTACGAATTTATTAAAAAAAAAAAAAATGCAATTTTCTTATAAAATTTTTAAATCATATTTTGTCGTTAATAAGTCATTTTAGCGCGTTATTTATTATTATTATTAATTTTTTTTTTTTAAAAGATTTTTTGGTCATTGAGTCCCGAGCTCCATAATTATAATATACTATATTACATAAATGAAAACCAGCGAACAAAATGCGGTGTACAAATAATAGTGAATTGAAATGTTTAAAAAAAAACAACTATGGCGTGTTATTAAAATATTGTTCGATATAAAATATTATTATTTAAATCCGTTTATTATAGTTTTATGTTACTTTTCCCGCCGCGTCATATTCCGTTCAGCTTCGATCGATCTGATATTTCTTTTTTTCTGCTGTTTGTCTCTTCTTCGCCGTACAAAAAAAAAATATCGCGTATTCCACGTTGTTTTTGTAATAATACACACACACACACATAGTTATGATACGGGAAAAACGAAGTGAAAACAGTAATTGAAAATAAAAAAAGGCGACGCGCGTGAGTGTGCATTTATTTTTCACTCTTCCGCGCGAGTGAAACCGAGAGAAGATTCGCGTTTTTTTTACCCTTGAACCGTCCACTATCCGACACGGATATTTCGCCGCCGCGCATTATGACAACGAGATGATTATGGAGAGAAAAAAAAAAGGAAAAACGCACACGTGACAACGGCCGTTGTGCAGGAGATCACGTGAAGAAAAAAACATATGCGACGGTGGTGGTGAGAGGAGAGAGAGAAAAAAAGGTTTCTTCATCGTCGTCCTCGTTCGTTATTGCTCTCGTCGTAGTATGTGCGTGTGTGTGTGTGTGCACACGACGGCGATGACGACGAGGTTGACTTGGCATAGTAGACACACACACACACTCATTTGTCCGAACAATATACCGCGGAACGGATAGAAGACGGAATAAAATGCGCTTACGAGAAAACCCATTGACGGAGAAAAAAAAAAGTGTGTAGCCGCGGCGGCGGGAAGAGGTCGCGGGGCGGGCAAAAAAAAAAAAAACACCGACCGCCGCTCGCAGTCGACGCACGGGAAAAAGTTCTTCGCCGCCGCCGCCATACAAAAGCCACACACGTACGCAAACGCACTCGAGTTTTGTTTTGTTAAAGCTCGGTTTATTTTTCGAGTTGCGCGCGGAAAATATTCTCGCAATAATAAATAGAAGAGAGAGAGAACAAAAATAAAAAAATAACCTCGTCGTCGTCGTCGGCCACTTAAGAACGCGGTCGCTGTAATGTTTTTTTTCCACACTCTTTCTCTCTCTCTCTCTCTTTCGATTACGACGTGCTGTCGAGAGAGCTGTGCAAAAAACCACCACCGCAACAACAGAAAGAGTCGTTTAAAACGAGCGCGTCCCGCCGTATCGCGCGTGCGGTGGTGACATATTGTTTTGGTTTTTAATTGTGAACGCGCGTGTATGCCGCCCCGCGGAAACCGAGTCATTATTTTTTTTTTTTAATATACGACTTGTTTAGTACAAAACTATTATTATTATACGTGCGCGTACCACGGTCGCGTATATATAAAAAAAAAATTTTTTTTTTTTTTAACTCTTATAAAAGTTTTTTTTTTCGTTATTGTTCGACGAGAATCGCGGTTTGAACAAACGGACGAGAAGGGGTAAATAGTTTTCAACGAATAACGCGCGTACGGCGAGGGGAAAAAAAAGTGTCTCGTTAACGTTTCACGGCGCGACGGCAGTAATTAAAAAACGAATACGGTAAATTTCCCGTACGATTATAAAAATATTTGTTTCGTGTTCCTCCGTCGTCAAACGGCTCCAAAAGTATACACCGCGGTGACGCGATCATGTCGTGGTATGATCTTTTTTTCTTCTTCTTCTATTCGTGTGGAATTTTGACACGAAATACAAGTGTTTCTCATCAAATTCGTACAAATATGAAAATCGTAAAAAAATTCGGACTACACGAAACACTTTGCGCGTTCGCACGTCACCACGTCGACAGACGTGGGCGAACACGAGGAAACGGTTTCGGCGAGCCTTAACAACTCTAAACGTTATAATCGATTTAAATATAATATTAAAGTCTGTGCTGGCAGTTTTATAAAAATCGCGCCGATACGTCTCATAATTCATAATGCAACGAAACGTTCCCGAAGCCAAAAATATTATGTCTGAAACATGCATTTTTCTTTTGTATCCATTAATTGTCTCATTCGAATGAACGCATATTTACTTTTAAAAAAAATTTACATTACAAAATAATTCACTTAGAAACTAATTCGGTTATAATTTGTAATGTTAAAAAAAAATTTGGATATTTGGACTCGTTTGGAAACGAGACGGGCGGGAGTATCATTTTCACTTATGGACTCCGCGCATTTATGATGTATTTTTTTTTTTTTAATAACACGTGCGCGGTGCTCGTTTACACGCGAGATGAATCGTTAATAACTATTTAATATTTAATTAAAATTTTTTTTCAAACGTCTCGTATATTCATTTTCATCCCCGTTCCCGTCTCGTCACAAACACTGAACATATATATATATATTATTATTATTATTATTATTATATACATGTGACGCGGAAACGAAATACCGAACGGCTATTATTTGCGCGGAATTCTCTGGCGAGCAGTAATAATAAATGTATATTACACGACGACGATGCGAAATAATAACAGAAATTTATACGCGTACGGGATCCATAAAAAAAAAAAAATACTTTTTTCTCGTTACACGAGACATATTAATAAATATTATGTTACGAAGAATGAGAGAGAAAAACACGAGTTAATTGATTTACAATGCACGCGTGGATTGAGCCATTAGCTGCAGCAGCCCGCGCCGTGTGTCATCGATACAACTACGGTACCGGCAATCGCGTCCGTCCGCGCGTTTCGGAGCTGGACTCGTGCGGCGTGTGTGTGTGGGCACCGGTATTAATATAATAATAATTTTTTACAATAATTATGAGCCAGCAAACTTTATTAGTTATTACTTTTATTATATAATATACCACACGTCTTTCGTTTTGTTTTCTTATTATTATAATATATACACGCGATAAGTACGCCGCAATACTTATATGTACTTATATGACGTGTAGGCGCGTACAAGATACGGTCGTAATATTAAAAGCAAAAAAAAAAAAACAATTTTTTTTTCTGAAATTTTCTTTTCTTTCGTAAAAACATAACTGTGTATCCGTGATATATTGCTAGCGTGAAACGCCTATAACAGGAATATAATATTATGTGTGCGTGTGCACGTTAAACGTTTAAAAATTATATACTTTAGAAACGGGAATTTTTTTTTTTTATTTTATGCGCTCAAAATCATCGGTCCGAGTGCCGACAATATAATATTTAGTAATTGTTTTTGAACACTAAAATTGGTGTCTGCGTAAACGTACAGAGGGAATTATCGCAGCGCGATAACGGGAGAAGAAATCATATTATTTTTTTTTCATTTAGACAATTCCACTGAAAACGGTTATAACGTATCGGTTATATAACGAAAATTTATCGTACCGAGTGGTTTTCTCGTGTTTAATTTTTACCCGAAAGTCATAATCGTTCGAAAAAATCCAAGTAATAAACGACGCAGCAGATCACCGACCGTTTTGGAAGACTTGTCTCGAATTCGTGTCCGACTGACGCGGTCGAAAAACTCAACGGCGACACGAAAAACACCGTTCTCGTTATACCGATATGGCGAAGTGCGGTTTTTTTTTTTTGCATTCTCACGAATTAGAGATTAGCAATTTTACGACGTGAAATCGATAATAAGAGGGGAAAGAACAGCGACGAGTCGTTGATGAAATTAATAGGAATTAAAAAAAAAATACCAACGACACGCATCTATATTATATAGGTTCAGTGTTTAAGTTCATGTATAATTTCAAAGTTTCGTTAAATTATTTTTTTTTCTATGGAAAAAGTCTTCATTGGATCGCAATACGCGCGAAAGAAAAATGAGAATTCAAAGCGAAAAAAACCGCGTTTATATTATTTTTATAATATTATATTACGGTATACATATAGAGAAGAAAAAAACATTTCGCGTACCTATACGCACTCTCTGACAACGACGTCGATTATTGTTTTTTCTGTTTTTTTTTTTTAATGAGCTACATAGGACTACATATAATACAGTATATTAAATCTAACGGGCTTTTTTTTTTACAACTAACACTGTAGTAATATAATAATAGTGTTCCGTCTCGTACACGTTATTCGTTATAATATGACGACGACGACGACGATGAGAAAAGGTCCATTACACGCGCGCGAAACGCAATAAATAACGACTCGTTATTATTATTATTATTTTCGAGGCGACCGTATTTTACTGGGTGTATACACGCGCGTTCTATACTATTATTATTATTATTATTATAAAATATATTATGTACGAGCGATGCTGGGAATCTCATTTTAAAAATTATTCTTCTTTTTTTCCCTCTCTTTTAAAACGATTAATTTAACACGTTGTTATAATACTATATATATATATATATATATATATATATATATATATACGTATAATATAGTATTCCTAGCATACTTATGATGGTGGTGTACCACCGAGTTGGCTACATTTGTACATATATACCGCGCCAGTAAACCGAGTATACTCGTGTGTGTATATATAGAAGAGATTATTGTATTAATTCGATGTTGGGTATGAGTTACATTACTCGTTTTTTTTTGCGTTACTACACACTAAATATATACTCCGTCGGGGTTGGAAAGTGCAAATCAGTAGAGTGGAGAAAAATTTAAAAAAAAAAACACCGATATTTATTTTTTTACATTTCAAATTGTTTTGTTATAGTAAATTACTAATTACGTATTGATAGTTCCGTTATATTATTGCGATGTGATTATTTTTATTCAATTCGTTGTATAAAATTCAATTTTGTTAAATTCTCATTTGGCGTCCGTTCGCGACAAAAAACTTATACAAGCGATCACGTCGATGTATTTTATTTTCAGAAGTCATTTTAGACCGAATGAATGAAAAAAAAAAATCAAATCGATTATTAATCGCCCAACACCGATATCGATCGTCGAATCGTGATTTACGCCTCCTCCTCTTCGTATGTGTGTTTGTATACGCGTCGTGCAGTAATAATAACCCGTTCGTATACGATGATGTGCCCACATAAACGACGACGTGTTTGCATCGTATTTTCCGTATAAAGAACACGGCGGGAAAAGAAAAATAAACACTGGCACTGCAGAATCCCGCGCGGTCATATATTCTATATGTTTCGAACGGATGACACGCGTTATAATTTTTTCCCGTAATATTCGTTTCTTTTTACGTTTTAATCGAACACTAGCTGTTGAAATCGTTGTGATTTTTTTTTCACACGTTATTAGAAAAAAATATTTTATAAAACGTATAACATCCTACTGGGTGTTCATACGCTGCGTATTATAACGAGTATATTATAATATAACGGTTTACGTTTACGCGCCGCCACCGACTGCGTGTAAAGTATTTATTTATTTTTTTCGTTATTTTCACTAAGCCGAGATTATAATATCATATACATATTATACCGTATGGGTACTCGTATAGAGAAGATTAACGTGATCGAATTCATACGAAATCGAATTCAATATAATATTAATATATTATATTTGAATAATATAATTACCACTGCACAGTCGCGCGAACGTTTTTGACGTAAAGTCCGTCGTATAAGACGACGTCCGCTTTATTATTATTTTACGGGGGAGAGGGGGGGAGGAAATAGCCGAATATTTTACGCGATTTAAAACGACGGATTTTTAAACTCGAGGAATTTTTTTTCTTCTAATTTTTCGTTTAGGTCTGTACAGTACGAACTAGAATCCGCTTTCGCATTTTGCATTTTTGATTTTGTATAACGAGAACGAACGCGGCGGCATGCAGTCTATAATAAAATAAATAATTCGTTTTTGAAAAAAAAAAAAAAACGTTAATTAAAATATAAATAATAATATCGAATACGTTTACCGTGTACGCGTCGATCACGTCTTCACTTCCCACGTTTATACGTGTATTCAGAAACACTTTTAATATTATTTCAGACAATATTTTGTTTCATTTTTTTTTTTTTTTTAATTACAAGACGTCAATAAATAAATATACGATTTAATTATTATTAGTTAGTTGTTGTTCGGGGCGTCGTTCAAAAACCACCCACGCCAAATTATTTCTATGTTTATCGTTGGCCAATGATTCAACAAATTGCGTACTTCTTATAAATCGAGCGTATAAAATACTCTGCAGTGGTTTAATTGATCGTGGTATTTTTTTTTATTCTTTTTCTCTCTCGTGCAGAGATCGACGTAATGTGTTTGGTCGAAAACTCTTACACGACTCATCAATGGTAATAATTGAGAAATTAATTTTCGTACGTTTTTTTTTTTAAATTAATCGTCAATAAATTACGTGTATAAACCCCCCTCCGATGGATTTATCGATGAAAAACAATTCGCTGCTCTTGTCCAACTGTTTCGATAATGTTATATTATATGTAAAAAAAAAAAAAATGGTAAAATATACGGTAATATTGTAGTTTTGTCGGTGTTTCAAATTTTTAAAATATAATCGTGCATTATTAATAATGTAGTTAAGCATTAGTATATCATGTATATTGAAATTTTTCGTCCTATAGCGTTTTTAATATATATATATACATTTTGTTTGCGGAATTTATAAAACGTAAAACTTTTTAATCGCGTTGAAATAATAGGGAATTTGTACTTAGCGATTCAAATGAGTCAACGAGCAATGTTTTTTTTTTAATAATCAGAATAAATGTACGCGGTTTATTCAGAATTCGTATAATTAGCCGCACCGTTATATGTACGTATTTTTAATAATTCGAATGTTAATAATTAGTGTAATACATTTAATTATTACCCCAGAATAGAAAAGTTTGTTATTGCATGGGAAAACTTGAAGCGAATATCACGATTTATCGATAGATATATTATCGTTTCAAATTTTTTTCCGACGATTTATTTTTACGTTTTATGTTTGTGTCAACAGACAAATACCGCGCGTAGAGAATACAATAATAACATAACGACGATCTGGACATAATGACTTTGGCTGCAGCAGCAGCAGCAGCAGCAGTAGTATCCGCCTACAGATTCGTTCAATACGATCCGATACAACAGTACGAAGAACGATCAGGTAAGAAACGTTTATTTTTGGTTAACAGTTTTTCTTTTGTACATTATAAAAAGATCAACAGCGTAGAATTATTCGATTCCCCGTGCTCTCACACACACGTGATGTAAATATATACTTTCCTCCCGGGGGACTTATATAGGTACATCTCGCGTTAATCCGGCGACGGAGTCTCGTCTATATACATTAATTCCCCGACGGTTTTTTTTTCTTCTCCTCCGACGTGTCCCTTTTCAATCCTTTTTTCTCTCTCTCTCTCTCCTCCCGTCACCTGTAAATATACACAGACGACATGTAGAGGCAGCAATCCTTTCACCACACGTGGCGTCCTCCTACTGAACACATTAATATTCACCACTAAAAAACCGCGTCTTCCCGTCACACCTCGCGCGGCTGCAAGAGAATTCGACCCCGCGCGAACGCACACAACAGTTGTTGGCACGGATTTCGGATTTAAACGGCGGAAATAGCGTTTTATTTTCGTATTTATATATATATATATATGTAAGAGTGATACGCGTGATCGGCGAGAGAGGGGGGAACATATTTGTTTTTTATTTCAAAAAAACGCCCTTTCCCCCTTTACTTGACTCAACAGTTTTGGTGAAAAAAAATATAATAAATGTACGTAAATAAACACCCGTTCCTTACGCCGGATTTTTTTTATTTTATATATTATATGCTCGTGTGCGATGAATATATAAGGTATATACTATTGCACCACAGCCTCCGGTCCATTCATAATCCCTTGTTGACAGACCGCAGTGCAGTATCCGTAAAGTAATTACGAAGCGACTTAACGCGCGCGTCTAAATCGCCCGCGTCCCGTAATAATTATTATTATTTTTTTTCTCATATTATACGCGTATCCAACGAAAATTATTCGTGTAATACGAGTCGGTTTCGATTGGCAATGCGTACATATTATATTTTTCTCCCAAATAAACGAAACAAAAACGTTTCGAGTTGCTTCGGTTTTCCTATATAATTTATTAGAGATTATATTTGTATGGTCTTTACACATTTTCACTGAGACTATGCGCGCAGATCTAATTGGATGAACTTTCTCTATAGGATTCATTTTTCTATGAACCGATATACAAATATAATTGTTAACGCATTAAAAAAAATGACGTATTTCGAGGCCGGGGAGAATATTTCGTGCAAAATAATGCGATATGTTTGATATTGAAGTTTAATTTGAACATTTCACAAAAAAAAAAAAACTTAACGGTTTATGGAAAAAAAATAATAATAATTGTGACCTCCGTCAATTTCAATCTCCCTCAATCCCCACCATTATATCGGTTGAAGATTACCGATTAACTTGAACGCGATAATTTAATATTACTTTTACTAAATATTAATACATTTTTTTCTAATTTCTTCAACATGTAATTATTATTTTCAGCTTATTACACTGAACATTTATACTTTTATTGCAAAGTATAATATGTATATTAATATAATTTTTTTAGTACACATAATATAGCGAAATATACCTAAACATCACTAAGCACAGATTAAGCATAGCCGTATAAGTAATTTTTTTTTTTTTGAAGATTACAATTGATTTAACTATCTCATGATTATTTAAAAATCGTTACTTTTATTTGTGTTTTTTTTCTCAAAATTTAATACATATACATTTTTATTAAACATCGCGTATTTAACCGAAAAAGAATATTTACGCCTATAAAAAATTATTTTGACGAAATCACGGAACATAAAAATATCGTATTTTTCGAATTTTAAACGCATATAAAAACACGGTCCCTTCCTATAATCGTTTTATACACTCGTTTGCGTACGAAAAAAATATTAATAAAATATAATGAAAATAATCGTTTTAATTCATTTTTTTCCCGTCCGTGCCAAATGAATGCACAATCAGCTAACGGTTATTTTCGTTATAGAGGTCAGTGTACTGTACGTTATTGGCAAAAAGCCGCGATATTATATTTAATAATCATAGGCTGAGCCATGGGGTGTGTGGGCACAGTATGCGGTGACACCCTCTAAAACACGGACAATTCTGTGAAAATCGCATCTATCTTCGCAAACAATAAAAACGGCCCTTTAACAATATAATCACTATTTACTTTTCGCTACGAAAATTTCAAACTCATCTGTAGACGGTTGAAATCGAATTTTAGTCGAGGCAGTGTCTCACTATCGAAACTGTCGTAAATTATATTTAAAATTATTATAAATGTATTTTTAAAAATATTAATAAATCGTTGGCACTTCAATTGAAATACTCGTTGTTGTTGTATACTTCAAATAAAAATTTTCCTAGTTATAAAACTAAACGAATAAAAACGATTGTTTTTACTTTAATTAATAATATTTCGAAATATTATACAGGGAATACTTCTAGTAATTTCCCGTATGACGATACGGTCTCGTTGGAAAGATCGTTTACTACGTATATATATATAATGAACGGAATTCTAAGACCAGAAATAGGATAGTAACTGCACGAACCTCGATGCATTGTACGATAACAAGGGACTCGACGAATTTTTAAATAAATTGTTACATTTGTACGCGCGATGAGAGAAAATTCGGCCGAACAGGATTATAAAAAAAAATTATTAGCTATTTTCATTTTATACATTTTGAAAAGAAAATTCTTTAAAAAAAAAAAAAATAACCGGACGAAAACGAATTTGCCTTTAATTTGCGTTTAACTCGCACCGCCGAAATTTTTAAACGCCACCGCCCCCGAAAGCTTTGGGGGACAAAATGCCCCGTGAAAGAAACACTGTTCGCGTGCGCTTTCGACGTATAAAATTTAATTTCGGCGGCACATTCGCCGCGCGGGACCCCGTAGAATTTTCGCAGCGCCGACGACGATGACTCGGTTTATCCATTAAATACGCAACGCGCACACACAAGACGCGTCGTGTTAATTTTTGGCTCCGCCGAGTTTTAAACGTCGCGGCCGCGGGGAAAAGTGTGCAAGACGAAATGATTAATGATTGCCGCCGCCCATTCGCTTTTCTTCTCAAACCCTTTTCTTTGCCGGTTCATTTGTTATAACATACATATTCCGCGTGCCGAGGAGTTGTTAACTGATAGTGATTGACAAGCGGATGTTCGTTAAAGGTCGGTTATATATAACGCGATAATATCAATACATATATATATAAATGTAAAAACGAAAAGAGAGAGAGAGAGAGAGAAAAAATGTAACGAACGACAAGCGGTGACGGTTTTTAGGTGTTCACTGATCGCACTGTCTGATTCGACGGACACGAAGGCGTACGTTTTATTACAAGAAAGGAAGAGAAAAAATAATAATCCTTTTCCGTGTAAAGAAACGCAGTAGACTATCACAAAAACTATCGATAATATCGAGATGCTGTTTAGGGGAGTTTTTTTTTTTTTTTTGAGACATATGCTTGTAAAAATAATATTATAATTAATTATAGGAATGTCGTTTTCGTGAAAATTTAATGAGGGTTTCAAATTCGCTTTAACGTCAATAGCTCAAGAGATATAGCCGATTCAAGGGAGAAAATAACGAAAACAAAAACAACAAAAAAGCCGTTTTCAACTTCAACTTTTCCTAATCTGGTAACACAAATATCCACGTGACACCCCCTTCCCTTCTCTGAATCATAACCACACTCCGGGCTAAATTTCTGATTACGGCCATGCTCTATTTAGAATAAAGATACGGCACTAGTCGGTAGACGAAAACGCATCATGATCGAAGGGAAGGGAAAGCTCAAATATTTTGAAAAGTCATTTCAATCTGTTCAACTTTGATAATTCCTAAATACGCCTCTGTTACACTACGGAAAACGGTATAAAATAAAAAAAATCAACCGGCAAAGGGTGTACAGACGAACGGACGCACGTTATCCCCTTTTTTCTTCCTTTTTCCACCCTATAGACGCGTGTGCGTATGTACGCGGTCGAGACGACAAAACTCTTCTTTTGCCCTTTGCGGGTGGTGACAATTACGTTTGAATTATCATTCCCCCGGCGCGTGCTGCAGACTGAACGACGCGACCAGTATTGCCGCCGGCAACAGCTTCGCATCTTACGTTACACAATACGGTCGCGTTTCCTCGGGAATTCAGTTACCAATTATTATTATTATTATTATTATTATTATATCTATTACGATTGTCTCGTTTCTCCCCGGTGGCCAACGGCTTGTTAAACGAGTTCGCCGCGCAGGAAAAAAAAAAAAAGGAAAAAATTCAACTCGCGTTTTGTCTCTCTCCCTTTCTCTATATACGCAAGTGTGTCATGCGTTATTGGATTCTACGCGGTGTCACGTTCCAATATTATAACGTTAACCTTCTTTTGGCTTCACGATTCTTCTGTAAGCAATCGAGGATTGCGTCTTATCGCATTTGTCTCACATCCTCCACTGTTGTTCCTCACTCCTTCGTTCACACTGGTCTTTTTCCCGTCAATCGCCACATTCGATTACGCTCGTATCGCATCAACGAATCACTGGAGGAGGGGACTCTTGGCTTTTAATACGGTTAGGCTAGTGATATTCTATTCTACGCCAATGTATGCAATTTAGTTCGCTTTTCAAAACTGATCCACAAGTGTATTTCTTAATATTTATATATATATATATATATATATATATAACTCGTACGTACACTTAACGATATTACATATCGAATTCGAATTTCTCGTCTATTGCGCATTTTATAACTCGTTAACGCGATCAATCTCAACTAAATATCTGACTGTTGGCGTAATAAAAACATATATTTGAATTCCTTTTTATTCGAAATTTAAAACGATACAAATACTATTATTATTTCTTTAGCAATAAATACGTATTTGACAAAAACAAAGTTTTAGAATCTACGCGTATTCCATTACTTTAGTTCTGTATACAATACATTCATTAAATTCGGTATTCGGATGTTTGGATTATATAAAAGCAGCAACGCGTATTTCTGGCTCGTCCGATAATCTCGTTCAGATTTTTTTCTTGCGGATTCAAACAATCGATGGAAAATATTGACAGTAGAACGCCGATTAATCTTAGTCGTATACTAGTATATAGGTAAAACGATACTGGATTCCTATTTTTGAAAGTGTATACTGTATGACAGTGCAGGCATAGCTAGAATAAATTGGTCAAAGGAATAAAGGGATTATTAAATAAATGTGATACTAGCGTATCAAACTCACCGACATGTTATACTTTGACAAGGCAAAAAAGTAATGAATATGCTCTCGATTTATAGGAGACTAAAACTAGAAATCAGTTTTATACATAAGGACAAATTCAAAAATCGAAAATTTTCAATGCGAATTTAGCCAGTTTAAAAAAAAATTTACGTATTTCGTAATTTTTATACGTTTGTCTTACATATTTATAAATTTTTTTTATATATATTTCTTTCATTCCATAATATTTAAGAAAGTATTGGTTATTCAACGATACATTACATTTAAATAAAACATAAATTTACAGGGCCGTAGCTAGAAATTTAGTTCGAGGGAGTGGGCACAGAAAATAGTTGATTCAAGGGGAGGAGGGAGTATGACATGGATATTTGTGTTCTCAAATTAGGAATAATTGAAGTGAAAAAAACAGCATTTTTATTGTCATTATTATACTCCGTGTATTTTCTAGTGTCAATTACGCACATACATGTTTGTTGTCAATAAAATTACGCTTATCAAAGTGGAACAATTTTGAAAATTCATTTTTCGAGATTTCTTAGTTGCCATAATGTCGAGATCCTCATCCGGATCAACACCTAAGTCCCTATGGATTGACAGTACGGCAAGTGCACTAAGTCTTTCGTTGCCCGTTGAGTTTCGTATATGATAAGCTTTGATTCTCTTCAGTGTCGAAAATGATCTTTTCACTTTGAGAAATTGTACACATGTAGATAGACAAATCATTAATCAGTCTGAATTACGAGAATGTTACTTACCAGAAACTTTTGAAATTGTAGGATTTGCGTCAGATATTACTTCATTCGACACGTTTCTCTGCGAATTATCATCATCTGTAATATTTCAATTCAAATTACTATTGTACCGTATTCCCAGATAAATTTGAGAATTTTGATAGAGATTTATTACATTGACTCTCGCCTCTTGTTCAGTTATTTTTAATAAAACTTCATATTGATATATGATATATATTATCATACCAGGCATATGGGGGTGTTTTGAGTGTTCAAACACCCCCCGAAATGATTGGTTTTTCGTATGGTTATTTACTTAATCTAATTTTAATGTTATATTATATATTAATAGTTTAATAGACAGGTATAATATTACATTGTGGTTATGGGACATTGACTCTAAAGCAAAATAACAATATAACACTATCCAACAATTTTAATTTTAATTTAATTAAAAAAATACTTAAACTGAATTCATGAATAAAATGAAATCATACGTATTTTGTATTGAGAATAATATTAAGAATATTTAGAAAATAATCGTGAAGATATGTTAACCCTAATGGCTACAAATTCACGATAATTAGATTTAGTTCTATGATTTTTTGTTACATCTATGTTTGTATAATATAAAAAAAGTATTATGAGTATAGCTAATTTTCAAAATAAAATTTCGTATATTTATTTAAAAAAAAATGTTTCAATATTCAGTAATTGATTTTCAAAAGCACCCGCAAAACTTTTTGTTGAGTACGTCCTTGTATAATACATATATGTGTTCGTATTTTTATAATACCGAATTAAATGATATTAACAAATTGTATTTATTTATCTACATGTTAAATACATCTATAAAGTAAAGGATTTAACTGGAAAATTGACGACCATGTCATTAGTCGTATAATGAATTCAATGTTTTTTTGATTACGAGTTTTATACACTTTTTTTCTCTTTTTCCCGGGGTACACGCGCGAAAATCAATATCGGCGCGCAAACGTCAGACAATCGAATGATTGGATGGAAACGATTAGGAGCCGCGCAGCGGTCATGAAATTTGTATTAGGGGTTTGTAATACGCACCACACACACTCGTGTATAATATACGATGACGATGACGAGGAGAGGCGGGGGAGAAAAAAACAAGAAGAGAAAAAAAATAGAAAACGCTACGACCAACCGATGTACTGCAGTTCAGGCAATGATCATATTTATATAGTGCACGGTTATTTAAAGGTTTCTTTTTTTCCAAAGGGCCGAATCCCTGCGGAACGATAAATTCGAGCCGGTCGAGCAAACGAGCTCCCGTCGTATTTCCGCTGTTTTTCAATTTTTTTTCCCGCTCTCCTCTCTCATCGTTACTTTTCCCTTTTTTTTACGGGCGTCTGTTTCTCCTTTTTTTTTTTGCCCTTTACATTTTAAAGACATATAACTTATCGCGCGAGCGCATACGGTGGCGTGCCCGTGTTCGGCTATCGCCCGTCGTTGTTTATGGTCCGCACAATCCGCCGGTTCTCTCTAAATCGTGGTTTACACTCCACGCCACCGTCGGGAGGTTTTATTTTTTTGCTCTTTATTTATTATTTTGTCTCTTTATTTGACTCTTTCCTACACACGAGTGTCCATAAAATTTTACGCCCGCCCCGATACATAGTTTTACGATGATTTTACATTATCAAAGTTATGTACAAGCTAGCGAGTTTATGTAAAAAACGAGACTTGTATACGTAAATATCGCTTTGCAATCGAACCAATGAATCATGACATGTAAAACAAGAAGTGTGTAGCGATTATCCCTTTATATAATAATATGTGAGTATATGAAAGTATACTAACCACATATACCTATGTATAATGTGCGTGTGTGCTTTCTGTCAGTGCACGGCAGAATTTACGGAGCGAGGATTCATTTTCGGGGGGGGGGGAGGGCTTGACGAATATGCGAGCGATTGATGTTAAAACTTTAATAATACGATTCTAACCATTAATTAAAACGTGACAACATCAGTGTACACTGACTATCTAATGTAAAGAGAAAAACATTAGAAAATTATTTGTACCTAAATATTCTGACGATATTTTCCATCGACTGTTTGATCCCGAGAAAAAATTAAACGATTTTTGAACGAACCGCGAAATGGTACGTTGGCGCTTCTAAAACGTTACAGTCCAACCGGCGACAATCATCCGAACACCTAATTACTTAATTCAGTAAATGTACGATACAAGAAACAAAAAAACGGAATTCGAAGATTCTAAACGTTGTTTCAATCGAATTTATCGCCAAATAATAGCAATAATAGTAATAATGTGAATTATTCGTATTTCCATCGAGTCGGCGGGGGCCTTAAGATAAAGACGGAACTGGTCACTTAATCGTCACTGTTTAGTCGCCTTTTACCTTTGTAGGCAAAAACACAGTGTCATGAACACGAAACCATACGGCTTCGTACAATAAATATTTTCATTGGTCGAAAATTTGGAGCAGACAGGATTCTTAACTTTTTGCAACACTCCTCCGTGCGCACGCCTACGATATAACTACAACATTATGTTAGTTAATATTCTAGATTTTTAATGTTCGTAAATGTATTTATTTTTATTTTTTTTTATATAAATACTATTATGGTCGTTAGAATATTAGATTTCTTTTACGTATACACATTGTACACTTTACGATGTACACGTGTAACGTGCATAGGGTTATACATAAAACTAACGTCTCTAAAACAATATTAAAAAGTACAAATAAATATATGTAATCAATTTTCGACCATAAAAACGAAGAATATAAATTTTTTTATTCTAATATTATGTAGATAGTATATTTAATTATTTATTTATTAATATCAGAAAGCCGAGAAGTTATTTATGGCGTAATGAATTAGAGAATATAATATACACAACATTATGTATTTTTTAGCGTTAACGATCCGAAGTCTGGGTGAAATTTAACTATTAAATGTTTTATTTCGTAGAAATTATTTTTAAAATTTTATCTCTTTTTTTATTATTATTATGAATACAACTTCATATATACGATGTGTAATAGTATTTTTTTTTGTAATAATTGTTATTCGAATTTGCTTTTTTTTATCATAATATAAATGTATATCGGTGGTTTGTTATACGCAAGGTCCGAGTAATTTTTTTTTAATGAAAAATCAAAATTTTCGAAAGAAAAAAAATGATATAAAAATGAAATATCTGCAGTGAAAAATAACACATTTTACATACTAAACACTTTTTTCTATATAATATATTTTATCACATTACAACAGTAAATATTTATTTTTTGTAATAATTGTTATTCGAATTTGCTTTTTTTTATCATAACATAAATGTATATCGGTGGTTTGTTATACGCAAGGTCCGAGTAATTTTTTTTTAATGAAAAATCAAAATTTTCGAAAGAAAAAAAATGATATAAAAATGAAATATCTGTAGTGAAAAATAACACATTTTACATACTAAACACTTTTTTCTATATAATATATTTTATCACATTACAACAGTAAATATTTTATTGTTTGCAAGTTAGATATTTTCAATATCACGTATATATTACACAGAAAATTAATCTTCAAATTTTTAAAATCGAAAAAAAAAGAAATTTATTTATATTTTTTTTCTGTGGGCTAGAATTACGTTATATTTATTAAAAAAACGTCATCCGGGTCCTTAGAGTCCAAGTAGAGAAAAATAAAAATAAAATTCTTAAAAATCTCTTATATATGCCTATACTTTATTTGCGTGGCAACTATGAGTGTCATATTATTATGTGCGTAACATATATAATACGATCGACGGACGAAGACAAACTGAGAATGGATTAAAATAATAACCAGTTTTCTTCACAAACAATGTAATAATAGTAACTCATCGGGATCTCATCTATATGCGAGTATACATGTATGTATAAAGAGAAACCATCATCATGCCGAATGAGATGAAGCTTATTACGATAATACGCCCGTGTCGTTATTGTTATTATAATAAAATAAAATAAAAAATACACACACGCACACGCATCGATCTCGAGTCCGGTCAATCCGTCGAATATTATAGTATAAGTAAAAAAATAAACACTATACAAAGTCAATAGATTATCGGTGTGTTTTGGGACTCGAGCGAGCATAATATATACGTGTAATTATTTATCATCGTTATTCGTCGAATACGGAGAAAGAATAATAAAAGGATAAGTATATTTGTGTTTTTTTTTCCCAGATACAATAATATTATATTATATTTATACACAGTCGAATTTCGAAAACGAGTTTCGCCATCAAGTGTGCACCATCCAGACGTCACCGTGCTGAGCCACCTAATGATTTAGTCTGTTTATTGACCAGCGGTTGTTGTGTGTATTACCTACTGCTGGTCGTCGTCCGAATAATTCTCCGTCGTTAAATAAATGGGACTTGATTTTTTTTTTTGCTTTTAGTAATAACTGTCGTTGTCGAATATTAGCGTTTAAAGTCACGGCCAACAATAACGCGGAATAAGATAATAAATATATATCTGCAGAGGCGTTTCTGACTTAACTTTATGGGAGAAAGAGCGAACCGAGGGTCTTTTAAGGAGAGAAGTGTTTAGGGCTCATAAAACAAATAAAAGTTTGGTTCAATATACATAGTATTTTTATTGCAATGTGAATATTTTAAAATTATAAATTGTACGGTAAATCGCCTAATTGCAACGGCACTGCAGACTCCGGACACGACTGCTAACTGAGTGAACACTATCAAATTATCGTTGTTTTAAATATCGTGATAGCCAAAACGCAAAAAAAATAATCACTGAACATCCGAAACCATCGGTTGGATATCGATAACTAAACGTGCAAATTATGACAACTTTTCTACAAGAAATCTTGTCACAATCAAAGAATGACAAAAGATCCTTTTCTGAACATACTAGTACACATCGGTATTTTGGTATACCGGTTCATATGGGTATTTTCGGTATACCGTTTCAAACCGGTATTGAAATCAATACCGTACTACCGGTATTCATTTCCAATACTGCCAGCTCTGTTAACTGTTAACACGGTCGTTGTATATTGTATAAGTAGAGACCAGGAGGGAGGAGAATCCATATGTGTTTAAATTTCCTAAAAATATAATGTTTTTAGTGCTTTCTATAATTTCATAGAAATCTATCTTTTATACGCGTAAATACTCTTTTTCTGGATACATTTATAATGTTTCATAAAAATTTATAATAAATATCGGAAAAAACAAATAAAAATAACGATTTACATAAAAAAAAAAGATAACCTAACCTAAATAGATTATCCTAGTTTTTAAGATTTTTCTATTGGTTTAAACGCTTTTGAAAAAATCGAAAAAATGACATCTCTAAAGTATCCTGACTAGATGCAATAATTGCTATAGGAAACCGGGTTATGACCGAAAAGATCGGAGCACCGCTTTTGGTAGAACTCTTCGAATACAGATATACGAGAAAAAAAATACATCATTATAAAACCAATACATCGAGAATCTTTACGCTCAGAATATAAAAAAAACAAAAGATTAAAAGATTATATGTAATATCGCGGTACACTGTATAATTGTTTAGGTGATCGTGCAAAAGAGCGTAGTGCGAAGAGCGTTTACGTAGATCTGCTCCCACCAAATCGTTAATTACAGAGATAAAAGCGAATGTGTGTGCGAGTTTGTTAAAAAAAAAAAATAAAGCGGTGAAACGACCACCGTATTGAAGAAATCGAATGAAGAGAGAGAGAGAGAGATGAACGCTTTTTTTATACGCTTATTAGTCTGTAACGGAGACGACTCGTCCGCATTCGTATCGCCGCAGCATTCCGCCGCGCATGGACCGTCCAACGGCGAGTTGCGCAAAACACAATATGTCGCGGCGATCACTCGCGCGCGCGCTAAACGAACACGCGCTGTTGGCCCTGTGCCAGCGTATCTGTACGACACATCTTCACCGCATTTCTATAGTGTTTGCCCGAAAGGACATGACACACGCACGCGTCCCGCGAACCAGAGACGGATACCGACCGCGGGCGAGCACGCGTAAGAAAAAGAAGAAAGAGTAAAAAAAACGTGATAATAGGAGGGTTGGTGGGGTTTGGTATCTGTACCGTTGTTATAGAGACCTTCTCTCATCCACCACGCGCATCTCCCGAGACTTCTCCGCTTTACGAACGAAAAATTACAATATACATTACGTTTAGGCGTTTTTTTTTTTTTTTTTTTAATTCTCATCGAAACGTGGAAGCTGTTGCACGTCGTTACGACGACTTTTATTTTATTTTTTTTCTTCTGCTTTTACGACTTTTCCACTGGTCACTATAATGTTTGTCAAATCGGGTCACAATAACACCCCCTTGTAGGCGTTGATATTTCGTTTAAGCGCATCCGATTCGTTTTCCTTCACGTCAAATAATAGTTTCATAACTATTTTCTCGCCGTATTTTGTTGTCGTTTTAACGTGCGGTCAAAAAAAAAATTTTAATTATTCTAATATTGAGCTTTTTAAAAAAAATTTTTTTTTTTGATAAAAATTATATTAAATAAATATTTAAAACTTTTGAAAACTCGCAGATCTTTTATAATATCTGTTCGCAAAGAGTGAATAAAATAACTGGTCCCGATTAATTACCTCAATGAGTGATGGCAATCCTTCGTTAGACAACCGATCGTTAGAAAAAGATTAGGAAACCCTGGTGGTTTAAACCGACATTACGAATAACAACTGTTTTCGGCGATCGAAGACGGAATTAGCGTGAGAAATATTATCATCAGTCAAATGTATTAAATAAAATTATTTATTTGTATTTTTTTACAATAATTTTATTATTTAAAACCGGCCGTAGTTTAGACGCGTACGTTCTGAATCAGACAACCGCGAACAATCCGGCGGTTTTCTCGACTCGACTTTTCTGTTACATTAGAAACGAATACGTTTCGACTACATATACGCGTATCTTTGCACGTGTTTTAAAATAGACAAGGCTGAATAACGTTTGAGTTCCTGCGCGAGGATTATATACATAAAAAAATAATAATAATAAATAATAATAAAAAAACAGATTTGTATCAATGTATTTTTAATGTGTGTAAATAACCGGTTTTTGTTGGATTATTTTTCCAGTAAATCTTTTAATGGTTCGCGTAGAGAAAACGCATTCGCGTCTATAAAATTAGAATAAAATATATTTGAATAATAACGTAATAAGTGGAAAACAATATAAAACAGAAGAACGATTGAGTGAAAATAAAATATTACACAATACGATACCGGACATTATAACGAGTCAAAAATTATAAATTGGCTTATTTGACTTTTCAAAAATTAACTTCAAACTAAATAATTATTTTTTTCACTTAACGCGTTAATTTTATATGTCTGTACAATTCAACGGTATTTAAATTTAAATTAAATTACCAACAACACATTATTATATTGTCCGATATG
This sequence comes from Chaetogeoica ovagalla, assembly GCA_032441825.1. Taxonomy (NCBI): domain Eukaryota; kingdom Metazoa; phylum Arthropoda; class Insecta; order Hemiptera; family Aphididae; genus Chaetogeoica; species Chaetogeoica ovagalla. The sequence goes on along the minus strand of CM063743.1, from coordinate 456,807 downwards.
TTGTAATTGTCTAAAGACCAATCCGATTACCGAGGCAGCCCCTGTAACTAACTATAATATCTCCTCTTTCCCGAGTGCAATAAATTGATTCCCCGATCCTTTTTGCCACTCTCCCCTTTCACTCTTCCTGCGTAACTCGTTGTTAACCAAAAATTACTTACCGTGTTGCGTCGTGAACGTTGTCCAAAAAAAAAAAAGAGTCAGTGAGTGAATTGGAGGCCGTGTACATATCACGAGCATTCGATTTTCAATTTTTTATTTTATATTTGAACGCTTTGCTTTTTATTCGTTTAGCTATTATTATTTATTTATTACAAAACAATTGGTATTTATTTTTTAAATCGACATCGGTTTGTTTTGACGTTATATTTGGATTACGTCTTACTCTTGTTATTATTATTTTATATTTATGTAGAAAACCATAGACCTATTAGCTTCATGTCAGCCGTTTAGTAATTATTTGGACCCATTGCGGTATCGAAATTAAATTATATATATATATATATATATATATATATTTTTTTTTTTTAAATCTCTCGTGTCTAAACAATTTGGTTTACGTTCGTTTTAGTTAACCACTAATAACTCGCTTTCTTATAATACAATATTTTCTTAAATACTTTTAAAAACTGTAATCAAGTAAACTCGATTCATACTGGTTTACGCTCAATAAAGCATTCGACACAGTCAATTCGTAAATTAAAGTTAATACGGATTAATGATACGGTACTGTTCAATTTTGGTTTTGTTTTAATATTTTTAATTGAACACGATATTTGTAGAAATGAATGCCTTTTTTTCTACAACACAATATATTCATGAGCTCTAAATTGCCATAAGGCGAAGACACGTCTATATATCTCCTCTTTTATTTACACGTGTAAAGCCTTATAAAATATATCGAATTGTAACGTTTCCTTTTTTAACAACGACCGACCGCAGTGTATTTTACGTTTATTTTTTAATCTTTTTTGATGATTTGACTCTTATTTATTTAAATTTATATTGACGTTATTATCCAGTAATCAGCGTTAATAGATAATAATGAACAATTTATCAGAATGATTATAACGTCATTTACTCAGGATTTACGTTAATTCTAAACGACATTCGGTAATAGTGTTAATATTGTACTTAATTGTTAGTATTATAATTAAAGGGTGGATGTTAATGCCCTAAAAACATATATTAAAGTATTTTTAGGGCATTAACATCCACCCTTTGATTATAATAATATTATTATTTATATTCACGTGACAAAGAACTGTGGCATTTCGAATTGCATACATTCCAAACTACTTGACATGTGTATTTATTCTTCTTACATTCCAGTCTTACAATGATATCTTTGATGATAGCCTTGTGGCTATCGAAGCTTGCTGCTTCTTAAAGTGTTATAATCTTTTGCTCCAGATGATTTTCGAAGAGTTTTGAGATCTAGCAAAATTTCGTTGCACGGCACGAATCAAGTACTCATATTCTTGTGTTTAAGACCTAACCATTTTCCGTACTTATTCCGTAACGTAATAACGATATCGATATGTAGCGTGAAAGACCAACGGAAAAGAAAGTTCTACAACAGATAAAATAAATTATATAAGTTCACCGATCACAGTTTAAAAAAAAACAATAAATCGCGATAATTACTGAGTTATTAGGTAACTATTGTTATTTACTAAAAAATAACATTATTTTGATGTACAACATCATAATTTTCATTGATTCTTTCACTATCTCGGGCGTCGCACAGTTTCATTTGCATCTGTAATGTACGAGTATATTGTAGACGATTTCTGATGTACGCGGTGTAATCAAGTATTTTAGACAATGTTAAAAAAAAAATTGTTTTTTAAATAATCTCACGAGTCTCACGTTGTACGTACAAATAACACACCGAGCCGCGCGATCATTTGTTGTCACTGCACGAGAGCACGCGGTACACGAACTGGGAGAAAAAGAAATCCGAATTGAAATCAAAACGGATTATTATCGTTACGATATTTGAAGTGCATAATATTTATAAGTGATGGTCCATCTGAAAACACCGCGGGTATTCGCTGATCGTATTCGGTGGTTTTTGTTTTATTTTACTTTTGATCGAACGACGTTATATTATACCGTGACTGGTATAACATGGTAAAACGCGGTACCGACGTGTATACGCAAACGTCGTTTCATCGACAACGTATAACTTAATTGTAAACTGCGATCTCCGTCTCGACGGAGATATGGCTGTTGTTTCTCGGGAGAGATTAATTGAATCAAAAACTTTTCGGAATTGATACCACTGCTGTTGTTCGTCGAAAGTTTAATATATATGCTCACGAGGATAAATCGCGCGTTCTCGTTTCCAAAACACAATTATTTTTCTGGACGACAAAAATTGTGAAATCAAAATGTGACCTCGCCGCGTATTACCGTGAGGGTAACGCTCGTGTTTAGAGAACAAACGATAATTTTTCTTTGCCTCCCTTCCAAAAAAACTTGACATATTTTATACGTTTAATTGGGAGGAACGAAATGCGTTATATTTTTTTAACGGTGCGTATTAAATACGTAGGACGGAACTGGTGATGAAATTTGTTATTTTCTCGTTTATTTACACAAGTTTTCTTTTTCTTTTTTCCCCCCCTCTCTCTCTCTCTCTCTCTCTCTCTCTTCCGAAGAAGAAAAACTCCCGACCAAACACACACTATAAATATATATATGATATAATATAGTGTACGCTCGAAAAATTTTACACTCATATAAAAGGCGTCATATAAAAAAAAAAAAATGAAAATAATATAATACATACTATATATATAGTGTTTATTTTATATTATTCAAGCGCGCGCGCGTATAAAAGCGCACAAAAGAGAGAAATATATTATTTTTTATAAACACGTCGTCGTAACGAATCATTAACTTAATATTTAAAACCTCCGTGGAAATTTCGTAGCAGTAGTAGTAGTAGTTGTATTACTGTTATTATTATTATTATTATTATTATTACTTTTATTCTAAAACGTAATCCGCTATGGAACGGCGTCGTAAACGCGTGGGACGAGGCTTCACTTGGGAGAGACGAGGAACTCGTCGAGACTGTATAGTATAATGTGCGGCGGCGGGAGAGATGGAGTGGCGTCTCTGCTGATGCTGCGGTAGCGGCGGGGACATAAGTATTCAATCAAAATTCTCGGCGGGAGAGAGGAAAACGGTCCCGTGCGTTTCAATAATGAAAAGGGTCAAAAGAAAATTGGTGTTGCCAGTGTGACGACTAAAAGTGAGGAGAAGTGTGAACACCTCCTCCGTCCGTTTATTTTATATACGTATATATATATTATATTATATTGTCGTGTCGGTGTGCTTGTCGCGGAGGCTGTGCACTGTACCAGACGACGGTGATCCATCTTGGCGCCCGATATATAATTATTGCATCGCGAGGCTATTTCGCCACAACGTTCCTTTTGTGCTCGTTTTACGCGAAACGCGCGCGCGAGTATTCTTCTCGTCGTCGTCGTCGTCATCATCGTCATCGCACGCCAATAATGCGGCCCGTACCACCGCCTCAGCTTCTCGATGAAGCGCGCGTCTTCCATCAAACGCGTGTGTCAACGTCTATATCAGTTCTATGTAATATATTCACTGTGGCGTGCACGGCGGGTCTTTTTATGAAAGAGCAGAAAAAAAAGAGAGAAAAAGCTTTCGCGCGCGCGAGTTACGCGCGTTCTAATTGATATTTCTTTTGTTCAATGGGCGCTCGCTCTGGTGTTGTTTCTTCTCTCCGTCGAATTTATAACTATTATATCGGTGGCGATTATGTTACCACGCCGCCACGTGCGCGAACGCATATATACGTAATCCGTCTTCGGATTATTATTATTATTATTATTATTATTATTATTACAACGCAAGCGAATGTTTTCTGTTAATGTCATATATACGATTTTCAATTTATAAAACCAAAAAAAATCCCCTTTTTACGAATTAAATAGCTCGAAATTTAATAATTGCTCTAAACAGCGAAAAATTAGAAGAAATTTTCTTTACGTTTATATAATGCAATGTTACATATATATTAGGCGTGTAAATTTCAGCACTAAGACAGTAGTATTACTTTTGAAACGCCATAGAAATATGAAGTAACAGATTTTGACAAATTTTATCGTTATCGACGAAATTTTCTGGTAGTTTTTTTTTAATAGGTTTTGCATTTACAAAATCATTGAGAAAATTGAAAAACCACATGTGATGTGCAACGATCGGAGCACTCCGTTCTTCTAGTAGAAAAGTCGTGTACAACAAAAAATCAAACGTCGTTTATAAAAAAAATTTGCAACGTATCTTCCTTGTTTCGCTCAGAATCTATAAAAAGTGTGTGTATGTGTATGGTATGTAATTAATATGAAATTATACTACTATATAATAATCTACGAATATATTATTTATAAATAATCTGTGCGAAATGTGTAGCGAAATAACGAGACGAATCACGCGTATATAATATATGCATGCGCGGCGATAAAAAATACATCAGGAAAACGCGTCTGAGAAACGTTTAATCATTCGAAAAAAAAAAAAAAACGTTTGCGAGTGTAAACGTTTATGCAAATGCAAAAACTGTAGAGAATATTTAAATTTACACGCGCGTTTCCGTATACAGGTATTGCTGCGACATTAATAATAATAATAATAATAATAATAATAATAATAATAAAATAATAAATACTTGGCAATCAAAAGTGTCCCAAGACGTGGTTTTCAAACAGCGATTTTTCATGATCCCGCGGACGACATATAAGGCGGTGAGGAAAAAATGCGATCCGACGAATATTCGACATGTTACTGATGAGAAGAAAAATATGAAGGTGAAGAAGAACGTAGTGTACGCGTATTTCGTATATATTATTTGAATAAATTAATACGAAAAGGCGTGTTACGTTTTCCAACTGGTTTGTAGTGTATGTACGTAATAATAAACGACGACAAAAGAGACTTTCTGGCATCGTCGCGGTTCGTTGGACGATGCGCCTCGTGTGTCGTAACAACGATTCGGTCGGCGACTATACCGACACCGCGTGCGCACTACATACCAACAGCATCCGAAATCCATGTAAGTGTACAACAATGGATGTTATTTGTGTTTTTTTTTTCGTCAAGATCTATGGTCTCTTGTCGTATACGCACTTGCGTAAAAAGAAAAAAACGCGTTTCCTCGCTTTTGTTATTTGTACAGATAAAAAAATGATTGCGAGTGAAAATGGCCCGCGACAAAAGAACCGTCGTCTCAAAGGTTTCTCGTATACGAGTATTGCATCACCGACTGCACTGCTATACTATCAGCTGTTACCACTAACACGTGTATATTTCATCATTTTTATTCGTACACTTATATAATACGTACTACGCTCGGCAGTGTAACGATTCGGTACGGATCTCGAGTTCCGAGAAAATAATTTTTTTTTTTTAAAACATTACAGGAAGGCGATTGAAACGTGGGAAGCACAATTTTTGTAATGCATTTTTAAACGCTTACACAATGTACACTACATTAAAAAGCCGCCGTTATAAATACAATTATTTTAATTGAAATTCTCATCGGTTTAACAAGCGGAATATATTATATATTACAATGATCAGTGTTGTTGTTGTTATTGTGGTTTCACGTGGTATTTTAATACGAGTCATTATGATTTATTATTTTCTCGCGCGAGGTCAGCGCATACGAAACATCCATACACTCTTTTTGTTTATACGCGTAAATCTAAGCATACGCATATATTATAATCGTTTCGAAAACGATTTCCCACGTTGTTGAAGTGTTCGACAGTCGTGTTTCCTGCTGCGAACCCATAGATCTGTTTTCGATTTGTCGCATCTGTAGTAGGCGAAATATTCGTGTGCGACTGTCACAATACGTTCAAAGTCATCACAAATGCATAGATAAACAAATTTCAAGGAGGAGGAAGAGATAGTTTTTAAATACTTGAGTCATGGAAGACTATACATCCCTCCCGCCCCGGCCATGATGTGTTTTCGTCTACCGACTGATGTACTCTTATTCTAAATAAAGTATAGAAACGAGTTCTTTATTTACGTTTCTCGCTGTTTACGGTAGGCCTACCAGAATATTATGATACAAAATCATTGTTATATAAGTACCATATATATATATATATATAATACTGGTGATAAAGTGTACAAACTCCGGGTTAAAATCTTAATCAAGATCAACGGAGTCCGTCACATCCTTTTCCCCTTAATAACAAGAATAGTGCCTTGTCAATCAGAATCAAACTCCATATTTTTGTAATCATACATTGGTTCGTCTAATTTTACTATATGCCAGCCCAACTTTGTCATCAAACTTCGCTGCAAACTCAGTTGGTCTAAATTAGGATCCGCTCGATCCAAAATACTCAAAACCATTACGAATTTACCATGGTTCAACAGCCACTTAACGATCCGGAATTCCTTAAACATAACCTCATTTCAAGGAAACGTCAAAATCACTTCATCTAACATTAAAACAGACATCATAAACTCACATTTCAAATATCTCCAAACGACCCACAATAAACTGTGCTATCTTAAATAGGCCAATCCCTTTCAATTAACTAGATCCACTTGATTAAACACAAAATAACCAAATTACAAATCTCCAACACACTACGAACCACAACAATCCTATTCTCGGTGAGAAGCCTTGGCTTGGACAGAGTATTTTTAGACAAAGCAATAGAGCGTCGCATTGCGTTTAACCGTTGATTATAATATATTATAGTGTATTTTAGTTCACCGCAATATAAATCTCGCTACGTTAAACTGACACATGCCGTACGAGGCGCGTTGTCGTCACGGAGTAATTATGGTGGATGTCACTAGGATCGATAGTGTCGTTTTCTAGAGTGGGGATTAGTTTAAATTATTTCGTATGGCGAGGGCGTTGTGAGTACGTTTCATAGCACATATCGCGTATGCAAAATTTTCGTATTGTAATTCTCTGTAAGTACTATTGTTTGAGCGCAGAGTGACACATTACATGTATATTATATGAATGAATAATATACAATACAATAAACAATAATGATAAAAATACTGTTATTCAGTATTATTCGTATTCATCTGCAGTTACTTATATAAATTATAAAGCAGTTGTGATAGGCTCGATCGACAAAATCGGGGAAACCGGTGTGTATAATCTGTACTAAAGTTCAAATACTGCGCGGATAAAGCGGCGGCAGTACAAAAATATATATTAAAATAAAATATTATTTTTTTCGCTTTTCTTATTGTGTCGCCGCCATCTATCGGGCGATTGTTCTCGCGTATCGCGTTTTATTATATCGCAATTAGCTATACTATTTGTATACTATATAATATATTCAGTGGTTTAACGTAAATCGAATTCGAACGAGACGCTGAGAGTTGTTCGGACGTGTTTTCTTTTTATGTCATGACAAATAAATCTTCAAAACTTGATTCACAGTTATTACTTGTCGTTTATGACATATTTTAACATATAGCCGGTCGGGGCAAAGTAACGACGAATTGCTCGCCATCGCCGCCAACAAAAAAAAAAAAAAATAATTATAATATGTCAGGACCAATGCCCTGCAGCTCCGGTTCCCAATAAAGAATATGAAAATTGTGTTAAATAAAAATATTGTATTGAGCTAATCGTTAGCGGCGATATATTTTTCCTTTGTCCTCTTGGAAAACAGACAGAGAAACGACGTTACGCAATAGTTTAACGCGATATAATTGTTGTTATTATTATTATTATTATTATTATTATTATTATTATTATTATTATTATTATTATTATTATTATTATTATTATTATTATTATTATTAATGTGTATTCGCATACACACTGTCATAACAAAATATCGTGACATAATATTATCGTATGTACAGGAATACGCATGCTTTGAGGGGGACGAACAAACATATTTAAATTGCAAAACGTCGCTGCTGTGTTATGCCAATACAATGAGAAAAAAAAAAACTAGTTTTCATATTACACTGCTGCGGTACAACACATAATATAACGGTATAATATTTTATATACGCCGGTAGACGGTTTGTTTCCCTCTTTACCCCGGCCATGTGTAATTTTATTTTACGCGCGTCCGTACAAATTTCTCTTTCGTTTCGATTGATACAATACGAAAATTTCGAAAACGCGTCACAAACAGCAACTCCTATATATAATATTGTATATGTGTCTAACGACTACCGCAGCAGTTTTACAAAACGGATTATGAAATCGAAACGTCAATCAAACCGCCCGCTGCCGCCAAAGTGTGGGTATTACAATGGCCGGTGCGACAGCAGTTGCGTGGGAAATCGAGTGAAACGTACGAATTCGTCATTAACACTCTCGTATTTAGGAAAAATTATAATAACAATGACAATTCAATCGGCGGTCTCTTCGCGACATTTTAATCGCGATACGATATAGTGAACAACGGGTAAAACAAAATTCGTTACTTTTTCTCTAACCTCTACGCCGGATCGTAGTGCAAAAAAAAAAAACCGCGAAGAGGAAACCGTTTGACGAAAAAAAAAAGCATTCGACGCGGATTTTTTTTTCTTGACTTTCGCCATAACGTTAATCACGCAATACGTTCTATTTTACTACACTTTTGTTTTTATACGTGTATAAACGTCGTACGGGTAACCACGTAGTCGCCGTATAATAATAATAACGCGGTACGTAACCTACGCGCGACACGTACGTGAAATAATAAAGACACCCGACAATTCGATTTGTTTAATTTACCGCGATCGCAACGGTGACGAAATGAAAGAAAGAAAGAAAGAAAGAAAGAAGAACAAAAATATAATATTCTTTTGATATTTTCTCTCGCTCTACATATAGTGCGTAAATACACGGTATGGATCATATAGGATTATATTACGGGAAAAATCGTTACGCCAGCCGGAAAGCAAAAACCGCGGGCCGGCGTACTACGTAAATATACGGTGCAGGAAAAACATAACCTGCCGTCGTCTAGGGCGCGCCCGGTGCAGGGTATATATAAATTACGTGTTTTACGCGCTCGTGTGTGTGTGTGTGTTCTCGTGGTGTTTGTGCGTATTGTGTAAAATAAAAGCGTATTAAAAGCGCGTTTAACGTTCATTAATCAGAGCAAGTCGCGCGCTTGTTATCTATCCATTCCCACCCATAATATTATTATATCGCCGTCGCCGTTGCTGCAAGTCATTCCGGAGGAAAATAAAAAAAAAAAATACGACGACGACGACGACGATGACGACACGGCGCGGCGAGACCAGCGCCGCTATCGGTTAATAATTATTATAACGTCGTAGCCGCGCGTGTGTGTACACGTGGCATTAGTATTGGACGGAGGAAGAGGTGGCGGCCGTGCGCGATAAACGCTCGCTCGTGCGCGCGCGACAAAGTCCTCATCGCGTATAATAGACGACGACGGCCGGCGGCGGTCGCTTCGTCTTCGGACACGCATCAATCACTTCGTCCGCACGTCCATACCGCAAAACCTGTAATGGATATTACGCGCGCGTACCCGACCGACCACCGTAATAACACGCGCGCGTGTGTAGACCTAATTCCTTTCGGTCTACGCTTTTTGTCCGGGGGAGCGGTGGAAATCTCCGTCGTTCTAATCGCACGGATTTAGACGAACAGGATGGATCCATAGATGGACGGATCACTAGGCCCGAGAACTATAGGCCTCGGGGGCAGAAAGGACGGTCTGGAAAATGGCAGTTTTCCAAACGGTCCGGATCATGTTATGGCCTAATGGCTCGGCGTTAAACATTATTTTATTATTATTATTATTATTATTATTCAAACCAGATCGTCTGTTTTTTTGTTTACACTTTATACATAAAGACTTTAATAATTACTAAAAAATTGTCTACGTACGAAAAATGTTAGTAAAAACAAACTGGTTACGTATACCTATTACCGTATTAACCCATTATCAGCGGTCCTCAACCTGGGGTACGCGAGACGATCTTAAGGGGTACGGGAAATAAATTAGGTAATAGTTATATTGTATAAAAGTTATAATGAGGGGTGCAATCTACCAAACTATTAGGCTTAGGGGCACGGAAGGAAAATAAAATTGGGAACCACTGACCTATATTGATATTTAGTCGGTGAAAATAGAAACATTCATCGTTTAGAAAAACCGAACACGAGCACACGAACGTCACGTGACGACATTTTACGTAAAAGCATACGAATTTCGCAAAGGCGACTGCGCGCAATCGAACAATGTTCGCAAAAACAAATCGTTACGATAACGTGTTTTCAGCGCGCTTCACCGTTGAAATTGAAAACTATACGAATAGCAGGCCAGTACTGGTCCACCGGCACACCGGGAGTATTGATCATGATCAATTGAGAAATTAGCGCCCCTTTTTTCTTTTACAGTGGACATATAAAAATATAGTTGGCGCCCTATAAATATATTTTTTCCCGCGCCCCTTAGAGGTAGCCAGTATGGGCCTGACGAATCGCGAAACAATCGAAACCGGGCGTTTGGCTCGGGATCGTTTTACCTCTGTGTACCCTCGCGCCCGTCAATCCTAAACACGCATATTCTCTAATTCGAATATATGTTTAATTTTCACGATAGAAAAAAAAATAAATAAAACACCAACCGAGTTATCGAGTTTAGTAGTTTGTTCACGTGCGTGTGTGTGTGTGGACAAATCGCGAATGTTTGTTAGAAAAAAAAAAATCGGAAAATTAAATCACGTGTAATTTTTTGTTGTCGAACAGACGGGCGGCGCGACTAAAAGAATCGCGAGGCGCGACGGAGGTGGCTGAAAAAAAGAAAAAATACAAATAAACTAAAAAATATATATATATATATAAACGCGCTCGTGTAAGAATTGTTTGTGCCGTACAATTGCAATGCGACGGAATGACTTAAAAATTCCGAAATGAAATGAACTCGGATAATTTGCCATCGATGTCGTCGTTGTCGAGCACAAACGCGAGACCGCGGTAATGCAATTTAAAACGAAATAGGTGGCCGTTCGAGTGCGACTAATGCGACGGGGAACGTCGTATATACGAGTAGAGAAAGAGAAAAAAAACGACTCAATGTGTTTTCTACCACGCAGGCGGCCCTCTCGCGAAAACCACCCACGTTTCGAAGGGTGCTCGCGCGGAGATATTACCGAGCGTGAAAAATAAAAATATATAAAAGCGTCGAAGGTGTGTGTGTGTGTGTGTGTTTTTTGTTAATTTTACGAAATAAAACACGCCCGACGAGTTTCCAAAACGATTGTATTTTCTCCTTTCCCCCCTCGGTGTTTTTTCAATATCCCGCGAAAATCTCGTTTTCGGATGTATACGATCGCGACGCAGCAGTGATTTCCGTTGCGTTGCGAATGGAATACTTATAAGTTGTGGAATACGATTGGAAGAAGTTTAGAATTATTTGAATTCACGTTTAACCGTAGAAGAATATATATTTTTTTTATTAATGGCCGTAGGGGGACGGAGGGGTTATTGTTGAGTGACAATTTTCAGATGTATTGAATTTTTTAAGAAGAGAGTGTTTAGAGTTATTTCGAATGGAACGTGTATAATTCAGTTGATAATTTAGTATAAGTGAGTATATTATTTACTTGAAACGATGTTTTCGAAATTTTTCTTAAGGTTGAGCGGCTTTGAAACATTTTCCAGCCGTAGCGGGAACGCCAGGGGATCTGGTAAATTTCGAGTTTTTATTTCGTCGAGATGTGACTTTTGTCGTACAGGTGCCGCTTTTTTTTTTTGGTCACCTTGACATTAGTACACCCTAGTACACCTTGACGAATTCGGACCATGAAATGGAGTGGTCGTCTTTTGAGCAGTTAAATGCAGAACTAATGATTTTTTTTTTTTTTGCTCATTTAACCGGGAGTCGTCATTCTTGAAGCGCGGTACATGTGAATTCCGTATATTTTATGGTAAGTATACGCGCTGTATCAGCAGCAGCAGATGTCACAGGACACGCGTTATCAACGAGACGTGTTTCTTTGGACTCGGCACGTATGTACATTACAATATGTGTAATGTAGAGTAGGCGAATAGGAGAAGAAAAAAAATTACTGACGAGCACGTTGTTACATATAAAGAAAAGAGAAGCAAAAAAAACAAAACACCCGAAACAATAAATATGTCAAGTACGCGGTGGTGGTGGTGGTAATGGTAGTGCGCAGAGTGTTAAGGCAAACGCGACGTTATCTCATAAAAACGAGTTCATCCATCACACTGCAGCTACGGGTCGCCGTAGAAGATAATAATTAGACTCCGCGCGTGTACGACAACGGAAAAGTCGTTTTTAAAAGTTACACACGACGTTTTTAAAACGTTGTATATGATTGATGACAATATAATATTGTATTTCCGTAGTTCCTTTCCCCTCACTACACTATGTATAAACGTTGTACACTTTACCTCGCCGAAAAAATATATTGTTCAGGAAAAAAATAAAGAAATGTGAGGGAGGGAACATAAAATGTAACCAAACCCATAAACGTATATAAGACTGTCCTATTCCGCGAAATTTATATCGAAATGATCGATCCTATATCGAAATATCTAAATTCACTCTGTTTCTTTTTGTGCTAATTTTCTGAGTATTTTATCTCTCCGTTTTTACTTCGACGTCTGAACACATTTTTTCCGTGACCAGCTTACCCAACCGCACCGTAACGGCAGATTAATAACAATATGCGATTAAATTGTCGTTAACATAAAAAAAAATATTGTTTTTATTGCTATTTCTTATTATATTTGTTTGTACTTTAAGACATTACATCACCTCCTCCTTCTCCCTTTTACCGGTAATTACGCCCCTGTACACACGGGTCGCGGAGAGCAGCTCATTGAAAACGTGTTATAATAAAAACAAAATCGGCGTACGAACATGCAGATATACCCGAGTAGTTTACTATACGAGCAGCAGATTTTCCTGAAAATTACTCTGCGAATATAAAGTAAAAAAAAAGGAGCCTTGCCTATTATTTTCGTGCAAATTACGCTCCGCAATAATGGTGGTCGTGTTACAGTCGGTCGGGAAAAACAACGCGTCGGAGTTGAAGAAACGCGCGTGGGAACAAAAATAAAAGAAAGGGAAAAAAAGCCGTTGTGGCAAATTCCACGATCCATCATTCGGTTTATTCTTCTGCAGGCCGCCGCCGATTTTTCAGCGTTTCTCTCCTCATCATTGTGCGTCCGTACCCCTTTTACGGCGCCCGTCTCACATAAACCGGCGCACATAAGAGTTTGGCGTGAAAAGTTTGAAGTGTACACGTCGTCCTCGTGAAATATCCGGTGAAAGTTTTGCGACGGGAATTTGACATAACACCTAAAGCGTTAAGTGTCTACAGCAGCAGCAGCAGCAGCGGGGTATGGATTTCGCATTAATCACCCCCTCGCACGGTACCGACGCGTGTCTCTCGCCACCGTATATATAATGACAGTGTACGCGTCGAACGATGTACGTGTACCGCCGACACGGACGGCGGCTGTTAGGTTGCACGTCCGTATAATATGGTGGTTTTCTGTGTTATAACAACATATAATGTATACGACGACGTTGCTTTTATCTTGTCCTTCCTGATATCGAAGATGACTAGTAAAAAAAATAAATAAAAATGTATATACGCGCGAGTCTTCTACACCACTCACCCTTCCCATCCGACCCATTCGGTTTTTCACGTGTATTACTACACACCATATCCGATAACGAGATACATCACACACGTACACACGAATGATTATATATAAATCCGTCAATGTTTCGTTTAGAAAAAAAAAATAAATAGATTTTTTTTGGCGGCCAAAATAACGAGAGGGAAACCGCCCGGCAGCGACTACGTATGATGCGCGTATTCTCGGGGGCGATGCGCGCAATAAATAATTAAATAAATGACAAATCGTTCACGGGCCGTTTAGACAAAGCCCCGCCGACGCGCGCGTTTTAGACAAATCAAAGCGGTCGCGGCGCTGCCTGCACGGCCGTATAAAATGCGACGCGTACGCTATAATTCATACGACGGGGCGGCTGTGCCGCGGAACGGTACCCCAGTGGAGGTCCCTAGCAAGTAAGTAGCTCGCATAAATCAAAAATACCGACACGAAAAAGAAAGGGTTTGCGTATACACATATAGCACTAAATATAGCGGCAGCAGATTATACACCGCCGCGCAATATGTGTGCCAGTTACACACATTATTATATATTGTGCTATTATATATCATACGGTACGTTATATTAGACAATAATTCATTTTTTTTCTCCCCCCGTTCGTCCGTCCGACGTATGTGTACGAACGAGAAAAACGTCTCTCGTATAAATATCATCAGAATCTGAGCACATGCTCTTCCGACGGATGTACACGTAATATTATTACGACGACAATGTATATAGGGTCGATGTTAAAGACGACGATTCGGTTGGTAAGAGAAAGGGGGGAATAGTTGAAAATCGTTAAAAAAATAAAACACCGAAAGTCACCGGCCACCGCCGCGCGGAGAGGCGTGAGAACATCAGCTAATTCCGTACGCCTCAGGGATGAGTGGCGTCCGGCGACAGCGGAATGTATCGTAAAATCCCTTTAAACGTTTATTTTTTATTTAACCGATCGATCGTCGCGTATTTTCTGCTCTTGTTCGTCGTAAGAGATTCTCGAGAGTTCAATTCGCACTTACCTATACGGCGGTGCCTGTGTATAACGTGGTCCTGCGATAATAAGTAGCTCGTATAGTCTACGCCGCCGACGGGTGGTAGGTAATCCTTTGTCGTACACGTGAATTATACTACGGGAAAAAAACGTCGGCGGATATTAAAAAAAAAAATACGCGTTCGATGTTTCGTATGTATCGAAACATCGTAACGAAAAAAAGAAAATCCTCACGAAGAGACGACCGCCCTGCCGAGTGCGCGTGTTTCGTTATATTATTATAATGTAAACGTGTAACAGGGTCTTTGTTACACGTGTCAATCCGTACAGAACAACGTGAAATTCTGTTTTTTATTCTGAATGTACGTAACAAGAATGAACGCGTCACTTGGAACGATTGCATAACATAATACGAGAAAGAGATTTTTTAATGTTTAAGAACAAACAATCGTCATTCGGGCAAACGTATGCATAATAGGAGCTGATCGAAATAATGATGTATGAATAGGCGAAATTGCGTACCCTACAGTAAAACGGGAAGAGGTTTAGATTCCAAGTGAAATTTCGTCTGCGAAAATTTAATTGTGTAGAAATATCTTTGCAGAAACACTACTTCAATAATAATCTTCAATTCTTCATAGCGAAATGTGCCCAAAATATATTTTATTTGATACGTTTTTTCGATTTTACTCGCAATACGGTGATGGTATAAAGCGAAAAAGTGTACAAACTGTGAGTGGAGGAAAGGTTTTTGTACACATTAAACGCAATAAAAAAGTTCCTTTTTTTTACCATTGTCCGATTCTCTGCAAGTATAAGGTAGATATTTCGATTTTTGTATTGTGTTTTTTCGAGAAAACGTTATTTTTCTCCTCGAACTGACCACATTTTCTGAACTTATACGTATAGGTTTTATAGCAAATCCGTATAATGTATTGGTACAAAAGAGGACGACGACTTTTTTGGAAGATAATCGATCGATCGATCTAACATCATCGTTTGTCGACATTGTTTTTGTGGTTAATATAATAAAATAAGTGCGTTTTTCAACGAGAAAAAACGATCTCCGTTGTTTTAATGCTGCAAACCGATAAGTTCGGAAAATCTTAAAAATATTTATTACGATTTGCGTGTACACAATTACATTTTTTCCCCTCTATATAACCGCACTTGATTTTTATGGACTCGGGTATGGCGCGCAAACAGTGAATGTTTCGTACGAGAACCACTGAAAATTATCAAAATCACACACACACACACATTATTATCAATAGTCCCCGGCAGTGCACGGCGAATATTGCGCCACTGTAGTATTGACGACGACGACGGACCGACGAATAGAATAATCTTCTTCCAAATACACAACACGGAGAGTGAGAGAGAAAAGAGAGTCAATTTCGTTCAGACTTTACAGGGATTAGAGGGTATGCGGTGTACGGAACACACAATGAAAGGATCGCGCGTCATATTATATAATATAACTCGTCTCATCGCCGGTGTAAAGCCGTCCGCAGAGTGTCAATACAGCGCGTATATAGCGATAATGACGATATATATTATATATTGAAAGATTACGTTGCCGCGTTCGGTGAGAGCGTGTCGCAGGGTCGTCACATATTTAATACGGGCATGCGCGCCCGTGCGTCCCTTCGTCACCCGTCGATGTCGTAGTCGGTCGCCAACTATTACCGCGCGCGCGCGCGCGAGACGAAGGGACGGCTTAGACCTTTGTACAAAAACCTCCGCGAGGCATTACACGCCCGCGAACTCTTCCGGTCCACGCGCGCGTCCTTTCCGTCACCGCGGCCACCTCCTAACCTATAGCCCGGCGTGTTATATTAACACTTTCCACCGAATGCCACCCCACCGATTACTTTATTCGGAGAGAGAAAGAGAGAGAGAGAGTGAGAGTGAGAGATGAAAAAAAAAAAATGAGAAAAAGCTCTCCTGTATATTTTCTTTTTCTCATTTTCGCAACACATCCTTGAACGTAATAACGCGAAGCTTATACATTTTTCGTATACATCTGTTACAAGTCATATATATATATTTTTTTTTTTTTTTTGTCGTAGCCGCAATCAAAATTGTTGCGAGTACAATAATATGTGTATGTGTAGAATACTTACATTCGAGAAAAAGAAAATCGTTATTACCATCGTGACCAATTCCGGTCTTTGGAAAAAAGAAAGCTTTTACGATTGACACTGCGGACGAGTGATTTTTGTATTCCCGTCACCTATTAATTAATCACGTGTCCGTTCAAACGCAGACACTTATCATAAAAAAAAAAAATTAAAGAATTATTCTCTTTTTTTTTCCAATGTATTGACTTTTATTGCACAAATTTTCTTTCGTCCGATAATCTCTACCTTTGGTTTTTTTTTTATATATATAATATATATTTTGTTTATCTTTTAGTGTGTATTAATAATAATTTTGACAAATTTCGAGAAAAAAGATTAATAAACATAAGCGTATACGAGGTATGTAAGTGTATCGTACAAATTACGCGTTAAAATTTTTTTTTAAATTAATTTTATTATAATTTGTCAGGTGTATATATAAAAAAAACGATGTGTTATTATTTTAGCTTATTCGTCGTTTATTACAATAATATTTCCGACACCTGCAAAAATGAATAGCCACTAGTGAACATAATCGGTCGTGTATTGTTTTGGAAACAGTGTTGGGGCGTTTAAAATTCAACGGTTTTCACCTTATAAGTTGTGGCACGGTGTCCAAGAGAGAGAGAGAGAGAGAGAAATCGTTTATCTTTAATTATTCAGCACTTATATACCGTATACGGTATTTCGACACTATTACCGGTTGCCACGCCTTCGCATATACGTATATACACATATTTATACACGATAACAATAATAACAATTCTGAATTATTAATCGCACGTGTACAAATTCGTTGTACAAAAACATTATAATTTACCGAACTATTTATTTGGGTAAAGAAAACGTAAAAAATAAACAAAAAAAATCGCTCTTACCACCGCGTTAGATAGATATAATTTCTACAATCGTATACTTTTTTTTCTCTAGATTTTTTTTCAGGCTTCGATAGCTTAGATTTTACAAGCCTATTGATTATATTTTTTTACAGTTATTACAGTTTAAATTTAATAATTTTTTTCGTGTGTTTCACGAATTAAAATTTATAATTATAATATCATATATACATATATGGCTTACATTGTCATCGGCGGAAGTCGGGGGGGGGCTTAGCGGGACTTATATACTTTCGGCGAATAATACGTCTCACCCGCGGTTACCGTCGAAATCCCATCCAACCGTTTTTGTTTTGAGATTTTTTTTTATAACGTGGTCGAGTTTCACGCTCCGTCGTGTCTTCGTCGTTTTCCCCGCGTCCATGTGTTTTGCTCGCGGGCCGAAACCGTAGGACTGCTGCATGTGGGCGAACCGTTTCCGTATACACTTGGCCAGCGGCGGCTTTAAAGCATTTTATCGGTCACGAAATATTCTGTGTATGTGTGTAATATTTGTGATATTATAATAATATTATTTTATAACTTTTTATTATTATTATTATTATTATTTTGTCCCATTCTCGAAAATTACATGGCCAATTATTATATTAGAAATCTTCCGGCATTCTCTAAGTCGTATATACCCGTGCACTATATATTTTTAAAATAGTTTTACGAAAAAACTTGTACTGCTTGTATATGTACGCGTGTATACCGCGTTTTCGAAACGCGGAGATGAAATGAATACGAAAAATATTGCCATAATAAGGCAAATTGTTGTTGTCCGAGTTATTTTCTCAAAAAAATTCTATATTAAATTTCTAAACATACATAACTCGCCCATTATTATAAAACGAACGTTTAATTTATCCTTACTAATATTATAAAGGCGAAAGTTTGTTTGGATGGATGTATGGATGTTTGTTCCTCTTTCACGCAAAAACTACTAAACGGATTTTAATGAAACTTTACAGTAATGTAGCTTATAGATCAGAATAACACATAGGCTATAATTTATAAAGATATTGTGTGAATTGTCCAAAATATAACGATAAATGTCATTTAAGTCTGAAAAAATTCTGCAAAAAATCTGCATGTTTATGCTGAAGGAAAAAAATCGCTAAATATAGTTTATAGAAGCATACTGCAGTAGCTACCTATAGGCCTATGATTAGGGGTTTGCAGTGCTTAATTACTGTATTTCTTATGTTGACAATATTGTTACGTTATTACAGTGCGAATGTAACATCTCAATATTGTCAGACTGTTATATTTTTCAAATACGACCCAAAAATTATGTATGTTATAATTTTAATGTCATAATGTTAGTTCTTTTCACGCTAATATAAGCTACTCGAAATACTAATACTGCGCACACGAAGTCGCGGGCACCAGTTATTGATACATAAAGACCTTGCTTTTATTCGAATTACACGCAGACGAAGTCGCGGGCAAAAGCCGTAATCAAACAAAAAACAAAAAACAAAGCACTACAATGATAATAATAATAATTATGATTCACATGATTAACAATAAAGCGATTACTTACTTTTAAATCATTATATATGTTTTTTATTCACAACGCCCTATCACCAGGTTGACGGTTCTGTTCAGGAGAATATTTTTAAAATACGTAGGCACAAAAACTGCCACATTACAAATCTTTTTGACAGGACGAAGTCTGTCGGGTCAGCTATTTTAGGCGGAATTAAAAATATATATTTTTTATATAATAATTATAGGTAATGTAAATTACTAGACCCCCGAGAAAAAATTTGAAAATACGCTACTGGCTGGGTTAGAGGCGAGGGAGAAAAAGAGCATGTGTATTGAATTAAAATTTTAAAGTTTAATAAATGATGCAAGTTCGTTCAAAACTGTACACGGGCGAAGCCGGGTAATTCAGCTGTAATAAAAAATACAAATCTTTGGCACGGGCAACGCCGGGCAGGACAGCTAGTTATTATATAATAATACGAACTAAATTACACAACTTTTCTTTTAAAATTTATAATTATAATGTTTTTTTTTTATAAATCGTCATTTTTGTTAAATAGACCAAACTGCGTTAAACGTTTCAACATAAAAGTAACGCAACTTTATATTATTTTAATTCGTTTAGAGAGAGAAATACAAACGCATTTAAGCAATTCTTTTTATTTCTTTTTCTTAGACCACCCGGGAGTATCATCGTTTCGTTGCAGTATATTCGAGTAATAATATTTCTGAGATTTTTTTCGTGTCCTAACTTGTAACTTATACTTGACTCAATTATTTCCGTCCCTCAATTATATTTTGTCCAACTATAAAAATGTTCAATTTCATCCAAAACTATACGTCTTTATTTCGAATTCTATCTATAACAACCACGAAGTTTTAACAACATTTGAATTTCTGGTATTACTCTATTCCACTCCTCTCGTCTCTTTTATTCAACGCTCTGCAATACTCAGTTCAAAAATATCATGTCGCATCATAATTACACAGTGGATAATACGTGAGTTCCCAGAGATGGAGTTGTACTTTTGTCGAATTTCGTTTTTTAATTTTTTTGCTTGACACGTGTAAGGAGGAAAGATGAAAGAACCGCGGAGGATTCTGCGCGTGGCAATCGATAGTGGTGATGGTGTATGACTATCGAGAGTCGTACGTATACTATCTACGGGAGAAGAAGAAAAAGAAAAATTCGTAAGCCATTAACGTTGTACGCGGAACTAACGATCATTGTACACACACACACACGAGCGCTACACAATAAAAACGCGCGTCGAACGGTTCTGGGCAGAGCGGAAAGGAAGGGGTATATGGATGTAAAAAAAAAAAAAAAATACGTATACTAATGGATAAAATGTTTGTCCGAAAACAAACGGGTCCCCTCCGTCCCGATTGTTGGCAACAGATTGATGGGCGCCTGTCACTAGTCCATTACCCGCGAGTCTCGGCCAGGTAATAGTAATTGTTGTAGTAGCAATAGTAGCAGCATCAGCAGCAGCAGCAGCAACATCGCAGTAGTAACGTTGAAGTACCACCTTATGTAAGTAGCCCTCTTATAATAATCGGTTGTAACTGAAAAAAAAAAAAAGAAAAAAAAAAATAATAAATGTAAAATTTACTATAACACGCGCCCGTTATTTATTATAATATACATTCGAGTACACGCGTAATGACTAAACAAAAAAGAAAAAAGAAAATAAAAACTCGCGTTCCTTAAACCCCTTCGGGTATCGTCGCCCGGTAAGTATACAGCTTGCAATAATATACGCCGGGGAAACCGCACGGCCTGCCGCCGCCAACCGTATAATATAATACGCCGCAGCAGCATCGCTCTGCAACAACGATCCCTCGTTTATATTATTGTCGTCGTCATTAGCACACGGAAACGGCGGAGATTATTGGACGAGTTAGGGGGAAAGAGCAGAGGAGAAAAACAGATTCCGTACAAGCGTGTACGTATTATATATAAACGCTTACACGGTCAGACGTATAATTGCATAACCTGTCAAGTCCTTCTCCTCCTCCCGTCACGTCGTCGTCCCGCAGGAATAGTTTTTATATATATATATATAATATTATACGTACTCGGTCATCGTCTTCTTTTATTTAATTTTCCGTCTTTTTACTTACAGACGCCCGCGGGACCAATACTCATTAGTCGAGTGTCGTGTTGTTGGCGGGGTCAACCGGATCGTCACAATCGATTATTATCGAGATGATTTTTTAGCGTGTCAAATAATGTTAACGTACAGTATAATTGCACACCCGTAACTCTAGATTCTTTTTTTTTCGTTGTGGAGTTTAATTTCGAGAATCCATCTATTAATCTTGTATATATATATATATATATATATATATATATGAAGAACACAAAGGGAAAAGAAAACTAGTTATTCAGTAATATTTTACATGCAATTGAAAAAAATTATTAATATTTATTATAATTCACTGTACAAGGGCAAAATCGATTCGTTTCCAAAACAGACGCGACATTTAAACAAATATACTGCTTCAATATAATCGCACTTATATAAAAAAAAAAATGAATAATTATTTAAAATTTTTTTTTATTATTTTATTCTTTTCCGAGACGGTTTCCGTCGGCATTATTACGAGTAATAACGAGCGTATAACGTTATAATTCCGATGATGTATGTAATTTATAATTTTAATATTCTTGTTTTTAACATCGATTTAATTCGTACGATTTCAAATGTAAAATCCGTACGTTGCGATTTGCGTTTTATTCAATATTATCAATAAAACATTTATAAAACGTACTATACTATGCGTATTATTAATGCGCATAAATAAAAAAAAAATTAATATCAATAACTGCGCGTTGTTTGAAGAGATAGAAGAAACTGATAATGTTTTTGTTTATTGTGTGCGAGAAATTAATTTCGCCATCATATTCGCGAATTTCTATAAATATAGACAATGTGATTTTTTTTTTATGTAAAAAGAAAAAAAATCATTTGGAATAATATCGATTTGAAAACGTTTAAGAATGTTTTTAACCAATCCCATATGTATAAGTATATTTTTTCCCCGTTTGCAACGTTACTAGTTAAATTATCTTAAATCTAAATTACGTTACAAATCGCGTATAAAAATAAAAAAATGTAAATAATTATTTTATTTTGCCGTAATATTATTATAATATGTTACTATGGCGATGCGTCCTCCAGTTGAATTTTTAACTCACACCCAAAGCCGGCCGAAGTTATACACGCGCGCGCCAATAATAATAATAATAATAATAATAATAATAATAATAATAATAATCGTTTGTTGTTTTTATTATTTTCGCCTCATGGAAGTCACGTGAAAACAAAGCGTGTGTGATTTAACGTGTACGAATTAGATTTTTTTTTTCATCTTTTCGGGGTCAACCGGATTTGACGAAATATTTCGCGAGCGCACAAAACTATTTGTTATAACACCAGCTTTACACTATTGACACAAGTTTGTACATACATTTACATTTACTAGCTACGATTAATACGTAATATATTTCTCGAGCAAATGGTAAAATTCGAACGTAAAATAAAAAACTACCCTATATGATTACCGTCAAATGTTGATCCGCTACGATACGAATTATATTCGTATTTTTTTTTTTTTAGCAATTAGATCGTATAAAATAGTGTTAGTTTTTGACACTGTTGTAAATATAATTCAAGTGTGGATTTCGAGCCGAGATCACTGTCGTTTATGCGTCTGTTTTCAACAATAAGTACTCACCGCGCATTCATGTTAAATTCTTCGAGATATCCTCCCTGAAACGTCATTGAGAATCGTAATAAATAATTAAATTGAAAGTTATCGTATTATTATAATAACCCAGACAGTTGAACGGTTAGCACCTGATAATCAATTAATTTTTACCACTCAAACCGTAAAATTTCGAAAACTTTAATAATTTTACGAGACATTTTAATACACTCAGTAATTAATTATTTTCTCTGCGTGTTCACACACAATCGTACATTATGTATTTGTTGTTTTTCACACATCACCATCTCCAACGAACAAACAATAATAGCGATTTATTTCAAAACGTGCGTCCGGATAAAATTTTTTATTAAAACGCAGGTTTGTCTACCAGTCCACTGATATCTCGTTCGTTTTGTAGATCGTTCATCGAATCTTGTATTATGTACTATATACAAAAAACATATAAGAGATAATACACATAGTATAAACCGACTAAATTACGTTGATAATTATTATTTTGTTATAATTTAAGTACACTTAATCTTATTGATTCGTATACAACAGTGCTGTTATAAAAATAAAACGATGCTATATAACGCGTCTTTTATATTTTTTTATCTGTGTAAAAATGATAGTCAGATTATATTATATGGCTGAATTCGCGTTTGTCTCCGGTGCACTATATAATATATTTTAGACAATACGGCACTTTCTCGAAATATTAATGAATGAATTCGGATGTTTCACGGGAATAGAAACGCCTTTTCATTTTTGGAATTATACACATACAAAGATGGTTTGGAAATTGGAATTTTTTCGACGTTCTGAATTTTTTATGGCCAATTTAATTAAAATTCGTTCGAATTTTCAATAAGTACATTATTATGTATTTATTATCGATAATTTGCATCTAATATATCCTGAACGATTATAATGTGTTATTTAAAACAAATCCAAATGTCGTGTACTGGGAAAATAAAGAATGGTGTCCGTTCCATGCATTCTGCATTGAACAAAATTGTAGAGATATGTTAAAACTCCTTGTTAAATTAGTCGAGGTGCTATCAATTCCTCATTCTACACACACATCCAATGTTATACATTATATTATGTTATTGTAAATTTTGGATTAGAATTTACTGTCAGTTTTTATAAAAGTGTCTTAAATAAATGTATTTTGTAATGTACTTAATAATAAAATATGTAATGAGAAAAATATTGTGTGTGTGTGTGTGTGCGCGTAATGGAAAAAGATTGAGTGGCTCAGATGAATTATATTAATCTCCCAGCCTGAATTTATTTACCACTCAGCCTTTGTATAATAATAATAATAATACATCGAAACTTCTCGTACAAACTATGACGCTACGTTTTAAGAAGACGCATCACCACAAGCAAACGAAATGTTACAACGCACCTGGAGAGCGCGATACAATTTAAGTGTTTCGCACAAAACAAATTTTACAATATTATCTACAGAGCTGTTTTCCAAATATTTTCAATTTTTAAGACTCGATATGAGATTTAAATAAGAAAATAAATGGTCAAAAAAATTTCTTTTCTTTAAATGTACACAATTTTTTTTAAACAATTAAAGATATATTTAAAAAAATGTTAATATAGGTAATATTTTGATTTTAATTTTATGTAAAAAAAAAAAGCGTAGCGTGTTTAGCACGTGACTGTAACGTTTAGAATTATTATTATTATTATTATTATTATTATTATTATTATTATTATTATTATTATTATTATTATTATTATTATTCCTATAGACAAAATAATATTATTTCCGATGAAAATAATCTAGGAACGTCTCCTTGTAATCATAATATTGACAATTATTATTTAATGAGTTTCCAACGGAATACGACTAAAACAACACATAATACACTGCGATTAAATCATATCGAAATCATAAAATACGGAAACGTCGTCATCGTCGTTACGAATATAATATATATATATATATGGCGTCGAGGGAAAGTGTTGATTTATAAATATGAATAAACGCAGCGCAGTGAATCCGCGGTACGCGTGTCAAGAGAGTATAAATGGGGTCTCGACGGTGGCGGAAACCCTGCGGTGGCGGCGGCGACGGCGGCCTGTTGCGTTTGGCCGTATAATAATAATAATGTATACGGCGTGTGTGTGTAACCCTATTTCTGTATTGTCAGCCACACATAACGCGTACACGGTGTCCACGGTTGGGTGATGGTGGTGTGAGAAGTGTAGGCGATAGGTGTTCCCCGCAGCCAGTTTAAAAAACAAAAAAGAAACGGTGAGACAACAAGTGGGTCCGGGGAATCGTTTAATCGAAAACCACCATCACCGTCACCACCGGTGCCAAATTTCGAATCGACGTAAACAATATGTTATAGTACGCATCGGCACGCAATATTAATACCTATATAGTGTTGATACGTATTTTGTACAGGCATATCCAGGGCCGAACTTAAGAGTCTCGGGGCTCCAAGGCAGCTACTAAAATAGGCCCTTTTAAAGATATATATCAATAAAAACGGTTTTTAATTTTTATATATTATTCCAACATTCTTGAGTAAAAAGAAATATTATACAGTATATTATCGTTATCGAAATTATAAAATAAACATATGTATATATATATTTTTTTTTCTTTTTTTGGTATTTAGCTGGGGGCCCCAAGAAGACAAGGGCCCCTAGACAGCTGCCTAGTTTGCCTAGGCGGAAGTTCGGCCCTGCGCAAATCGTTTTAGGCCATTATACATGTAACTAGTTTGAAGAATGTCCACTTGCGGTGCAGTACAAAGTCTCAGAAATATTTCACACGATAAAATATACGTTTACCACACGCGGTGTAATAACCAGCAGTTTTTTTTAACTATTTTTAAATGATAACACAATTTTAAACAACGTGCGCAAAAATAACTAAAAAAAAAAAATCAATACCCAATACAATTTTACGAGAAGGAAATCGCTGTCACCTCTAACAGTTGACCCGATTACCTCTATTTGATTTTGACTATCTATAACGATTCTCCGAAACGCGTCGATCAAAAGTAATAAAGGTTTTTTTTTTTAATAATCTTCCGTCGCGCGATTTCTGCATGGGCAATACATACCGAGTAATATTGACTTCCGCGGTTAACAATTTTAGTTGTATAAGAATTATTGTAGAATTTTTTTCTCATTACGATTTTGTCGTTTGAAAAACACCAATGCCATAATACGCAAAAACATTTAAAAAAAAACCATTTTAAACAAAACAATAATCTAATACCTACTCGGGGGATTATTCTCATCCTTAATGTGAACAACCGAATAACAGCTATTAAATAAATACAAATTAGGTATACCCGCTCAAGTTAAACCGTTTAACCGTTCACGGGCGAAGCCGGTTAATTTATTTAATACATATTATATAATATTAAAGTCTCTGCATTCATTGAAATATTCGCCGATTCACGTACTATATATATATATATATTAATCATTCGGCGTACGAGTATTATTAGCGTATTCAAATATTTAACGTCATTACGCGAGTATGATATCGGGGCAAATTATTTTCTTTGGCTAATTTCATTAAAAATGTAATTCTTTTTTCATTTTCTATATGATAATTATAACCGATTAATGAACACGGACAATTTATCAATATTACAGTGCAAAAGATTTCCTTATTTTTATAAGGTATATATTATATTTAACGAAATTTCTTTGATGATATTCCTACGAAAGTCTATATATACTTCAATCATTCAGAAAACTATTTTAAAACATTTTTTCCTATTATAATAATATTGAAAATGTATAATTTAACTACATTATATGGTAGGCATATACTAATTTGTTTTTCTTACACACCATAGTTTTTTATTATGTAGATATGTAGGACGTATACTACGCGCGTGTGTAAATATATATACGCATATACTATTATTACGCAAAACGTAATTAAAATATTTATAATGCATATAAATATTATGTAAGAGTTAAAGTCAACCACCTTCAACGAACACATGTGTATAAGGGTGGGGAGACATTCGATTTTCATGATTTCGATTCACATCGGTTTCAATAAGTAATAGGATACACCGGTATTGACTATATATATATATATATATATATATATATATATATATATATATATTATATACTCGTGCATTCATATATGAAAATATAATAACGTAATATTTCGTAATATAATACGTAGAGCTTAATTGTCGAGTATAGCGCGTCATTATAATAAACATTATACCGTTACGTTATTATACAAGTGAAATAGAATTATTTCAAAAAAAAATTTAATATTTCACCCTCCGTTTACAAGTTGTACCGATTGAACGACACTACAGAATTCCTATGTGTAAATCGGATCCAGTTTAACCAGAACGTACACATTTTTTTACACGTGTATACGTACTGCTTCTAATGTGTCATAATGACGCGCATAATTTTTTTTTCTTTCACGATACTATATTTTATAACAATTCGACTGTGCTTTATTTTTATAATAACGTACATAGGTATAATAATAAATACCCGAAAGACGACCTTATTGAAATTTACGCACTTAAAACAGTCTTGTTTCAGTCATAATGTAATAATAATAATAATACCTAGTTGAATATTGCGACCTAATGCGTATATTGCGTATATTTATTCATCGAGAAATGCCGATGTTCTTCAATGCGGAATAAGTTAGGTTATCTTGATTTAATATTAAGCGTTACCGGGACCGCGGAGCTTATATAACATGTCTTCTTAAGAAATATGTTTCGTTTCTATATTATAATAAGCGACTAGGCTGATATTCAGTACTAATGCCGGGTGTAAATCCGTTCTAACGTAGAAATAATTTTTTTTTCTTGAACAGGTCATTAGCCAAGGACGATGCCGTCGCCAAACAACAGAATAAAGAGACAAACGCATCATGTGAGTATATTATATCCCATTTCTATTCATATATAAATGAAAGTCGTTTACATTTCCTAATTTTCTTCTAAATATTATTATTCTAATTTTTATTATTATTTATTAGTTATAATTAGTTATTATTATTTATTAGTTAATATTATTGTTATTATTGTATCTGACGTTTAAAACGAATATAAGACCGGTTTCTGTATTTGATCAGAAACGACCGATATCAACGTTGGCCGTCCGGACGGCGAATTGTATAGACTCTACTTAGTGCACAGATGTTGCACAACTGTATGACAACACTGCGTTCAAGGCGTTTTCTTTTCATCACGCGGTATTCTATCTAATTATAATAATAACAACAACAATGTACCAACGTTTAAGCACAATATATTATTATAAAATATACAGGACGCGTCATCTTTCATACACAATCACACACACACACATAAAATTCTCATCAACACGTCTGTCTACACAAGCGTCTAGTACATAACAATTCAGTCCATATAACGTACGATTTCGTTTTTGTCGTTATTACACTAAACAAGTGACTACATTTTTGTTTTTATCGTCTTTCCAATATCCATAACCGTTATAATCGTAATTAGTAGAAAACCACTGTACGTTTGCTTTAGTGTTTCATCCCGAAATCACTAAGTTTCTCCTCGTTTTACCGAACACATTTATTGTCGCTTTGCAGACAGATGAGCTGCTCTCTATACACGTGTATGAACACGTCGCGTCCCCTATAACGTCTGTCCGCGCGACAACAAAACCGCGGACTAATACGTTCGCACAAACCATTCTCGTCGACGCGTTATTTCTCATTAACGAACCGCGCGACCTGCAGGGCTTTGCAGGGCCGGGCGACGAAAGAGTGAGCAATATTACACTGTTGCTCGATGGTGGTGACTTCCGGCCAGTATTTCGACATCGCCTAAAAATAAACACTAGCGCTTTTTTCTCGTTTTTTCTTTTAAATTTCTTATTAACGTCTCGGCATCAGTCTCGCTTCTGCGCCTATATAATTTGTTTTTTAATTTGTCACATTTCGTTATTATCGTAACTGTTTTTTAGTTTTTTTTTTTTTTACTTTTTATCGTTTGACAATACTTACATATATATATATACGTATTGTATTAAACCAGAAATATACACCCGGTTGGATTGGACCGTAGCCACGTGCGACATAGCGATTCTTTGCATCCACCCACAACGACGACCGCCAGGAAAATAATAAATAATATTAAAAAAAAAAAAAAAAAAAAAACAATCGCGCGAAATAAAAGACCGGATAGCTGTAGACCAGATTCAAACTGTAAACAGCTACACAGAGAATAATAATATTATTTAACCGCGTATAATATTAAAGTGTAAAAAAAAAAAGAAAAAAAACGCAAACGCATTATTATTTTTGGCCGCTACAAAGGAAACCGCCACCGCCGCCGCACACATTTTTTAATAATCCCTTCTGCGCGTCTCTCTCGTTCCGCTGCAGCAGCTATTCCCACCTCCTCGCGCACAATCACGCGACATTTACAACACGTCGCACACGCACACGACGGTCGTCTTCCGCCGTCCATTCATAAAAACGTAATATCATGAATTTCATAAATATATATACACGACGGTGTACGCACGCATCGTATCATCGCCACCGATGCAGTCGTTTCCGTTAACGAAAAAAAATTTCTTCACGCGTTATTATAAAATAATACGCGTTCGTTCCTGTTGTCTCTTATTATTACCGTTCTGAGCATAACCTGCGCAGCAGTGTACAGCACTACTACAGTGCCGTGTTTCATTAATGGCCCGTGAACACAAAGCGTTCCGCCCTCTTATTAATTAAGAACTTACGCGGTAATGTATTATGCGCGCGGCGAAGACGAAAACGCAAACGTTAGGGGGGGGGACGGTTTCAGACACCAGCGGGGTAGAAAAACGAGCAACGACGAATAATGACAACGCGCGTACAATATTATGTACTTCGGTTGATTTCTTTGTCGATTTTTTTTTTTTTTTTTTAATCGAGTCGAAAAATTCCAAACAAAAAAAAAAAAAAATAAACGAAAACATTTTAGCTATAACGGCCAACTTTACGGTTATACTGCTCTGATATTTACCGAGTTATTTCATAAACCTAAATATCCCGTATGTATAAATATTGTAAACCTATACGAACGTGTGGATTATTATCGACGAAACCGCGATAGAAAATACAGTCGAAAAATTTTGTTTCCGATTTGTACGCAAAAACTTATTAGTGATTAACTCAAATAAAATAAATATTATTGCAAGTTCAACAACATCCGAGCATTAATATATTCGCGTTACACATATACAATATATTGCGTGATTATCACGCAGGATGTGGATTTTGCACGGAAAGACGAATATCTGTAGCTATTTTTTTGTTCTCGAATTAATTGATATACGCGCGTATAACACTAAGAATATGAATTCTATTAATAAGCTGCCAGTCTTTAGTCGTTGGGCCAATAAAAATTAAATTGGGGTATATTTAAACGTGTGACAGATTTAATATATTACCAAGAATACTAACATCACACGTGTGACGTAAGAATATGTCTATGTTTTTTTTTTTTTTTATCATTCTATAGGCGTATAATACGAATATTCTATAGCCTACCATTTCTTACATTTCTACAATCTTCGTCATTTTATTAATACGCGTATAAAACATATTTAATTAACGAGTTCATTTCGCATTATATACCAGCTATAATAATGCGTGTATGTTTATACTTTAGAAATATAAACGTAAAATATTTTTACACGCCGTATATTACGTATACGCGTAAATTATTGAATGTCAATGTATATCTAAAATCTAATATATAATATTAGGAAGGATCGAAATTGTAAAAATAAATTGTTTGATAATTTTTACTACTTTTAATATTTCATGGTAGACTATTTAATTTAATAATTTTTTACAACTATTCTAATTAGTGAAAAATAATTGTGACGTTATTAAAATTGAAATTTTTTTTACGACAGTTTTATGTATTATAAATTAAATACATGGAAAACATTTTTGTTATATATATATATATATGTGTATTTAGAATACTTTATAAATTCATAGTTAATTTTAGTTATAAAATTAATTAATGATCTATGTTTATATATAAAACTGAAAGAAACATTTTGAAAATTTGTTGTTTTTTCTAATATAATTTAAATAATATTACATACGTGTATTTGATATAATAAAATTATAACACTACATTTCTGATCGTTTCCTCGATTAGGACGATATCAACAGTACTAGACAATGATATCAGTTCCTTACCATGTTGGAGAAGCTGTCATCAAATTTCCAAATGATTGTCAACATTTCCGAAATAACAAGTGTTTCCGTTTAATTCGATTATGTCGTTTAATTCTGTGTTCGTTTGAGGGACGTTTTGTTTGCTCGTGTGTAGACGAGCAGTGTTTATTACTGTATGTATACAGTTTACCGTGTCGACGATAAAAGCGAATAAATTTATTGTGTTGCGCTGCGCACGACAGAGTAAAGTTATTGGCTACAAAAGCAGAGCAGGAACAGTTGATAGAAAAACAACGCAATCTGTTTATATACTGCTTCAGTGCCCGGGCAAAAGTTTTTAATTACGTTATCCTGAAAACGACGGTGGCAGGGGCATCGGCGGGTGAAATTGGCTCTTTTGCTTTTATCTTTTGTACCCCTCTGTACAGTTTCAGTACAGTATATAGAGAATATTTATAATGTACAATTTATATTTTAATATATATATATATATATATATATATATATACATATATATATATACACGAGAGATTTCCTTCTCCTCTTCTTCTTCTTATGCCGCTCCTCCGTCTTTCTGCCACATTTCTTACTTGGTTGTCCACATATACACACACACACACACACACACACACACACTTACACATATATATATTGTTTAAAGTCGGTTCGATGAACAAGGAGAGGAGCTCCTTCTAAATCTACTTAAATGTATCTCTCGGGAAAAAAACGTGATATACACGTGAATTTTATCATCGCCGAAGTTCGGTTTCGAATTAAAATTCATAAGAAATTCAATAAGCCATTAATTTATTATCAAATCCGTTATCAATAGTTTTTTACTGATTCTCTCGACTGGTTTGTATTTGAATGCCTCTCGTCTTCGCATATTGAATTGATGTACGAAACTCGATATTTATCATCCAGACCAATTAATACAACTATCCAAACGTCTTATTTAACAGTGATTTTGACCAACAAATGCGACCATTAATAGTGTAAAACCAATACAGTCTTTTTGAATTGAATTTAATTGTAAAAAAATTTAAATGATTTTCCTCTACAAAAATATAACAAAATATACTTGAACTAACAATAAATTTATTGATGCGTCAAATAACAGTAAAAATAATCAAATACGCGTCTTTATTAAATTTTTATTTATTAATCTTTATTAAATTTTTGACTAAAAAGAATACTCGCGCGAATGATCTCGTGATGCATTACGCGTACCGATAGTGAATTGTTTTTATAGTATTGGTACTTTATTTTTGAAAAGTTTTTCGATATTATCAATATACTTTGCCTGTGCGTAATACTAAACAACTAAAAAATTGAAAGAAAACCTATTTTTAAATGCAGCACAAAAAATACCTACCAAAACAATGTTGTTATAAAGTCTCGAAATTTATATCGCATAATATGTAACTATTTGCGTTATATACATACGTCAAAAAAAATTTATTTCAATAACATTTTCTTCTAATTTTCTGGCTATCCGTATAGCGATTATTAGAAATTGAGCTATTTAAGTCGTAAAATTGGTAATTTTTAATTTTAAAAGCTGAAAATTACATACAACTTATGTTATACGCGCGATTATTTCAACAATATATTTTTAAAAAAATCCTGATAATTCTAAGGTCGCATTTTTTTTTTATTACACCATTAAATTTTCCGACAGAGTGCGTACGTTGTTCCGACGGTCCGCTCAGAATCGTTTTTATATTGAATCTTGTTTTCAAATTTCTATGTATAATAATAAAAAATACTCTAAAATTTCACATACAAATAATTTACTTTTTTTTCTCTCGGTTTTTTTTTTTTTTGGTCAATCTATAATAATTACGCGCGAATCGCTTCTCATATAGCACGAGTTTTTATTTTCGTGACTGCGGTTTTCACTGAAAACGTTTCGACTAATTTTTCTTGTGTTCATAAAAAAAATTACACGCGCACCACGTCATATAATTTATTTATCATACCTATATATATATATATATGGAATAACAATATAAAATTTACTGGAATTTTATACTCGGCCACAGACGCTATATATATATATTACAATACCGTTTCACCCGCAGTATTGGTACGCTGCTGCAGAAGGAGAACGACGGATAGTATATTATACGCGTAATATAATAATATCGAATCCGTCTACGTAATACATACTCGTATATCTCTGGTAATCGAATACACGCGTATACGGAGAAGGGTGTAAATATTATAGGTGGTGGGGTGGGGAGGATATAATAACACAATAATTAAAACGTAAATAAAATTACTATATAAATATATATATATAAAGGGAACGCCACGCGTTATACATTTACGGCTGTACAACAGTACACGAAATTCACTTTGCTCTCGTTTGTTCGCCGTTTCGGGGATTAATTAAGTATTAAATTTTTAATGACGAGTCTTCCCTGTCACTAAGTGCTCACTCGCGCAACAAACGCCGCGCTCTACTACTATACAGTGGCCTGTATAATACACGATTTAATAATATAAATGCCGTACATAATATATATCTGTGTGTGTGTGTGTGTGTACGTCTCTAAAAGAGAAATCTCGGAGTTTTGTATTTTATATTCGTACGATTAAGTGTATATAAATAATACGCGCATCTCTCGGTGCGCGCGCCAGTAATGTATGTATATAAGTATTACATATTATTATAATCGCATAATTCGTATTCCGCGCCCGACGACGACGTCGATTATTGCGTTCTTCAATCGAAAACGTATTTCGATAATACCCTTTCCCCGGAGTCTCTTGTAATATGAAAATGAATAATAATAATAAAAAATCCATCACCGCGGGTCCAATATATTATATTATTGTATAAAAAAGGGGGTGGACACATACGCGTGGATGCTCGCACGTGTCCTGGCTGCTGGGTGCTACTTCCGCGGTTACTGCGCACCGCAGCAGCAGCTACTCAAACCCGTGGCCGGAGATCACGTGCCGTTCTTTTATTTATTTATTTTTTTTTTTGTGTTTTTTTTTCTTACGCCGTATTGCATTGCGCATTGTGGCCACTTAAAAGTGAAGTAAAAAACGCGGTCTCACTAACGCCGGCCGCGGCATTGTTCGATTTCGATCGAGTGAAAAGAGCTCGAACGAGTCCCGAACGCAGTGCACGCGGTGCGCGTTACGAAATAGTGGGCTGGGCGAGGGGGTTTGAACAATTAATAACGCGAATAATTTTTTTATTTATTTATTTATTTTTTTTTTTTTTTGAGATAAAACAATTGCGCAATAGTATTGTGGGAATAAACAAATCGCCTTAAATACATATCTATCATGTTCTTATAAATAATGATTATGTTTTTCAATCAAAATATCTGTTATTATATTGTGCGGTCGCATTTTATTTTCGTCGTAGACTATAATAACGGTTTATCGATAATTTCAAGACGGCAACTGTCTGTTAAAAGTTTTAATATTTCATATTTTGTTTTTTGTTTTTTTTTTGTTTTTTTTATACAAACTTGTATGGAATGGACTGAACACGACAAAGCCGGCCGGGTAAACAAAGGCTAGAAGTAAATAAATGCGGTCTGAGTGCCATCTATCGATTGAAAACTGAACATCTTGAAATAATTATTAAACGCGATTTGTTATCAACCACGTACTACGACTTAACACATTATATAATTATTAATTATTTATTATTGCGTATTATTCGCATAGGTGGATATTTGGTCACATTCGTGGGGGGTTTTATCAATTAGCGTAAACAGATATTTTTAGACGCTTCAACCTACACTAACTAGTGGCTACTCCTACATTACCACACACATCCAAACGGTGTGTTTACCGCGGTCAGAAGCGAACAACGGTGTTCGCGTTTGCCCGCTGTGACATAACTGAACAGTCCTGTTGGTTGCAGATCGCTATTTATACATGTTTTTCTATGTATTCTACCCCTTCTTTGTTGTGTCGTATCGCTATCTGGTGACTAATTTCTTTTCCGGTTTTATTGCGTTCGACGGGCGCGCTCTGTCGGTATACACGGATCTCTAGTCCGACACTGACCGAGCGATCAATCGTGTACGCGTATGCTAAATTTATTATTATTTCGCGTGCTTCAATGAAATGAATTTAAGGATTCATTTTTCCTCGTTCCACACTCGTTCACACGTTTCCTCGTTTATTTTACATAGATATGACTGCAATATATATAATTTAAATATAATATAGTAACTTAAACTCTATTTACCTATATCTGTACTTACTGTTAAAATTGACCACACAGAGCCTGTTATTAAAGTTCTTGAGTCAGAAATGACATTGTTTTCATCTACAGTATTTTTAATACTTTTTTGTGCAGTTATATCAATTTCTATACCAATATTTAATTGGCCATTTTCAAATTATAATATTTGTTTTTGATGAAAAATCAATAATAACTAATTTTTGTTTTTTAACATTAAAAATATCAAACACTCTTTTAGCCATTATTGAATAAATTATAATTTAAAAATAATTGATTAATTTACACAGTACACTATATAATATTGTTTAGCACTTACTTTATGAAACATATTTACATATTATTATTTTGTGTATAAATACAAATATTTAATTGTTTTTTCCTATAAAATAAGATATAATAGCAATAATTTATTTAAAAATGTTTAAAATTTTATATATTTACGTATGAAGTATAGTCTCCCTAAGTCCCCCCCCTCGATTTTCTCCAATATTATTCGTTACGGATTTCTACATTTTATATTATATAATACTTATACCTCAGCAATATCAATATTTATATAGAGTTGTTATTTGACAGCGTCGTATTAATAGTTCTTTAATACGATTATTATTATAGATAGTGCTCGTGTTTGAAACGCACAATTTCCCCTAGTACAAACATCTCTCGTTAAGTGCACAAATGGCTCTCGGAATATTAGAGTCTCGTTTCTAGCCCAGTCCATATTCTTAATCATTGTAGCTGATCGGCGAATAAATAGGCTTTTTATTTTAAAGCGTTCTCATATCGGTTTTTGTAGTATTGTTTTTTTTCATGTGGATTTTTCGGTTTCCATAATTACATAATTTACGAATATTTCAATTTATTCGGTATTCGATCTGATTCGGATGTTACAGGGACTACAATTAAATTTCAAATTTTCAATATTATATCCTTATTCCATTGCGAAACTCTCCAATTACAAAATAATTAAAATTAGTTCTATAATAAAGCGTATTTGCAGTTATTATATGATTTTCAATAACAACACCGTAATTATTATTAAAAAAATTAATATTATTATTATTTATATGGATTATCAGAATTATCGAAATTTTGTCGTAAACTCAGTGATTTTATATATATATATATACTCGTATATATATATATATATATATATATATATATATATATATACGTTGTACTATTATTCATAATTTATACTATATTTTTGTTCACCTCGTCTCCAGACATTAAAAATTTCACTAAATACGGGACGGGTGTAGCGGAGAAATGAAAGAGACTATTTGAAAATATAGGGACTCAACACGACACATGGGACGCTTTTTCGTCGTTATATTGTTTCCGAGACTGCTGCACTATTATTATAATACCCACTGTCGTCGAAAGACGAGTGTAACACTAATTGCCATAATGATCTCCTGTTAAAAATTTACGGATTTTTGCCACCCACGCGTCGAAGCCTAAAAATTCCTGTTTCTTCTATTATTCATTCGTTTCAGAAAACCAAAAAAAAAAGTATCACTGATCGCGCTATATTTTGTTCGCGAGTTGAATCCCATCGTGTTAAAATCTGGCAACGTTTACCGCTTCTCATAGAAAACGTTCTCGTTTCACCGTTCATCATTGCATTCCTATGTATCGTATTAAATCTCTTCCAAAATACATATTATGGAAGAAAATAACAATGCGTTTAATATATATATATATATATATATATATATATATATACATATATATAAGCACGTGCGCCTACCACCCATAGATAAAAATCAAAGTAAAAATTCTTTCTAATTCTTCGATTACATGAATCCAAAATTAATTCAATGCGTATCTTTAACATTACAATATGATATAAAATCTAAAAATAAATTTATAAATAAAAAAAAAAATGTTTAATTATCATTAAATACAAAAACAATCAAATATCTGGTGGATTGCAAAAAAAAAAATTGACCAAAACAAAACGGATACATACGCAGCAACTCCGTCACTCATTGATTTCACGCGAAATACTGTAAATTACACGTTAAATTATTAGATATTTCCATATCATCTATACTGAATATTATATAAACGTTTGACAATTATAAAGACAACTCTTTCATTGCGGTAATCCAATTGTATAATAATAATAATAATAATAATAATAATAATAATAAAACATTATCATTATTTTATAGTCAACGATTCTTCTACAGACCAATAATAACGATAAAATAACAGCTATATATAAATAAATAATTATATAATAAGTTACTTAACATTAATCTAACCACAGTATACACCTCATATCTCAAATAATAACGAATTATTGAGCTAATTATTATTTTTAAATTATTACCAAGTGAGGAAGGGGTAACACAGGGCACTTGACCCTCCTCCCTAAGAATAAAATTGTTACTGTTCCACTTCTCAGATGACATTAAAATTTGAATAAATAATTTGTTACCTATAATCGCTCAATAATTCGTTATTATTTGACGCTCACTTGCGTTCATGCACGCCCATTATTATATAATTATTATATTAATACTATTAATTATTATTTTTATTTTATTATAAATGTTTTCAAGATATGTATATATATATATATATATATGCTTTTAATTATTTATTTTCATAATGGACGAGGAAATATTATTTTTTTTTTTTGTTTTTTTACACCGTTGTCTTAAAAACCTTGAATTTGTTGTTTTTCCCCCCAACTATTTAATTTCACCGTATACGTTCCGACAAAATACATACGGAATTATTATTATTTTTTCAACGAGCTTAAACACGAACCAACCACGATGACGATACGAATTTAATCGTCCCCTCTGCTGTAGCGTACGGTAGTCGTTTCACAATAATTTACGACACATATTTGCATGGGATTTTATTTTGTAATATTATTGTAGTTTAGTAACGTGTCGCGAAGGACACTGTTAATTACATTGTTTTTATCATACGAACAAAAAAAAAAAACAGTTGTTTTTCATGTTTTATTTTATGTCTTTTGTTTTGAATTTAGGTTTAACAGAAATGTTTTCAAATACCAATCATCATAAGCAACATTTAACACAAGATTATCTTATTAACTGTTTACGTTCAAGACTTTTGCTTTCAAGGTAATTAATTATATTTTTAAATTTCTATCCGATAAATTATTATTATTATTAAATTATAAACGAAATTTAATAATATTTATTGGATGACTTATATTTTGTACGCGACAATGTGATCAATTGAATGTTTTCATTTGTAATGCGGTCTCTTGACTTCGGTAAACGCTTAATGCTGTTTGTATAATGAAATTCGAAACGTATGTGTATATAATATGCGAATTTCGTACATTCATTACAAACAAACGTAGTATATGCATATATTAATATGTCGAATTCTAATTGAGTAAACATCAAAGTTATCGGTTTTCTCAAGTTTAAATCGCGCTATACCACTTCAAAAATCGCTTAGTGCTTTGGGTTGAATTTACTATACGAATTTTCAAGAGAATAATATTTTCGAGAACACCACACACCACATATATACATATTATACAGCTTTCTTTCTAAAATAACATTTTACAATGAAGTCGCAATGTTTTGAGATTTATTACGAAAAGCCTATATTATATGCGATGCAGATTTAAATTAATTTTTAAAAATATTTTATATATTATTTATTAAATTTTTATTTATTATGAGTAATTTTTAATGAAATAATCCCCTCATAATTATAAGAGAAAGTCAAATTCTCCGATTTTTGTATAGTACTTCCAAAAAAAAACCTTTTTTTCACATTAATCGTTATACTGTTCTATAACTGCAGTTTAAGAAACTATCGAAATATTTCCGTACAGAATTTTAAATTATTTTCTACAATCGAGTGAAAACTGAAAACAATTATTCATAATATGTTGTATACATTTACATACATTGTAACGCTCAAGATTCTGAACTTCCCACATAATATTATAAATAATAAATTTTTTTTAGCATGCATTGAAATTCACTATTGTGCGTAGATGCACAATCAACCAGATACAATTTTCAACATTTTAAATAGCGAGAACATTTTTTTTTTGAGTGTTTTAAGGGAGGGGTGGAAACTATATTCGCCACTCATTTCAAATAAATTATGATGAATTCAATTAATATTGTTATCGCCTACGTATTTTTCTATCCATCCTATACGCGTCTACGTGATTTATATTGCAAATTAACAATCAAAACCGAATTATTTTTGTTCGAAAAAAATATTTCTAATGCCTTTTAAACGCGAGCACACGTGCCACGCAATGTACATAAACGTGTGCGAGAGAAAGACATAAGCCGCACAAAATTCTCCGTATCCACAGAGAATATTATCGATAATATATTTCCTGTACAACCCCTCCCCAAGTTCTTATGTGCGTAGGGTGTTATTGGGGGGGGGAGGCAATGGGGGTGATAGTGGCGGTAAGGGACAGCAGCAGCAGCGAAAGAAAGGTTATCGGGTATTATACACTGTTGCCGTGTGGTTTATCGCGCGTTCGTGCTTCACTCGTTCATTCGTGTATTGTATATATACGAGACAACGCCCCGGGCGTTTTGTGCGTGGCCCACCGCCCGCAACCGTTCGGAGCGTTCCCCTACCTCCCACCACCTAAAAGGGGGCCGCGGATATTCTTGTTTCGGCCTCGCTTCGTACTGTGGGTGTAGGATACCTACTACGGTGGGTGGGCGTGTTTCCAACGGTTTACGCGAGTCCGCAGCAACCCCGTACCCCTTCGCGTCGCCCTACCCCTGTCTCTTCGTACCCTTCTCGTCGTCGACTTCGGTCCGACTAGATATCCATACAACAAAGGTTGGGTGAGGAGGAGCCCACGTGATTTCAAAAGACCCCCTCCCCGCCGCCGCCAACGTCGCTTTTCGTCCACTACGTTCGGAATACGATCGATAAAGCAAGACATCGTAGTCGTCGTCGTCCTTTTATTTTCGACACCGTTCCCGCATTCTCTCTTGTCCTTAACCGATCCTCACCGCCCCTTTATTCGTCCGTGGTAATGGCGACGGCCACGACGACGGTCTGTGCTACAGAGTATTATTATTATTATTATTATATACTTTTCGCCGGATTTGTCTTGTATTCTCTCCACGAGGCTTGTGTGTCTTATTTTGTACTCCTTACATTCTCCTACCTTTACACGCGTATATTCTCTGCCGCTATATAATGCAGCCGCCTCGTGCCGCCGTCCACGCACGCAGAAAAGAAAGAGCTACACGGACACGTATGCGTGACGAGGGCAGAAGGGACCCGGGGAGTGAACGTAGGATGGTTAGATGTAGTTATGGTGCAGGCGGTGAAGTTTGTCGGTTTCGTAAAGAAAGGCTTGCGGAAGAGGAGAGGGATGGGTCGCTGCAGGAGGCTATCAATAACGCCCCGTCCCGTGAGGGTACGGCCGGAAAGGCGATCGTTATTTCCCCAAAGGCCACATCTTCTTGTATGTGCGTGCGTGTAAGCCCTTTCTTGACCCAGGTCGATACACGAGTAACGTTCCGCGTATTTTTAACGTTACACGTCGCATATCGCGTATATACCATGTTTATGTATAATAACGTTATATAGATCACATCAGCGTGTGTGATATTTATTTGTCTATTATACAACAATACAATTGACCCTATGAACGTAATTAGGATTAAATAGTTGGAGGGGAGCAGGGTCCATAGCCCAAATTCCGGATAGTATTTAAAGATAAAAAAATATGAATAATTTTCCGTAAGAAATGTAAAAAAAAATTGAGATAATATACGTTTAACCTATTATAAAAAAAAATATCCTGATTTTTTAAAGGATTCGGTATAAATTTCAACGTGATCTAAAAAAGTTATTAGAGAATCTAAGCCTCCCTTAATCCTTCCTCCTAATCATGCTTATAAGAACGTATTTAAAAATATTCAGTACACGTATTATTCGAATAAATTGAGAAAAATGTATTTCAAATTATGTATGTTAATAATATTAAAAAAAAACTGTTTTTATATTATATATTGGCGTTATTTAAACTTATACTTCCAAACCGAGAGAAAAAGATGGCAATTTACAAAACGATGTTCGCATTAACGTTTTAAATGTCTCGGAGTCAATAGGTCAGCTGGACACACGTGCACTGGAAATATATATTGCACAGGAATTGCTGATTATAAGAGTAATCAAAGAATATTTTGGAATGCTCGAAACAATGTTTTCCTGTAAAAATAAATATTATTATTTATATACTGGAAGACTCAAATTATACGCCTTCTAAGTAGCCCAAAATATTTGTATAATCTTTAACAATTT
The DNA here is from genome assembly GCA_032441825.1 of Chaetogeoica ovagalla. Taxonomy (NCBI): domain Eukaryota; kingdom Metazoa; phylum Arthropoda; class Insecta; order Hemiptera; family Aphididae; genus Chaetogeoica; species Chaetogeoica ovagalla. Next base: position 415,198 of record CM063743.1, on the reverse strand, counting down.
TTAATAACACAGTTTTTTGTATATTTTACGATTTTTATTTATTTTTTTTTTATTAGGTCGTTGACCGGATAAGAGACTTTCTAATTCTAACAAGTTTTCGAAATTAAATTTTATTGAAAATGATAATTTATAATTCAATTTATCGTCTTAAACTGCACGGATTATTTTTGTTTTGTATTGTATGCAACATATTATACTATCATTGTAATTATAATGGATAAAACAAATACTGACCGTATTTATTCAGAGACACGTCCATTATTAAAATGAACCTAACCTAATCTAAAAAAAAATTTTCTAGCGTTTATTTTTTTATAGATATATTTTTCTTCTAGATGCGGATATTTTAAGTTATGCGTTATTATATAAATATATATATATATATATATATATATATATATATATATATATATATATGTATAGTGTTTATAATACGGACGCGCGCAAAACAAACATACGTCGTTGGCCAACCGATTTGGTATGGCAGCTGCACAAAGTAATAATAATAATAATAATAATAATAATAATAATAATAATAATAATAATAATAATAATAGTAATAATAATAATATTAATAATAATAATAATAATAATAATAATAATAATAATAATAATAATAATAATAATAACGAGGACCACCATTTATATTATCGCGGAAAGCGACTCGTTTAATCGTAAATGTTATAAAGAATATTAAAAATAATAATAATAACGGCATAAAGGTATACAAAAATCATGCAATGTGATGATGAGTATTGCAAAGGGGAATGGGAGACAAATTATAATAATAAATACGAATAGTCGCTGCTAAAGTAGAAGAAACCTGTAGTTTTTTTGCCAAATCCCCGGAAAAAATGTATTCGTTTCTATTCGTTAAAGTAACTCTTTATTTTGTTTATTTATTTTTTTTTTTTTTTAGTTAGGATTCGAATCTTATAATCATCTTCTTCGTATACCGCGTGTACAAAACGCATTATGGTAATTATTACTGCGGTATATATATATATATATATAGTCTGCCACATAAGATTATTCACTATATATTTATTATTGTATCGTATACAATCATCGTCAAAACTCAATTATTACACTGTCTACTGCAGTATTCACGCGTTTTCAAATGGAATTTTATTTTAAATATATTTTTATTAGACAAATAGAATACGGCGAACAAATTTTGATCATAGTAGTAGTAATTCCTAATACTAATCACACACTACGTGTCGTTACTTTAATTATTGCTGTACACGTGAATAGCACACGGAAAGTTCTGCAAGTACGTGTTTTTATTTTCTTAAACTGACCTTTTTGCTCGATCGGACCCCCAAGACATTATTATACTCTGCACACTCATATTATTATTCGAGTGCGTCTAGTTTGTGTGTGTGTATAAGCTTCCTCGCATCTTTTCTCTCTCATCTTCATTACTGTTTCGCAATAAATGCAATATAATCCACATATTCTCGAGAGTAAAATATATATTTTATATTATATTTGTCGCTGTCTGCAGCAGCAGCGTACAAAATACTCGTATATATATATATATATATATATATATATATATATATAAGTGCGGTTTATATTTTACTTGCATAGTCAACAAGGTACTAAGATATAATAATAATTTAAAAAATTCAAATCGTATTTGTTTTTTTTTATTTTTTCTGAAAAAAATGTCAGTATTCTCTCAATGTATTATGTAAATTGAAAGAAATTTAAATGCTTAAGAATATTAAACCAAGATTATTCAACGCCCTGCGATAACACTTGCACTATCGACGTTATATATAACGTCATAGTATGGCCATCATTATTGTCTCATATACTCGTATGTCATCATTATAAAGTATACGTAATATCATTCGTGTAGTAAGTAAAAAACGAAAAAAAACCTATTACAAAATGTTTATTTGATTAATTTAAATATATTTTTAAAAAAGAAAAAACCTATTATATACTATATATTATAATATAGTACTGTTGTCTTTGTCGATATAAAATCGATTGTTATCGATTAGTTTCCGCGTGCAAATCCATAATATGTAATGAATTCCATTTTATTTTTAAAAACGAATAAACATAAAAGAAAATTAAATGGAAATATATAAGCTCGAACGACATGTGCGTGTTAATATATAAATATGAAGCCGTTATCGTATACAATATTCGATTATTAATTCGGTCTGTGGTTTTAGACTGCTGTGGCAGGATACAACAACTATGTATTTGAAATATGAGTGACGAAGCTCGTCTCAATGAATAATTCATAAAAATTGTTTCTCTCTCTCTCTCTCTCTCTCTGTTTTCGACGAGTATACACGTGCGAGATAACATATACGTATACACAATTAAATGTATATTATATATGAAACGCATATTATATGGAGTGTGGAATGCGTGGAAAATTCGCTCACAAAACAAATTTTTATTATAACGAAATTTTTTTTAACAGTTCTTTTTTTATCTGCTGGTACTTTTTTCTTCTGAAACACTTCTTATCGCGCAGTTATGCACATGTTTCTATATACAATATAATGTATTCGTCTTTTGTGTTCGCTCGCATATACACAAAATTACATTATAAAAAAAGAAAAGGCGTATTTATCGCATGGAACAAACACATTTATTTTTAATTATTCGCGCAAAAATATACGGGGAGAAAAACGACATAATGTGTATATACACAATAACTGGTTATTATTATACGAAATTATTAACTGTCTTACACACAATATTATGTAAAGAGATTTCAATATTCTTAAAAAACGGGTGTAAATATAACACGTAATGAAATCATTGATCATCGTATATATTATATTATATGCCTCGTATCTATTCTAGATAAATTACAGCCCTTGAACTGCAGTCAAACCGTTTAACTTATTATATTTACATTATTACGAATACAATTTCTATTTATTAATAGATGTTGTTCGGTACTCGGCACGTTGTACAGATGTTTACACACGGACACAAATAATCCTATAAGTATAAGTATATACTGAATTATATTTTTATTCGCGTTTAAAATGCTTTTAGAATATTCTTATATAGCTCTTAGTCTTTTTTACATGACCGAATCGTAGTGAGAAAAACATTCTACAATGACTCTTGCAAACGAGATCGTTGTAACCATAGAAATCAATATAAAATAGCCTATTTAAAAAAAAAAATTACACACAGCTGGTTGTGGTAATCGGGTCAACAATGTAAGAAACTGTCCATTACTGAGTAGTTATTTTTTCTTTATAATATTCTTGCGTGATACATTTTGCGCACACGTCTTCAAAATTATATGTCATGCGTCAATCAGCAAATCAATAATGTATTTTCTCGTATGAAATATTTTTTTAAGACTTTGTCGCTCTCTCGTACCACCGAACGCTTATTTCTCAAACATGTAGTTTGTATGTAGCGCCTAACAACGATCTGTGTATAAATATTACTTTTCATATGGCCAATACAACATTTAACCGCCTATACCACCCTAATGTCATGCAAAATTTCTTTCCGAAATTATACGAGTAAATTACTCTATAAATCAAAAAACAAATCGCGTTTAAATATTTTCAATAGACTCACGGAACTGTTAAAAGTGTACGACGAGTACAATAGTAATGTGATTACGATTAAAAATAAGCGTTATATAATATGTTCAAACGCGATAAAAAAAAAAAAAAAAAACACTGGAATTATCAGATGAAGATCACGCGTTAACGGATGTGTGGATGACTGCAGCGGCAGCAGCATCAGCAACGTATATACGCGTGTATCGGATGAATGAATGACGGGCGACGAGAATTCGATTAAACACATGCGCGCGTGCGTGGTTAGGTCCGCATAGAAAGTACATTAATGAGCATTATTAATATGCAGAGCGGTATATAGTAAAACGTCCGATCGGTCGTAGAACAACAACAACATGTATTAGCTTATATATATAATATAATTAGCTTATATATATATATATAAGTGTACGTTAAATGCAAATCGTATAAATGTCTATTAAGACTGCCACCATGAGCACGTTACACTTACTATGTTATATATATATATAGTGACGTGTTTTTTTTTTTAGATACGTATGTGAGATTACAGTCGCTGTGATAGAAAGTATACAAACGTAGTAAAATACTAGAGTGGTTACACACAACACACCAATAATATACGATCGATATACTATAATAATAATAATAATAATAATAATAATAATAATAATAATAATAATAATAATAATAATAATAATAATAATAATAATAATAATAATAATAATAATAATAATAATAATAATAATAATAATAAATAATAATAAACAAAAATATATGAATACCGCTGCCGATCATTATTATTTTCATACTGTTACTATGTCGTCTCCCTAATATACGTTTGCTGAATAATAGATAATTAAATAAGCAATACCGCGTACGAGGGAAAATATATTAAAAACTTTATTATTCGTTAACATTTGCATACTATATAATATTTAGTAAAAAAAAAAAATGTAAACCAATAGGTACTTATAATCAATGTGACTATTATTATTAGCCTGTATTTTTTTTTTTTTTTTTGGTTTGCAGTTGTGGCATTTTTGGATTGATGCGATGTTGTTTAAAGCAAACCACATATTATATAAAATGCATGGGACACAAATTCACTCGCTTTACATTTGTATTACATATGTACAACGCAGCAAATTGTATTTATTCTTCAATTTTGAAGTTCGTCTGGTCCTGTACCTTTCTTCTGGTCTATGTATGTCTAAGATAGGCAGTAATCCGATATTAATTAAAAACAGTTTATCATATAAATATGAAATACGCGATTTAAATATTAAACTTTAAAAGTTTAAACACACTGCAATTAAATCACACACACACACACACACACACACACACACACACACATATATATATATATATATATTGCTGGATTTTACAAAAATGACCTACTCGTTTTCGTATTCGAATATTTCGATATTTTCGTTTTCGTTAAAGTGGTTGAATCGTAAATATACAATGTATCGGCGGCCAGCTATCACCTGCAGTGCTCTGAAGTCGAAAACAAAAATGATTTATTCTATCGAAATATGGTAGAGGAGGGAGAGTGATTTTTTTTTCAGTGCAATAGCAATTTATCAATAAATTAAAATGTCTATATTTTCGAGAAAAGTTTCGGTTTTGTTTTCTTTCTCGCATTTAATCAACCGAACAAGAAGAAGAATATATTTAGAAGAATAATATATTTATACACAAAAATTAAATATGAAAAATATCCGTTTTGAATTCGCGTACACTAAAAGAAATAATATTAAACCCTTTGGTATGCATAGGTACTCGTAATCAAAGTGTGTATACTCGGTAAGTTCATTGAACAAATCTCCGATATATGGACGATAATTTCGAGCAAAAAAAAAGGGAATTTCGTTTCGGCGAACGAGAGTTCTGTAATAATAATACTAAGCTGCGAACGGATGAAAATAATAATAATAATAATAATAATAAAATGAAAAAAAATGTGTCCCGTATAAATACACTAAAACTTAAATCCTTATTAACCTCCTCTAGTCGGACATAATGTTAAATTTGTTAAAACTGATACGTTATGTTCTATGGCTACATTATTTTATTTGCAACTTACGATGTAAAGATATCAGTATATATTGTATTCCACAATCAATAAATTTATATCCGGTACGTTGGTATTAATAAATTTTTGACTATGTTCGCTTATGTTTTTTTATTATTATTATTATTATTATTTCTACTCAAAATGACACTGAACATGTAATTGAAGAATTCCAGGTGTTCGTATACCGGGGGAGAGGAGGAAAGGCTGGAATAATAAAAGAATTTAAAACGTAACTTTTTTTTTATAAGTATGTATATGTAAAAAAAATACAAATTTAAAGTTGAAATATGTATTATTACAGTAAATAAAAAAAAATCCTTTCTAAATTATAGGGTCTATGATTTAATGGCGGAGCACATTTTGTACTTAGATGTGACGCATTCTCTGCAGTGACAGAAGCCGCTTGTGTACGCCCTGTGTCGACGACATACACGTTCTAAAAAATAGCAGTCAAATTTCGCGAAGATTAATAAGTGATAATAAAAGAAAGCCGGTATTTCAGGTGGCTTATGTCGATTGCTTTTAGGAGACATTTGCGTTAATAATAGAATTCGAGATAATACAAAAGTTAAAATATAAAACCCCCCTCATTCGTTTATAAATAATACGCATATGTATATTTAAAAATTGTAATTAAAACTGTCGACGAAATGCGTGTTTTTAGAAATCTATACAAAAAAAAAAGCAAAAAATATATTTTTTCTGGGAAAAAACGCGTTTAATCAACTACAAAGAAAAAAAGTTACTTTTATGGCCTTATTGTGACAAGCACCGTACAAAAACATAAAAAAAATAAACATACAAACGCATTGAGCTTTTTTTGGCGTTCCAGAGGGGTGGGGGATGTGCGCGATTTAGGTGTGGCACTTGTTGTTCCCCCTTCGTATGTAGGGTGCAGGCGACCACACCTATAAACGTTCTATTTCAGTCGTGGAAAAATTTTCCACTGGTGGGGATTGGCGGTTGGGAGGGCCGGTGGAGGTAGGTAGGTCCTATTGTTGGACGCGGCGGAGGCCACAGTACACGACGACGATATATAAACACCATATAGCGTAGTAGGAGTGGAGCGAGCGAGTGACGGTGACGGCGGCGGCAGTAAGTGTATATAGCGTTAGTAGTAGTAGTAGTAGTAGTAGTAGTAGGAGGAGGCCGGACCGTCGCCGTCGCCGTCGTCGTCGTCAGCGGCGGCGGCGGCCCATAACAATGGCCGGGGCGCATGCCTGCGGACCGTCTCGACGGCGGTTCTTTGTTTTCCAACCTTTTGATTCGCCCGAGACAAAAGGTGTGGGCTACCCCTCCACGCCGCGTGCACGCACGCACGGTACAACACACTGTCGTCGTCGTTAACTCCGTCGGCGGGGGCGGGCGAGGCGCGTACAGAAATCGCCACCACCGGCGGCGGCGCCCGAAACGTTCGTCACGGAGCGCGCGCGCGTACACACACACACCACCAAATACATACAATACACACACACACACACCGTCAACGTTGGCGACGGCAACGGCAGCAGCACCCGCGGCCGCCCGAACGTCCACCCGCCGCCCACAAGACGGACGACGCCGCCGCCGCCGCCGACGCCGTACAGTACCACAGTCACCCGCTCAGTCAGTCAGTGTACGTCGCGCGTTTACGGTGTGCGAAGTACGCGCGTAGTCCGTGTTCGCGCACTCACTCACTCGCTCGTTCGCCACGAAACTTGGGTGCGCGCACGCACCTACCACGCCTAGGACGCCGGTAATACTTTACTCGGGGAAAAATATTTTTCACCGGACAACAATTTTTATTTTTCTCCGCGTTTCACTTTTTCCATTCCAAATGGCATTGCCGGTCGGTGTAGTCTGTTTCGCACACAACAACTCCGGTAAGTCATTAATAAAAATAATTATTGACACGGCTTTTTTTAACGTTTGTTGAACGGAGACAGGGGAAGAAAAATTAATACACGCCGATTAAAATATTTTATACATGCAAATAATCGTGAAATTCAATTTTTATATTTTTTATTTCGTCTCGGGGTAGTTTTTGTCGCCGTTTCAATGGTATGCAATGATATTACAATATAAGAAGTTTCAAATACACAAAAAAAAGTGTTGAAAACCCGTGTTCACGAACCGTATATATATATATATATATACCCGAACGAATACATAAATAATGACTATGAAAATGCCAATCAGCAAATCAATTGTTATATTGTATAATATTATACAGTGTGTGTGTATGTGTGTAAAATACCCGCGAAAAAAGGAATAAAAATTTTTTTTTTAACATATCTCGCGATAGACCGCCGTGGCGGTACGATTCTGCAACAGCTTTGTTGTAACCGCATCGCAATGGTTATAATATTATATTGCCCCTGTTGTTATATTTCGTTTAAGCACATATACGGTTGAAAAAAAATGACGAATACGTGTAACAAATTTTTTTATATATTATATTATAACCCGTTATCGGTTTTCCGCGTTTTTATTCCCTACACATTTAACGCGCGCATTTTGATAGTTCAATTACTATTGCACGAACATAATTTATTCGTCAACCACGAAATCTTTTAAATTTTTTTCGTGATATTAACGTGTATAGTTTTTATGGACTTTTTCACTAATACCACTTATATATATATATATATATATATACTTTTTTACTATATACTTATAGATATTCAAAAATATTTTATTACAATACATTTTTTAATAGAACGAAATATATAACTTTGTAACCCACTTTATTTTGTAGGGAAAAATATATAGCAATTAAAAGTACTTAAAAAAATTTAAGAAATATATTTTTGTTTTTTTTATTCCGTAAACCCGTCTTGTACGGGTATAGGAATTTATTCCGTCTAAATATCGATTTAATATATAAAAATATTGGATTGTTTAATAATATATAATGATATTAATCGCCACTAATGCATACTCAATATTTGTATTACACGTATGTATAAAATAGGATTACAATATAATATAGTAAAATATATGTGCTGTAGTAGATATAAGTGTTTTGTCGTCGTTGTAATGTATCCGTTTTCCGTCCATTCATTAACAACTCCGTTCGCTTTGATGTTTCGCGCGTATACGTAAAAAAAAAAAAATAATAAAAATAAAAATGTACTTATAATTTTATATAAATAAAACAAATTTTTTTTTTATATTAGAAATATTAATATAATTAACAATATCGCGCTCGTGTATTCTCCGCCGTTCATTGCACATCGCAATGGACCCTATTACGATGGATGATGACCGCTCGCGTTTATAAAGGTAGTTTTGCGATTCTTAACACTTATATTATATATATATATATATACGTTTTGGTTCTTTGATGTGCGCTCGTATCTCATCATATGCGTCCATCCGCTGCGCTTCATCGCCAGACGAGAAATTTTGAAAGAAAACGAAATAAAATTTCACTTTAGAGCTTATTATTTCTATATACTATTGCGTTCAGCGGCCTGAGTGAACGGTCTTGAAAATGAGAGTGGCCTAGTGTTAAACATTTTTTTTCTTTCAGAACCAGCTCGTTTTATTTTATTTTCTTTTTCATAATTTATAGTTTATACCAAAACGCTTAAAGAATTTTACAAATTATTTTGTTTTAAAAAATAATGAGAAAAAAAATCTTTGAAATGGAATAGGTATTATAGAAAAAGAAACGGTGAACATTTTTTTTTTGTAAATGTGTTGTGAGTGTAGCATAACGGTCTCCCGGCTTGGATTCTGTTCCCACTCTGTCCCTGAGTTTGAGTGCCTAACGATAGCGGAAAAACGTCCCGTACAAATTTTCAAAAAATGGCAATGGAATCTACCGGCCACGTACACTGAGGAGGGGGCTTTTATACGAATACCGCGAGTCTGTTATAGTTTGAGATGATCGACCGAAACCGTTTAGCACGTATATGAAAAACATTGACGATGTAACGAATTCCTGGTGCGGTTCTTTCGCGTCTTTCTGGTAAAAATATATGTACCGACGACAAGACGCATAATGTAATATAATAAATATTAAAAAATATATTTAAATTCGCGTGTTCAGTTTCAAATTGCGTATAAAACTTCTCCAATTCCGTTTATTATACATAATAGTGTCGTGAACGTACAATTTCAAAAAATAAAAAGTTTATATGTCACAATATATTTTATATATAAATATATAAGGTATACTACGCGAGAGATTTAGTATTTAGATTTATTCGCGAAAGGTACGGTTATTTTTTGTTTTTTTTTTCACGAAAAAAATTCGTATACGTGTTTTCTGTACCTAATAAAAACGGTTTTTTACAGTAGGGAGTCTTTTCTTTTCACTCCACTGGTCAACGTTGGTCCTCGGCGCACGATTCGCTGTTGTTATACCTACCACAGTAATTTATATTAATAGGACGCGCGATTTTTAACGTCAGACAATATTGTTTTATTTTTATTTTATATACAGAAAAAATGTTCCTCGACATCATATATAATTATATTGTATATTATTATTCGTATTTTATACGAATTTTAACCGCGTATTTCGCATCGATCACACGATTACTGCGCTGAGGTGTTTCACGGGCGTACAAATTTCACGTTATTACGAATAAATCGTATTAGCACTTTTTAGCCGTACTAATACAATTTATATTTTTCCAGATAAATAGCCAATAATTATACGTTTAAAATAATATATATATATAAATTTACAAGAAAAACAAATCGGTTCTCAAAAATTAATTTTTAATTTGTATTTATTTTAATATCAGAAACGTATATAATAAAATAAAAATTTCACATTCAAATTAATCAAAAATATTGATTTTTTGTGCAATTTATTTAAATACTGTCTCGAAATTAATTTTTAGCACATTGAAGTTATTTTATAGATCAATAGCGTATTATAAAAAATATCAATGCGCAAGACTTTAGGTCCACTAAATCTTTAGATCAACCAGTAGTGATGAAATTGTATAGAAAGGAAGAAACGAAATAGAAAAATGTTTTCCATTGATTGCGTATGGAAATTATATTATGTTATTCATCGCTCAATATTAGCGTTATTATTATTATTATTATCCTAATAATTTATAATATAAACAAGTATCTAATATTATTGTTAATCCAAAAAAAGTGTGAGACTAAATTTTTCATCAATTCGCTCGCTTGCCATCGTTCTAGAATCCAATATTTAAAGTGTCATCAGAACTTAAATGTATAAATAAATAGGGATATTTCTTTGTAATTTTAAAACGAATTAGATACTTGTGCGAATTTTCAACCGTATGTTACGATTTTATAACCGTGTACAACTGTATAGACATTGAAGTTGAAACAGATTTTCGTTGCGATTGACTAATTATTAGCCACCGACACTTGTCCAAAACAAGTAAATGCGTTGTGACACGACGCCTCTTGATGTAATAATTAAATATAAAAAAAAAAAACAAAAGATTTATAACATAAATAGTACATAGAATTCATAACATACTATGTATTTTATTAACCATAGGTACTTACTAATATCTATATTCGAAATTGTTCCAAAATTAATATAAAAACGATACTTAAGATTAATTTTAATGAGACTTCATTTTGATGGTTTTTATCATCATAATAGATATGGCTACACTAAACTAAAAAAAAATTTAATTGCTCAAAATTTGAAATTTTCAGAATTTTTGCAGGTTTTCAAGTGTTGTGAAAATAAAAGCTCCAATGTATAGTGCTTAAACAATAATTTTTGCACTGGAGAAAGGAGGGCACTGAAATTTCTCGCGAAAATCTGTCTGAAATGACATTTACATAATATCATACACTTTTTTTTCTTTGAAAATACATCTATATTTTTGTTTTTGGATTTTCGCGCCTTGTCTGGACTTTTTTTATTTTTTTTAAATAACAAGAAACGTTCTTAATTTCGAAGATTTGCATATGTATACATGTAATATTTTTGCATGTTGACCTTTTAAATTTGATGAAATATATTGTTTACGGACGTTATGAACATCGTTTCTATATATATAAGTGACGGGAATAAATTATTCGAATATTAATAAATACGCGCACGCCGTTATCAATTAATATTCGTGTAACGATATCGTTTGGTTTCACGATCAAAGAGATTTAATTTTTTTTTATTCTGCAAAGGTATTTTGCATATCAATAATAATAATAGTTTAAAGTTATAAAAGAAAGTAAATATACGTGTTGTTAAAAGTTATTGTTATTTTTCACAAAAAAATAAAGTATTTTCATACAATATTCTTATTATATATATATATATATATATATATATATATATATATATATATATATATATATGTATGTATATATATACGTTTTCTTATCTCTTTATTATGTTAAGTTTAATGTACGTTTGAACACGCGATGAATTAATAAAACTCTATACACGTATAAATATAATATTTAAATGTTTTTAATTGTCTCTCGTACATAATATACACGTTTGTTCTTTCGGGAGCGTTGTTATTTTAATTTATGCTGAATGGTTCTTATACTCGTATAGTTGAGTACAAAAAAGAAAGAAATGAAATCCGTATTTTTAGAGAATAAATCCTCACTTGTTTTTCTTCGCACACGTAGTTTGACAGAAACGCCTTGAAAATATCATCGTATTATCATTATTATTATTATTATTATTATTATATCAACAGTATAGTCGGTGGTAGAGTTGCAGAATTTGTTCCTGACTTACAATCAAAAAATAATAATAAAAAATATGTGCGTATGTACGAAATATTTATCAAACAATCAAGAGTTAAATATAACGCAAGAGAGACGGACGGCCAAATAGATTTTGTAATCCTTTTTTAAAATATATATTAAAAAAACAAAAATTGTACTTTTTCGCGTTTACCAATGGCAAACATTCGTTTATATATTATAACCACCACGTAATGCGTATAGCAATATAATATAATAATATATTATTAATTTTAATAGCTGAAATCAAAAATAAAACAATATTGACAGATCAATATTGTACATTTGTACTATACATCATGTGAATAAATACATTATTTATTGTGTAAATATACTGTAGTCAGATGAAAGTGTAATACGAGTTGGATGAATTTATTACAATATTGACAGTATACGGTTAAGAAGAAAAAAGAATTTTTTTTTTCGTTGCAAATATCGTTTTTTTTTTTTTTTTTTTTTTTTTACTTTTATTTGGAAAATAATAATAATTCGTGTTATACAGTGTGGATGGAAAGGAATACATATAACGACATTTATATTTTTATGTTTATTTCTCTTTTTTTTACTATTTTATTGGAGACGACCGGTGGCAAATTTTTTTTTTAACGCTTAGCGGAAGTTGTATGTTATATTGTGATATAATTATAGTGCGATTCATAGTGTTAAAAATAACTTAAAATCGTAATATGGAAATATTTTAATGAAGATCATTTTTGCAATACTAAAAAAAATAATAATTTAGTGTCATTTTAGATATTCTATAGCGTAACAATATTATATATTATAACCATTATTGTTGTATAGGTGGTTTTTTTTTGATCGTAAATACGAGTATGTGTGTGTATATACGATTTTTGTGTACACATTCGTTTCCAAAATACAATGATTATAAAAAACATAAAAAAAATTTTTTTCCGAAAAATACAGACTTTTATTTCTGATTTTATTTCATAATGAATATCAAATGGTGAAATTTTAAATTTGAATAATTTTTTTTTGTTTAAATTGAAAACCATCAAATAGTGTACGTATAATGTCATTTATACAGTACAATAATATTTTTAACCTTTTTTTTATTTTGAATTTAAATATTTCGATAATTATGTACACAAATTGCTCATGAATAAATTCATTAAAACATTCGATAAATTATACCAATTTTGTTTAAGAATATTTAATATTTCACATGAAATTTAATCGTTAATAATATACAATCGCGCATAAATTATTTTAACGGTAGTCGATGCGTGAAATAAATTCCAATGGTACATTTTTCAACATTATGTTACAAGAAGAAAACAAAAAAAAATTGTATTCTTAATATTCTCGATGAACTGCATAGAATTTTCCGGGTAGTGTGCTCCTTCAATATTTTTAATTTTTCGCGATCATTGCTGGAAAATCAGTTTTGTATGTGAAACTATTATTTCTCAAATAAATTTTTAATTTTTAATTTTAAACGTATATTTTAACAATCAAATTAATTTTTCTAGTTAAAAAATGCCTATATTTATATAGGTAGTAAAAATAACGGTTTGAATTTTATTCTAAATTCTATTTAACTTATATTTTGTTATTAACATTTTTCTACCCTCACAATAAATTTTACCAATAAAATATGTAATCTATTTTATGATAAATAATATTATTCCTAATATTATTATTGTTTGGGTACTTACCTAACACGACAAATTTACAGTTGTTTATTAAATACTTATAGGGTTTTTAATAAATATTTAAAGGATATTATAATTAGGTGTAAATTAAAAGAATAATTTAATCGCTATTCGTATATAAACTACCGGACAATTACTAATATGTTTGTCACACACTCACGATAAAATAATAATAATAATAATAATAATACGAATAAAATAATAATAATTGTTCATGATGAGACGAAGTAATCGTTAAAATGTTAAGTTTACAGCTGTTGCTAATCGATGATTATTATCGATTATCACCGGAATGATGGTTCGAAAAATACTCGATGCAAGTGAAAAAAAAAATAAAAGTTTATTGTTAATCGTGTACTCATATTATCGTAATACGAATTATTATCTATAATGTGGTTATAGTGGTGGGACGCGTGGAATTATAAAAATTGATTTAATCTCGCGTTCAATGAGAAAACAGTCGGCCAGCCGCACGGCCGGCCACGGGAACAGCTGGTTTTATAATGAAAAATCTACGAATTTAATAATTTCGGAACGTTTTGTGGTGACGATAAATCACAACCGGTGCAGAATATAATTTTTATATCCACAGAGTGCTGCTTTTTTCCCCAATACTTAATTAAAACATCGAATATTTATGAATTCCAATGAGGACGAAAATTTACGCTATATGACACAATAGCATAATTTCTGTAAATTAATAACATTATGGTTGTGAAAAAAAAAGAAAAACACGTTTCGCTAATTGGAGGTGAAAATAATTAATTTTTTCCGATTATCGTGTACAATGCGAAACGTAACACCTATTTAGAAAATAAAGTATGTGTTGGAAAAACGCAATTTTTTTACATTGCACAACAATACATTACGATTATTATAAATGTTTTGCTTTATAATCGTACTCTGTTCTAATTTCTAGTCTATTTTTAGAATCGCTATTTTGGATGCAGTCTGTTGCTATGTTTATATGAGTAAAGTTTGAATGCTTGATTTTTTATTAATTATTTAATTAATTTCCTTTTTTATTAATGTATTAATGCGTTGTGTTTCTGATGGTTTTATTTAAAACATATCGCGCTGAATGCCCGTTATCAATCTAAAAATAGTAGATTGAGTTCTTTTAAGTACATTCTTACTGTTTCTATGAAATGTTCGGTACCCAAGAAGAGGACCCGAGTAAGTGTCTTATATATATAACTTCGTTTTGAGTAGAAATGGATTTTCAGTTGGTTCATTAAAGGAGAAAGTGTAAATTTTACGGCCTTCCTCGCAACTTTTCTAACATATTCGGTACGTTTGAGTCTGTTGATTTTGATCCCTACAGATATTCGGCGGTATTGGAGCAATAGATATAAATGTTACTGTATTTTATTCGCTTTAAATGTCGCATTTTGTCGATTTGTTAGAAGACATAATGGTTTTAATTGTTTCCTAATTTATTGATATTTTAGATCTTTTTAGTTTTGGAGCTTTTTGATTGCCAAAGAACTGACTTTTGAACCAGATCCATAAAATATTGCAGTGTCATACGCGAAAAATGCTACTTTTGCGTTTAAGGATACTATCAGTATGTCATTGACGAAGATTGAAAATATATAGGGGGAGGGGAAAACATCATACCCTGAGGAACTCGTGCTTCGATTTTTCAGCATGTCGATGTTTTATCTCGGATTTTTATATGGAGAACAATATCTATTATTTAGGAATGATTTTAAGTAGATATTGACTAGTTGATGCACGATTTGGTCTATGGTTAGTAGTTTGAAAATCAGTCAATTGTGCCATAAACGTTATCAAAGGTTTTTTCTATAATAAATTGTTCCAGCTGATTTATTTTTTAATAGTTTAGTTTGTTGATAATTTTATCAACTATTTAGATTGTTTATTGAGTGTATTAAATGCATTTTGCAGTATAGTGCGACTTATACCGGACAGTCTGTAATGCGGTTATAAATTATTATTAATGAGGCAACCTGAAAATATCATAATAGTAATTATTATTATCCGATCGCGGGCGCGTCGTCGAATAACAAACTGTATTCTTTGATCGCGTACACATGAAATATCTCTCAACCGGCTGTGCGCAATATTTTCATAACACAACGCTATTCCGTGATGGTTTCCGTTTCTGACTTGACAAACCTCATTAATGTGTTTGTACATTATATATATATTTAACATTTTCTTGTTCGGCAGCGCGTTTTTTATTTATTTCCTAATAAATGGTGCACATTGTAGTAAAAATAAGGACTGGTCGTACACTAAGGCGGCCGTTGTTCGACGACAATGACAGAGGAGAGGGAACACGTACATTCCATGTATATGAGAGCCGAGAGGAGCTCGCCACACCGAAAAAAAACCATGCGCACGCACGCAGAAAATCGCGTAATGTGTAATAGTAACAACTATATGACGATAATATTATTATTAATATTCGTCGGTAATTATCATATAATATTTATAATGAATTATTGATGCTGGAAAGACAGCTGATATTATACGAATGATTTTCGGACCAATGAAGTATAACGGGAAAGTATGGAAAACGCGGAGAGAGATAGGAACAATAAAAAATTATATTATTATACATTATGGGTATGATTATAAAGATCGCGGAGCACTCCTTTTAGTAAAATTTTTTAGACACAGACATAAAAAAAACATCATTGTATAGACCGATACATTTTTCGCACCGCTCAGAATACGGGGGAGGGAAGGAAGACTGCAAAGGGCAGGGCACGCGCAGTGGCAACTCGTTACGAAGAGTTAAGTAGCATAGATGGAAATAACATTTGAGAAGACGAAAAGCCAGGAAGGCAGGCAGACAGAGATGGTCGTCGCAGAATATCGGTCATATAGTGGCGGCCGGATAAATAATAATAATAATAAGACAAAGAAACTAGTCGGGATAGACCTGCAATCGTAAATATACAACGTCGATTGTTGAGAAACACATGGGGTGGAGGATGTGCGCATTCGTTATATATATATAAAATCTCCTCGTTATTTTCTTCGTTGACTACAGTCTCGCAGAGGACTCGCTAGAGGACACCCGTGCGGCCATAACACTAATCTCGAAATTGTGTTAACAATAAAATCAACGACGACCATACACGATTTCTCTTGCGCGCGCATTTCCGGGTCCCTCGCCAGACTGCCGCCTCCTGTACAGTCTCATTAAAACGAACTCCGAGGGCTGGGTAGGGATTTTTTTACGCTCTCCTTAACGACGACGACGATATATAATTACCTATATATCGTGTGTGTGTGTGTGTCTGTGACGAACACGAAAAATATCGCGCGAGACATTTATTTTGTTTTTTTTCTGTTTCTGTTTCGACTGAAATACATGTACACATATAGGAAGTGCGTGTAATTCGTCCGTGTGTTTGTTGTTCTCGTCACACACATACACACATGTTGAAGATATTAAACCTCTGGAATTATTTCACGTTTTTACGACACTGTAGTGCTCTTGTGTGTAAGTTATACTATTTTTATATACGCCTATAGATAATAAGCCAAACGTTTCAAACGGTTCCAGGAGTACTTAAATTTCGATAATCTCGCGAGACTCGTTTTCAAATAAAAAATTCCGTAATAATAAACGCGTGGTTAGGATAGGCGCTGCGTTGATCTTTTGAAATTACAGCTAGACTTAAGCGACATCCACTGCAGCACTCCACGGTTCAATTAGTCTTTTTTACAATGATGTGTTATTTCTTTTCTATGTCTGTACCGAAAATTCTACCAGATTGAGTATTCCGACCTTTTTACAGTCTTGCAGTTTGTTTCCGATAGCAAATTACATCTAGTTGATACTTGAGAGATCATTTTCGATTTTCTCAAAAGCACCTAAAAATATAATTGAAAAATTACGTAAAAACGCGATTTCGTTAAAATCGACTATCGTTATTTCTTCGTAATCCCCAAAACTAATGGGTATAGAAATTTGAAGTATTCATCAGATATGTAACTTTATATTATATTGAGGGAAACATAATTTTTTAAAAACTTTCTTATAATTTTAAAATATTTATAGCAATTATAGGTTTTGAGATATTCAATTCATAACAATTCGTTTTTTGTTATATACGAGTACACCCAAAATATTACACTGAAACTTTTTATCGAACGCAATGATTCATCATTATTGCTTTCAAATTTTTAATGAAAACAATACACTCTAAAATCTTTATCCGAGTAATTCACTTAAACAACATTTATGACACTCCACGGCTCGACACCTTTTTCATTTAAATTTATTATACATTTATTTATAACATACATTAATTTTTATATGTATAAAATATATATATATATATATACGCGACAGTATGAGTGTACAATTATTATTATTATTATTATTATTGTTTGAATATTCGGTTAATTTTGACCGTATCGCGCGCTTTTTTCTCCGCTTAGTCTTCGAAGCAGTAATGGCGCCGGCTTCAGTGTGCTGTTTAAACCACTCAAAGTACACAAGGAAAGCAAAGTGGATTCTGCTTTAGCGTAGTTTTTGTTTGTTCTTCGCGTTATCCTGTTCGTTTTCATAATTTTCTTCGGGACCACCTTTCATCGAACACTTGTTGAATCAATAATCCGCAAGTGTGGCCCCTGACACTACATTGACCGAAATCGACGGTTGTTAATCGAGAGACAGATAATCAAAGTATTATATGGTTTTGTTTTATACAATATTTTTTATAACGTAACGTGTGTATATATATATATATATATTTATCACACGATAATTTAAATGCGCGAGAAAAGCGAATACCATTAAAAAAAAACAACAAAATTATTTTTTTTATTTTTTGTCTTTTGCATATCTATACACGTATAATTCCTAAAAATATAATTAAATGATTAAGTCGGCCGCTGATTACGCGGTCGTCGAATGCACTTATCAATATATATATATATATATATATCGAGTATTACAAAAACCATATGAACGCGCGCCACGTATATTATATTATTTATAATATTGTAGAAAAGTTATTCCGAAATAATTTAATTAGCACACTGCTGCTGCTGTCGGGTTGCCAGAAACCGGCACGGTGACGGCGGCGCAAGCTCACAACAAGATAATACGTACAATCTTATCGGTTTTTCGCTATAATATGTATAATTCACGTAGCTATAAGTAAAATATATATATATTTACACTGATGTGTGTTAGGATTTTATTATTTAAAAAAAAAAACGATTTTGCTATATGTGAGAAGAAAAATGGAGAGAAATGCAAATCTTTATTGTTGTTAGTTACTATATTGCTTACTACGCGTCGTTTCTCTTCGTATTACCCGCTGACTCGTTCGTTCCACTGTATATACGTATACGGCTTGCACGTAAACCGGCCAACCCCTCGATAACCGCGGGTCGTCGTGTCGGTTAAAACGTGCAACATGTGTTCGTGAGAAACAAAAAGAACACAAAAATTCCACCACCGGGGCGGCATCGCCAACAACAGATTCGGCCCTAATTCCGTTGGCGGCAGTCCGCGTACATTACCGTTCTCGTATATATTGTAGTAGTTTGTTCCGCGTAATGATTTGTATAAATCAACCGACTGCATAATCACCACTACCACGTGTCACACACACACACACAAAATTCGGAGAAATATTCGTTTTTCTACCCACTTATATTCTACACACGAACATAATATAATATGTATACGATAATAATATGGGCTATTTTATTTCCCCCCCTTCCCCTCTTCGATTTCTATACATTTTTTTTCTAGAAAAAAATTCAAAACTGTACACGTATTCGTTGTAACACGTTTATATATTTTAATACACTGCTGCACACGATTTTAAATATTTCGATAACCGTTACCTAATACATGTGTGTGTGTGTGTGTGTAGAAAGAGAGATTATCATACACGTTGAAAATAATCGTTTTGTTTTCGAGTTAATTGTCATAAAGAAATAAAATAATATAATTTTTTTTTCCTAATCAATTTGAATAATAATAGTTTATTATTATAGCGTCGTGCTGCGTCTAGCGCTCGTGTATTATAAAACGATATGTAAAATGTGTAGTATTGAAATTGCCTATATATTCCGCCGGACTTTGGTGTACACTGTACATGTCGAATGCACTGCACCCGCATACCACCGCCGCGTGACGACGTGGACGATTTCACAGGGGTGTTTAAAAAGGTATCTATTTTCGTAAACGATCCGATAGCAGCGTGGCTAAGAGGTTTTTGTATTTTCTTTGGATCGCGTTCAACGTACGCGAAGACGAGGATGCCGCGCGTATAAAAGCCTTCGTATCAATCCGACGCGTGCGCGTTAAAAGGATTAAAATAGAGTATATCGTTTCACAGTGTACAAAAACGCGCTAAAACAAACACCGGTAAAAATATAATCCGTCTTATTATCTTTCATTTTATTGGTCGTAAACGCCCCCTCCACCCTCTCCTTCATCCGACATTGGCCCGAGAGTCGAGTCGACGCTCAATAATAATCATTGCTTCCACGTTTTAACCGCACATATTATTATTATTATTATTATTATTATTATTTACGTTAATTTCTCTCTCTCTCTCTCTCTCTCTCTCCCCGTGACAGCGACGGAATCAGAGGCTGCAATAAACTACGACGACGACGGGAGCACCGGAGATTCGGTCAATTAAAAATTTTAACAAGTTGTCTTTTATATAATATAAATATATATGTAGTTACATGAATGTGGTGGTGGTGGAAGTCTGCCGCAGCAACCACCGCGTTTCGTATAGCGTGTATCGATTGTGTATAAATAATATTTTAGAAATTCGTTTAATACGCGCGCACGTGTTTGTCGTTTTGAACTTTACTACGTTGCTGTACGGTGCGCAGCACTATATACACACACATACACACAACCGGACGAGAAGGAACTCAATAATAATACGACGACGATGACGAGAGTATGGTATGTACGGTCGTATTACAGAAAAAAAAATGTATATATTTTACAAAATAAAAACGATATTAATAATACTAAACGCGGCGATATTTTAAATTTGTGCATAGACCGGGCGGTGTATCGCGAGAGCGTTTCTCGAAACGTTCGCCAGATGTGTCATCCGCTCGTCTCCTCGGCCATGTTGCAGTTTCTTAGAAACAAAAAAAACCTTTGTTCTATATAAAGTTTGTGTGTGTGTATGTGTGTGTGTGTGGTGTAAGCGCGCAAATGCACATTAGCAGTAAAAATTGTGTTCGTATGTGTTGAAACCACATAAACGTATACGATATTATACGCAGTGTGCGTGGGAGGCTTCGGACGAGAAGAAGGCGCGCATGTAAACCGTGACTAAACCGCTTTTTTTTCCAAACACACACACACACACACATTTTTTTCGTCCTCCTCCCCCCCCCCCTCGGTCAACATTCAAACACTATTTTTATCCAAACGTGCGCCGGTCGCCGTCGCCGAGCCGTGTCCGCGGTATAGAATATTGTTTCTCTGTGAAGTCCGTGTGTGTGTGTGTGTGTGTATATACGCTGTATACGCGAGTATTTATGACAAATTCGTTTTAAATCCGCTTCCGGTCTGCTATTGCTACTGTAACTGCTGTTACAGCCTCTTCTTTTCTCTGTCGGACGACCAAAGAGGAATAGTATAGGAAAAAAAAACGATGACGATTGCAACAATAACAATAATAATAATAATAATAATAATAATAATTATCCGTGCACAAACGAATAATATTAGCGCTTTAACACTAAACAATACATATATTTGTACTGCGAGACATTTTGGTGTGTCTGAGTTGGTTTTTTTTTTAACGCGTCAGAAAATTAATCGTTTTTTATGACAATACGCGCGTCGTATCGTATAATATTTTATAACGTCGTCGTACTTATATATATGTATATACATAGTCACACATTCGAGTGTCGCAATACCACTCGATCGGAGTAATAATTACAACGTTCCAATCGAATTTAAAATATTGTAATAGGTACTTGGGTATTACTGATCTGCAGTACTTGTGCGGTATAGTGTAGTATATTTTTTATTATAATTATTACGTTGAATAACGAAAAATTAAGGGAAAAAACGGAATAACCGACACGATGACGAGAATGTGTGCGATACTCTTTTATATTTTGGTGCTGGTAGGGGGTGGGACGTAGTTTTTTCTACTTTAAATTCGAATTTTTTCCGAAAAACTCGCCGGTTTTTTAAACGACAACATATAGGTCGTATTGACTTAACACGCATACGAATTCATAAATTTGTATTGAATTATATATTTTTATAATATAACCCTTAATTGGTGATTTGGTTGGTGGGGGACTGGAGAACATACGGACTCATTCGCGTTTCATTTACCGTTCGGATTTTTCCGTTCAATTGTTTTCTGTTGATTTATCGGCGTACTTTTTATCCGATAATTTTAGATAAGATATCGAACATCGCAATAACAAAATAATTATTTCACTTTCGCTTGATTGAAAATCTTATTAGAAAATTTAAAAGTACACGAATTTTTTTTTTTAAATATATTGCTTGTATTGTGAAATTTGAAAATAATAATTTTTATCTATACATTTTTTTAAATATTGATTTTATCAAATTAGAGAATTTTAGTGTGCAAATTTACGTATCGTTTAATGATATTTTTACGTTATTGTAAATAAAAATTGATATAATACACATTTAAATATTAGTTCCGTTAGACCGCCCTCCATCCATACCAATTATTGGAACATTTTGTCGCTTGACCAGTTAAGCGTTAACAATAATTTATTAAAACATATCCAACGAGTATATACAATAAAACTAATAATATGAAATAATTTAACTTATTTTTTTTTCGTGTTTTGTATTCATAATATTACGAATCATATTTTTTTTTTTAAATCATTTAAATTTTTGAATATATATATATATATATACGATACATATACGATATATAATTGACTTTACGAATTTGTAAATAATATTTGTTGGCACTTGTTACTAGAAAAGTAGAAAAACAAAATAATTTTATAAGTTTAAAACATCTCGTATTACTATAAAATTCATTACTATTCTATAAATATATAAACTTGCATGCCCCCCCCCCTAATATAAACTCGATATATATATATTTTTTTATTACCGATATACAATAATAATAATAATAATAATAATAATAATTAATAACAATAATAATATCGTTATTGTATATACGTGCTAGTTGAAGTCGACTGTATAATAGATCAAACCAATTAAGTGGTTATCACAAACGCCGGTTTTTTTTAACTTGACTCCGCGCGGTATAATACAATGTACAATGTTTTAATACACATGTTTTGAATATTTAATTAGTGTTTGTTGCCCCCGCCGTCCTGTAACGATTCACTATAATTGTTATAGTGCGCTCGTGTGCTCGTGCTCATTATGAATTATTATTGTTGCTTACGGTACTATAAGAGGGTGAAAATGTCGTTTGTTTTCAAATCGATTTGTGTGTTAGGCGTGTGATAATAACTCGTTTCTCAGTCACGCCGCGTGTTCGATCAAATTGTAATAATATTATCAATGTATAAATATATATATATTACGTATATATATATATATATATATATATATAAATGGGATGTGCAGTGAAAACAGGGTGCTCCGAACCGGTGTGCAGTGTGTTTTTCCGTTGATTTTATCACGTTAATTATTTAGTAAAACGTAACAAATGAAACGGTGTTTAAGTCAATATGCATGTGCCGGTGTTCGAGATGATAATATACTCGTTGTGTTTTTTTTTCTTCTTGTTGGACGAGAAAAAAAATTAAAATAATAAAAAAAAAAAGTACAAAATGCTCCAAGACTATTGTTTTTTTCTTTCTTTCTTTATTCTCGAAGCAATAGTCGAACTCGCGTGCTGTATTGTCTCTTCGAACTAATTGTTTCGCTCGTTATTCGTTTGTGCGTGACTCTCTCGCAAGAACGGGTTCGTTCTCAAAAAAAAAAAAAAAAAAACACACACACACCGCATCTCTTAATTATACCTATTTACTATATTATACCGCACGCGCGTATGTACCGTAATACGTGTAAAAGTTTTGTCTTTCGCAAGTCGTCGCCGGGTAAAATATATTATATATTTTGCGTTTTATTTTCTCGTGATGAATTTTTTTCCTCTTCTACTTTAAATCGTTTTTTCCACGTTAAAAATAACTCTCTTGTTCGAAAACTATACACACGCGGTCTCGTGTTACGCGTATATATTATATTACGCGTATAGGCTGTCTCGACGGACAATTAACTGGAGACTGACGAAAAGGTTAAGTCGTCGCCATGCGGTCGGTACGGATCATTTGATATATAACCGTCTCATCCGTTTGCAACACGGGGTAGTATAATATATGCGCGCGCGCGACGTCCTCCTATCTTATTTTATCTCGCAACGAACGACGGAGAGTTATCTGCTCCGTATCATCTACATACGATTTTTCTCTTTTCATATTTATACTCCTAGACAATTTTGTGTCATACTCACTTTTTTTTATCGATATTTTTTATCGCATTGCGCGCGATATATTCTTCTTCTTTTAATGCTCTTCTCCCGTTCGTTTTACTGGAGAGTTTATATATATATATATATATATATATAATTAGCGCTCTTCATGTTTAATTTTTTTCTTCTTACAATCGATACAATATAATATAGAGACGAGACAGAGCGCACATTTATACGCGTATTATTAATTCCCCTCTCCCCAAAAAAGTATAAACAAAACACAAGGAAAGCGACGTGCGGTATTGTTCAAACGGCGTAATGTTTGCGGACCATTTACAATAATAACAATAATAGACTTCAAAGCGTGTGTGTGTGTGTGTGTTCATTGTCATAACCGGGACAATGCACGGTAATCAGCTGAGAGTGCACTCATATATAGGCGACGACCAATTGCTCTGATTTTATATATATATATATATATACACACAATACACACACACATATTATGTATCGCGATTGTTTCCGGTGACGAGAACACTGTATGCTAAACGATTCCCATTTCACAGTGTTTTGGCTTTCGATTATATTATATCGTATTCATACGCGCCAAGAACCGAAAACATTATTCTTATGGTCGGCTCACACATATCAGTCACGTGACAGTGACGTCTCGGATCAGAGACAGTCGGATCACAGACGATTTAAAAGATTATAGATTTTAGCTAATTAAAAGTTAAAAACAATTCTGAATTCGCCGTTCTTTTTGGAGTTATACAATATGTATACACATAATTACGAGACGTCTTTTTCTGGACGAGTTTCGCAGTAAAAACAGAGCTTCTTCGCTTCTTCATCATTGAAATCGAAACGTTTGTGGTTATTTTCACTTTTCGATATATGCTTGTTGATAAGCAAGTATTTGTTTAAGATCGTCTGTCGTTCGATTGTGTAACACGACGAAATATTTAACGTCGTGCTACGAACGATAACTACTCTTAAAATATTATGTTTTGTAATGGGCGCAGCGGTGATTACAATAGTATTTAGCTCTCGGAAATGTTTATATAATAATTATAACATTGATCGACTCCAATGTATATGTGTATGATAGCAGATAACGAATGTAAAAATCGGGTTTTTTTTCAAATTCCGAACAAATATATGCTTACATTGTGCGCCACTGCTCTGTTTTTGATATACCCCTCTCATTCGTGACACGAAACCAAACGAACTGTATGAACATTTCGCGACTTGTCAAGTGTTAATATTTCAAATACCGTATAAATATATTCTTGTGAACATAACAATACTGATCGTCTCATGGTCGCATAAAAAAATACCGCAGTAAAAACGAAAGAAATCTATTTATTTATTTATTTTGTCGATTTATATATACTTTTTTCCGGGGTTTTGTTCAAACTAAATGTTTGACAGATTATATGATGTTTGTTCGTTAATTCTTTCTATATATTCACACACACACATATCCGTATCCTCTTTTGGCGGTTAGATCGATCGTATATATTTCACGTATATGCGCTATTATGATGTGTGTATGTGTATGTTCTCAAACAGTGATATAGCACATAAATATATATATATATAATATATATATATATATTTATATATATATATATCTTATATATATATATATATATATATATATATATAGTCGGTTTATCATTCAGCAGACGGTTCGCATTTGTTTTTTTGGTGCAAACAAAAACACACACAATAATATGTGTATATAAAAACAGTTTTTCGCGTTACACTTTGAAAAAGAAATGTCGCCAATGCCATTAGATATATACGAGCTTTACCAGTACAGAATCTAACAATGAATAATGGATGATAATACTATATATGTGTACACTATATCATGAGCGTTTTTGTTTCCTTTGCAAAGAAAAAAAGAAAAATAAGTTTTTCGATGTTCCCGGACTATCGCGACTCCTGTACTCGTACTATATTTATAATACAAATCGTCGTGCTATACGTAATACTTATATATATTATATAAGAAAGAAAGATAGAAAGCAAAAAAGTCGGTTCCTGTTAGTGTTTTTCGATATTGGTGGAGCATCATGTGTGTGTGTGCACGAGTCGGATACTTTCGGATGATTTGTTGTATGAAGCGAGATATATAAACACTCGACCGTTTACAGGATCATTTGTCATCGACAAAAAGCGAGAGAAAAAAAATACGGCCGCTCTTGTAAAACGCTTCGCGGACGTGTAAAAAGAATAATAATAATAACGAGAATATGGCCCGGAAAAAGAAAAAAGGGGAATCGGCAAATACATATATATATATATATATAGTGTCGGTGTGGTTTATTTATTATATACGTTTTTTTTCCATGCCGCTGTATTTATATTGTCTCGACGCCTTTAGATATTGTACGCGGTGTGCTCAAGTGAATACGCCTTATAAAAAAAAATGTATAAACACCCCTTCATCATTTTACACTGTATATAATTATTATACTTGTTGTTATATTTTATCTGACGATTTTTCGACTTCCGCTCACTATTATATTAATTCTTGCGATGATCCGAACACGATTTGCACGTTGACGCGGAACATTTTAATTTATTGTTACACGAGTAATCATATTATATTATAAATAATAGTAATTATAATAATAGTAGATTATAAGTAATCATATTATAAAATTCCATTTCAGTTCTGTGTTTTTCGGTAAAAAATAATAACAAAACGTTCTTCTGAATTTTTAACCGCGATTATCCACTCCAACTGTATTGTTTTTATTACTGCGGTATGTTAAAAAAAATTAATTAATTTATCCATTTTTTTTTTTTTTGAAACTTTCGTTGAATTTTCATCAGACTTTGTGAGCGAAACGCTCGGACGTTAAATAACGCGCGTTTGTGTTTATTGCAATATAAATGTTCTTCTAACACTATATATGTATTGACAGTGTATATTTTTTACCGCACGTCATATACAAAAAAAAAAAATAATAATTTGTACATACTATATTATTATAAATATGATTTGTGTTCTTTATTTTTCCGGCGTGAAAGGATAGAGCCTATAAAAAATCGTACAAAACGCTTTGCAATGTTTATATTTACAAATAATATTATTTAAAAAAATATTTCTACACAGTGTGTTTGCGTACACTGTAGTACGTTCTCAGCGCACATATACGTAGTGGACAAAGAATAAATACTTTTTACACGAATAAAAACAACGTTTGTCGAAATGGCTTGTGTTGAAATTCGCACACAGTAACATCGTAACAGGAGAAAAAACGCACGCGTTTATAATACATATTATTCGATTTTTTTATAACTACTTTGACGCCTTATGTACATAAATTATAAAATAATATAGACGACGAATATCCACTATTTCTATGTCACGTTATTTTTTGGCCAAATTGCCGTTTTCCACAGCTCGTAATATTATTCATTGTATTATTATTATTATTATTATTATTATTATTATTATTATTATTATTATTATTATTATTATTATTATTATTATTATTATTATTATTATTATTATTATTATTATTATTATTATTATTATTATTATTATTATTATTATTATTATTATTATTATTATTATTATTATTATTATTATTATTATTATTATTATTATTATTATTATTATTATTATTATTATTATTATTATTATTATTATTATTATTATTATTATTATTATTATTATTATTATTATTATTATTATTATTATTATTATTATTATTATTATTATTATTATTATTATTATTATTATTATTATTATTATTATTATTATTATTATTATTATTATTATTATTATTATTATTATTATTATTATTATTATTATTATTATTATTATTATTATTATTATTATTATTATTATTATTATTATTATTATTATTATTATTATTATTATTATTATTATTATTATTATTATTATTATTATTATTATTATTATTATTATTATTATTATTATTATTATTATTATTATTATTATTATTATTATTATTATTATTATTATTATTATTATTATTATTATTATTATTATTATTATTATTATAAATGTGTACACAATTTATAATTTGTTGAAACGATTTTATCATATACGTTTTACGATATTATCATATAACGTGTCCTGCACGTTGTATTTTTCTTGCACTTCTTACGCATAAAAAAAAATGGTATGTATAAAAAAAATTATTGTTGTTAAAAGTGTTGAGAAATGCTGCAATTAATAGACAATTTCGAAAAAAAAAACGATAAATCGATAAAAAAAATCATACGTTTTTGTTTCGGAAAAAAAAACGTCAAATATTTTATGCATTTTATAATACTGCACATAATAATATTTACGACACATAGCCGTACAATACGCTATTCTAATCGAACTTTTTATTATTATTATTATTATTATTTATTTATTCTACACTCGAATTTATTGCACCGTTTTTTAAGCACTCGCAGCGGCGGCGGTGAGTGTAATTGTGTTACTGTACCTCAATATACATATGTGTATTAATAGTTACTCGTCGAGTGTATCTAATTCTTTTTGCCGTTCGATAACATACACGTTAAAACAACGTATTAAATATTTAATTTAAAGTCATTCGATAATTTGGCTCAGTATATAATGTGTACACGCACTCACACCTACACCGAAGCCTACGGCCAAGTGATGATGAATAATAATATATGTTTAAAAAGTAAACAAAAAATTAATAAATAAAAAATTCTATATTTATTTCAGTGAAATAATATTATAATAACGTGTGCGTGGCATACAAACAAGTATGTATATACTTAATTGGACAGTTCAAAACGTTTATTTGTTTTGTCCGGTTATTGCAGCGCGGAAAGTAACGACGCTTTGAGCTTCTACCTATTTATTAAAGACGACGACGCAGTTGTTGTTCCAAGATATTGCTTTAAGCAAAATGTAAATATTTATACATATATATATATATATATTCACGTTTTGCGTAAAGCAATATATCTTATATATAAATTTCGATTGTCCGTGTGTGTCACTGAACTCCTCCTGAATGGCTGAACCGATTTTGATGAAGTTTCTTGTGTGCGTTTGAGTGAGTCCCTAAACCTGGATGGTTTAGATTTACAATTGGATCTGGTAGGTCCAGCGAGGGTGGTAGCTAACACGGA
Source organism: Chaetogeoica ovagalla (assembly GCA_032441825.1). Classification (NCBI taxonomy): domain Eukaryota; kingdom Metazoa; phylum Arthropoda; class Insecta; order Hemiptera; family Aphididae; genus Chaetogeoica; species Chaetogeoica ovagalla. The sequence goes on along the minus strand of CM063743.1, from coordinate 385,599 downwards.
AAATTTTAGGATTCTAGGCGTTAAACAGTTACCATTGTGACTATTTAAATTGTTATTGAGTTTAATTCAACTAGCAAAGGAAGATAATTGTTTTGATTGTTTACTTAAATATCGAAATAAAAATGTAAATAAAACATACTTAGTTTCATTGTGAATTAAAATTTAAATCATATTTCCAAATGATATTATATATTTGAATATTATATAATTGATATAATATATATAGACAAATACAAAACGTGAATAATACGTATAATATTATATTACTGGTGGGTGGGGGGTGGCAGAAAATAATCGACTATATAGCGACGACGTGCTTTCAAAGTGATTAGAAAGGCGTATAAAAAAAAGTATTATTATTATAAAGAGCGAAAACCGTTTGAATTTTTTTTTTTACAATATTATAGGCGCTCTTTCAATCGGTAGATTATAATACGTTCGTTATTCCATTTGTCAAACGGCTGCGCATTTTTGTTGACTCCCCGACATGATGAACGGTGACGTTATATACAAAACAATTCTCTCTCTCTCTGTCTCGTAATGTAGAAAATAGTGACTTTTTTTCCGTCCTCGGTTAACGGTGGAGGGAGGAGGCTGGTCCGTTTTTTCTTATTTTACGTAACTAAATATATTTTTTTAATCTTCATACGTAATAATATAATATAATAATTTTGTTATTGCAGTTCGTTACAACTGAGCCAAAGAATCACCCCGACTTATATACTTGTATGTATATATATATATATATATATATATTTATTTATTTATTTATTTATTTATATACGGTGCGTGCATATTGTTTCGCGGGTTAACGAGAACGTTTCCCAAAAGTCTTCAAAAGAATACAGAGTGCACCGCGTTGAATATATTGTGTGTGTAAGCAGGTGTATACGAATTAAATGAGGGCGCGAGTTTTTTTTTTTTTTATATATATACCGAATTTAAACAAAAAACAAACAAACGTCGTCAAAGGAACGGAATTATAGAAGAGGGAGGATTTTTGTTGTTTTTATCTCGTCATTCTCTGTGTGCTTTTTTTTTTAAAAAATTCATTCGGTAAACGGTTCGTTGAACCGCACGTGGACGACATACGCCACTGTACAGAGAGAAAGAGAGAGAGAGAGAGAGAGAGAGAGAGAGAATATATTGTTTACGCGTAGTGGTTTTTTTTTATAACACACACCGCGCGTGCGCACGCCCGCGAGTAGTTTAAATAACTTGGGGAAATTTTTAATGGAACGACCGCAGTTGTATTATATACGTACGAGCGCGTATAAACATTTCCGTGTTTGGATTTGTTGTACGCATGTATTATTATTATTATTATTATTATTATTATTATTAGTTATTAGAACAGAACAATGGCGACGAACGATGTGTACCAGCGACGGCGTTTTGGAAAACCGTAAAAAAAAATCATCAGAAAAATGCCGTGCGCGTATTATTACAAAAATATTATTCACAACCATTTCTTCTTGCGCGACACCGTACGTCACTGTCGTTATACTGTAGCGCAGTACTATTCTTCGAGTGTAACAACGGTCCGTTACAAATGCGTTAGCAATCGTTACGAAATTAGATTAGAAAAAATTTGATTTGTCATCGATATTTTAATCCGTTGTACACGAATATCACACGGTTTTTAGTATACGATTGTTATCAAAGTCATATGTCATATTCCATTGGAAACCGAAAAAATGTCAGATTGTTATAATTATTTTTCGAAGGTCTCCGATGTGAATTCGTTTTCTGCTCTTCTCCATAATAGTCGTCCTTCGCACATATTTCAAGTTATATTCGTTATTTAAACGAAATTATACGACAAAATTATCCGTCTGAATTTCTCAGGTGTTTCTTAATTACGAGAATTTTTCTTCCTTTCTTTTTTTATCAAACATTACATTTGACTTTATTTGTAACATTCATTTCAAGATTTTCCAGGTAAATCGGCACTCATTTTACACGCGTATATTTGGATATAAATACATCTTTTCTAAATCATCGATGTTTTTGGTGACTTTTTTTACTTTAATTGTACTACTTACCACATTTCACTAATGAGATTACGTTTTTTTTCTTATAACAAATTTGTAAACGCGTCGACAACGATGTTTATCTGTGTGTGTTACGTAAAATATGGCTTTCGCCTATTATAATTTAAACTCTGCCGCCACGATACACTTTCTCGATAAGTAAATAAGAGCTGTTGACAATTTATAGTACGTAAAATATATTTGAATATTTTTTTAGACGTCCCGTTTCGGTATATACTCGCTAACTTGCAATCATCCAACAAATTTTTCGACGATAATGTTTCAGTATTTTATGGTCCCGCTTTTTAACATACACGCATAATTTATCGGGGTTTGTAAAAAAAAAAATCTTCAATTTACGCGAAATCAATCAAAACGGCAATAAATACCGCGTACTTTTGTTACTTTTTTTTTCCCAGTAAATAACTGTATGTACTGCGCGTAGCGATCTTACGCGATGAGCTTTTCAACCCTCGGCGCGCGGAAGAAGTACCTACTCGTAAGAATTACGGTCCTATATCGAGCCACTATTTACACACGTTCTGAAATCACGTCGCATCGCACCTTATACGGATTGGTAATTATGTTATTATATATTGCTCGAATATAACGACTTATTACACATCACGTACGTATGTATATTCGATAAATATTAATAGGTTATAACGGCTTATAGGAGCTTCCTAAATGTACGACGACTAATAGCAACCGCGTCAAGCCTCAAGACGTATAATTGTACATATGTACGTCATCGTATATACAGGAAATAAAGTCTATTTCCTGCGCATCGTATCTTATATATTTATATATATATATATATAATATTATGAAACGTTTGAGAACGTCGCGAAAAACCGTCCTGCCAATGTCTCTTTTGATCGTCATCCGTCTGCTGCGTTATATGTGCATGTGTACGTGCGCGCGCGAGTTGACGTACGAGTTGTTGTTTTTGTTGTAAACTATCAGTCCTAGTTGAATTAATTCTAAAAAAAATAATTAACTAGTAATCAAAAGTTACTTTTAAAAATTAAGATGAGGGTAGGAGGACGTAACAATTTCATTAGGAGTTGTATTTATTTAAAAACGAAAGTAATAATAACTAAAAGTATATGCATATTTTAAAAAAAGTGGCACGTAAACCCGCTAATACTTGATTATATTGTATTATATATAAAACGACATTTAAATTTCCTGAAATAACGAATTAAAAAAATTCGTCGTGTTAACTGATGTGAAAAATAATAATTTCAAACTTAACTTTTCAGTACTTATGTACTAAGGGTGAAGTCTTTGTATTTATATATCATACATGCAAATTGAACCGAAAATGATCGATTATACGAATTTGTGTAAATTACGAGTATTTGGCGGACGCAATTGAGAAACATTTTTATCAGAGCTCATTGGATTTATAGTCTCCTATAATATTATTTATTTAAAAAAAAATAATAATTAAATTTAATTATTGAATTAATAAACAAATTGCGTGAACCATTTTCTTTTTGCCTATAAAAAAAAATATATTTACATAAATGTATGCATATATTGTTCTCAAACGCCTATAATCTTTAACGTAATGCATTATATTCATTTAATCCTAAAAATGCGTTATTTTTTCCCCCGTCGAACTCTTATACGGTTCGTGTACCGTATAAACACACCTTATCCCTATTGAAAACCGCTTAGAGGAATACAAAAAATTGTTAAAAATCCAGAATCTTATTATTTTTACGCGTTCGATACCCAATAATGTAATACGCGTATATAATGATAATAATAATAATAATAATAATAATAGAAATAAATCCGGCGTTGATAAAATATCGTATCACTGCGGTGAAGGAAGAGGAATATTATAAGCACGCGTCGAACGTGGTTTGCTGATTTCGTTAACCGGACTTTATAGTAGTTATGTGCTTATCGTCCTTACATAGAAACGACGCAAAATATTCATTGTACTTATAAAAAAAATCGTTACTTTTTTCTTTATCTTTATAAATTATTACAAAATATTGTTAAAATCAATTTAAAAATCCGTACAAATATTATAATAAAATAAAACGGAATTTCGTAATAAAAATCGTACAAATAACGGGTAAATATAACGGCAATATATCGTGTTTTCAATATCGAGTGTGTGTGTGTGTATATGTGGCGGTAAAAAATTATGAAGACAAACGTTTATCGTCTGAATCGCAATACATTCACCAGAATGTGCACACGCACCTATGTATAATATAATATGGAGACTTATACAACGTGTGTATTACAATTAATAATAATAGTAATAATAATAATAATAATAATAATAATAATAATAATAATAATAATAAAATATCGCTATATATATTGAAACGATTAAAAATAATAAGAAACGATGTGCGCGCGCGGTGACGAAAGAATACAGCAGTGCGTGTATGTGATTGCGATAGCAATTGAAAAGGCAAGCGCGGTGTATGCGTAGTGGACGAAAACAAAAAGTGTCTCGTCAAAAAAAAAAAAACGAAAATATATAAAAAAAAAAAAAAAAAACGTTTTTTCGAAGAACTCTGCATATGATGCGTGTGTGTGTATTTATTTATTATCTTAATCATTTAAATATATTTAGTTATTAAGAGCAATGAGAGGTCTCTTTAGAACTCAAATTATATACTTACACTTACGCCGTGTGTGTGTGTGCGTGCGTGCGTGCGCGAAAGAGAAAAGAATATTGAAAAAAAATTCCTAGTTATATTTGAAGTGTGTGAGAGAATCATTGCGACGCATAGTCGTCATTTATTATTATGATTTTTTTTTTATACGTACTAAAATAATCATCAATAAATTCAATAATAAAAAAAATAACAATGATTTTGATACTCTCATTTATATATATATACATATAAACGTTATTGTAATCTGTTCCAATTGGTGTTTTGTTAGATTCGAGTCTGCCGTATAGTGTTATCGGACCACATTTGCTCGGACCGATAACCTCACGCGCGCGGTTAGAAAAATTTACAGTATTTGTAAGTACACACACACACACACACACGTGTATATGTGTGTGTATGTGTGCGTGTATGTTTTTATTATTATTATTATTATTTCATTCTTATTCGTACTACTTACTAAGTACGAGGAGAAGAAAAAAATTTTATTTTAACATTTTCCCCCTATTCCTCTATCCCCCTCCGGTTGAGTAGTAGTAGTACATTGTGACGTATACACATCTACTTTATAATTTAAATTCGCCGCCCTCGCGTCGACGTTCGAATAATATAATATTATATGATTTGTGCGGTGTTCATAAATCACGAATTCAAAAAACACAACTTGACGAATTTAAATTTTTCTTGCTTTTTATATCAGATCATCAATGGATTAATATTTCACGAACGATACGCTTAAACGCATATACATGCGACAGAATCGTCACTGGGGTATTTTCTTTCCGTATTTTTTTTTTTTACGTTCTTTTTATCTCGTCATTTATAATTGTAATTTGTAATCACCATCCGTATATTACAAATATAAAATATATTATATTTAACCTCTAACTCCGTCGAATTTTCTTTGCAAAAATACGGTGTACGCATCAATGTCGATAGTATTTTCTTATACCCCGGTGTATTTTACAGATAAGAACGCATATTGATTTTGATATACATTAGGACTTTTTAATCTCTAGCGCATTGCGTGTTACGCACTGCGTGCGGCTATTGTTTGTTGTAACCTTCTTCGCTCCTTCAAAAATGTGTAAAAAAAAAAATACACACACATGTCACTATTCTCGCGAATCGAAAAATAATGTCGTCAGGGGGGGGGGGTAGACAAAAGAAATAAATAATCAAAAAAAAAAAGAAAAACGTATATAAAGATAAGAAAACGAGTGTATAATACAGAGTTATTCAAAATGATTCATCCGATTTTAAATGCTTATATATTTTAAATTTTTAAATTTTAGAATGACATATAATGCATTAAATAAAAGAAAAAATGTAGATTTTAGTTAATTGTACTTATAAATGTTCTTTGTAGGTTCCTTTGGTCACACGAACAATATCGTCGGTAATCAAATTCATTCATACTTGTTGCCGTACATCTCTTAATATTGACTCCACCGCTGTTGTAATGTGATTTTTCAGCTCACCTAGGGTCCATGACAATGGTGGTGCATACACGGTATCTTTAACATATCCCCAAAAGAAATAATCACATACTGTGATATTTGGTGACCCAGGAGACTAGTTATAAAGTGTCAAATCATTAGGTCCATCCAACGGTTAAAAAGTATTGCTGAAATTGAGTCGTTCTAATTTTTCATTTGGACTCTAAAGTCTGTAACGGTTGCAGCCTGTAATATTATTTCATAATTAAGCGATATCTCAAAGCACATCAAACAGTTGTTTGAGGGGCTTTCAGATATTGACTTGCGCTGTTGGTCGACCTTATACACGGTCCACGTTAAAAACGCTCTTTAATTCTTTCCACATTATTCCCGGATACGCGAGGTGTGCTTATGCTTTTCCTTTGCCTGTATCTTTAAACTGCTGATACCATCGACATACACTCTAAGCAGTTAGTGCGTCGATCCCGTAATGACAACGAAAATCATGTTACGCTGTTATTGCCGATTCACATTTTAAAAATTACAACATGCAAAATACTCTGCGTTGTTTGGTCGACATATTTGCGGAGACTAACTTATCACCGTAAGTAATAATTTCAAAATAACGAATTAACGACATTCTAAAACTTGAAATTATCCTTATAATTAGTATATAATTTTATAAGATAAAGTTTTTAATCTATGATTATATAACTATTTATAATCAGATGAATCGTTTTGAATAATCCTGTATAATAATAATAATAATAATAATAATATTATTTATTATAATTATAATTATTATTATTATTATTATTTTATACGTCTCGTCGTCGTGTATAGGCAATAGGCAGGCGTGTAGCTACGTGTGTGTGTGTGTGTGTGTGTGTGTTTGTGTATTTATCGAACTAATGAGAGTGATCGCAACTACGGTCTGTGTAGTATGACTTGTGTTGGAAGAGGGAGGATAGACTGATGAGTGAGTGAGTGAGAACGAATACACCGTTCCGTTGGAAAGTTTCTCAGAGTGGCACATAAAAATTCAATAATCGTGATCACTTGATCCTGTACCCCGACAAATTATTTAACTAATGTGTGTGTGTGTGTGAATTTGTTCGAAACGGAATATAAGTGACGGAGAAAGCAAAAATGTAATAATATTTTTTTGTTGCATTCAGCCATTTTTTTTCTTCTTTTTATCAAAAAAAAAAAATTCATCGGGAAAAAAATAATTGTTTATTGATTATATTACAAAATAAATACGCGCATGTGTCCTTTGTTTTTTTACGCATATTTTTTTTACGATTTCCGCGTGCGCATGACAAAAATATTTGGATATTACCGCGCGTCGCATACGCAGAGTGATGATGGCCGCGAAGCGCGTACCACACCTCCCACGAATTTTTATTTCGTTTCGTTTTCCCCCACCCCTTCCATCATCCATTTACTCGAAACACGGAGCAGAGCACCACAGCGACCACGCGTTGTCTCCAGTTAAAATGATAATGTTATAATATATGAAATACAACTGTGACAAAAAAAAAAATAAATAAATATTACACACTCAATAAATATTTAATTACATAATATTATGTATACGCACTGCAGCAACAACGACGTGATGATATTATTAGAGATTTTTATGTTTTTACTGAGACAGTATTACGCAGTTCCAATTGGACGAGCTTATTTCTCAACGATTCCTTTTTCGTATGAAATGGTACAAAAATCAGTTTCAGAGCGCATAGAAAAAAAGACATATTTCGAACTTACAGAGAATTATTTCGTACGAAATATGATATGTTTTATAATTAAGGTTTAACTTGAACATTTCCCAAAAAACTGTAATGTTTTAAAAGGGAAAAAAGCGAAAATAATCGTGACCTTCGTCAGTTTCTGCCACTCCCTCCGGACACCACGATTAGATCGGGTTCAACTCGAGCGCGATACATCGATATTATTTAGTAAATTAATTTTTTTTTAACATTTTATTATTATTTTTAGCTTATAATAATTAATATTAAACTTTTATTGCGTAAATATATTAGGCATATAATATATTATTCCTTTCTTTCGAGTACACTTAATAAAATTAAATACATAATGTACGAATCACCGAGTATAGATTGAGTACGGCTGTATAAGTAACATTTGAAGATTAAGATTAATTTAAATGTCCTATAATAATTTATAAATTGTTAATTTAAATTGTTTTTCCTCCAATATTTAATATACATTTTTATGACATTGGTCATATTAATATTTACCCGAAAAAGAACATTTATACGTATAAAAGATTGATTTTGATTAAATATTATAGAGCATAAGAAACGTCTTTTATTTTTATGCACATGATATAAATCCGGTCTTTAATTATTTTTAAATATTTTTGTTCCACACTTGCGTGTGTATATATTAATTTCACCGAAGCCCATAAATTTCTGATAAAATCGAACTTATTTCATTATACTATGTGTTCAATTTTATATCGATTCGCGCGCGTATGGGACGATGAATGATGGGCGACTGTATGTGCCGTGATTTCAAGTATTTTTTGAAGTCTTTCCGATTAAAAGAAAAACTATATATTTACGTATACGATTATTTTAATATACGGACGTATCACTTGAATATAATACAATTTCGGACTAAAAACCGAACCATCGGTAAAATGACATTGGCCTGCAAATTATACGATCGATAAAAAGGAGACCAAGGCATCAATTACTTTGAATTCAATCCGAACGTTGCACGCGTGTTAAAAACTGCTTACTGTGTCCTCGTCAAATATATATACACACAGATATCTATTTTCCAAAATGAATTTCAAATCCGGGAATTCGTAAAATACAAACATTTTTTTTTTATCATCGTTTCCATACCGACTACGAAATTAGTTTATATCGAGCCGCTCGGCGAACTACTACTATAATAATAATAATAATAATAATAATAATAATAATAATAATAATAATAATAATAATAATAATAATAATAATAATAATAATAATAATAATAATAATAATAGTAATAATAATAATAATAATAATAATAATAATAATAATAATAATAATAAATAACAAGCGTTTTAATATGTGTCATTTGTTCAACAACATACGTATTATTTATATTGATAACAGGAACAATTTGGTTGAATGAACAGAACGAAATAATATTCTTATCTCTACAAACCGCTATATAATAACGTATTATCAATACTTATGAATGAACGTATTGTAAAAAAAGGCAGCTGTTATGTTCGAAAAAATATAATATGGTTTCACTAGCCCCTCATAAGTACAATATTTATATATATTTTTTTTTTTTTTTTTGGCGCATTAATTTAAGAAATTCATACAAATTTGTGCGAATTTAGTTTTAAAGGAATGCGCTGTTGTTATATTCTATATACATAATAAATATATATATACAGTGTGTAAACGCTAATTGAAAACACTCAATATTTTTGCGTAGAGCAATGCATTTTGAATTCTGTTTTTTTAGATGGAAGTTGTACTTAATAATACACATTTTTATGGTCTCTGAACTTAAATCTGTTTATTATATTCGCGCATGCGCAATGCAACTTTTTTTTCTTAAATGGCAACCCCCACTTTTAAGCACAAATTATTTTTTTTCATATTTTTTTATGAATTTTAGTGGTTCAACCAACTTTATATGTCCAAAATTGATTGAATTACAGCAATCTAACGAAAAATATCGAAAATTTCGCGATTTTCATTTTTGTCCCCTATTACTCTGAAAAACCGTCCTAGATACTTGAAAATGGCTACCCCATCTAATTTATTAAAGTTTTATTTCATTTCGAACTACCCATTGTTAGGTCCATAATTAGCTGAGTTATTTGGGATATTTCAATTTATTTGAAATTTTTCCGCAAGAATTTGTAATAATTTTGCCGTTACATGGACATTTTTAATTACAGAGGTTGATCTTGTCACTTTACCATTTATTTTATGTTCTACAATTGTTTTTCAACTTGTGAATGAATAATGCAATTCTGAAATGTCTATTCAATATTACTTTTCACAATTATACTATTGAAAATTGCAACAGAAACTTAAATAATTTGTTTCATTATTATCTTTAACATTGATCATTAAATTTTATCGGGCCTTCTACAGTATCTTTTGGATAAACTTTATCTTAATGGCCTCATATCAAAAATGTATTTGCTTTGACACTAATTTAAAGAAAATAAATGAAATAAGCAAATAGTTCAATATTTCTCACTGTTCATTTATATTGTACAACATTTTGTAAAATTTGACTAAAAAGCAATATTAAATATGAATCATTCGGAGAAAGTTGATATGCTATTTACTTATTGGGAGTGCCGTAAAAATTCACGTCTTACAGCACAAACTTATGCTCAACGTTACCCAGGTATGCTTAGTTAAATTTATTATTTTTATTTAGAGAATTTTCTAAATTAATTTTTTTTTATAAATTACTCCAGATAGAGAACACCCTTCTTGCAGTTTTTTTTTCAACTTAGAAAAAAATCTTAGAATTTGGGGATCATCTTCAAAAAGAAGTAACAATCCACAACAAAGACGAAGTGATTCATTAGGTGAAGAGGTCGAGAACCAAGTATTAGCGTACGTCAGATTAAATCCTCGAGTATCTACACGTCACGTTGGTAAAGAAATTGGAATATCTCATACTATGGTTCATAAGGTTTTAAAAAAGTATAAAATGCATCCGTATCGACCTGATATAGTTCAACATTTGCGCGAGGGTGATGCAGTTCGTAGAATTACATTCGTTGCTTGGTTGGTGGACAGATTAGACGAAAATCCATTTATTTTAAATTCGATATTATGGACAGATGAATCTAAGTTCACCAATAATGGTGTTATTAATAAACAAAATAACCGTTATTGGGACGATCAAAATCCACATTGCACATTTGAAACTAACAACCAAACCGTGTGGGGAACAAATGTCTGGTGTGGTTTAATTGGTGGTAAACTGTTGGGACCATATTTTTATGATGGAACACTTAATGGTAGAAAATATTATAATTTTCTAATAAATGATTTACAAATGATGTTTGAAGATATTCCGTTAGCTATTAGACAAAATCTAATTTTTCAACAAGATGGCGCTCCAGCTCACAATGCAATTATTGTTCGAAATTATTTAAACGAAACATTTGTAAATCGATGGCTAGGAACGCACGGACCCATTGAGTGGCCACCAAGATCACCTGATCTTACTCCATTAGATTTCTTTTTATGGGGTCACTTAAAAACTATTGTGTATGCCGATCCTCCTATAAATCTTCAACATTTAAAAGATAGAATAAAAGAAGCATGTAACGAACTGACCGAAGCACAAATTACAGCTGCAACTAATAAAGAACTTATACGGCGTGCTGAAGCATGTATTGAGCACAACGGACAACGATTTGAGCAGTTTTTAAAATAAAGTTATTATAATTAAATAAAATTGTTACTAGAGTTAAGTTTATTATCAATTAAACTGTTAATTACCTGTTAAAAGTAAAGTAAAATACATAAATTACATACCTACATTTTTTTCTTTCCTAATCCTATTTATTCAAGTAAAATTATGACAAATCGACATTTCAGTGTCGCACTATTCATTCACAAGTTAAAAAACAATTGTAGAACATAAAATAAATGGTAAAGTGACAGAATCAACCTCTGTAATTAAAAAATGTCCATGTAACGGCAAAATTATTACAAATTCTTGCGGAAAATTTCAAATAAATTGAAATATCCGTAACTCAGCTAATTATGGACCTAACAATGGGTAGTTCGAAATGAAATAAAACTTTAATAAATTAGATGGGGTAGTTTTCAAGTATCTAGGACGGTTTTTTTTCAGAGTAATAGGGGACAAAAATGAAAATCGCGAAATTTTCGATATTTTTCGTTAGATTGCTGTAATTCAATCAATTTTGGACATATAAAGTTGGTTGAACCACTAAAATTCATAAAAAAATATGAAAAAAAATAATTTGTGCTCAAAAGTGGGGGTTGCCATTTAAGAAAAAAAAGTTGCATTGCGCATGCGCGAATATAATAAACAGATTTAAGTTCAGAGACCATAAAAATGTGTATTATTAAGTACAACTTCCATCTAAAAAAACAGAATTCAAAATGCATTGCTCTACGCAAAAATATTGAGTGTTTTCAATTAGCGTTTACACACTGTATATACATTAAAAAAAAATGTATATATATATACACTCATACGTATTATAGTTGTTCAAAACTATTATAGAATGTTTGAAAACAACCGTAATGCGTTTTGCAAATTTAACAATATTAACAACTCGATTTGTTCAAAAATATTTTTGTCCTTTTTTTATTTAATAACATTACACGGATAATTTGAACTCTAAAATATATAATGTCTAACGTCTACCCGTTATGTGGTGTAATTTATATAATATAACAATTTAGGTGCTGTCGATTCTGGTTTGTAGTCGTCTGTTTAACCTTTAGTAATACGTAAATATTTTTATCGGTCCACGACTTACGGAGTACTTTTTTAAACGTACGCGTGTCCAAACGCATCAACGAATTCGACAATAATAATATATTAAAATAATGGTCGATTTTGTTGTGCAGTGTAATGTCATCGAAACGTAAATCGCCGCCGTCCAAATTGCTGGAAAACGCTACAATAGTGCCGGACGTGACGACGACGACGACGACGACGACGACAACCACAGCGACAACTGTGATCGAAGAGAACGGCGGCGGCGGTGGTAGCGGCAATAGCAGCGGCGGCAGCAACAGCAGCAATAGTAGCAGCAGCAGCAGTAGTAGCAGTAGCAGCGGTGGCGGCAGCCATCAGTCGGACGACGGTAACATGGAGACGGCGTGCACGGCCACGGCGTCGTCGTCAGCGATTGTGACGGACAGGAGTTGCGGTAGCCCGACGGTGGCGAACAGTCCGCCGCCGTCGTCGACCGCCGCCCGGCCGGCCAGCAGTAGCGGCGGCACGTCGCCATCACCGTCATCGGACAGCGAGAACAGTAGTAACGGTGGCGGCGGCAGCGGTGGTGGTGGTCGCCGACAGTTATCCTGCAACAGCAGCAACAAACGTCAACGCACCGAAAGCCCGTCGTCGTTGGCGGCCGCGGGATCGACCGCAGCCGCTCTCAGAGCGTCGCCGTTTGCCGCGTACGTCCGACAACAGCACGTGACCGGGTCGCCGCCGCCGCCACCGCCACCACACATCGCGTCGTTCCTGTCACTCAACCACAACGCCGCTTTCTACGAGACGGCCGTGGCCGCAGCCGCGTACGAACGTGCTTTTCTCAACGCGGGCGGCCACCACACGCAACAGCAGCAACAGCTGTCCGCCTCGTATCATCACATGATGGACGGTGTGCAACAGGCGGCCGCGGTGGCCGCGGGTTCACCGTATTTCGACATCGAACAACGGTTACTGCGCAAAAGCGGTGACGAGGCCGATAAACTAGCTCATTTCATGCACCTGAACAACAACACTTTTATGCACAACCATAACAACAACAATAATGTGGTGGTGTCTCCACTCGGCGGACCCGCTACCAAGCGGACCATGGACGACGTGCTCAAGAAACTCTCGTCGAAAATGCACATCAGAGACGAACACGGGCACACTGCCGCCGCCGCCGCGGCCACCACCGTTTGTACCACGAACTCTTCGTCTTCTCCGAAGACCAGGTCAGTCACTATATTTTATTAATAATACGTAATAATTTGCAATCACATTTCCACTCTTAGTAATCGTATAACGTGTGTGTGTGTGTGTGTGTGTGTATGTTCGTCCCATGTCTCTTTTCAACCGAGTTCACTACAATAATAAATACACTCTGTAGTAATAATATTACACAAATTAAACCGCATCTACTCGATTTTTCGATGACAATTGAATATTTTTATAATCTTTTTTAAGAATTATTATATATACGTCAAAGATTATGTTGATAAAAAAAAAAAGAAAAATTCGTAATAAATAACAATACATATATGTATATAAATATTTAATCCCCGCACTCGAAAGTAGTATATATATATATAAATATATATAATTACGCACGACCTAACTCTGTCGAGTGTGCTACCCCGCTCGTACCGCCGCAGTGTATTCTTAAATATTCCGCCGTATATTATTGCAGCGCTCTAACCAGTGGCGTAATTACGCGATGACAAGGCGGGGCAATGCCCAAGGGCCCTGGACTTGTAGGGTCCCGAAGAAGCCCTCGTAAATATTATTCGTATATATAAATACACAACAATTTTCACGTCATACCGTTAGTACAGAATAATATATAATATGTAAGAAAAAAAAAATTTAAATAGTACTTATTTATTAATGTGATATGTGAGTATAATAATAAAACTTAAATTTTGTTAAACGAATTGATGAGTTTTGGTAGCATAAATGGATGGGACGCCAAAACTTATATACTGCAGCGTCTCGGGGCCCTAAATTTGTAATTACGACGCCACTGGCCCTAATCGTCGTCTTCGCATAACTGTTATTATTATTATTATTATTATTATTATTATTATTATTATTATTATTATTATTATTATTATTATTATTATTATTATTATTATTATTATTATTATTATTATATTGTCCATCGATTATTGTTATTTAATATTTTTTAATATAATAAATTCAGGAAAAAAATCCTAAAATTATTAGCCATTATATGCCTATGTCATATGACAAAACTATATAATAAATGACCGCGTATATTTCGATTATTGTATTATTTTTGTGAAAGTATAATAATACTTATAACAACGGTTAAGTAACAATACGATTCGTCCGAAAAAATAATAAAAATATTCCGTATTATTAATATTATTTTAAAATTCAATACAACGCATTTGTTCATCGGTTCTTAGCTGTACTTTTGTAATTCGCAGACATCCAGCTAATAAAAAACTTTTAAAACCACACAGACCCTTTACCAATTGTCTTCGGAATAGCATTTATTTTTTTATTCTTACAATATATCTCGTATTATTTTAATTTATTATTATTATAAATCACATAAGTTAGTACATAAAAACGTATACAATTAATGATTATTTTTATCATTAACGGTTTTAAGCGGGAACTTTAATATTTTAAATTTTATTACACTAAAAATTTATTTTGCAAATTTAACTTTTATTTATGCAAAAACCGGTGTGGCATTCTAGAAATTTGTTTTTGAACAACGAGCTCAATATACTTGAATTGTATTAATCGTAATTCGGGAGGGGCAAGACTCGATGTCTTCAATTTTCAGAGCTTCACTCAACACTTTTCTGGATAATCTTTTCATAAACGCGTGCGACCAAAAATTTTCAAACGAATTCCGATTAAATTGTACATTTTTAAAATTTGTCAACTATCGTTTGTAGAAATGTCTATGATGCTGCAGTGTTTTTCCGACGTGATCTCAGCCCACAATTTATTCGATGAATATCAATTGCAAAGGGTGTCTAATTCAGTATTTACTCGTATCTAGAACACAGTGGTGTAACCAAGATTTGTATTTGGAAGGGAGGGAGCTATGATAATAATTTATATGTTAATAATTAATATATATAGATGGTACCTATTAAAAAAAAACCTGATTATTTATTTATTTTGAGGCTGCAGTTTCATCAGCCTTCCCCCATAATTTCAATTGGAATTTCGTAACACACGCCACGCGTCTATATTACCGTTGGGACGAGTCCGGCTTAGATCTTATAAGTTACAGAAATACTCTGATATGGCACGCATTGCTGGACACGGGGCCATCACGAACGACGACTAGTGTTTTCTCAATTATTATTAATATTATTATTGTTTTAATCATCGCGCTCTCCCGGCCGTGACGTCTTCTCTAGAACGCAATATAATTAACATTATCTGCATAAGCGATTATAGTATTTTCGCGTGTAACAATAGTAGCGACGGCGTAATGTGTATAAAAAGTATATTATATTATTATAGTAATCGGTATGGTGTAAATCGGGTATGGCGGCGACAATCATTCTCTCTCTCTCACTCTCTCACTCTCTCTCTCTCTCTCTCTCTCTCTCTCTCTCTCTCTCTCTCTCTCTCTCTCTCTCTCTCTCTCTCTCTCTCTCTCTCTCTCTCTCACTTTCCGCGCACTCCAAAATCTCGTCATCCCGCGCGTAGCAGCCAAAGTTGTGTAGAGCGTTTTTCTATTTACACCCAGACAGCCACACCATATTGTACAAATATACACGCGCGTGTGCATATCGTATAAAGTGGAGAACGAAAAAACGGTGGGACTCACTATCACCAGTGGCGTGGATAAAATTTTTTTCTTGAGGAGGGGGATTTCAAAGGAATTTTTAAAATTAACAATATTATTATTCTACTATAATTTCATTGTTTTTTTTTTTTTTATATATAGAACACAATACATTTGTTAATATTGAATTTCAGTTCCGTGTGCACAGTTATTAATGAAATGAATTTTCAAAATTTTATATAACAAGAAAAAACTTTTTTACGGTTTAGGTGGAAACCTCTCGCATCACGTTCACCACATCCCCCATATATAAGCCACCATATATTTTCGAGAATTCCGTACTTCACATCGGTCGCGACTGTGCACGGGTTATTTACATGTTTTCACCACTCGAGTTTACAGGCTGTTTAGTGTTAAACGTTTTAGATTTCACTGCTTCAACTTTTAATCGTTTGCTTGTTAGTTTTTTTCTCTCTCTCTCTCTCAAAATGAGCGAACCAAAAAAAAAAAAAAAAAATATAAAGTCGTTTAAAGATTTTTTTAAGACAAATCCATTAATAGCATAAGTCGATAGTTTGAAATATGAAATAACGATGTATATACAAAGGAAATCAGAGTATTTGTAGAGGGATAGAAATTCAGATATTTCTCTGCGCACCACTGGAAATTTTCGTCACTGCCTTACATACGTACGTGTGTGTGTGTGTGTGTGTTTGCACAGAGACGGTGTATATAATTAATATATTATAGCAGCGCAATGCTGTCGACGAGAAACGTTGTTGTCGTGGGCGACCCATCGTTTTTCGCATAGCCCATACACAACAAATTGATACAAATTTTTCGACCGTGTATCGCGTGTAGCACGCGCGAGAGTCTAATAAATTTCAACACCGTTTGCACGGGGTGTCGTAAATTAACGATGTGATTACCGCAACAGGCCGGGCGACGTGTTGACGTCACCGGTGGTGTGGTATAGGTGCGTAGAAAAGGGGCTCTAATGGATGGCTTTATCGCCCTTCATCCGTCGTCGTGTCTCCGTGTCTATCGCTCTTGAATATAGTCGGCGCCGCCCGACCGGCTCGTATAGAAAATAATAACTGTGACGGAGATGGGCGCGCGACGGTCGTCAGGAGGTGGCGGTCGGCCAACAAAACGCGCGTATCTGTGCCGCGGGCGCGCGTTGCCGTGTCGGTTTTACACGCGGCCTACGCGCCGGAGACCGAACTCTCGCGCTCGCGTATAGATGGACGTCCACTCTCTTTTTGTGTCTCACACACACACACACACATCCCCAATCTTTCTTATTATTATCGTCATCGTCGTCGTCGTCGTTATTATATACTACTGTTTTACTATATTCTGCTCGACTTGCCGCCGCCGTTACCGCTCTCCGGTTCTTGTTCCGCGGTGCAGCGTGTGTTTATTGTTTCGTATTTTTAGACGTATAATAATAAATTTCATCGTAATACCAACAGACGTGCGGGTTATAAGTAATATCAGAAGCAGCAACAGCTTACAGCTATTATAGTATAGTATAGTAACGCGCGTAAAGTGGTCGGAGCGAAAACGAAACGACCGGTGAACACACTGCAGACGTTGTTAAACGTATAGCGTGCGAAACGTCGCAACGGTAATAATATTGTCTACATGTAGTGCAGCGATGACAGTGGCGGCAACCACGTGACTAGTGTTGTAAAAAAATAATAAAAAAAAATAAATAAATTTAACATAAATTTCGCGCGCGAGCCGGCAGAATACTGTAACGATTACATTATGCATTTTCGCATATGCGACATCGTTCATTATTTTTGTGGCGGTGCTTGCGAAATGCTGAATAAGGGTTTTCGGTGCGTGGCATAAAATCAAGGGAGTAGGAGACGAGTCGAACAGGAGCAGTAGTCGTCTGGGAGCAGCGAAAGAAGACGCTACCAACATCGTCCAGGAACCAATTACCACCTCTCTGGAAGACCTTACATATATCTTTATATATATCTTGGTATGAATAAATAATATTTATATAATATTAATACTTGTTATTTCACACAAGGTAGCCTTGCCTATGATATAAGTGTCACACACCGTGGTCGAGTCCCCAAGGCCACGTAAAAATAACCAAAACTCCTGGATCTGAGGAGAAGGGAGAGGGGACGTTACAATTGGTGGAGGCGCCCATCCCTTGAGTCCCGATTTTTGGTAATTTATATACTAAAAATTTCGATTCTAAGGTACCCCCTTGTGTTGTGATGCTTGTGTTGTAGGTGCGGATATTTTGTGTGGGATATTTCTTCCACTTTGCCGTAATGTTTTTGATAAAGTAAATTTCTATGGATAGCAAATTTTATATTAAACGTAATACAAATAATCAGGTTGCGAAATCAACGGAAGAAAATATTTTATTTTTAGACGAAAATTTTAATTCTGAAATTATACTTTTTCAAAGTAGCGCTAATGATAACCCCCCACCCTCAACTCAAAAAGTCCCATCCCAACAAAGTCAAAAATACAGATTTACCAGACAAATGTGAGATTAGTGATTACTTATACTGCAACCAAGGCGTGGGGCATCTTAATCTCTTATTCAAACTGAAAACGACTCGAAACTATTCAAAACACCGGCCTTCATACGATATTGCAGCTCCGTACTACATAAGAAACCGTACCGTCCTAGACTTCTCTCAGTTAACGATTACATCCGGAAGAACTGCTAGACCGGTTTTTACAGGAACACCAGATAATAAAAATGAAAATAATTGTGCGTTTAAATGGTTAATGTATCCGGTAATCTCAAAACGCACAAAACCTATCGAAGTCATAAGTTTGTGCTCCTGCGGGAAGCACGGTTGATTTTTGTTGGCTTTGGAACGTCCGCGATATCGTCATGCGGTTTGATTTCGATTTGTAGAGTAATCTACACAGAAGGATTATACATTGAAATAATACGTTATTGCTGATTTTTCAATTACCTGCACGATTACAGTGCGGCCAAAAGTTTTTTTAACTATTTTCTAAACGTTAACACAATTTTAACACGTGCAGTGCAATATATATCTCGAGAAAATTAAGAGAGTACACACAATTACGAGGAAAAAATCGGGAACGGCAGCTATATTATTAAATAAATACAAATTATACCCGTAACAATGTGAAATATAAATTTAACTACAGTTCACGAGCAAAGCAGGTCGTGATAATTCAGTTAGTAAAATGATTTTTACAATTTGTTTATTATTTAATTTGTTGCGTTGATATTTTTAGTAAAGTTTCTTATGTCGGGTATATAATACCCAGCAGCTTGAGTCAATATATACACGCGTGCGCCTGAAAACAAAATGTAATTTTTTGTTAGAATTATTACTGAAACATATTATTGTTTCGCCGTAACTATTACTAAATTACTATTTATGATGGCTTAAATTGAATTTTGTATCAAAGCGGAAAATCGTTACTAAGATAAGAACTTAATTAACATTTATTTTTTTCAGACTCAAAACTCATTGCAAACTTCAATCGATCTTGTACGAATAAAAATAAATTTTTTTTTTCAAATTGAATTTCACCTTTTCCGAAAAAGTTTCTTTTTGGTTGCTTCTCTGATTCTTGGCCTACGATATTATATTTAGTATACGACAATATAATATAACGTGTTTTTATTATTATTACTGTTATAATAGATTTTTTTCTCCCGGACATGTATCCAAGATGATATTCATTCGTATTTTTAGACACATAATATTCGCATCCGTGGTGTGCGTTTCCTTTTTATTTAAACGGTTAACCTAACCAACAACAAACAAATAATGAAACCCTGTTGATTTACATGAAAAATCTTTAAACGATTGTCAACGATGACATTATATGATAATAATAATAATAATAATAAGAAGAAGAAGAAGAAGAAGAAGAAGAAGAAGGAAATTTAAAAATTACAATAAAAATAAGAATAAATACAATGTGCACGCCACGATTAGTACCGCCGTTATCTAAATTTCAATTAGACGATTATATTTATAAAATATAATATACATCAACTGTTATTTTCTGCTGCAAACACGTCAAGTGGAATCACCGCTAACATTGTATTATATACGTATTATTATTATTATTATTTTATATTGTATATTATGTGCTTTCGTCTTAGGCCGACCTGATTAAAAGAGAACTTTATGGCCTTTTTTTCATATATATATATATATATATATATATATATATATATATATACTCGTATACTCCCGTCTAATGATGTTTGCAACCGTGATTTATAATTTTTGTTGTAAATATTATTTAAAATGGACAACAAAAAAATATATATAAAAAGTACCATCACCCTGCGCAACAGGTCGTGCGGGCTGTATTGCATATTATATGAAAAGTATAATACAATATTATATGTGTTATATTTATAGTTTTGATCTCGATTCCTTCGATCTCGAAAATTCTCGGGGGCAAAGGCTACATAATAATATGTATTATAATAACGCGTATAATTGTTGTTGTAAATATCGACGTATTGTATTTTTTTTTAAATTACTATTATTATTTTTTTTTACACATTTCATGGGAGGAAAATAATGATTTTATGTCTTATCAATATATGTATATACAAGCGCGGTTATACGAATCCCGTGTAATTAATATAATATTTAAATATTTTATTATTATTTTTTTCGTTATACTGTATATAACCTTTACACGTATTATACATGTTAATTGATTCGTATATGAATCATTCGCACGTCTGTTTTGCACGTGAATCACGCAAATTACACTTATAATTCACATATATAATGCAGAGTTTAAGTAATTGTGGGAGAACAAATTTTTTTATAAATTATTTCAACATACATTTATGATTTTTTTTTAACGAAAATTACAATTAATTTGACGATTTATAATAAGTTTATATTAACATTTGTGGAAAAAATATATAATCACATTCAACTCAAATTCTCCAACTCCTAAAATATATTATCAGCCTTTTGTTGAGTTCAGTTGAACGAAGATGAAGGAAACCGTCTAAAACGAGATTACCAAGGCAGTTTTATCATCAATATTTTAATTTGTATATGTATAAAAAAATATATATGTGTGTGTGTGTGTGTATGTAAATATAAAAATAAGCCAAATAGTGTTATACGTAAAATGAAGAAAACAAAAAATAGTTGTTATATTAAATATGTTTATTTACTATTCGATAAAAAGTCATCAACAAGTATTGAGCGAAAAGAAAAATACAATTGAACAAGAAATAAAAATGAACAAATTACATAGAAAAAATTATTAATATTACAATAAAAAGATATAGATTTAAAAAAATATTAAAACATACATTAAAAATAAAGAAGAAATCGAGTATATAGTGAACTACTTTGTTAAGAAAAATAAAAAACACCATGACATGTTATTAATATCATTTTATATATATTTATATATATATTGTTTTTTTTATCTATTTGTATATTTTTTAATATTTAAATATTATATATAAATATATGCGTAAAAACATATTGGTTTTTTTTTAATAAAAATAAAAATTATGGTTTGATGTGGTTATACGTGGTCGGTTAGCATGTGCTCCAGACGAGGTAAAGACCTCTACGTATTTTTGAAAGAAATTTCAGTCTTTTGGAAAGCGAATTTTTTTATGCCAATTTTACGTACCATCCGCCAATTGTTTCTCTTTATTATAGCTTTCGAATTTAATTATATTATATTGTTATTACAATTATAATAATAATAATATATCCCATATTTTTCGCTTTCGCACACTAAAATAATTCTTATATTTTAATTATAAATATACATTTTGTTGTTACCGTTCTGTTTGTTATATATCATATACATATACTTGACGTGAAGGTCATTGAAAGGTGGCCTATAGTTTTTTTTCTTTTGGTAACAATACTACACAAGTACCCGCGCATAAACGCCATACATACATTTTTTTATTTTTTTTCCGTATGCATTCTGCAAAGAAACCACGTTTGAAACGTTGTTTCAAGACGAAGAAATTTAGTTGTAAATTATATTGTGCGACGACCACGCATGATATACTACTACAACTGCGTGTAGACACACGGATTCTGTGCGCGGGGAGGGGGTAAAATCATTTATAACAAATACGCGTCCGATGATAATAATAATAATAATAATAATAATAATAACAATAATAATAATAATAATAATTCGATTTTTATCGTTCGCAAACGCTGCAACGTACATATACTTGTGGTCCAGGTTTTTGTGCTATACACTCACTGGCGTCTGTCTGTGCGTATAGGAATATATATTTGCATATGTTTGATTCATCCGTTGTGCACGTATTTTGCCGACAGAAATCCTAAAAATATTACACTTCGATGGTGGTGGTGGTTATTTTTCTGCTCGAATTTTTTATTTTTTTTTTTTACGTTTTTTACTTTTTTATCGGGATTGGAATGTCCGGGACTGCTGAACGCCAGTCGAGATTACACGTAGCGATAAAAAAAAATTCATATTATAAATTGTACGTTACGTTTCGTATACACCACAATTATATATTATAATATAAGTAATAATAATTCTTAATAAAAAAAAAACACATTGTAATATCGCGTCGACTCGTAGCCGACGAGAGATACTCGTATATTATCGTATGTATAACGATGTAATTATTATTATTATTATTATTATATTGTTTTCTCGCCTTCTCACGGTAATATCGAAGAGAAAATGCGAGTAGTATACATACGTACGTTGTCGTATTTGTTATACTTATTGATAAAACAATTTTATGGCCGCTGGAATCATTTTCGAGCGAATTCAATAAAAAAAAACGAATTAATATTTTATTTTATACACACGCATTTTAGTGAATAATAAAAGAAATTTAAAAAAAATAAATAATTTATCGGCAACACACGCGCCGCTGCCCATCACCGACGCCTCATAAAATATGTTTCTATAATATTAAAATATATACGTATATTTTTAACGCACGTTATTTTACAAAACCTGTACAGAAATCACGTGTACTTAAAGCGTAAAAAAAATATTATGTCCTAACGGGGAAACGGAAATTCGCCTTTTGTTTCCCCTCTCAACCCATTTTTTTTTTCACTTTTTTTATACACACTGCTTGCAGTGTCCGCGCGATCACTTATTCATAACGCATGCGCGCACTGCTCGTCGGTGCGTGTGTATTGTATTATGAAACACTTGACAAAATAACATCGTAATATATATATATATATATGACAATGCGATCGAGCGACATAAAAGCAATATACACACGCTAATGGGATGGTATGGGCGACAATACCCCAAGAATTCTTCTCGCAAGTTTTCATCCCTTGTTTCTCGGACTACGGAGGGCGTCCTCCTTGAAATCAGCGGTCGTGCGTCATATATATATATATATATATATATATATAAACATATATTTAATATAGAGAACACAAGAGACGAATTTCTCCTCGACGTCGTCTGTCTTTAAGTTATAAAACAACGAACGAGTGCGGTGAAAAAAAAATTACTGTTGCGGGATCAAAAGGGTAATTGTATATGTATATACTGCAACAGTATAGTGACCGAAAGGGACGTATACATACGCGTTAAGTCCCGGAGGGTTCTGTGAATAAATAATAAAATGCTACGGCAGAGCGTATACTACTACTACTACTACTATACATTTATACAGAGTGTATCTCGGACAAAATTTTAGTCTATTGATATTTATTTTTTTTTTTCAGTATTATATAACGACTGATACGTCGAGAACCCTGTGCTCGAAAAAAAATGATTTTCTCAACGTTTTTTCTACTATATAAAAGTAGAGAAAATTTGTTTAAATCCAAAACACCAATTTTTCAAATCTATATATTTTAAATGAAAATGCTGTTACTAAATTTATATTTTAAAACCGTTGATTTTTTTATAATTTTTCTTTAAGTTTATAAATATGTCAATATTTCTCTCATCATATAGGTGACGACGTTATAATACCATGTGCAGTGTACGAGAAGATCCGCCGGCTAAACTCATTTTGTATATAATGACTATTTCGGATTTTGCAGAAAAAAAATTTTTTTAAACCTACAAGTATTGATGAACATTGAATTTCAGACCTCCCTGTATATATTGCACAAAAACTATATATCGTCTAACAATGATTACATGTGTATATTCGTGATGAAGGGGACAGTGATATATGCAACACCGGAGGTCGGAAAAGTCGGTCTGTTACGCGCATTTGTTTGTATATAATAGGGTTAAACTCGGTATAAATCACCATCGATTCGCCTATATGCCATTCCCAATACAATATATTAAATTATATTGCGCTTTTTTAAGCCGCACAGAGCCGGATTAATAATATAAGTAGCGCGGGCTGACTGGGGACCTTAATTTTATAAAAAAAATTTCTTACATATACGAGTATGTATAATGTATATTTACATTTAATGATGCAACAAAAAAATTTAAGTAGAGGACTTTAAATTAATTAAAAACAAATTAAAATTTGTACTTGTTATTATTATTATTTTGATAAATATTTTATAAAAATATTTGATGCAAATAACTGTTTTTTAGTATTGTATTTATTTATTAAATTTTTTTAAATTGTGCTATAATTAAAAAAAAAAATTACAGTTCCAAATTTGTTTTGCGGCCCCTATTCGTTAGGGACCCAAGGCTATTGTCCTCTTAGCCCCCCTCCTTAATCCGAATCTAAAGCCTCATATGCGTTATTTACCCGAGTTTTCGAGTAAAACTCTCTTCACATATTTAGCAGGAAAAAATCCTATATATATATTCGTGCACGGTCAAAATATAGAACACGTAATTTAAAAAAAAATCCTCCCTACCTGTAAAAAAAGTAAAGTGCGCTGTCGAATATGCGCACGCATGTCTAAATACCTATTCTCTATAGTATATAGTCAGAACGATTTGTTTTTTTT
Organism: Chaetogeoica ovagalla; assembly: GCA_032441825.1. Taxonomy (NCBI): domain Eukaryota; kingdom Metazoa; phylum Arthropoda; class Insecta; order Hemiptera; family Aphididae; genus Chaetogeoica; species Chaetogeoica ovagalla. The sequence continues at coordinate 360,279 of CM063743.1, read as the reverse complement.
TTTTTAATATTTCATTTTGGAGAATTTTGTATAAATTATAAACTTATTCGGTTTGTTTTCGTAAAAACAAACCCAAAACTCACGGATATCGTATATTACGTATATAAACGATTTATGTATCGGAATTAGTTTAAAAAACGTCCAGTTTACATGCGTTAAAATGTTGGAACAGACGTTTCTCGATTTAAAAAGAAAAAAGGGTATATCTCTAAATGTTTACGTGATAATATTATATTATGTAATCAATTTAGATTTCTCTACACATAATATAATAATAATAATAATAATAATAATAATAATAAAAATAATAATAATAAAATAATAGCTTTTCATCATATATATATGATGAAAAGCTATATATATATATATGTATTATATATATTTTAACTAGCGATTATTTTCATTCGTATTCAGCTGTATACGCATCAATAAAACGAAATCACTGTAATATTTATGTAATATTATTGTTATTTTTTTTTTTTTTTTGTTTACATATAATATATAAACAATTTAACGTCTATTGAAATGATAACACATATATCGTGTTTACTGATAGTGTATAATTAAGGTAAACGATTTATTAAAATATATGTTCGCTGTAATTTTGTAATACCAAGCGATTATTGTGCATAAAAATCTCCGAATGTGTGTTATATTCCCTATTTGAAAGTAAAGTAAACGTAATAACGTTATACGCATATTATCCAATCGATACGTCATGTATTCTGTGTAATGTTAATTGTGTAAAATATTATTCTTATTGGGTCGGATTTATACACAGACATGATATATAGCTTACATTATTATATGCTCAGCAGCATCTTATATAATTCTTTACAATCCGTCATAATAATATATTACAAGATGAACGCATAATGAAAAAAATTTTTCCATTTTTTTTCTATATATATATCGAATGATACTTTATAATATTATTAGCTCAAAATGTCATTTGTCTTATCGAACTGGAATCATAAATATTGAATAAAAACAACATTTAAAAAAAAACTATTATTTAAATTAATGTGTATATTCAATACCGAGAAAATTACTTATTAAACGCTATTTATAAAATGGCCTTATATATAGGAATATATCCCGAAAAATAAATTTAAAGAGCGCATTTTTAATTATAATTCCAAAAATAATTTATATATTGTATAAAAACGTGTATATAGAATTGTTGATAAAAAAAAACGATGAAACCGCCACCGCGGTTACGGAATACGCGATATTCGAACGGATCGTCGTTGGTTATCATTACCTGCAGCTGTTTAATGATGAAATATTAAATAATAACAATTTTTGTTGCTCTGTGATTTGTGCGAATCGGGCACAAAATTGTTCATCCCATGAAATGAGCCGTGAAATCGTTCAAAATTATATGAATACTTAGTATAGTGGAATAATAGTGCGAATCACTACTATTTAATGGTCTAATGTATTGTGTGAATTCGTATAACGTACGAACGATCTGGAAATTAAATAATATACCGAGAAAAAACTATATATTTTCTAATTTGCCTTTGCATATCAATTATAATAGTGTCCGTTGTACGAGAAATTGCATTTCTTATATTATGTACGTACATACAAATTATACTGTAGATAAAATACAAATACAGAAAAAATATTTAAAAAATTATATACTTATATATTTAACGTGATAAATTAATTCACACAACTGAAAATATAATATACTGTTGCGAACGATAATTAATATTTCAATTGAAAACTGATATCCGACCATCTCCGGACAGCAACGATATATATCTATATGACCAGTCGTTGAACTTGTTTTAATCTTGTACATTTTTGCTATCACCCCCTCCCTCACCTTTTTCACTCTATCGATCGATTAATATATAATTGTGAAATAAATTATTTATCACACGCGTTATTAATATTCATCATGGACACGCATACATGACGTTTTTCGATTGTTTTTTGCTCGACGCGATAAATGTAACGTAATATTCAGGGACAAAAAAATTGTTTTACGCATAGTGCTGTTGCATAACTACATGTATATATATATATATATATATATATATAATATTCCCATTTGTCTTTTCATTTGGTTCTGTTTTTCAGTCAACCACTCGGTAGTATAGATTTGTATTATAAATAATTATTAAAAATCCCGAGCATATATAATTGTTGTTTAAATCGATATTAATCGATTTTATTAAAAAAATTTACGCACGCCAATGGTGAATTTTAACGAAAAAAGTGTCGGGGAGGAGCCGGAAATTATTACTAATATTTCTAATTTTCGGAGTGTATCGATTAAACAGACCAATATTATTACACATCTTATCAGCTGGAATCTCGTAGATTCGTAATTTTGTGCCTATACAATATTGTAAACATAAAAAAATATTTGGCACCTCCACATACATAAATAATAACTGTTTTCCATATATAAAATTCGTTTTACGATGGAAATTGAAAGATAAAAAAATATAATTTTTTTTTCTATAACATAATTTCTTTAAGCTTTTTAGTATCTACAGTGTATTTAGCTCAATTTTCAAAAAAAAAAAAAAACACTCTACATTAAGGGTACATGTCTATTAAATATAATACGTTTTTTTAAATAAGGCACATACGCGTTATTGATCATTTGCCTTTTTAGAACATTAATATGAAAAATATGGTTACACGGTATTAAATAATGCAACCTCCATGGGTTATACGTGCACACCTTATATAAAATATGAAAACCCGTAGTATTTTCATCTTTTAATAAATTATATACGCGTTGACATTAAAATATTGTCTTTTCCGATTTGTATGCCAACAGTAAACCAGACGTGAGCACTGCAACGGTGGATCACAGTGATGATGCTATGGAAACAGGACCTCCGGGCTTAGAACTGCTACAACACTTTCAGGGTGACGCGACGACGATAGTGGAAAAAGAACGGAAACTGTCGGAGATGATATTGCAGTTGCAATTATTCCGTGAACAACTACTCACTCAACAAGATCAATCGAACAAGGTGAGTTTTCCCGCGTTTTTTACTCGCTTTCAGTTTCATGAAATATCGGAATTTTTTATTTTTTTTTTTATTTAAAGAATTTCTCATGTAACGCGTGTATTGTCAAAAATCAAACACAAAAATATCTTATTCATAAGCAGAAAAATGCAACGTTTAACAAAAATAATTAATAAATAAACGAATATTTCGCTAAAATTCTTTGGCTACTGCCCACACCTAGCGTGCGCGTATTGTATTTTGTAAATCGCTGATATCGTCTCTGCAGCTATAAAAGTATGTCGCATATATTATTCTTGTCATTGTCAATCATCTAATTACAGTGCAGTAACTATAATTAAATTACGTAATTAATCGTTCCGTTTTAATGGAATTCAGATAGTTTTAAACGCTAAATACGAAGAAAACAATATTTTCTAGGTACATCGCGCGTATTGCTTTTTGTAAAAATATCGTCCGATAAATTTAATACGTTTCAATGAACCATTATTATGAATCGTGACTTATTCGCGTCAGATGACCACCTAACCGTGTAAGATGTTCTCGAAATCATTTTTACTTTTCTTCGATAAATACAAAATGTTTTCAAATCTAAATTCTATATGTATATACTCGAACAGTTCAAGCGTTCTACGTCAATAATTCATTTCAATAGACGGATGATATCCGAGGGATTCGCGGTATATAGATGGATTATTTACTCGGTTGCTTTCTTACTTGCGTATTTTCATTTATTTATTTTATTAACTGTTTGTGTATTCATTTATTAATTAATTTTATTCTATATTTAAAATTTAGGTTAGGTTACCCCGTAAGGGCGTAACGATATTAAACATAGAATTAAAAAAAAACTTTAACCACAAGCGTAGATAAATTTTCTAGTGCTCAAACATCACGAAAATAATTTAATTTCATTGAAATAAAACATAAAAACATAATATTTTACGTTAACGGAGAAGAAAAAGTTTTTAAAACAATTTTTTTTTTAATACGAGTAGTAATAGTAATTTGTAACCTTTGAAGGATTGCTAAATGATACACTATATTCGAGTAGCTTTTTAGGTACAGATGCCATTTTAAATCATCAATAAATAATAGTTCAAAATATGATGCAAATTTGGTTCATAGCACCATGTTTTTGACAAAAATGAATACCAAATATTTTACATCGGTTTAACCGTGCCATGAAAATGTTACTTACTATTCAAACTCTATAGTACTGTTCAAAATAGACACACGAATCAGTGTGCGTTTACAGTACAATTATCAGTTAAATATTGACTTGTAAGTTGGTCCAATTATGTTATGGTTATGCTTCGTTTTCACCTCACCCCACCCCATTGAATATCATGCATATAGATGGAATAAGTGCTCGACTTACAATCAGCGCATATCATATGCGCTGATTATTAGCCGTGATCGAGCATTTAGTGCTTTACTGACGGTAAACTCAATCGGTTGAGGAAACGTATAGATGTGAGTAACCAGTAAAAGTGAATAAAATAGTAAAAAGTGTAAAATAAATGAGTAAACGTGTAAACGAGTGCACAACGAGGAAAAATGAATCATTACGTTAATTTTATTTCATTGAAATACACGAAATAACGAAATAATGTTATTTATAATAAATATAATAAACGCGGATACGATTGATCACTTAGTCAGCGTCAAATTAAAACCTGCATATACCGACATAGCGCGTCAATCGACCGCAATAAAACCGGAAAAGAAAGTAATCATCAGATCGCTATCTGTACCGTACGACAAAAAACAGAAGGAGTATATAAATAGCGGTCCTCAACCAACGGACTGCTCATTCTTGTCACAGCGAGCAAACGCGAACAACCTTGTTCGCCTCTGCTCGCGGCAAACACACCGTGTGTGTATATCACACATACATACACGGTGATTTTGCCGCGTTCAAAGGTTAACAACGTATCCGCGTTTGCTCACCGTGGCTACATGCTATGAGACGTGTGTGCAGGGGGGTTTATACTGAAAGCCACATCTCCCCTGTACAATCCAATGCTGTCGAATTGCTATTTAAAAATGACTACTTTCTTTTCCTTTTTCAACATTTGCATTTCATCTTAATAGATTCTGAAACAAATCTTTTTTGTTATTATTCTTCGATGTGAATATTTCATTGGCAGAGGGAGTTAACTCTATTTTTGCCCTCTTGAACATTATGTGTAATTTCCACTGTCAGCCGATGTGCTATATCGGTATACGCAGGTGTTTAGTTTGATGCTGACCGAGGGATCAATCGCAAGCGTGTATATTTATTATTATTTTGCCTATTTCAATGAAATAAAATACACGTTTACTATTTATTTAACGTTTATACTGGTTTACTCACATTTACACGTTTACTCGACCGACCGAGTTTGTCGTCAGCTAAGCACTAAACGCTCGTTTAAGACCAATGATTAACACGTACCGTAAACGCTGATCGTCGGTCGAGCACTAATTCCAGCCTTATACACGATATTCAAAGGGGAGATGAAAATCATCTCCCCATAACCAGAACATAATTGGATCAACTTACAAGTCAGTGCTGAGGGGTCAGAAATATACCAAATTTAAAGATATCAAATTCCTAGGCGAGCCACCTATTTCCCTTCCCTTATAACCGCTACTGTTGCGGATAAGAATATTATAAATAATAACGTCTCTCTTATACTTTATTATGGAAGTTATGGAAAATATCTTTGTTCTGTATCTGCACGAGGCACGATAGTACACAATTTTAAATATATTTAGAAGTTAATTGTGTAAATATTCTTACCATAATGACTAAATCTTCAAGAAAATTAGATTTAGTTCTGTGATTTTTTTATTACATCTATGTTTATATTATAAACAAAAAAATTATAAGCACTTATAGCTAATTTGCATAACAAAATTTCATATATTTATTTTAAAAAAGTTCCAATTTTCAAAAACACCCCCCAAACTTTTTGCTGCGTACATCCCTGGGATAAGATATAGATATTATAGATGGAGTGACATGCGCGTACGAAAGGAGGGAGAAAAAATATATTTTTAAACCGCCTTCTTATACTCCTCTATATGTATTTGCAATTGACGTTTATGTTTTATATAATACTTATGATTTACTATCGTTTTCGCCATATATAGATCGTTCGCACAAGTCCCGTCGCGTCCGTACGAACTAGTTTTATAATAATTATTATGCGTACAATGTACATATTATCATCGCGTCATATGTTGTGGCTGCAGTAACGAAATCACTGCAGCAAAAAAAATTTGGTGGGGACCAGATGGTTTCGTTAGTTTAATTTTTTTTCGCCTATAACATTAATAAATCGTAAACCACACGTTTTAAACAACTTTTTCATCCGAAATTCAAATTGTAAACGAACCTAACCTACGAAATTCAAATTGTATATATAATATTTATAATAATAAAATCGGATCATGATCTCAAAAGAGACTTTTTTCTAGCATTTGAGATGTAATATGAAGTTTGTGAACTTTATCACCAATCGCCTTGTATTATACAAGTATTTGTTATAGTACTGTAAAAATATCATTCGCGTATTTCGCGTTCTGACATTAACATTCATAAAAAGAAGAAAATAAAAAAACAACCTGATAAATATAATATAATATACTATATAATATATTTATATTTAAATACGTGGTGCGGCTGAGGACGGGGAATCGATTATTATTTTACACAGCACGGGGAAGGGGAAATGATTTATAATAATATTATTTTCATGTCAAATCCGTTTAATTAGTGTTCGCCTGTAATACAAATGTATATGAATGACAATGTCAGGGGAAGGAGGAGACTTTGAGAATATTCTTTTGTCACATCATTTACCGAGTATTATTCTATTTTGTATGATTGAAAACATGAGAATCATATATATATATATATATTATGTGTATAATATATATACAAATCGTCGGTACATTAATTCCACATAATCGGAAAAAAGTGGTTATTTTATTTTTTCATTTACATTTTTTTTTCTGAACGTGATGCATTCAACGAGAAATTAAAATGAAAATCATTTAGGAAAAAAAAAGGAGAAGCCAACAGCCCCGACTCGGAACGAATTAAAAAAAAAATATAGCTATTATATAACGGCGCTCAGGTCCACCGTAAAAAAGACGAGCGGCGTTTTACCTAAATCGTATTGTAATAATTTTTATTATTATTTTTTATTATTACTACTTCGTTTTCATTAATAACACAACGCCGACTTGCACGAAAGTAGTAGTACAGGGTCGCTTTTATGTAAAGCCCACGCCATCATAGTCCTTCTTTTCATTTTCATTATACTCATGCAGGCCGTTTTCCTTTTGTTCCGCCGTTCGGACTTTAATCTGCTTCTGCACGCGCTTTTCAAAAGAAAAATACGCTTATATTTCTTTTGCGCGCGCCCGTTCTTTCCTCCCTCCTGGCCATACACACTTTTTTCCCTATATAATAATAATAATAATAATAATAATTTCGTTTCCCCCGTACTTATACAATCGTACGCGTATAACTCATTATTTCCAGCCATTATAGGTTAAATGTAAACTTTTCAACGAACGGACGACGGACTGGCAAATATATTCGAATGACCGTAAAAACGGTTTCTTTTTTCTTTTTTTCCTTTTTTTTCATTAGTGAGTGCGCGGTTATACCACGCGTATACAATAATTATTATTATAATATATTAAATATTAAAAAATGCGCGCGTATAAAAGCCGCTCCGGTGCGTATACGAGTAATAATTGTGTGTGTATGTGTGTGTATGTGTGTGTGTGTGTGTGTGTGCATGTGTGTGTACAGTGCCCGGTGACTTTTTCCGCGTATTTTTTATTATAATCGGTGCTCGTAAGTCCGTGCATTTACAGATCAATCTCGCTGAGTTGTATTTAAATTCTAGACGACACAGTAAAAATCCATTTCAAGGTACTGAGGTAAATACAAGTACGTAAAATTTTATTTTGCATAGTTATACGGTTTTTGGCTTATTCGCCGTATTCGTATACGATTTTTATTGAGCATATTATTCGTAATTTGCATAGTCCTATTAGTGGTCGATATATCTGGTGGGAGGCAATAGATAAATCATCCCCTCCCCTTTCCTCTTGAAAAAAAGATAATTTTATTTTATACATTTTGTTTTTTAAAAAAAATATTTTTTGTTATTATTAACTTTTAATAAACGCAGTAAAATTAATTAAAATTTGTTATTATTTTAAGCTACATTTTTGATAACTAAATACATATTTTAAATTATGATACATCTATGCGAAAATTTTTGAAAAATGAAAGGATTTGAATAAAAGCCAGCTCAAAAAATGTTATTGGAAAAGGATGTGCATATTTATATTTTATATTATATTCTATAATATATTTTTTTAGTATTGTATGTAAAATATATGGGAATTGTCGTAACGTAAAATTATTAAAAATAAAACATTATTATACTATCGGGCTACGAAAGAACACATACAAATGATTGCGCTCCACCGTCTCGAGGTCATCGTGTAACTATTTAAAAATATGAATGGATATTTCTTGTCATTTCAAAGATCGCTTATGATTTCTGATTTTTTCTCTTTTAACCCGCATAATTTTCGATTTTTATTGCGTATAAATGCATATTTCTGAACTATTTTTAGGGCATATTTCAATGCATATATTTTCAGTTTTTAGTGCATAATTTCACACGTATTTAGGCATTTTTTTTAAGACATAAACTTACGAGCCCTAATTATAATGAAACGCGACGGCAGCGCGCCGTTGTCAAGAAAAACGCTCGCGAATAATCACGAGTCAATGCGATATATTTTTGTTCTAAATATGATTTTGAAATTAAAAACATTCTCGCAGACAAATTATAAACCACGTTTAATTTTCGGATTAAAATATAATTACGAGAGTAAAAACTACATCCATCTCCTCCTGTCGTATATATTGGCGGTACACTTGTGTAACGAGAAGTTAATCCGAAGTGTGTCACACTCGCATTTTGTGCGTGCGTATGTACTCTTATAATGTATTTTTTATTTTATTATTAATTTCTCGCAACTGCTGTATGCGCAGGAAGGAACGCGATGTGTCGTATAAGGGCGGTTTATTTTTTTTTTTGTGAAGGACGGATGGCGGTGTAAAGGGTTGCCGTGAGGGATAATGTGATTTATTACCGAAGAGAGTAGTAGTAGTAGTAGTAGTAGTAGTAGTAGTAGTAGTAGTAGTAGTTCTTGTACAACTCGCAGAGCGATGAGGGAGGTTAAGGGGAAAGGGTGTCACCGCTAATTCCGACGAGGGTTTCGCAAAGTGGCCGGCACATTAAATATACATAAACATATGTTTGATATTTCGCGTTATTGCGAATCGACACACAAACAGAAAACTGAACGGTGGAAAGGAGGACGGGAGAGCGGTCCCTCGGGAAGTGGCGGAACAAACGCTTGCACTCACTATAATATATATTTACAATAATATGCGTGTAACATACAATATCAGTTAAATTGTTCACGGTCCGAGGATTTGGACGGCGGTCGTCGACGACGCTAAAAGGATACGCGCGAGAATGTCATACATAAATATATCGACGACGTATGTAGCCGACATAATACAGTTACAAGAAATGTCTCGTATTTACAATAAAAATGTGGTGTCTAAAAAAAAATATTACAAAAAATCATATGATTTTAAAAAAAGTTAAACGGGATGTTGCAGTGAACGTGTGCTAAATGATATATTATTTAAATTTAAGAATTTTTGTTGGATATCGTCAATATAACATTAAATAATCAGTCCGTAACCTGAAAGTATCTAACTGTACATTGGATACAATTATTACTGCCAGCATGACAATAATAGTCAGTCCGCCAATAAATGCTGACGATGCCCAATCCGACATTACAAATAAATACGTAAATATTAATTAATAATTATACCTTTATATTATTATCTGTAACACTTTATTGTATAGTACATACTCATAAATTTTATTATAATAATCTACTTATGATGAGTTATTGAAAAAAAACTAAATTGCGAGCGTTGGAATATAATAAATAACAACCATCTACCGCCCAAAACGACGACAATTTTGTTGTTGTTGCTGTTATTATTATTATTATTATTATTATTATTATTATTATTATTATTATTATTATTGTTATTATTATTATTATTATTATTATTATTATTAATGTGTTCTGTATATAAATAATTGAGTTTTATATATATATATATATATATTACAAACACTCGAATCTTCGTTATATAAAAATTAATAAAATTAATTATTATACTTACTCGGTAAAATAAATATTTTAACTCGTTACACTGTACGCCAATAAGAATTTGTCTACAGGTTTTTTCAGACGAAAATATATTCTCTTTATTGTTGTTACATAGTAAGCAATTTTTTTTTTTTTTGTAATTCGAAAAAATCCTTTTTTACACTCATCTACTGAAATAAATCTTGTGGAAATTCATCTCAGTCAACCAATTAATAATATTTGCGAGCGTCTTCTACGCGAACAATTGTTGTACGACCTTATACATTTGTACTATATTAAATTCAATTATAATTCATTCAAACTTCCAGTTTTTTTTTTATTCTGACACATTAATTTGAACATAAATTGAATGACATTGGAAATTTTATAATATATACATTTATTTTAATGCCTAAATCCTTAAGTTCCATATCGTTCGTATAAAGAAAGAAAGAAAAAAATCAAACTCATAGTAGTAAACTGTGCAACGTAACGCTATATTCAAATATGGACCAAATAGAATATTTTCTATTTTATCAAAGAAAAATTAAAAAAATTTGAAATTATTTTATAAAAATTCAATGTTTACCAAATGAATATAATTTCATATCATTTTTTTAACTGTTATTACAAATAATTAGGAAATTATAATTCATTGGAAAATTGCGGTTCTTTAGTCCGCCCACTTTTTGTCAGTATATACGGATCTACATAACATACACGTATACATACATATGTGGTTTTTGATTTTCTATATTTTTTTAGGGTATATTATAAAAAAAAGTTTTAGTTTTAACAATAACGAAAAAAAACGGTCGTCTCATGTGACAATAAAAAAACTATTACGCAAGCGCGTGACGTGTGTGTATACGCGTACACAGTGCATTAAAAAAATATACTCTTTGGCCACCGCGACGGAATCCTTTTTTTTTTTATCTCCCTCGAGCGCGTCGGACGCGGCGAGTTTAAATTAGAACTCGTCGTGCGCCTGTCCGAGAATTTGCCAACGACGATCGCGCACGAGTTCATTCATTTCCTCAGGCCGGGCAACGCCTAAAACGCCTTGCACACGTATACGTACCAAAAAGTATTATTCCTCCCCCCTGTATACACCGTAGCGGTGTGTGTGTGTGTGTACGTCACATCACGCACGCGCGTAATAAATTTTTTATTGTCACACGAGACGCCCGTCGTTTTCTTACTATTATTGTTGCTGTTCTAATTATAGGGCTCGGATATTTTTATAATATATTCTAAAATTTTAAAAAATAAACGTATTAATTATAAAAAAAATATATGTATATTAATTGTCGTCTGTGTGATGAGTATACTTATTGAGCCCGGGAGGTAGTGACGAGAGGGATAGTTTATGTATATATACATATATATATATATATATATGTGTGTATATAATATATAAAGGCAGTGAAATTTTCGAGAAGGGAACGCGTTTTCAGAAAACGTTTAACGTCGAAATTCACAAATCGATTACAAATACAAATTTTTTTTTTAAATCGCATTAAATATTAAAATTTCAAAATTCATTCGGTGACGTCTCTTGGAATTTACTACGTATTTTATTGTTATATTATACACAATATATTTGTATCAATCTACTGCGAGTATTGTCCATCGCGTGCAGTCTCTCTCTCTCTCTCTCTCTCTCTCTCTCTCTCTCTCTCTCTCTGCCGCATTCCTAATTCGCCTAAATTCTAAAATTTTCTTGCGCGTAACGTCATAATTTCGACCACACGATCATTACGAATGAATCGTCATCGTTGAAACAATATGTTTCAAAAGAATAAAAAAAAACAAACATCAAAATCGGTTGAACTTTACCGAAAAAACGTTTTGAGGCCACCTAGCTAGCCTAACCGTGATGAATCAAACTCCCCCCCCACCCCCGTTCTCGACCGAAGTAGCGATTATATTATATTCACAGTTATGTTGTTATCGTAATAATACTACGATGACCGATTGATTTATTATCGCGCTGTTTCGAGCGTAATTATTATTATTATTATTATTATTATTATTATATTTCTCCGTCTCGACCAGGAAAATAGACGATAATAATTTTCAATTATTATTACCTCTGTTGTTGTTGGACCGAACTGACTAAAATGGCGACTATTGTATAGACATATTATATTCTTAAATATTACGTGTCCGGATGGCGGTGGAGGTTGTGAGATTTTTTTTCTTCTAAACAATGCGATGAGACGCGCGCGTATAATATAATATACTCGTATCGCGACGGTAGGCAATATATGCGCGCGCGAGAGGAGTATAAAAGAAGCGAGAAGGACGGGAACAAAAAAAAAAAAGAAAAAACGAAATCATTTATCAAAAGTACTGTTTGTTTTGTGTATTATATTTGTTATATTGTTCCCATTCGGTTTATTATATTTTGTTTTGTTTTTTTTTAACGAAATACACACTGACTGGTTTTTTATTTTTTTGTTGACCACGACCTACTTGTGTTTATAACGACACGACGACGACGCCATTGTAGGGCGCGGTACAATGCGCGTATTGTCTATATTCTTCGTCTAAGCTTTATTATTGTAATAATAAAAATAATAATTTTTTTTTTTAAAAAACGCCGTGCGCGGCGGCGGCGGTGGTGGTTGTGTAGACGGCGGGACCGCGCGATACACGTCTTTTGTCAGCGCAGCGTCTTACTGCCGCCCCGTGTTTCATCATTACATTTCGTTTTCTCTCGTTTTATATACACTATAAATATATAACTATATTTTTTAAAACGTTTTTCATCCGTTCACCTTGACAGTCCACTGCAGACTCTCTAAAGCCCAAACTTTACATATCGAAATAGGAATAAGATATACATTGTTTGTATATATTATACCTATACAGTATACATATACCCAAGCAGGGGCATAGATTATTTATGGATTATTTATTAAGTTGACTTTTAATTATTAGTAAATAGGCTGACATGGAGAAACATATTGTAATTAAGAATGAATCAGAAGTTGAAAAAAATGTTTGTAAAATTCATCCTCAGTCTAAAATAGAACTGTTATAGTCTTATTATAGAAATAAACTAGAAAATAATTTTTTTTTTAAAATAATATTTAACTGAAAAACCCTTTTTTGTGCTTTGAAATACCTGCAGCCTATACCTAAAAAATTTGAAAATTATTTACTAATTAGTATGGGGTTTGAAATGGGAGGTAGTTTGAACGCCTCAAACTTATCCCGCCTTATCTGCACTCCTGTACCTAGAGCCAACGATAGGCATGAATGAGCTGTGCGACGACTCCGGAGCGACAATTTTCGTCCAAAAGACCGTGGGCTGCGTTTCAAACTTACTAAAAATTTTGAACCGTTTATATACATATATGTTTCAAATTTCAACGAAACGCGTCTATTACAAACATTCATAATCGGAAGTTAATTGCAAGTATTATATAAATACAATCCAGCAACATAAATAATAAAAATATATACGGGTATATAATAACGTACATATCTTTTTCGCGAATATTAAACATTTTTTTTTAATTAAATTTTTATTTTTATTATTATTATTATTAATTCCGTTTTATCGCTTTATGTGGACGAATGTGGATCTGGTCTAAACGTGAAACCAAAAATTAAATAAATCTTATATATATATAAATGAATTGCTGTTCGTTAGTCTCGCTAAAACTCAATAACGGCTGGACCGATTTGGCTAATTTTGGTCTTAAATTATTTGTGGAAGTCCAGAGAAGGTTTAAAAGGTGAGTGAATATGAAAATGTTCGAAATTAAATAAAAACAACGTACCTAAACGATAACTGGGATGTGCGAGATACGTGTGCCATGTACGATACACGAATATGACCCATTATGTTTATCTGTTACAGATTAGATTATGAATTATCGTACCTATAGTGTTACATATATTGTAGTTGCATTTTTTTATAGGTGAAAAAAAACCAATTATCATTTCGACCGATATCGTTATATCCGACCAAAATTACCTAGAACTACGCGCACAGCCATCCCCTCTACCAGCCAGTGGCACTAAGCACACGCTTACTCAAGTGCGTACGGCACTCGAGAATCCTACACTACAAATGACTGCAGAAATTTACAATGAGACATTGATCATGATAGAAGATATGTGTTTATTGATGGCAAATAAAGTATTGCCATGTTTGGGAATGACGGCACCCAATCGTCATATGCACGATGCATTAAACCACGAGTTGCAGAGAGAACAACAGTACGACGCTGAAGCATTGGCCGAAACATTTCGTACAAATGTTCCACAATTAAATCAACAACAAAGAATTGTGTAGAACACTTTGATAGAAGCTGTGAACAGTGGATCTGGTGGAATTTATTTTATTGATGCTCCCGGAGGAACCGGAAAAACGTTCTTAATTTCATTGCTTTTGGCGAGGATCAGATCGCAATATGATGTAGCTCTAACGTTGGCTTCATCTGAAATAGCTGCGACTCTGCTAGAAGGCGGGCGAACTGCACATTCTGCCTTGAAATTACCATTAAACATGCAAATCAACGAAACACCAATTTGCAACATCGCCAAAAATAGCGCAAAGGCCAAGATCCTACAGGTATGCAAATTGATTGTTTGGGATGAATGCACAATGGCCCATAAGAGGTCACTGGAGGCCCTGGACAGAACGTTGAAAGATCTTCGTGACAACCAAAATATTTTTTGTGAGGCCATGATTCTGTTATCAGGTGATTTTCGTCAAACTCTTCCAGTCATTCCCCGATCAACTGTTGATGATGAACTAAACGCATGCCTAAAATCATCGAATTTGTGGCGGTACGTTAAGACACTCCAATTAACAATTAACATGCGAGTATTTTTGTACCAAGATGAAACTGCAAATGTGTTTTCGAAACAGTTGTTAGACATTGGAAATAATAAAGCCGCAGTGGACACCTCGACCGGATTCATCATATTATCCACAGATTTCTGTCACATCACAGACTCCAAAGAGGAACTTATTCAACATGTTTTCCCAGATATAGCGCAACAGTTCAATAACCATAATTGGCTGGGTGAACAAGCAATATTGGCGGCAAAAAATAATGATGTCGATGATCTCAATGCAACCATTCAGAATTTTTTTCCGGGACAGTTAGTTTCCTTCAAATCAGTCGACACCGTTATGAACCAGGATGATGTAGTCAACTATCCCACGGAGTTTTTAAATTCACTGGAATTTCCTGGATTACCACCTCACAATTTGCAGTTAAAAGTAGGATCAGTTTTCATCATACTGCGTAACATTAATCAACCTCGACTGTGCAATGGAACAAGACTGAATGTGAAAATGCTAATCAATAACGTCATTGAGCCAACAATCATAAAGGGAAAATACAAAGGACAAGATGTCTTGATCCCGCGTATACCGATGATTCCAACAGATTTACCATTCGATTTTAAACGTCTACAATTTTCCGTACGTCTGGCCTTTGCGATGACCATAAATAAATCGGAAGGCCAGTCGTTTGAAGTTTGCGGAATCAACTTAGAGTTTCCCTGTTTCGCGCATGGGCAATTATACATCACGTGTTCGCGCGTCAGAAAACCGTCATCTTTGTTTATTTACGCAACACAAAACAAAACAAAAAATATAATTTATCAGAAAGCTTTAAATTGATTAACAGACTGTATCATAACTCTGTGTGCCTATCAATATCAAATTGAAACCTTATAATTAGCCAGTATTTCAGAAAAACTCTGTTTTGTAAGTATCTTATTGTTGTGACGTGACTATTTTTAAGTAAAATCATGTGTAATTAATTAAAAATAATAATAAAACCTCATTCATACCGAGCATTTTTTTTAAAAATAATTACGAATTCCTTTTGTTTGTTTTAAGTTTTTTTTATACAAAAGTTTAGCTTTTTTATTTATCGATTGAGGCAATACGAAATCTGCCGGGTTAGCTAGTAATAAAAAAAAATTTAATTGCAAATTTTGATTCACTTAACACTTATACTTTTAATTCAAGTTTATGCAAAGTTAAATAAGCAACGATATAGATAACGGTAAAAAAAGAAAAATATATTAAATATACTATACAAGACTATGACGGTCTATACATCTTATACTTATATATTTCATATTTGTTTTTTATAACGCGGTTTTTATTTTTGTATCGCCAACGTTCACTTGAACATATATATATATATATATATATATATATATATATATATATATATATATATATATATATATATGGAATCTCGATAAGCCAAAAGTCGAAATTTAAGAACAATGCAATTTTTTTGGACCTATCGAGATTTTCAACTGACTAAAGTTTTTAAGTTATCATGGTTTTTGGGGAAAAAAATTCGACTTAATAAATCATTAATCTGCATTATTATTTATTTTATTATTATTATTATTACATATGAATTACAGTGTGTATTATTATTAAGTTGTTATAATTATAAAATTATTAATATTAAAAAAATGTGCACCTCGCTATGGTGTAACGAATTTACAAGCAATAATTTGATATCTTACTTCGCACGTGCTATTATTATAATCAATAGTATTTTCTACCAAAATGTAGAACAGGTTACTTGATCAACCGCAACATCGCTCACTCACTACTCCGTATCACCAACAAGAATAAGTAATCATCATTTTCCATCTGTATTCGGAAGAACATGACGGAGTATTTCTTTCGAATAATATCGAAGTTTTCATAGCAATAAGGAACAGTATTTCTATCATCGACTTATATCGGAAGTTCTACTGTATACGATTGATTTCCCGAAACCCCTTCGGCACGAGGACATCGCGCAGAGTGCCGAAATACGATATAATATTAATGTGTATATATATATATATACGATATTTTCCGAGACTTTGGCGGCATCGTTATGTGAGATTGTAGCGCGGTTCAATCGGCTTTGCTTTTTCATCCGTGTTATTAATACGTCGCGCGAGTTTTGCCCACGAATAAATTTTCGCGGTTGAAAATAAAAAATATAGTCACATTATTATATGTATACAAATAACGCGGCTGTACATATATATGTGTGTGTACGCACGTGTTTCTAGAGAACTGAGGAGGAGAAGAAAAAGAATGAAAATAAAAGGAATTCTGCAACGGCGAGGGTAGATTATATTATATACACTTTTATACACTTTCCTCTCTCCCTTTTATATTATATAATAAAGTCTTTTTTGTTTTTTTTTCTTGGGACACAAAAATCCATGGTCCACATATACATACTTGTGTGTAAAGTCTTAAGTATATTATATAACGTGTAATATTGCTACCATACCGCACGGTCGAAACGTGTTATTATAATCGAGGGGGTTTTTGAAGAAGGCAAAATAAACGTCGTCGGCTATATAATAATGTCCCGGCACGGCACATATGTAGGTCAGAAAAGTGACTTGTCGTGTATATTATTATGTGTAACGCGCGTTATTCGTGTGATGCGCCGTCGTCACACAATATTTAGTCCGTCGTTGTGTTCCGAAAAACCATCTGCGCTCGCGTATCGCGTACGCGCGCAGACGACACATCTGGAAACGGTCGGTCGGTCTCTCTCTCTCTCTCTCTCTCTCTCTCTCTCTCTCTCTCTCCTTTCTCTCCATTTTACGTCACGCCAAATTATTTGTGTTATTAAAGCGAGAAAAACGTCTCGCAAATATATAAATTCATATCGAACGCATATTCGAAAATCGTCTTGTTATACATATTTTTGTACACGTCAAAAAACGCGTCCCGACGATTATTTTGAAAAAGACAAAATTGTTTTTGACTAGTAACATGAAAGTATCTGCGCTATTATATTATTGTTTTTACATTTTATACTACTATTCGCTTACATCGCTAATATTATAATATATGAAATAACAATTTATTACACTGAAAACCAATTAAAAAAAAATCTAAATTTAAAAAGTAAACGTCGTTTATAAAAAAGAAAAAAAATATATTGGTGTTAGTTCAGTTCACTTTTTTTTAATAAATTAAATACCTATACGTATATATATACACACACACAACCAATTTAAAATATTAAAAACAAAAAAGAACGGAAATAAAATAATAATAATTATTATTTTTATTATTAGTATTTCAAAAATTATATTGCGGATAAATAGAAAAATACTACGCAATGACAAAATGGGGGAAAAAACAAAAAAAAAATGGAATAATTATTTCAAATTTCAAATTTCAAATAAAAATTTTTCGAATGAATTTGAACAATATATATGTATATTATAACTCATCTTCACACTTTTATTTGCAGTTATACAAACAAATGATAAAAGAAAATTGTTTATGAAAATATTAACTGCTTAGCATTTTTTTCATGTATTTTAAACAACTTCCATGTCTGCAATTCTTTATCCTAAACAAATGTGTTCCGGGATGTATAAATATAGGGATGATTAAGGAAACAATACGAGATAAAGTCATATTTTCTAAAACAAGATTATAACGAAATAATTGGATTCACAATAAAAGGCTAATTAAACAAAAAAAAAAAAAAAACGAAATAATTTTTGTACATATATATAAATACCAATAAAAATTCTATTTTTTTTAAAATAAAAATTGTAATTATTGATGAAATATAATAATTTATAGATATCATACACATAGTTCCATTTTGGCGGAAATCCACAATGAGTTTACATAATTATGTATTTCAGTACGTTTTTTAGAAACATGTTTAAAATGTATTTTGCGTGCCACTAACCCTCTCTATCTGTACCAATTATTTTCCAGTTAGAGCATTCCCTATAATATGGTAAAAACTAAAAAAAAAAAAAACAATAACAATAAATAAAAGCTGAGAAGGAGGAGAATATAAAACAATGCACGTGTATAACAATGGGGGACAATTATTGTTGTAAAGCGCACGCACACGCGTCTAATTTAAATATTATATTGTCCGTATAAGTATATATATATATAAGGTAAAATATAAGTAGGTAGGAACCTATCATATAGCCATTGTTCGGACGGGCGTACGCGTTTGTTGTGCGCGGCATGTCCGTCCACCTGTGCACGCGACGACGGCGACGGCAGCGGCGGTGGCAACAACAACGGACGTGAAAATGTATTGTTGTCGGATACAGCCAATAGCAGCCCTTCGTCGGTTGCGCCAATCACGTGCCAGCAGACCCTCCGAAAACGTTTTTTTCTTCCCCTCTACCACACCAGCGACGTATTTCCCCGCTACTATTGTTTTCCTTTCGTCACGCCCGCTCGCGGAAAGTAAACCGCGGAAAAACCGCCCAGTTACATAAAATATATATACACGTTAATATCATAGAACAACGTAATAACAATACATTAGAACGTTTGAGCATCACTTATAAAAGTCACCTCATAAAATCCTTATATTAATCCATATAAAACCTTATATTATCCCTTATAAAAATCACCTTTTTTTGAAAAAAATATTCCAACGATGCCCAAATAGATTATATATCGAGTACGATATATTATTACATTTTATATGATTATCGCGAGCATTATGTATAGCGTTTTATTTATGTTAGGTTAGATTCGTGTCGTTTAAAATGTGTATATTTTGAATATCTTGCATCTTTAATTTCGTACATATAGGCCGTCATTTCTAAATCATTATATATTTTTTTTACAAATAAGTGATAGGGGTAAAAACATAAAATAGAATAGTGGAATATGCAAAAGCTATTTATATTTTCCGATATCTTGATGCTGGATTAATGGAAAAAAATCACTCTACATATACTACATATGAATATATGTAATACATTATTCGATTCTCCATACTCGTATACAGTGGCGTATTTACGGGGGGGAGTTCCCGGGTCTCGACCCCCCCCCCAGAAAAAAATTTAAAAAGTCATAAATAACTTGATACGTAGGTACCGAGAAAGAGAATATTAATTTTATATTATGAGTTTTTAATGTTTCTATTATAAAAAAAAAATATATACAATATTTGTATAAATAACTTGGGTTTAACTTTTGGTTATTTTTGTCGTTTACCTTTTTTATTATAAAAAACTATTAATTTGTATTAATAAATCATAATAGTTGTGAAATATACATAATATAATTATTACATCATAACTCGTATGTGTTTTTTTTATATTATAAATTTATAGGTACTTAATATTTAGACCCCCCCCCCCACAAAAAATTTGAAAATACGCCACTGCTCGTATATAACAATTTCATTTGTTAAATATGCGTATGTACACATTCGAAAATAAGCACGTACACACTCTTTTTTAAGTAAGAGTGTGTAAAACGTTCGATACATAAGCGAGGTGGACGTGATTTCCTTCTTGTTTTTTTTCCGTTTTATACCTATAAACACATTTATACATATTATGTATACACGCGTCTACTGCGTATTATATTTAAACGGAAAATGTCGCTCGTTTGTTGCGCGCATAGAGAAAAGCGCGTAAAATTCCTGGAAGGAACGTTCGCGTATACCTATTATAAAAAAAAAAACTACTACAGTACGACGTAATTAACGGAAAACGTTTTATTTACGTTATTGCCCTTTTTTTCCCGGAAAAATAAAAGGGCCGCAAAGGATATTATTATCTGTGTATATGCATGTTTTTTTTATCGTCGTTCTCTCTCTCTCTCTCCCTCTCTCTCTCTCTCTCTCTCTCTCTCTCTCTCTCTCTCTGCTACTGACTTAAGCCTTGTATTAAACGTCTATACAAAATATAATGTAAACACACTGCAGTGCAGCATCTTCGTCGACGTTCACGTGAATTTCGTTATATTATATAATATATACCGCTTCGTTTCCGACGCGATTAATCTGAAAACTAAATTAAATCACAATGTCAATATCATCGAAACGAATGCGAATAAATATTAAAAAAAAACACACATAAAAAAGGTTAAAGAAAAAAATGCATCGTCTCCGGTTGTCTGTTTTTTTTCGTTTTATACTGAGAACTCACATTTTAATATTTTATTCCTATAATAAATAAACACAGCGCTAAATATAATTACACGTCAAATATTGAAAAATTCTACTTTTTTTTTAATTAAATATAGTTACAACCCTGCGTTTTATCTGCATTTAAATACCTCCCTAATAAATTCGTATACCTATATATTATATAAAGAAAATAATAAACTTGTATGAATGTATATATATATATATATATATGTTTATAATTTTTTTTTTATGTTTTGGATTAAGTTGCTTTTGTAACAGTCAGTTTTGTTTGGAACTGGAGTAAAATTACTTTAAAAATATCCCTGTCTGTCCGAATAAGGTGCTAAAAGTGCGAAAAAAATTAGAATCAACTTCAAGTCATACGGAATATGGTAACTCTCCGAAAACGTTATTTCCATTCCATTCCGAGTGCATCCAGCATAGGCCAATATTTGGTTACATCCGTGGGGGGCTTAATATTTTTGTTTTATCCATTAGTGTAAACAGACGTTTTTAAACGCCGCAACCTAGGTTGTTTTTTAATATTAAAAATATCAAACACTCATTAAGCCATTATTAAGCATTATTGAATTAATTATAATTTAAAATTAATTGATGTGATTAATTCACATAATACACATAATTAATATTGTTTAGCACTTACTTACTTTCTGAAATACATTTATATATTATTACTTTGTGTATGAATATAAATGTTTAATTGTTTTTTCTTATAAAATAAGATATAATAGCAATAATTTATTTAAAAATGTTTAAAATTTTATAATTTTACTCATGAAGTATAGTCCTATATTTTTAAGGGGCTAAGTTTACTATAATTAATTTTTGAAGGGACGAAATCCCCTAAGCCCCCGTTTTCCGATTTCCGCCAATGGCATCTAGTTGGGAAATTTATATGGTAGTGATTTGTTTTTACCGTGAACACACTCGGATGATTTGTATTATATACATATTTATGTATTTATAAAATAACTAAAACACGACTCCTGATTTAAAAGAGCTAGGATAGAGGGAGAGAGAGAGAGAAAGACCCCCTTTCTTCGTAGCGCGTGCTTTTATCTCGCGCTATCTCTTCCGATTTAATAAACAAATATAGTGTGTTTGGCAAAACGAGCGTAAGCGTTTTAATAAGATTTCCGCGGATGAATAATAAAAAAATATATATAATCCTTTATGTTTGCAAATTGCAATAACAACTCACTTTTTACATGTACTCGTATACGACAACGGTTCGTTATTTTGTCGTTTCAATCGTCACAACAGACGTCTCTTTTTGCCCGTTTGCAGCGCGTTTGTCACGCTATTCGAAATATATATACGTATGTATATTTATATATATATATATAAGTTTTACCCGTTTCCCATTACTTTTACAACGGCAAAACTGCTCGAATTTTTTTTTACTTACTTTTTCTATCTTACTGTATAATTTATATGTTATAAATCTTTAAGTTATTAAATTATTATGTTATTAAATCTCTAAGTGTTAATAGTTAGAAATCGCATTTTCTTCTTCTATATCCCCATCCATCATTCGCACGGCAAATTTTTGCCATGTCTTCTCGTTCACACAGCTGTATATAATATCATGTCAATATACCTTATTGCGCTATAACGATTTTTGGCGTTCTTCTATAATGCATCGAAATTGGATTGCAATAAAATAAATTATTATTACATAAAAATATCTCTAAATGGCGGCTATGCCTGTATTCGGATACATATATATAGATATTTAAAAAAAATATTTTTGATTAATAATAATCAATTTCAAATTTAAAATATTGCCCTTCCCAAGTACCTATATGCTTAAATATCCGAATATCCTAAGCGGATACTACGCGTATATATATATATATATATATATATATCTTATTTCTAATATAACAAAATCTCGTGTCACAGTATTTTTAGTCGAACTCCTCCGAAACGGTTCAACCGATTTTAATGAAACTTTTTTTATATATTTGATAGGTATGAGAATAGGTCGTAAAGTATTTTTCATTCTCCTACCCCACCCTCCTCTATTTTTTAATCACGATTTTAGACCACAAACACTTTGACACGAGATATTTATATATTAAATTATTATTATTACTAATTAGTATATCTGGCTTATTGCATAAAATAAATATGAACTTATAATTTTATATAAATGAAATGGTAATTATATGGTGGTAACTTAGACGACCGCTGTATTAAATAACATTTATATATTAATATATTTATATTAAAATAAATTAACCGTTTTTCCTCAATAAGTACAACAATTTTGCTTATTTGTGTGTGTTACAATAATCAATGTCAACTAGACGCAAGAGGGCCAATTTGGGCCGTCTTCCGACGAATAAAGCATTAAAAATGCACAATAGTAGAGCAGAAAGAACAGACAAACAAATTCAACAAGATAACGAAAATGTGTGTGTGAGCATGTCGTATTTACGTGCATTTCAATCACGAACTGAACGAAATCAACAACGACAATTAGAATGAAGACAAGCGCCAAAGTTCGTAATTGACACACACAGAGCAAATAGTCGACAACGCCAACAAATACATCGAGCATTTACATCCGCTTTGTTCCTTCATCTTGCATTTGAATACGAGCCAGATATAGAATATTCCGCTCATACGCAAGTGATGATCGGTGCTATGGACAAAAAATGTCCCCACTGTCATGCGCATAAATTCAAATAAGAGTCAGTTGGTATATGTTGCACATTAGGAAAAGTGCAAGACATTGAGACACCACCAGAACCATTAAACAACTTGCTCATCGGCACGGATCCAGATTCAAACCTGTTCCTGAAGTCCATTCGCACATTCAATTCATGTTTCCAAATAGCATCGTTTGGAACAACAGAATTAGTTCACAATACTCTTAAAACAGAACTGCGACACACAACAACAGCATATCTTCAGTTTCAAATTTAATATTTCACTTTCGATTTATATTTATGTTCGATTAATTTGATAATTTATATGGCAGAACAACGTTTTCCGGGTCATCTAGTTGTTTTAGTATATAAAGTTGAGGATGAGTTCTCGTTGCAGTCGCTGATTTTCAAAACACCCAATGGTGTACGGTCGTCATTCTAATATACTGTACATTGTGCCCGAGTGCGTTCCGTAGCCAATTAATTTCGTAGTTGAATGTAATACACGATAACAAATGTAATATATATATATATATATATAGATATGAAACATATTATAATATAATATTATACTACACTGTACGGACGGGTGTAAGACGTCAATCGATGGCGCGCGACCGCGTTTTTATTATTACGTGTCGACAACACGCGACTGTTTTTCCCGTATTCAATGCGTCGCGCGTGCAATAACCCTGTAGTTCGGTTACACTTACTGGCGGTTGCAGCGCAGGCGACAAACCTCACTGACAACCGTCCCTGTCAACTCGTCACCACCTCATGATATATATTTTATATATAAATATATAATGTAAAAACTTATTACACGACGATGACGACGACGACGACGACTCGCACCTGTTTTTTTCATCGTGTGTGTGTGTGTGTGTATGTATAGTTATGAGTTGGACGAGAAATTTCATTTTCTTCACCATCCCATCCGCCCGACGTATTCGATTTCTTCGCATTAATATTCAATTGTGTATAAAACTGCTACATCGTGTAATATTCGTTATAGTACTTGCAATAGCTGTACCGCGCTCGGTTGCTCTGTCCAGTGGTCGAATACGCGTGCTCGGTTCGACAACGATCGTTAGCACACACGAAGAACGAGAGGACGTACAAACAATTAACGAAACGTGCACAGAACGAAAAAAAAACGTTTAAAAATCGATTTTAGTGCCGGCCTCTGATCTGTGTAACGTATTACGTATATATTGTACAAAAAGTAATGAAGCTGTTTTAAAATACAGAGTGAGTTTTTCCTATTTCATCGATTGAAATAAAAGCTTTGTGGACGGAGTGGACAGAATGCAAGAAAATGAGAGTGTGAGAACTTTTAAAGCTGTACCGGAAACTTCAGAGTGTAATAAGAAGTTTTGAAGACGGGAAAAAACATTGAAATACACTGCATTCTAGTGGGAGGCGATTACTTTGAAAGACATATAATAAATTTAGACAAATAAAATTTTTTTTATGCATTTTATTCGAATCAGTCTCATTACATGTTTCCCCATAGTATACACGCGTCAACGGCCGATTCAAAAGTATGATCTCCAAAAGAAATCATATTATTACAATCGTATTGGAATTTTTTTCCCCGTTACTTTTTTCTTATCATTATCTTATATACTTACCAAGTTATCACAGTAATAATAATAATATATTATTATTATTATTATTATTATTATTATATAACAAGCTCACATATGTAATGTGCGTATTGTTCGTTATCTGGCGGCGCAATATTGTCGATAAACGCGCTGTGTCAAATTATTTTGTATAATAGATTATTATAACACGCGTAAAGGTTATCATCCGGTGAGTCGTTTCTTCTATACACGTCGTGTCGTAATCCGCTCGGTTTTTAACGAGACCCTTTTTTCTTTTTCTTTTTTCTTTCGTTTTCAGATGTCGTGCGTTGTTCGTAATCCGAACCCCACCACCACCATCACCACTACTATTCCGCTTTTGCCGGCGGGTTCTCTTTTTTTCCGTCCTTCACAATAATGCAAAACAATTTGACCGGCTAGACACCCTCGGTGACCGCTATAAATCAGCCGGCTGCGGCGCATTTTATTATTTTTCGACTCGTTTTTTTCCTCTGTTCTTCGAACCATTACCGAGACAAAAATCTGTTCGCAATATGTGTGCGTTTTCTGACAAAATTCTCATTCTCTACTTACTCTACTACTGTTGCTACCACCACAATCGCCTCCTTTATTCCTGTTTTTTCCCCTCGTTTTCTTCTCATTTATATTTATCGTCGTCGTCTCAGGCGACCCACCCGCAGATATAATCGATTACTCTACGACAACATGATCTGGACGGGTATATAATCTCCGAGAGATCAGCGTTCGTCGCTATATGCGTGTTTTCCTCTCCTCTCTATGTCGCTCGTAATCGATGCGGAAACGATTTTTTCGCCATGTAAGACTCGTGGAAACCAATATAATTACCCATATATATATATAACAATATTCTCTCCAACGCGTGTCGGATGATATTGTCGTTTGCAGTGATGATGATGATGTAATAATATTTTTCGCTGTCGTCGTGCATTTGTGTCGGTCGAATGGCAGCAGCAACGAAAGGTCGACACGAATAGGAGGGACGGTGGTACGCGTATAGTACGCCGGTATATGTACAGTGCCTTGCTAATCTCTTTTTTCGTCCGGGACCGTCCGATTCCCAGCGGATCGGCGGCGAAAACTAGTGCCAAAAAAAAAGAATATAACGACGACCGAGAGAATTTCCGCGGTCTGTATATGATATTTTACGAGCGTACGCGTGTGTGTCCTCCTCGAGTCCTCGAACACCGCTGTATATAATAACCTCCGCCGGAAATAATATAAAAAACCTAGCCGATTATTATTATTATTATTTGGCAGCTTCTGATTCGGCGTAAATAATATATATAGAAGACGGGATAGGTATATTTTCGATACAAAAACGAAATAATCGTATTTCGTCGATGATATTTTATTAAATTAATTTTTAATGTTTTGGAAACACGCATGGTTGTTATACAACGATATAAAACGGCCCATTTCAAATGACTGATATAATACGCGTATATTACCTAAACGAGACGAAATCGTCCTGATACTAGTAAATTGTGCGTTACTTCGAAAAGAAGAAAAACACGGGAAAATCGAAGACGATATGGGATAATTCCTTCAACGTGGAAAGAGATGGAGGGAAGAAAGTCAGAAACGACTGCAGCTGTGAATCGAAAATAGATATTAAACTTGAAAAACATATTAAAAATTACAGAATTATCAACAATTCCTTCCCACAGAATGGATTATTCGAATAATAATTAATTATCTTTTTTAATATCATAAGATTTATAAATATTAATATAATAAAATATCGCGTTTATTTCACCGATAATATAATTTTATTGCAAAAGGCGTAATATTTTCTTTCGCAAATTCCGCGTTGACTTTACACGAAACTAGTATTATTATGACGTACTATTATTATTATTATTATTATTATTATTATTATTATTGATTTGCAAATTCAAATCGATATATTTTCACATTTATATGTGAAAATAATAATTACTTAAAAAACATTTTTAATATATATAAATAATATATAGAAAACAAATGCGAGTCATTTTTTCTTACAAATCTCGTCCCACTATATGTAATAAGTTTTAACAAAATCTACATCCGTATAGTATTTTATTTCATTTTTATTTTTTTTTGACACTCAGTGATGTTTTTTTGCGACGAAATTTTCGCGTTTTCCTTAAGCCAGGGCATTTTCGTTCAAAGGATATATTTATGTACACGCGCACGCGTAACAGTCGTACATTGGCGGGATAACGCGCCGAGGGTATTTATTTTTTTTTAACGAGATCATTAATTAGCGTAGTAGTGCCACCGCAGTTTAATAAGAAGAAGTCGCGTGTACGGTTTAATGCCGTACATTTACGACGGATCACAACGAGTGAGCAAACGGACAGCGGTGAGGTGGATAGCTGCAGTGAAGACGAAATAAATGATAATAGTAGCCAAAGTCGTCATAATTCATATTTTTCAGACACGCAGTGCGTGGCGCGAGCGTAATATTTAATAATTTACAACGGAGGAATCTTTATTTTCAGTACTGCCGCCTGTGCAATACACGCGCGTAATATTATAATGGACGTCGTTCTTTTTCCGTCATTAAATAACGTGTTTTTTTTTCTTGGCTTCACGTCGTTCTTTGAATGACCGTCTTTGTTTTTTCGTACATACACACACACACATATGCGCGCGCGTTTCTCCGTAATAAATATGGTAATAAATTAACCTGGAGACCGATTTAAAAATTATTATCTCGGTGGTCGCTAACGTGCGAGCAAGCAATCGTGCGCTTGCCCTTCTGTCGACCGCTGTTATTTCGTCACCCAGCAGCAGCAACAGCAGCGACCAGCCGAGTTTATTTTTGATATTCATTAAAAACCTCGTCCTTACGCTCGCTGTTTATACGCGCACTACGCCCGCTGGCCGTTATGACGGGAAAATAATAATAATTTTAGTTACAAAACATGCAGGAGTGTCGTGTGTGTGTGTGTGTGTGTCGACTCGGAGGAATGCGCGCGACGGTTAGTTGGTGGCACATTGGACCGTTGGCTATAATAATAATAATAATAATAAAATACATATACGGCTGTTGTTCATGTCATTCAACAAATAATAAACTATTAAGAAACAAAAGAAACAAAAAAACCAACACTTTCGTAAGATAATTTCCAAATATTTGAGTTCACAACTAATGACGACCGGGGAGGGGGGAAGGAATGTCTAAAGAAAAGCGTATCGTATACTACTGTAGTGGATATTATTCCATTATTTCTAAATTAACGTTTTTCATCCTTCCACTTTTATTCGAAATAACGCATCACCATCTTGGCATTTGCGAAATCGATTACAATATATTGTAATATATTACGATAGATTTCCGTTCAAAATGTAAATAACACGGTTTTTGTTTCGGATTTTGTTATGTTTACAACAAAAGTAATACACAATAATTGTATTTTGATTATACTTTTTTTTTAAGTATCCATGTTTAATTGTATGGGAGAGATATATTTTTTTTTACTCATTTAAAGTCGCCTATAACACAACTATGAAAATTACAATACCCATAACGTAGGTGTAAACAGAATAAACTTGAGATAACCATATCATATACTATTACAATAAATATGTACACTTTCCGCGTTGACTTATCCTCTCCTTAAATACTAGAATGGACCATCCTGCCTCTTTTATTATTATTATTATTTTTGATCCATTTCGAGCACTGAGCATTCTCTATCTCATATTCTCATGCGTGCGTGTTTCGTTTGCTTGTGAATGAAAATCGTGACGATTTATAAAACTCTGTATCACCGTCGCGCCACTACGACGACGACGACAACGCGACGTAGTACTGATCATTCGGAGAATACAAAAATATATGTCAAAAAATAAATAAAATAAACAACGTGTTTCCTGTCGAAAACAAAAGGTTAATACTGTACGTGCGTGTGTGCAGTACACCGTGTATATGTAATGTGTACAGGATGCTCGTCAACACACACATAATGCTCCATCAGCTGTTTCGTACGGTCGCGGAGGCTGTGTGGCGGTGCCAGTGGTGGTGGTGGTGGTGGTTGTGAAAAGAGATGGCCATATGGTAAATGTCAAATGGTTCGCGAGGTCATAATATATATATATATATATATATATATATATATATATATATATATATACACGCAGGAATGGAGGGAAACGACGATTCGTAAGACAAAAACGAGCGCGGGATACAAAAAAGAAGATTACTAAACTGCGAGTGTAGATATATATATATATATATATATATATATATATATTATGTATAAATACACACACGTGCAGGGACGCAAAAAAAAGGGCAAAATACTCTGCTGGACATATATAGCTTATATAGTACTTAATGCGACACCGCAAAATATAAGTCTCGCCGTGGTCTTTACTCCGCGGTCCATTAAAAGGTTTCCGGCGATTTACGCCTTTATGGCGGTAAAAGTATATCGTAAAGAGAGACGACCGTTGCAACGACGCGGGCCTCATGCGTACCTATCCGAAATGGAAGAGATTTTGTTGGCAAGACCACGAATTATTAATCTTCAACCGCTGCGAATCGAGTCGGTCAGCATTATTGTCTTTTCAATGTTTAATGCGATTTATTTTTTCCCTTTTATACTTTTTTTTGTTATAACACAGTATTATCGTTGAAAAACGACCTGCACTACCACAACCACCAAAGTGCCAGTAAAAATTAACGTTATTTTTTTGAAAAACGCGCTGTAGTCGTCAATTCGCCACAATTGTCAAATGTCGTGTCGAGTCGGGTGGCTTTCGCTTAAGGGCACATGATCTAAAAAATCATATTTTTAATTTTTAATGAAATAATTAATATGAAAACCTAAAAGTAAAAACCCTCGTACAAATTTTTTTCTTCTTTTCAATGTGTAAAAAAACGGTTTCATTCTCATTTTTACACAAGTGGGACTCGCAGTTCGTTTTAACCGATATGTATATAATTCAAAATATCCGCTGTGTGATTTGTTTTCTAAAACGCCTCTATAACATAAAGGGCTTTGTCTAATATTTTCTTAAATTTATTTTCAGTTTATTCGTCAAAGTTTTTTATTTTATTAGTTCGCTATTTCGTTGCCATTTGAAAAAAAAATACATTTAATTATTATTCATTTTCCCTTTTCGATATTCTTTTCCCATAATTTTATAAGTATTCTTCAAACAAACGCATTTGAATCGCTTCCGAAAATTCCATTAATTATACTATTCGTTTAGATTTCGGTGAACATATATTATATAAGTAATATTGGTACACTATTTTTTCGGCCAAACAATCGGTGTGAATTCTCGTCCACGTGATTTATATAAAACTGTTTTCCGAGTCATTCGCCGAAAACAAATTATACGTGCAAATTAATCAGTTATAAATTCGTATAATATTCCGCTGCAGACACATTTAGTCGTTGAAGTCGATACCGTGTACCATAGTACAAACGCGTAGAATAAATAAAAAAATTCTGTTTCGCGCGGTAATATTATAATTTTTTTTTTATTATTTTTCCAACGTAGATCACAAGTATATATATAGGGGGTAAACTATATATATCGTCGTGTACTACCTATATATACCTCATCACCGTTGTTCGCGCAGAGGAGAGTTTAAGGGGAGGTTAGGCCTCATTAAAAATAATAATTCTTTGAAAAATCGCGTTGTTAAAAAAAAACCCGCAACACACTTGTATAACACCTCACCCCCACCGACACCACTACTCACGGATCGGACGGTCGTCATATACACACACACGCTTCACCGCCCACGCCAACGCAACACAAAAACTCTATTATTATTATTATTATTATTATTATTATTATTATTATTATTATTGTTGTTATTATTATTCGGTCAAATTATAAATTATTATTTCTAAAATGAAAAAAAACTCTTTTGCGCGAGTGTTCTCACCACAATACGATCAAGCGTTTGCTATTGTGACTTATTCCACTCGTTCTCATTCACTCGCGATTATAATTATTTATATCGTCCTCCCTTCGCTTATCGCCTTCCCTTCTCGACTCGAACAAACTCCCGCCAATCGAAGAGTCCTCTCTCTCTCTCTCTCTCTCTCTCTCCTCTCCGTCAATCGTTCAATGTCACCGCGCGCCGCATCAATACACTCGATCGTCATCGTCAGCGCGCACTATACCTCGCAATTGTTTTTCTTTTTCTTCTTTTTCTTCCCGACAAAAACGTATACATCTGTGCAAAAATTTTATACAGATAATACATATATGTACACTTAAGTGGTGAGTGGCTTTGGTAATAATTATTATTATTATTATTATTATTTATTGATGACTACAACGAACGTGCTATCGCGTACATTTATTTCACAATTCCAATTTTTTTTTTTTATTTCTTTTTTATACTGTAATATATTATATACAATTACAATGGTGATAAACATCTCGAACCACGGTGCAATTAAAAAAAAAAATGCCGCCCATACTCGAGCTACGAAACATTAATTTGCGGGAGAAGGTCGACTTTTGTCAATTTGCCGATTTTTCCGAATAGGTAAATAAAAAAGTCAAATGACGTTTGACAATTTGCCGATTAAAAACACGCGGGCTTTACATAGTGAGGTATAATTTTTTTAAATATACAGTTTATATGTTACTCGCCATAATTATTACAATAAATTTTTGTCTAGATAAAAGTATAATTGACTACAAACGTAACCTGCAATGATTTAACACTCATTATAACGATAAAAACATAAAAAATAATATTATCGTACGAAATTCGTATCTTTTAAATTTTAATTATTTATAAATAATTTTTATTATTAAATAATAATTACTTGTTTAACACTTAAGACTTGCAGAGGCTCTTTATTCATATCCTGACATATTTTTTTGAAGCATTATCAATTCTATGTATATATTAGTCTTTCTATTATGTCGTCGCGTTGTTCGTTATTAATAATTAAAACTCAAACAGTAGTGTTCGTCTTTCGCGTATTTCTACAGTTGACAGCCCAAATATCGTTCATCAATGCGTCACTGAACGTATCAGACACTGCAGTCGTGCCTAATATATATATATATATAAACAGTCCTATAGATTCACATCATCGTATAGTGTTCTAAATCCGCAACAACAACAACAATAATAATAATACCTTTGTTAGAAGAGCATTTACAGGATTTCGCATATTTTAATCCGTCATAATTGGTCGCCGCCATCCCTACGCGCATCGTATATATGGCCTGCAGGCCATTTTTTTTTGTCGTTTACCAACAAGAGATAACACGACCCCTGAAAAAAACACCACACGCGAACACTATACATAATATGTACTATTATTGTACAATATAAAAAAATACTTCGTGTACACCAATAATATACATAACCTTTATCATTATATACACGTGTTGTATGCGTGCATACACGTGGACAAAAAACGAAAATCGACAACGAGACGAGAGTCCATTTAGTTTATTGCGAAGACAAGTGAAAGCTAATGACCGTCGGTGACTGCATGCACTGGAGGAGTATATACAAGGAAGAAAAAAACTCCCCGAAAAATAACGACAAACAAAACCGTGTAGCGGCGACGGCGGCCGAGAGACAGTTAGAGAAAAAGGACGGCCGATGTAAAATAATATATACGTAATGCGCCTAATGCCCCATTCTGTGCGCACGGGACCGCCGCAGAACGGACAACCCTAAATTTTTCCGAGGCAGAGGGGTCGCGCAGTGATGACGACGACAAAGCGGTGTGATTACATACCGTACACACACACATACACACAGAGAAATACACGTTATACTCATATATATATATATATATATATATATACACACAGAGAACAGCCGCGGCGGGTTTAGGAGGACATATCCTTCGTATATTATATTATTACTGCGATGTTTATTAAAGAGAATATATTATGTATACCATGCATCTTCATCATACGCGAGATTATAAAAAATAAAAAATAAAGCCACGTTAGTGTGTGTGTGTGTGTGTGTACAATGGCCACATTATTAGCCAGCAGCGCGCCCGTCCCGCCACGTTATCCCGCAACGTTATATTATCTCTTTGATACGGCCGCCGTCGGGGCAACCCCCTCGTGAGGGCTGAACACGCACTGCACGGTGTTTAAATTGTGTGCGCGTTGTTGTCAGGCGATCCTTTGGCTTGAATAACGCACGGATATTTTTCAAATATTTGTTAATATAATAAATAAAACTTTTTAAAGTAAAACGATTTTTTTTCTCGCCGTTTACGCAACCGAATTAATCAATAAATTTCGATTTTTTTTTTTTTTTTTTTACCATTTACGTACATCAACGGCTATATATAATAATATTATATATAGCCGTTGATGTACTAAAAATATATTATATATTTAATACGATAATATATTATCGTACAAAATACGAAAAAATAAAAACGGGAGTCGTTTTCTCTTTTTTCAGTTATTAATAATGCATTAATAAACGTGACGTATGAACTAAAGCTTATAAAAACCTAAACATTCTTAAATAGTCTATAGTTTTAACAAGTGACCGTTATCATCAGGGTCATATTAGCCAATAGGCACTATACGTAATATGCCTAAGACCTACGAAAATGTGTAGCTACGATTTTTTTTTGTAATATTTTATGTTTTTTATTTATTTATTTTATTATTATTATCATTATTATTATTATTATTATTATTATTATTATTATTATTATTATTATTATTATTATTATTATTATTATTATTATTATTATTAGCCCTTGTCAGTTGTACACTTGTATACTTGTACATACAATATCGTTTATCGTCAAACGTCACTCCAGAATAATGAACTTTACATGGAACAATCTCTCTAAACAGATATTTTAAAATTTAAATCTATATTTTACGTTAGATATATTAATTAATAATATCGTATATTATAATATTATTGGTAAATTTTATCAATTATTTTTGTGGGATTTATTATTATCAATCTTTAATTCAAATAATTCATTCGAAGCAGCGATTGTCCGTTTCTCTCTATCACATGCTTAACATACAATTTTAGATTTTTTCTGTTTCAAACGTACCGAAGGATTTAGTGATTCAATAAGGATTCTGAAAACTGATCTGAATTCGTCATGAAATCTTTTTTAAAACGATTTTCTCACATAATTTATTTTGTCCTCTTAAGTTCCCCTAAATTTAAGTTAATATATTTCAACATTAAAAATTAACATTTTCAAAAATCTTATAACGACTATCGGTCAACCAAAAAAATGTTCAATTTTCAAAATTTTTTGTTTATAATTAAAGTAAAATACATTTGATATTGTATTCAAGTTTCAAGTCTTGAACCCCAAATTAACCTTTTTATAAATGAAAAATCTAAAAATAGGTTCAAAAGCCCAAAATTAAATTAAAAAGTTTAAATTTATTTTTGTAGTTGAATAGTGCAAAGATATATTCATGTTAACAATTTCAAGACTTTAGGTTGATTATTTTCAAAATTATGGAGAAAATAACGACATGCGATATTGACAAAATCCCATTTTATTTATTTATTTTTTTTTCATTTTTCGTTAGTTATTCCAGCCGCGTTAAAAAACTATTGAGAATATCGAAAAATAACTTCTCTAAAGTACCAAGTTGATGTAATTTATTATCGGAAAGGGTGCTATATGTGTACTCCTTCTGGTCGAAAATCTGTTCACAGGATACAAAAACATCATTGTAAAACCACTGGACTTCTAGTTTTGTC
This sequence comes from Chaetogeoica ovagalla, assembly GCA_032441825.1. Taxonomy (NCBI): domain Eukaryota; kingdom Metazoa; phylum Arthropoda; class Insecta; order Hemiptera; family Aphididae; genus Chaetogeoica; species Chaetogeoica ovagalla. The sequence continues at coordinate 325,059 of CM063743.1, read as the reverse complement.
TGGTTTTTATAGGAAGTACTAGGCTCTCCCAAAGAGAAGGTTTCTTAACCATCTGCGCCTAGGGCCTACGATAATGTTAATCCGCGTGGCTATCAGATATTTTTATAGTTGTGTATATGTGACTATTTTGTACTCGATTTTATTTTTTAAAACTTAATCGCATGTAATGTAGTTTTACATCTGCAGTGCCCTCCCCCACCTATACAATATGCGAATGATAAATGTCAATATCTTAAAATTATTGGTAATCATAGTAATTGCGTGATTTTTTTATGTATTCGTGTAATTCTTTTTTCTTTTTAACTTGATAACAAATAAGCATAATATTTGTGGTAAGCAATGACGCTCAGATTGCGCCGCGCGATGGTTCACAATACCGTGTCATTGTTCTGGTTATTCACGCAGATACCATCGGGAAAGATGCGCACGCACAATTCAAACGATTTTTACTTTAAAATTTCTAATAAACCATTAATTAAATAAAATCGATTGAAGAGAAAAGTAATTTTCTATATATATAAAATTAATATTATTTGTTAATCAAACGTAAAAAAAAAATTATTTTTTCATGGGGGGCAGTGGCTCTTCTCTCACCTCCCCGGTAAAACCGCTACTGAAATCGATGTCGATGCGTGCTTCGGCAGGGGGTAGTGATTGTATTTAGTTAGCAGTGCGCGAGGATTTTTTTTTTTTATCATCGTGTCAATCGGCACTGTGTGAAGGACATGAACTGCGCGCAATAGGGCACGCGGCGTTTTCCCCATGATGGTCATTCTCCCGACAACATAATATTATAAAAACGAACGTATTATAATATTATCCGGCTAATCCTCGTGTGGATATCGTCTATAGTCTATCTATACCACCGATATAATAATAATAATAATAATAATAATAATAATAATAATAATAATAATACGTACGACGACCAGCATGCGTCACTGCAGCAGCAGTCTAACAGTGTGTATACGGCGGCGACGGCGGCGAGAGCAACACGCGTTCAATAATAATCTATAAAACAAATACGATACATATTTACGTCGTCGTCGTCGTCATCATCATCATCGTCCAGATTAGCTAGTTAAAGAGACTGAGGGTAAAAAAAATAATAATATATGTGCGAGTATAATGGAGAATAATTAGAACGTATATAGTCTATATATTATGTTGCGTAGTGTTTGCGTTCGGTATACCACTCGTGAATCTGCTACAGTATAGAAAATAATAATAACAGACCTATGCTGTAAGCGCAAGGGATGCTGTTGTATATTATTAATATATACTCTCGACACACAGTTTCACTTTGAAGTGTATATTGTCAACAATAATACGCGCACATGTACACATACGTACATACGGCGGACCGTATATTATGTTTTATAATATACGCGGGCACAGTGTTGAAATCTCTCTCTGCAGCAGCTTTCATCTGCGGTTCGGGACGCGAGTTATTATTATTGTTATTATTATTATTATTATTTCGATTGCCTCCACCCCCCCCCCCGAGATGTTCCTTGCGATTTGTGTTTGCCGCGTGTGCATATTCTCTTTTTTTTAATAACAATATTCATTGTTTACCAAACGGAAATGGAAAGAAAAATGGTTCCGAAAAAAAAATTTTCACCTGAGCCACGACGCTCGGATTTACACATAATAATGTATTTGCACTAATGTAGTGGAGGGTATGCGCGAACATTCGCCGCATATTCACTTTTCAAATTTTAAGAAGAGTGTATAGCAAAGAAAAAAACATTAAGACCGTGGGTATGCGTTGGAAAATGTGTGTGTACCCAGTTAAAATGTAGGAACATTCGGTGTGCTTGATAGAGGCAACGAGTGAAGCCGAGTGGCATAATAATAAATTATTATCGTAGCAAGGGAGGGAGTTGTTCTCCCATTTCTGTCTAAAATAATATCATTTAATTATAATATTATAATATACTATTATTTGTATTTAATATCATAATACTACCGCTATAATATCTACGAAATGTTTTACAAAATCTTATTTTAATTCAATTTTTTCACTATATTTTTTCAAGTTACATATTTTGGGGTGTGGGAAATGGATGTCCCCACCTCCGTACTACACCACTGGTAATGCTATGCAGTAATTATTACTGTATATGTATTTATACATACTTTGTGACCATTTATAATTTCTAGACACATTTTATCAAAATCGCGAGAAAATAAATCCCAATCATTGATAGTTTTTCCATATGCATTTATTCAATAAAATCGAAAAATAATATTTTAAACGCCTTTAATTAAAATTGTAATTTGTTTAAGAAATTAATATAAATTAATATATTATATATTTTATTTTTAACTATCGAATATATGCGAATTACAATTAACATTAATATGTTGAAAATAATGGAGGGAGGTATACGGGCAAAGCCCCTCACCTTATTTACTTTTCAGGATTTCGCGCATACCCATAAATTATTTTGCGATTACATCACTGTATATATTATGTGAATAATATTGTAATAACGTGAAAAGTCCGGTGTCCTTCATATTATATATATATATATATATATATACACACACACACAATCCGCAGTAATAGTACCTATATCGTGAATTAAAAATTAAAACGAACTCTCGGGTATGGTATAAATCGCGTACAACTGCAGGCGGCGACGGGATAGCGTTCGATATTCATAAATTATTACTTTCGCATTCCCATCCAACGAGATATGTACAAAGATGAAAAAAAGTGGAAAAAAGAAATCTTTTACTCCACAAATGGTCGGGTCACGTCTAAAATAAAAAAATAAATAAATATAATTTACCCTCTCCCACACCACTACCACCACAAAAAGAATAATTTAAAAGCGTATTATTATTATTTTTTTTATCCCTCGAAGCGAATATTGTATATATGTATATGAATAAGTCAATATAAGAGGTGTGACGTAGTCAGCGGTAAGTGCTTTTTTTTACCCACGATGTTGTCTATATAAACTCACTTTAACACAAAATATACTAACCGCAGCCGCAAAGAAAAAAACGAAAACCTTAACGCTCTTTCCAAGAATTGCATTTCGTTATAGGCGGCGGTTTTGTTTTTCTCCCGATGGTAAAACGACCGATTTTCGACACGAAAATTACTTTTTTTTTTATTTTAAAATATATTTTCGTTCCGTTTTGTCAATGTTCACACACTATTATCCGGTCGAATTGTTGCCGTCGCATGTGTGTGTGTGTGTGTGTGTGTGGGTGTGTGTGTGTGTTGTGTATGTACCAGAGAATTGTTGTATAGGCGTTAAATAATCTAATAAATAATAATAAATCTAAAGAATTGGACAGCTGCCTCCGATGTCACCACGCTATAAGGTCCAGTGCCCATACACTATCTCTTCACACACACACACACACACACGACATATACGCACGACGACGGTCGTATTATTATATTTTAAGTACTGGACCATTGCCACGATTTCGCACTTTGTCTTTCAGCCCCATCATAATCTTTTTAAAATGTTCCGTGTATGAGTGCGTGACTTACAGGGACCCGAAAGAATGAACACAAACGATTCATTTCCATCACACATATAGCTCGAACGTGTACATATTTTAACCGTGTATCTAAATAAACCAAGGTGTATAATGGACATATAGACAAGAAAATATGATAAGAAATAAAACGGAAACGAACACGATACGTACTACTTTATATACGAGTAGATAACCGTTTTGGGCCTTGCATGGGCCTATAGAGTTTGAAAACCTTTTTGGTAAGCAAAGAAAAAAAACGCTAATGAAAACGTCAAAATGTATAAGTACATTACAATAGTATTTATATTTATACATATATAAGTCATATGTGATTACTGTTTCGAGAATTGGGCTTGCATCGATCTTAAAAAAATATGTGCTCCATTTTTCCATTTTTTTTTTTTTGGGCAAGACTTTGATCCTTGTTTCTTGTTTCTCCTGGTTTATTGGAGTATGTATGCAAGCATTTGATGTTAAAGTTTTAAAAATTTAATTTTAATCATTAAAAGAGAAACTTCAGATAATTATTTGCACCTAAACATTCTGCCAATATTTTTCACCAATTATTTAAACCCGAGAAAAAACGAATTTTTGGACGAGCCGCGAAATTATACGTTGGTACTTCTAAAACATTGTAATCCAATTGGCGGTAATCACCGTGAAACATCTACACCAAATTCAGTAAATGTTCGGCATACGCGGGACAAAAAAAAACCGAAATTCAAGGGTTCTAAACGTTGTTTTAGTCAAATTTATCACCGAAGACATAATAATCGTAAAAATGTAAACTGTATTATTAGGGGCCTCTATCGAGCCGGAGTGTCTGGGTTCGTGCCGCCTCTTGTACCTTTAGGGTAAAGACGAAACTGACTCAATAAATAAATATATGGTCCGAATCGGCTTTCGTCACTATATATTTCCGCGGTAAGCCCATGTGTGCATGTCCTTTCCTCCTCTCTCCCAGTTCAAATTCCCCATCGATTTGCCAAGCGATGACGCGACGAGACTTTTTTTCTCTCTATAAAAATTACGAGCCGCATCTAGTGAAGAATCAAACTAGTTCGTGCGAGATTCATCGGTCCAAGAGAAAAAATAAACACGTGTTTTAACAATCGTACCGGAAACCGGAACGCCGCGATGACATTAATAAATATATATAAAATAAATTAGGTCATATTGTTCTATGGAAGTATACGCGCGTAGACGGTTTTCGTCATCTGTGATATAACGAAATATTTTTACATATGACGGTTAGTAGAGAGATGACGAAGGAAATGACACGGGATGTACGAATATATTGGTACGCTGAGATGGTGGTGACGATGGCAAAGGATAAGACGTGAAAACAGTTTTTTTTAACTATTCGGGTAATTAAAATAAAAAAACACGCACACATATAGAAAAAAAACTTATCTCTACTGTCTTAGAGAACAATAAAACTGTCACGCCGCCGAGTATATGTAAACGAGATACAGGGAAAAAAAATCCTGACAGTCCGTCGTGTGCAGAATTTATATATATAGGTTATATATATATATATATATATATATATATATATACTTGGCTCCGAAATGAACACAACACACGCGCGCACGCGCGTACCAATTTTACTTGACGTCGTACTCTACACGTAGCGCGTTAGATAAACGTATTCATTAATCAAACGATTGGTGGTCATAGAGTGACCGTTGTTTTTCGTCATTGTCCATAGGTACTCAGTAATTCGCCGTATTTATCGGTTGTCGTCAAAATACGTAACGTCAGTCGAAACGTTTCGTGTGTTTTAAGTTTTATAAATTCAATTTAAAAGTCGTTTTGTACTCATCTACATCAATTTTTTTTTTTTAATCTAGTTTAATCACTTGAAAGGATTGCCCAGCCTAACGAATCCACAGTCATTGTTTTTCCTGCCGTTGTTGGACCAACTGCGCGGCTTGTCGCAATGTTCGAACGCGGCCACGCTCGCTACGGGTCAGCAACAGCCTTCCACCACGACAGCGACCACTATCAACTGCAACGTAAGCGTGAATTTTTCTTCTTTTTCTTTTTCTTTTTCTCTTAAGTAATTCAATTTTTACAACGATATTTCGGTGAAAATTTAAAAAGAAATAGTTATAAGGACAAAGAAAATCAAATAATCTCGTTTACTTTTTTCGTGTAGGCAATTTCGACGGCCGCGTGGCCTAATAACGGCAGGCCACCATCTACGTCGTCGTCGGCCAGCCAGTGTTCTGTGCTACTACAGCAACGTGAACAACAGCAACAGCAAACACTGTCGCCGGATCAGGGACAGCAACAACACACATCGGCGACGATAGCCGCCGACCCGGACGCGCCTCTGAACCTGACCAAACGCAAGTCACCCACACCGCAACCGTCGACGCCGTCGACCACGCCGCAACACCAACAGCAACAGCAGCATCACCATCACCACCACCAACATCATCAGAACCAACACCAACACCAGCAGTATCAGCAGCAAGCCAACAATATGTTTCCGCCGAGGAGTTCGGGCGGCGTCGGATGGAATTCTTCGTCGTCGTCCTCGTCGCCGCCGGCCACCACTCCGGGCACGGCTAACAGACGGTCCGGCTCCGGTCAGGGACTGGTCAGTCCGCCGGCCGCGGCCACGCCTAAACTCCTGCCGCCTCCAATACCAGTGCCCAGAGGATTTATGCCGTACGCCGGCATACCGCCACCGTCACATCATTCATCCACCGGTGAGTACATCTCCGGCGTACGGCCGTATTTAAGTTTGCGATGCATTTTTTTTTTTTATTTTCTATTTTACAATCTGTTACATAAATACGTGATACTTATAAAAAAAAAGAGGAAAAAAAATAACTTCCGTGAAGTTGGCCACCCAAACTTGAACGGCTGACTTCAAATTTGATCATTAATTTATAAATATTTATAAGCACAAATTCTCAATTTGTAAATCAACCAATCTACAATAATTGTAAATATAATTATTATTCACTATAGTAAATAGTGCATGTTTTACGTAATGAAATATCCTCCAGCAATGAATGCACATGGAGCCGCTGATTTTTCTTTATAATAAAAACATTGATAAACGTCTCTCGATTTGAATAATACGTGTACATATTGTATCTGGGGTTTGATGAATCAATTAGATTTATAGACCGGTGATGGCCAAATGGTCGATCGTGAATGATTTTCAAGTCTTATAATTTTTTTTAAACTCGTTATTGCGGTACGTTATTATCACAATTGCTAATATCGTCTGTTAATTGGTGACGACAACAACAGTCTCATTTATTGCGTGTACGACTCACGTGGGTGTATAATAATTTTGTCAAATAATTCCAGTTAATATTTAAGTATTTCAGTGTTGTTTTTTTTATAAAAGTGTTATCATTTTCACAATGAATAGAAATCGATTGTTTTTTTTTCTTAACACAGATAGACAAGCGTGTGTAATATCTCAAGCAACAACAAAATGGTATACGAACGAACGAAATTCAATTTGTTCGTTCATTTGACTTCTTTTATATTGAGAGACATGCGTTTTACTAGTAAACATATTTTTCTCTTTTTTGCAATGTTAAATAATTACGGAAATTAATATGTACATTTCTATAAATCATTATTATACCGCTTTATCTGTGCGTAGATAGTAGTTTGCTGCTGAATCAGTGTAATTATATTCGGGTTTACGCGTGATTATTTAATGATAATATATTAAAATAATAATAATAATAAATCGCCTTTGAAACTTATCAATTCGTCAGGGGAAAAAAATAAATAAAAAAAGAACCATATATATATATATCATTTCCAAAGACCGACTTATACCTATGTTTATTGTTTATATACAAATCGATTCATCTAGACCGGCGATAACCAACCTTATTTTAAACTAAACAGACCACGAAATTCATAATTCGAAATTTCACGGACCACTTACACCACATTTTTAAAAAAGATAAATACGTTTATAAAATAATGATTAGTGAACTTCCGTATTATTATTATGAAATATTTATTGAAGTTACATATAATAAAATTATAAATGACTGGATTAATATAAATCAAATTTGTAAAGGTTTTATTTATGAAACTTTTGTACGCATGATTATAAAACACGCGCCCGATGCAGAAAGCTTAATAAAATAATCAAATTGTAAATAATATTCAAATTTTTCTTCAAACCATTATACTATAGTTTACGGACCATCGATTGGCGACCGCGCTGATTTAGACAACGATTTTTTTCGTGTAGATACCAACGAATCAAAAGTATTATTCGAAAATCCGGCCGAACCGTCTATTATTAAATCGACAAATCAAATCTGAATTTATTATCATTATTATAAAACACCATACACATGTTATGCGTTAATTCGTTCTCTAATTAAACGATTACAATAATTAAGTATAACGTTCAGGTTAGTTTCGTGCTTTGCGCACGTACGCACCTATGTAGCAAATCCATTTTCCCTCCAACCGTCACTGCAATCAGCATCTAATCGTTACCTATTTAAACGAAGCGTATAAAACACTGCGTTTGATGTTAAGAATGCAAACACTTTAAATTTAGCCAATCGCCGAAAAACAAAATATTATATATATATATACGGTGTCTGCGTGAAAAAAAATAACGAAGTATTATCTGGACTGCTCTTTGCAGTACGTATTACAATAATAACGATGATATTATTATTATATTTATATAACGGCGCACTTTGAGCCTTTTAACCGTTCGTGTCTAATTGAAAACCACCTGTAATAGGACACAATATATCAAACACAAATAAATAGAGCCCAAAGTTCGCGATCGATTATTATAATACGAAAAAAGGAAAAAAAGAAGAAAATTAATTAACCGTAGTGAAATATTATTATAACAACAACGGTTATTATAATAAATTTTCGTCTGCGCGATAAAACCGATCACGCGTAACCGAATTATATTACAATCGTCGTAGAAATATTTTTACCAGTTTTATTTCTTTACGCAGGCGGAAAATTGAGCTTATCACCCGGCAGCAAGGATGGCGGTGACAAGATGTCGCCATACTCGGGACTGCAACTTTATCCACCGCATCAGCCTCATCAACTCCACAGGGACGAACATTCCGAAAACATGGATCTGTGTAAGAGACAAAACCGCAATACCTATTTTATTATTATTATTATTATTATTATTATTATTATTAATAATAATAATATTAATAATAATAATAATAATAATAATAATGACAACAAAACTGTTCTCATAGCTTGGGCACCGCCGAATGATCCGAATTTCAAAATCACCGAAGACACTAGCGACAGAGGCGAGTATAACAAAATATTAACCCCGCGTTTATCATATAAAAAAATATAACATTATAATAAATATTGTGTAATGTACCACTACAGTGCATTATATTGATATGTGTATATTGGTTGTTTGTGTTCACGCAGGTCGCATGATACGACAGCAAAAGAAAGACGGCGAACACATAAAAAGACCTATGAACGCGTTCATGGTATGGGCAAAAGACGAGAGGCGGAAAATTTTGAAAGCCTGCCCCGACATGCATAATTCGAATATTTCGAAAATACTAGGTGAGTAACGTTTTACTAACCACGTCGTTCTCAAAACACATTTTCAACATTTTCAAAACACATCGTTCTCTAACCTACATAGGTACATAGGCTACCTTTTAAGAACTAATAAATAAATCCATAGATATCTTCATAGTATTCCTCCGTAGTCGAAAAATTAACACGATAATTTAAATATATTCAATTCGGAAAATTATTATTTATTTATTTATTTACTTTTTTTTAAATTCTTTTCGACAAATTACCTTATCTATAATAAAATTTTATTTAAATGATACAAATAACTAAATAATTTATTAGTAAGTACCGAATAATTTAAAAGGCCCGTGCATATAATATATAAAAATAATTAAATAATAAACGTTTTAAATATAATATAATTTAAAACATTTAAATACTACCATGTTAAAAAAAAATTTGTCGTAAACTTTATTCTAGAGCGATTTTCCCATTTTTTTTTTCATTTAAAGACGTTCAAAAATATTCAATTTTTCAATTAATATCATAGGAATTTATAGCGAAAAAAGTAAAAAAAATCGGCCTCGACAAATTCAAATTTTTTTAAGCATTTTTTATCATATACCACTAGATCGATCGGTGCACAGTAAAAAAAACCTCCTAATCAGCGTACGCTAAAAGAGTAAAACTGCTCCAAGCTGCTCGGATTAGCTCGGAATTGTTTGAAAACAATTAGAACATATTATTTAAAGTAATTGATTTTTATCCATCAACATCAAAACACGACTAGATAAAACAAAACGTGGTTGGTCTGGTTCTATTTTTTCTCCAAGCAAAATATGAAAAATAAATATTACCGATTATTATACCAAAATAGTATACAATTGAACACGTTATTTTCGAGTCGATCATATGTTTTTTTTATTATTATTATTTTTATTATTATTAAATTTTACTTTAAATATTTCATAATTGTATTAAAATGGTTCGTAATTCAGACAAATTGATTAATCTCGTATTTTTAAGAAGATCTATATTACCGATAAAGATTATAGCAATAAAATCATCAAAGACAAAATATTATAGAATGAAATAAGCACGGAAATGGAAACATTTAAATATTTAAATTTCAGCTCTTCTTCGTGCAATTTAGACAACAAAAAATTTAAAATATTATTATTTTTTTATATTTATCTCTCGTGCACATACATTTTACGTTTATTATTGCCATTTATTGTACTATTTAACAAAAATTGCCACAACATCTGTATTACAACATCATTTTCGTAAAACTCATCTTGATGGCCGTTGTTGTAACGCAAAATGTATCCCAAATTAATACGCGATTGTTTCATCTTGTTCTATTTTGTTATGTCAGTCAGCAGTGGTGATGAATGGAATTTATCCCGAGCTGTTTGTATCAAAATATTCTGAGCAAGTAAAACTATTTTACTTTTGTCACGGGTATCTGAGTGTGTGGGCACGTGGGAAAAGAATTATTCTTCTAATAGTCGGATCTCAAGTGGCAACGGTTTTACACTATGTAAAGATTTTTAAAAACAACACGTCGTTTAATAAGAATATTAAATAATATATTTGAACGAACAGAGAAAGAGAAAAAAATATATATATAACGAAAAATTGTAACAGAAATGTTCTCAGAACATGAGAAAGGGAAAAAAACGTCAGAGTACGTCGAACGTAGCGAACGGAATATTAATATAATGGCAGCGGTGGTGCACAATCGGCAATCGCCGCCGCCTTGCGACTCAGGCCCCGTTGATAATTATACGTCTGATTACCCGACGTTAATTAACTGGATTCTATTTAGGTTCTTAAGGAGGTGGACGGGTGAGATATGGACGGTGCAAAATGCGACCGTGTCACTCTTACAGTGTGCGCTGGACTTAAATTACTACACGTTTCGTATGTGTTTTACAAGAGAGAATTTCAATCATTTTTAGAAAAAAAATTAAAATTAATAATGATAATGGTGATGTGTATAAAACCCAATTTGTAAGTGTGTGTATGTGTATGTGTGTTTTGGCATAGGTGCCAGATGGAAGGCGATGACGAACGCGGACAAACAGCCATACTACGAGGAACAGTCGCGGCTGTCCAAGCTGCACATGGAGAAACACCCGGACTACAGGTACCGGCCCAGACCCAAGCGGACATGCATTTTGGACGGCAAGAAGATGCGCATATCCGAGTACAAGACGCTGATGCGACAGCGGCGGAACGAGATGCGACAGCTGTGGTACAGGGGTGAGGGCGCCGGCCCATCCGGTTCTGGTCCGGACGGCGTGGCCGGCACCAGTTTCGGGTATGCGCCCGACGGGTCAATGTCGCCGGACATGTTGTATTCACCGGCCAATTCGCCTTCATTCGGCGGCGACAGTCACGACGAGGACTAGACGCGGCACGGATATATCTATCTCCTAATCGTCTTATTCGTTGTATAGCGAATAATTTAACAAATGTCGATAATTCTTTTCCTCCTACTCGCCTACATCCGATCGCGATATTTCTTTATTGTACGACCACACCAGTAAAAACGATTTATAAATCGTTTTTACTGGTGTGGTCGTATTATTGTATATATACAATAATAGGCCAGTAAAAACGACGACTACTACTACTATATATACTATATGTACTAATAGTGTATATATATACTAAATATAATATTTAGTGGTTGATGCCGGTATACTAGATATACTGTATCAAATAGTGTGGTGGTTGATCGAATAGTACATTATTAATATTTTTATTATTATTATTATTATTATTATTATTATTATATGTACTGTGTATAATGAAATGTGTAAACTATATATAAAAATATTAATTATTTAATAAATATACGTACATTTATATATAACTAAAAGCGAAAACAAGTAAAAAAAAACAAGCATTTACAAAATATTACACATAGTATAGGCTGAACATTATTATGAATACGTAATAATAATTAAATATAGCCGCGCATATAATATAATTTCATAAATCTAAGACGTCTTGTAAGGCTTAAATAAGGGAAAAAATATGTGTGAAAAAAAAAGAAATCGAACCATATTTTTAATAATTTACTACATATATATATATATATATATATATATAAATTTGTTTTATAAATAAATGTTTACATACACACAAGTGACTGCAAATATATATAACTTTTTTTTCTTTTTTAGTAATATTTCATGTTGTTTTTTTTTTTTTTTTTGCTATCTCGAGGACAAGTGACCCGATCTTTCAGACAGATCGTTAACAAATGTATATTATAATTATTTTATAAGCTTTGTCTTTTTTTTTGTGACATTACTTTTTCCACCAAAAAGAAACTTTGTGAATGTTAAGAGTTTCAGATCAGCAATATATGTATGAATGTATGTAAATATGTAATATGCACGCATACGTATGAATGTATAGTAGGTAGTCGTACAAAGGCCGTTGTCGGCTTTATGATCTCTGTTCTATTACTATTTTATCGTGTTTATAAAAAATTATAATTACATAATTTTTTTTTTCAACTTTAATTTTTTGTATATTTTGTAAATATTTTTTACGATTTTATAATCGGATATTTTCAATAATATTAACACGCGTGTAATCAACATGATAATAAAAATACGTACGCGTAATGTAAAACAATATTATAATAAAAATAAATATATATATATAGGATATAATAATGTAGATAAATATAAGTAGTTAGGTAGATAGGGATAATAGGTACGTATATTATATATACAATATATATATATAGGTGTATTGAAATAAATTTCGTCGTTTTTCCCTCTACCATCACTACTTGTTCTTCTCCAAGATAATCGTTAGTCGAACCCGATTAGTTCCCGTAGATTTTTCTCCCCTAACTTTGTTCCCTCGACTCACAAAACTTTTATTTTTATTTCGATTTCGTTCTTTTTTTAATTATTATTATTATTATTATTATTTGTAAATACAGGTTTTTTTAGAACATTAATAAAAACGATTAAACAATTAATTAGACATATTATTGTTACATTATGTATAAATAAAATTAAAATAAATATTTGTATGAAAATATTTTTAAAATGTCGTCGATGGAATTTGTTATAACAGATTTCATCTCTGAGAAAAAAAAAGAGAAAAATTCTGTTGCTAAATTTTCTTTTTATTTGTAGCTAAATGGTGTCATCTTTTTGAGTGTAGAATAATTATCTTAACACATACGCACACAGAAATATGTGTAACTATATATATATATATATATAAAGTATTTTATAATCTGCGTGTCGATGTATTAGAGTGTGTATACAAATAGGTTAGGTAGTTATTTATTTTGTTTCTTTTATTGTCTGAAATATTATTATATACTCGTATATAATATATATATATATATATATATAATTATTTGTCAGTGTTAAAAAAAATTTTAAAAAAACATACAAAAATTGAATGGAATATAGTATACATATTATTAATCATTTCTGTGTTTTTATTTGTGATAAGTCCTAATAACTGTATGAAAATGTAGTAGTTTCAGAAACCTGAATTACATTTTTCCTCAGACGACATTAAACCGACTGCTTTTTTTTCAAAAGCACGTTGCATTGTGTACAATAAACTACAACGTACTTTGTAAGCATGGCTGTGCAGCCGTTACTATAAATAATATATTATGTAACAAAGTGTTATTAATCATTTTAGACTTATTGATACATTGTACATAATATATGGTACCAAGAGGATTCGTGTATTTAGCACACTATACAATTCACTGCCTCTCACCTCCACTTATGAAATACAAATTTTTTTTTCCCAATGTTAAACACGAATTCACATGACCATTATAAAAATGTGCACAATCCCAAAAAAAAAATTTTTTTAAAAAAGTTTGACGGGGCTGGAAAAACATTTTATTAGCTCCCACATTATGAAGAAATTTGATTATTGTCAATTTTTTTACATCAATATTTAACACGGAATTAGCGTGACATACAATTGAATTACATTTAGCAAAAACATGTATTTTATAAAACTAAATACGACGCCCGTTAATTTTAAAGATCCATCAAAGTCATCAAAACAAACATTTGATAAATCAGTTAATGTAATTTTGTTTTTATAAATAGCTGTAAAGTCAACCAATAGAAGATACTCTGAAAAAAATAACACTTCTTAGTATTCTGATTCATATCAAGTACCTATTATTCAATATTATCTACTAATAATAATTATTGGTAGGTATTTAATAAGGTCGTCATCAACTTACAAATTTTTAAGAGAACAAGGTACTTACTCCTGGTATAATAATTCGTCATTATGTAACTATAGTTAAATCAGATTATAGCTTTGACTACAAAGTTTTCAAGTTATCCAAAACTAAAATGAATCTATTAAATGATACGGAAAAACAAAGAATACTTCTCCTTGATGAGATTTTTTACGTGAGAGTGTTAATGTTGACATCAAAACATTAACATATTCTGAATTGAAGGACTTTGGTAAAAATTATTCCAACTTAAATTCTAGTCAAATAAAAGATCGTGGCTTAGTAATGATCTTTCAAAGCTTGGGTCCAATATCACTCAGCCAATTGAAATATTAACTTAAAAAAAACAGTCAAAATTACGGTATCTTAAATAAAATAAACCGCTTTGAATTAGAAATAATAAAATTATCGAAAATTTTAGTTGTTGTACTTACTTAATGAGTTATTGAAACTATTGTCCTTCTTGACAGTGCAGGAACAAAATCAGATGGTGTAATAAGTAACGCAGTTAGATCAGGTTAACAAATGAATAGAAAAAAGGTTATGGAGTTAATTTTGTCTAACTGATAATTATAGTAAATTTTGTGAATACATACAAAAAAAAAATTAAAATTTCTTCTCCGATGCTCCTCGTCTAATAAAAACAACTTTAAACAGACTATATAATAATAAAATTCTAGAGGTAATTTCTTTTAATATTATTAAATATTGAAAAAGTAACATTAATTATTGTTTATTAGTAATTATAGTAGTTATCCGATTGAAAACATTTATATAATTGAGAACATTATGTTTAACTACATGAATAAGAATTTTAAAAATATTGAAAAGAATTTGTCCAAATATTACCAACATCCTTGGACAGTTTTTCTAAAATGAATCTAAGGCTTTCCCAAGAACAAATTTATAATTCATAAACTAAAAATTTAATTATTCAGATTTAAAGTAACTCTACACCAGTAGGTTTGAAATATTATAGAGATTATATGAAAGTACCCATACATAGGCGCCCGCAAGGGGGGGCAAGATGGGGCATTTGCCCCCCCTGGCATTTTGGTAATATTGTATTATATAATATAATAATATTAGTATATTTCGATTTTAAATTGAAATTTATTATACCTAACCAATGTATATATATTATATGTTGAACGATTGCCCCCCCCCCTAGAAATGTTTCTGCGGGCGCTTATGTACCCATATTTAAAAAAGTGACAAAACTGAAAATTTTTTCAAAACATATTTTTAATTTTTGATTCAATAAATAACAGTTTTTAAAATAAATATTTATAAAATAAGAATACTATTTTACTTTTAACTATTAATTAAGATAATTATCTTCATCTGTTTTTTTAACTTGGGTTCTAAAAGATACTCATACTTTCATTTTCAATTGAGAATATTAAATGCAATTAATAATAAAATTAAAGAATTTAACTTTTTGACAAAACAAACTGCTGAAGGTCCTCGGGTTTCAATAAAATCCACAATCGAATATCAAAATATTTATTGTACAATGGATTTCATTATATACTATGAGTTATAACCTATAAAATGAATCAATATAAATAAGTATTCTTCTTCTTCTATGAGTTCCTATCCGTTCCGGATGTTGGATATCACATCGGCAATGTTATTTCTGTCAAGTGATGCCCGAAATAAATCAATTGATGTTTTATTTTACCAGACGTGGAGATTCTTCAGTCAAGATATTCGTCTTCTTCCGACATTTCATTTTCCTTCTATCTTTCCTTATAATATAAGTTGTAGTATATTGTATCGTTGATTATTTCTCATGTGTCCAATGTATTCAAGCTTCCGAGCTTTTATTGTAGTTAATAGTTCCTTCTGTTTACCCATCCTTTCCAGTACCCTTTGGGTAGTAATTCGATCTGTCCATGAAATTTTTAACATACGTCTTTACAACCACATTTCAAAGGCTTCAATTTTTTTTGCATGTTGACTCTGTTAATGTTCAGATTTCGACTCCATATAATAATACAGAACACCTTAACAGTCTGATTTTTGTAGGAAAAGACTGATCATAACACTTGAATACCCTCGACATTTTTCGAAATGCTTCCCTAGCTTTTTCAATTCTACATTTTATTTCTAATGAATGATTCCAATCTTCATTTATTGTTGTTCCGAGGTACTTAAATCGTTGTACCTGTTCTATACGTTTATTTTTAATTATTAAATGTCCTCCTAAGTTATGATTTTTAGATATTATCGTAAACTTTGTTTTCTTTGTATTTAGAAACAAGCCATATCTTTCGCTGACTTCTACTACTCTGTCCATTAAGTATTGTAACCCCACACTGTTATTCGTAAAAAGTATCATATCGTCAGCGTATCTAATGTTATTTAAACATTCCCCGTTAACCTTAATGCCATCTTCAATTCCTTCTAGAGCTTCAAGGAAAACAAATTCCTAATATATTTTAAATAACAGTGATGACAAAACACAACCCTACCTCATTCCATGCTTAATTAATACATCCTTCGAGAGCTCTCCATCGACGCGTATGACTGCTATTTGATTCTAATATAGATTACTTATAATTCTCGAATCTCCTTTATCCACTCCAACTTTATCCAGTATTTCTATAACCTTGTCATGTTTCACATTATCAAACGCCTTTTAATAATTAGTGAAACATGCATAGGTTATAGATTATACATGCATATATGTTCTGATTAACATTTCTGGCTCTTTGAAATAATACTTGTAGGCTGAAAATAGCTTCTTTTGTGCCCATAGCATTTCTGAAACCAAATTGTGTGTTGCTCATTTGCTCTTCACATATTCTAAAGATCCTTTAAAGAATTATTTTTAAAATAATTTTAGTAAGTGACTCATAAGACTGATAGTACGAAAATCGTCACAATGTTTTGCACTTGGCTTTTTAGGCAATGTAATAAATGTAGCTTTTAACCATATTTGAAGTATCTCCTCGGAAGCATATATTCTATTAAATAATTTAGTGAGCCATGATACACCTTCTTCATTTATTAACTTTAAAAATTCACCATATATATTATCTAAACCAGGAGATTTGTCCTTTTTAATTTGAGATATTGCTTTTTCTACTTTTTTGTCATTATAGATAAATAAGTATTAAACCATTTTAAACATTTAATTACATTTAAATCAAAATTAAATAATTGTTGTTTTAATATTAGCAATTACTTGGTACAGTTCGCCAAGCCTATTAAGTGAAATTTCTTTAGGTGCACCTTATATGGGAAGTTAGCCTGTGAAACGAACGAAATTTAGTATATAAAACTAGAGCGCTCTAGTAGACACTGGATCAACTAGTTAAAATTATTTTATATCGTGTTATTTTAAATTTGCTAATCAAAAACAACCGGTCGCGTATCAATGTATGACTAATGTTAATATGTTAATGTAAATATGCTGATTTTAATATGTCCTTTGGTGTTTTACTGTATCCGCCGTATATTTTTAAAAATGCGCTTACATTAAACACTTACATAGCGGACCGACAGATGTTGTCCTGTTCAAAAAAACGTGTTAACGTGATCATGTGAATGTATTTATATACTATAAACTTAAATGTGTTGAGCATAAACTTAAAACTGTCTTAAATAGCACGAAAAGACAAAATCAAATCATTTTTATGATAAATATATTTTTTTTAATGTACAAAAAAATAAATATATAAACATCTTAATATTAGTAAGTTTAAATTATTTTTTTATCATAACTGCGATTTGATGAACAATATTTTTAATTAATCCCTGATGGGTATAAACGAAGAAACTCGAAGGTTTTCCAATCCTCGAACACGCAACATATAATTGGCCATGCGAAAGCCACGGGTTATCTAGATCCAACCGACAAATTGACATTGTTTGACCTTGTAACTTATTAATAGTCATTGCGAATTCCAAATGAATTGGAAATTGCAAACGTTTAAATGGAATGGGCGAGTCTGAAGGGATTATTGGGAATCGTGGTATAAGAACATGTTCACTTTAAAACTTAGCGAATTGGGCTGTGTGTTGATCGATATATAAAATTTTTAACCCCTTTTTCACTCCTTTAGGGATGGAATTTTGAAAATCCTTTCTGTGTGTTCGCCTACGTTGTATTAAGAACCTATGTGCAGAATTTAAAGTCCCTAGACCCAGTGATATAAGTTGTGTATAGATCGATATATCAAACTTTTAACCTCTTTTTCACTCCTTTAGAGGTGGAATTTTGAAAAATCCTTTCGTAGAGCTCGCCTACGATGTAGAAGGAACTTCTGTGCAAAATTTCAAGTGTCTAGACCCAGCGGTTTAGGCTGTGCGTTGATACATCAGTTTATGCTTTTATATATTTATAAATTACCTAGGTACTGATTTGTGATTATTCATAATATTAATTAATCATACTGTTTACTATAAATTACGGATTAAGATTAACTTCTGTCTTAGTCTATGTTATAAACAAACCAATAATTGATAATAGATGTCAATACTTAAAGAATAATTATTAAAGTAGTAATAATCAATTGGTATATAAATAATCCATTAGTGCTTCAATGGCGCTAGTAACTATGACACATCCTGTAATTTACGTTTACCGTCTTCGTTCAACATCCAGTCTATCTTAATTTTGTTACCTAATTTGGTAAATTACCCAGCTAATTTGATACCTAATTAATTTTAAATAACATTCCACAACTGTTGATAACTGTAATTTATCATACAGTCGTACAGATACAATTATTAATAAAAGTTAAAAGTATGCGTGAAAAAACGGAAAATTTTTGGGTAAAAGTAGGTATGTAAATCAAGGCTCTGCTTTAATCCCTTACCTGTTTTTCATGCTAATTGTTGAAGTTACAAAAGAGGTACAAGGGGATGTATCATAATCCATGTTGTTTGTTTATGATATAGTTTTGGAAGGAGAAAATAGAGACGACGTTAACCAAAGGCTTGATGTGTGGATATTAATTCTGGAAGAAAAGGGATTAAGGATTAATAGAAGTAAGACAGAGTATATAGAATATGAGTTTGGTGAAAGAGAAGAAGAAGATAAAACGAGGAGTGTAATGACAATAAGCGGGAACGAGGTAAGTGAGGTTGAAAGTTTTAAGTATTTAAGGTCCTTTGTACAAAAGAACAGGAGTTTTAGCGAGGATGTGAAACTTAGGATTTAATGCGGGTGGATCAAATGAAGAGAAACGTCTTGTGTTCTGTGCAATAAGAGAATTCAAATAAGGCTGAAAGGTAAGTTCTATAAGAGTGTAGTGCAACCAGCTATATAGTATGGTTCAGTGTGTTGGGCGGTAAACAAGAAAATAGAGCAGAGAATGAGTGTAACAGATATAAGAATCCTTAAATGCATTAGTGGGGTGACAAGAGAAGATAGGATAAGAAATGAATATGTGAGAGGAAGCATAGGAGTAACGTGAATCGTGAAGCAGATAAAAGAGAATAGACTTAGACGGTTTAATTATGTTATGAGAAAAGAAGATTCGAAAGCGGTAAGAAAGATTATGAAAATCATTAAAAGTAGAAGAGGAAAAGAAAGACCGAAAAGAAGTGATTAAATACGATTGAGTGTGATATGAGGACTGTTGGTGTGTGCGTGGAAGATGTGGGATATCGCATCAAGTGGAGGTTTAAGACAAGAGTGACCGATCCCAAATAGTTAAGATAAAGGCGAGGGAAAAGAAAAAGAAAAAATTAAATAATAAAGTTATAATAATATAATAATTAAAAATGCAAACATATTAAAATGTTAAATTTAGTATTCAAAACTATTTGATGTTATCAATAAGACACATGACCAGGGCTCATAACTTATAGCTCTAAAAAAAGTTATTATAAGCGCAATAATATGCTCTAAAAAATATTCATATAAGCGCTTAAATATGCACTAAAAATACTAAAATATGCGAAAAAAAACTATTTTATAAAAAAAATTATCAAACTTTTATTATTAAAAACAAAAATTGAGTAATATTACATCGGGAATTATTGATTAGTGTATCATGGACGACTTGTGGTACTCATTTATTCTACGATTGTTCTGTTAAAAAAAAATATAATATATTTTTGAAATATTTTTAAACATAATATTTTAAATTATTAAATATATTATATTTATCTTGAAAGTTACATTGAATAATGAGATGTTTGTACAAGTTTTCAAAGTGAAATGACCTTCGATTGTTACTGAGTAGAGTCTTGTACATTGAAAACGATCGCTCGATGTCCACTGACGTAATTGGTGCAAACTTAAAGTACACGAGACAGTGGCGCACCCAAGGGGATGGACTCCGGGTCCGGACCCCCCCCCCTTGACTAGTGCAATAGTATTACATTTATAGATGAAAATCAAAATTCTGATACAACTTTCATATTTTTCTGTTAAAATTTCGCATACGATATAGATAACACCAGGTGTTAACAATTTATTGATTATATTATATTATTACTAGCTGACCCGGCAAACGTTGTTTTGCCATATAAATAATTTCCTAGTAATTTCTAGTGTAGACAATAAATAGCTTACTTATTGTAAGTATGTATGTATGTTAGAATGTGTATATTGTATGTATGTAAGAATGTGGTATATGCGTGAAATAAGCATGGAGCGCTGTGAACGATGAGGGAATATAAAAATAACAAAAGGCAAACATTATTTTTAAGCTATATTATAATTTATTCCTTAAAATTATATATCATTAATTAAACAATTACGACAGTAACTCTATTAAACAATATCAATCTCTTAATGCTATAGCGTGAACAATATTTTTTGTTAGTCCATCTTTAGCTAACACAAACAAACTGGATGGTTTACCCACTCGAGAGCATGCCACGTATAATTGTCCGTGTGAAAAACATGGTGTTCTCAAATCTAATCCACAAACAGACATCCTTTGACCTTGGGATTTGTTGATAGTCATTGCAAATGCCAATCTAATCGGAAACTGAATACGTTTGAATTGAATTGGCACATCTGTAGGTATAATAGGAATCCGTGGTATGAGTATATTTTCACCTCTGAACTTGCCATTTAAAATCCTGGCTTCGATCACGTTTTTCATTAATTTTTGAATGACTAATCGCGTACCGTTGCACAGCCGGGGCGGGTTGAAATTACGAAGCAAGATAATTGGAGATCCAACCTTTAATTGTAAATTATGCGGTGGCATGCCTGGCAAATCCAGTGAGTTCAAAAACTCTGTGGGAAAATTTACTGCTTCGCTGTCGTCGCAAACTGTATCAATAGATTTATATGATACCAAGTTCCCTGGCAACAACATTTGTATCTTCAGATTTAAATTGTCAACGTCTACATTTTTTGCCGCTAAAATCGCTCTTTCTGCAAGCCACTCATGATTTATGTACTGTGTGTGTACATCGGGAAATATTTGTTCAATGAGAGTATCTTGCGAATCAGCGATTGTGCAGAAATCGGTCGGTAATTTTACGTATCCAGTTTCATCTATAGCAACTTTTCCATCACCGATATCTAAGAGTTGTTTTGAAAATGTTTCAGCGGATGGATCTTGAAACATTTGAACGCGCATATTTATTTTTAGCTGTAATTTTTCAACATTACGCCACAATGGAGATGATTTTAAGCAAGCGTTGATCTCATCAGCGTATGTTGAACGTGGAATGACTGGAAGTGTTTGTCTGAAATCACCTGAAAGGACCAACAGAGTTCCGCCAAATAGTTTGTCACTGTTTTTAATATCTTTCAATGTCCTGTTCAACGCCTCAAGTGAATGTTTGTGTGCCATAGTACATTCATCCCAAATAATAATTTTACACCGTTTCAGCACAGTGGCCATGGACGATTGTTTCTTAATGTTGCATACTGCGTCAGGGTTATTCTGAATATTTAGTGGCAGCTTAAATACTGAATGAGCTGTTCTACCTCCATCCTATAAAGTTGCTGCAATGCCCGATGATGCAATGGCCAATGCGATGCCATTATTTGATCGTATTTCAGCAAGAATTAGCGAAATAACGAATGTTTTGCCAGTTCCACCCGGTGCATCCAAAAAGAAGAACCCACCTTGTCCAGCTGAAACTGCGAGCATAATGCGATCATAAATGGTTCTTTGTTCCTCATTCATTAGTGGGACATTGCGGGCAACAATCGCTGCCATTTCTACAGTACTGTACTGAAGTTCACGATTCATTTCAGTATTCATTAAATCAGATGCAGTTCGATTTGGCGAATTCATACCGAAATTACTAAGTGGTAAGTTGGCAATGACAATGCAAAGATCCTCAATAGCAATCAATGCTTCATTGTACATTTCGTCGCTGAATGTTATGATTAGATCGTGGCACCGTATACGATGTTGATGCAATATATCATCAGTCATTGAATCTTTGTGATTTTCCCATAATATCTGTGCTCGGGCTGGGAAACATGTAGTCAACACTATAGCGAATAGTAGACGAATTTGTATTGCTGTACAGTTCAATGCAGCTACAGCAAGCATGCATTCCCACTGGTTGTCGTCTTCCAGCAAGCCGAGTGCAAGGCATGCATCTTTATACGTTGGATATTGTTGCCCATTCACTTACGTATATCTTGAAATGATAATGGGCCAGTTACATCAACCAACAACAGTCGAAGATAAAAGCACTCCGTGTGTCTTGGATTGACTGTAAATAATCGCCCCAAGGCGTTTGATTTAAATAAATTGAGACATGCAGCAACTGGTGAGCCTTGCTTGCGGGGCATCCATGTTTTTGTTTGAGTCCATGTGAAATAGCGTGGTACTTGTGAATAGAGTAATGTTCGTGCAAAGGCACCAAAATCATCCGCACGATTACACAATTCAAAAATGCAGTAAGTGTAGTTTTAGGTGGATTTATTGCACGATCAATCGCTGTCTCGTTCGTGAAAAATACACGCTGACCGTTTTCAAGATGGATGGCTAACTGAACAACTGCTGGATCCCGTTCATGAATTGGAAAACCAAAGATACGCCAAGCAGCTTCATTGGAGCTGATGTACCGACCAATTTGGTAGAGCGTTATTTCATCGTTTTTATTCACTGGAGGAGCATTCACATTAATATTTTCCACTCTAAACACAGCCATATCACTGCCTTTATGGACATACTTGCAAATGTATTTGATGCTCTTCACAGAACTGCAGAACTCAACATTAATATGAGCATTATATGTCTTGCTCAGCAGAGGCGAATATGGCACCACCCAACGATTGTCAATATCAATGTCTGTGTTGATGATATTTTTAATAAATGACTGTCCGCCATTTTCAGGATTTCTTCGACGATATATTGGGTATCCGTCGACATTTGTGACCGTATCATTGGTAAAATCTTTAGGAAATTTTTAGTACATTTTCCATCAGCCATGCAAGGCGATGAACTATTAAGAGTACCACATGGACCATGAATCATGTTTGTTGTAACAATATCAAACAGCAGTTGGTCAGTGGATGGATCTGGAATTTCCGCAGAAATGATACTATCGATTTCTTCAGGACGGATTTTGTCGATGAACCAAACCAAAATGTGTGCATGAGGTAATCCTCGCTTTTGCCACTCAACCGAATACATCCAGCAACGTGTGGGACCAAATACATGTGATTTAGTAATGAAACTTATTAAAGACTTCAACTTTTGTCTGAACACACGTGCTGTAATGTCATGGCGATGTATTGCATTTTGGCCAGGCAGTAGCAAAGATGTAATCTCTGGCCATTTTGGATTACATGTGAACGTGATAAATAAACATGGTCGTCCATATTCGAGCACGAAAGTCAGAGCATCCTGTATATATTCTTGCATATGACGTGGACTGCCTACGTACGATGATGGTAAAATGACATGGTTACCAATTTCGGCGACGTCGGCGTTGTTGTTGATAGCGTCTCGCAAATGAATGTACTCTTCCGCGCGCAGCTTTTGTTGATTATATCGTAAGTATCGTAGTCGTTCGCTCTCAATCTTCGCGTACATGTCGACCATGAATTGTTGACAAAGCTCACGACATCGTAAAATGACGTTGTCCAGGCCACGTCTAATCATTAATCGGTACGCATAATAATCCTTTGAGCTAACGTTCTTGTTTGTTTCAGCTCCTGTAATATTTGTTCATCAAATTAAATTAATCAAATGAATTAAATGAAAATTAATTAAATGATCAAATTAATAATTAATAATCAATAAATTAATTAATAATTAATAATAATAAATTATTAATTAATAATCAATGAAGTACCTGATACGGGATCTCGTTGTTTTATGTTTATGCAATATCCGTCTTGTCCCTTCCAGAATATTAGCGGATATTGGAGAGCGTCATATGAACGATGTGTGTCAGCAATGAACTGAAGATTATTATTTCTTCTACGAATCACAATTTCTCGTGCAGCTGTACAATCGCCAACCATGATTCCAGCAACATCATCAACAACGGGTGCATTGAATCTACGAATATGCTCTCCAGCTGGTGTTTTATCAGGATTAATGACGATAGCGTGATTATCGCTTTGTAATTGGTGCATATGTGATTTGAATATTTTCAACAACTCGTTGTGCTCGTTCAAAAGAGCATCTAGCTCGCTGACGATGCGCCTGGCATAAAGTGAATCAAGGTTATTATAATCACAACGTGCATTCACGCGATTGGCAAGTGCGCTTCCGGAATCCTCGCCACCCATAAAGTAGATTTGTAAGAATTTATGTGGTTCGTTTGGCATTGGCAGCAGTGAGCCCATTTTATGATAATCTTGGCCTCTGATTTTGAATGTAGAATTGAATTGTTGACCATTTGCATTAGTATTTCGAACTATTTCTGTTGCTCCGAACGATGTCATTTGAAAGCATGAATTGAATCTTCGAATTGACTTCAGGAACACGTTAGAATCTGGATCCGTGCCGATAAGTAAGCCGTTCAATGGTTCAGGTGGTGTTTCAATTTCAGGTAGTTGCACTTTTCCTGACGCGCAACACATCCCAGCTGGCTCATTTTTGAATTTCAGAGCATGACAATGCGGACATTCCTTTGAAAAATTTTTCAAACAAAAATAAAAAATTAAATTTTATGAAAACATTGTCTCTTATAATTTTTTCATACAACCAATATTTTCATTGACATTTCAAAATAAAGATTCATAATGATTGATTTTTTGGAAACTATGAAAATCTTAATTGTTCAATTACATTTTTTTAATAAAATTATATTAAAATTACATTTTTATAAGATCAACGATATTTTCGATATAAAAAAAAGTATACTTACAACACAAAATCCGTTGTTATTGGAAGCTCGTGTCACGTGTTGAGTACTTTTGAGGTTATAAATCACTTGATTAACTAATCGTGCAAAATACACTCAAAATTGATAATTTAATTATTATTGATAAAATAGGAATGATTAAAAGTTAATATGAGAGTTACACTGAGAAATAATAATAAAATAATAATTGTCAACGTTACTACTACACTTGATGCATAAACATCATTATTGTGGCCGACAACTGTGTAGGGAGTGAGAAAGAAAGGAGACCGGCTTCGTTCTCATCCCTACTCCGTGCTGTTTACTGGGTCAGAAGTGACACCTGTAGACATCTGGCGGGGATAACTAATTAAATGACGATTGATCAGTTTTCGACCGGAGAGGAAAAATGATTAAATTACTAAAATGGCCATTAAAAAATAAGGGTTGATCATAGAAGGGTGAAAATTGAGGATTGTATGTATTTTTGTATGTTGTATCATAAAAAATAGAAATTAAAAATTTTGTCTAAAAAATAAAAAAAAAAATTTAGGGGTGGACTACCCCTAACATTTAGGGGGATGAAAAATAGATGTTGGCCGATTCTCATAGATACCGGATAAGCACAAAAAGTTTCATCAAAATCGGTCAAGCCGTTTCGGAGGAGTATGGCACCGAAAACTGTGACACGAGAATTTTATATATTATAATATAATATATAATCTATTTTTATTATCTACTAGCTGTCCTGCCCGGCGTTGCCCGTGCCAAAGATTTGTATTTTTTATTACAGCTGAATTACCCGGCTTCGCCCGTGTACAGTTTTGAACGAACTTGCATCATTTATTAAACTTTAAAATTTTAATTCAATACACATGCTCTTCTTCTCCCTCGCCTCTAACCCAGCCAGTAGCGTATTTTCAAATTTTTTCTCGGGGGTCTAGTAATTTACATTACCTATAACTATTATATAAAAAATATATATTTTTAATTCCGCCTAAAATAGCTGACCCGACAGACTTCGTCCTGTCAAAAAGATTTGTAATGTGGCAGTTTTTGTGCCTACGTATTTTAAAAATATTCTCCTGAACAGAACCGTCAACCTGGTGATAGGGCGTTGTGAATAAAAAACATATATAATGATTTAAAAGTAAGTAATCGCTTTATTGTTAATCATGTGAATCATAATTATTATTATTATCATTGTAGTGCTTTGTGGTATACGATGTTTTTTGTTTGATTACCTGGCGCATAGATAAACAAATCTGATGGTTTTCCAACACGGGAACAGGCAACATACAATTGACCATGTGAGAAACATGGGTTTTCTAGATTAATACCACAAACACTTAATGATTGCCCCTGGGACTTGTTTATAGTCATAGCAAAAGCAAGACGCACTGGAAACTGTAGTCGTTTAAACTCAAATGGCACATCAGTCTGAATCATTGGGATGCGCGGTATGAGAACATCTTCTCCTTTATACTTTCCTTTGAGTATAGTTGCTTCTATCACATTGTTTAGTAATTTTTTATCGCTAACCGTGTACCGTTGCAAAGACGCGGTTGGTTGATATTTCGCAACATTATAACCACCGATCCAACCTTTAATTGAAGATTGTGAGGTGGCAATCCTGGCAAATCCAGCGAGTTTAAAAATTCCGGTGGATAGTTGACTACATCATATTGATTAGTAGCCGAATCAACTGATTTATATATCCTCAATTCGCCTGTAATTTGTTCTTGAATTTTGAAATTTAATTCATTTACATCTATGTTTTTTGCAGCCAGTATAGCTCGTTCGCTCAACCAATCATGGTTTCTGTAATTTTGAGAAACATCTAGAAACACCTTCTGAATAAGTTCATCTTTTGATCGAGTTAACTGACAAAAACTTTGAGGAAAGTTAATGCAGCCAGTCAACATGTCTATAGGAAATTTGCCATTACCAATGTCAATGAGTTGTTTAGAGAATATGTTTCCAGATTGGTCATTTTGCAACTCGACACGCATATTCTTGCTTAAATGAAGTACTTTGACATGTTTCCACAAACTGGAGGACTTTAGACATGCATTGAGTTCATCAGCTGGCGTTGATCGTGGAATCACCGGCAATGTTTGACGAAAATCTCCTGCTAATAAAATCATTGCACCACCAAATCGGTTATTATTGCTCCGTAGATCTTTTAAGGTTCTGTCCAAAGCCTCCAAAGATTTTTTATGTGCCATCGTGCATTCATCCCAAACAATCAATTTACATTGCTGCAAAACCTTTGCCATTGCAGATGTCTTCGAAACGTTGCAGGTTGGAGTTTCATTGCTTTGCATATTTAATGGCAATTTTAGTGCTGAATGGGCTGTTCGACCACCTTCAAGCAAAGTTGCTGCGATTCCCGACGAAGCGAGTGCAAGTGCAATTTTATTTTGTGAGCGAATTGTTGCTAATATTAATGAAATCAAAAGTTTTTCCTGTACCACCAGGTAAGGTGCTGGTTTCATCTATCGGAGGGAATGGATTAACTCAGCCATAAGAGTTTCAAATACATACTTCTGTTGTTCATTTAACAGTGGAAGATTTGTTTGAATTAATTCTTTCAAAGCGTTGAGATCATACAGTCTTTCTCGATGCAACTCTTGGTTAAAAGCGTCATGCATTGGACGATTGGGCGCGGTCAGGCCTAATTGAATTAATAGTTTATTTGACATTATCAAGCACATGTCCTCAATTGAAATCAATGCTTCATTGTAAATTTCTTCACTGATTTGTATATTTGGATTTCCCATTCTATTCTGTATTTGATACAAAATATCATCACACATATAATCTTTGTACTTGATCCACAAATCAATTGGGTTTGATGGGAAGCATGTAGATATGATTATAGAAAACAATGTTCGTATTTGATGAGCGTGTGATGATATTACAGCATCATTGAGAGTTTGATCCCAATGAGCGTCATTTTCAAGCAATTGCAAACGTTGACAGGCTTCTCTGTAGGATCCACACAATTCACCATCAACAGTTCGTAATTGTTGGAATGATGTTGGGCCACGTACATTGACTAATAGCAGTCGTAAGTAAAAACATTCATCATTGCTTGGATGTACTGAATAAATCCGGCCAATCGCATCGGTGGAATATACATCTGTATATCCTGGAACTGGTTTTCCTTGTTTCCGTCGTATAAATCTCCTTGAGGATTGATTCCAGGTATAATATTTTGGCATTTCAGAATATAGCAATGTTTGTGCGAAATCATCGTTTTGGCATGTCTCAAAAAAACTGGTTAATGTAGTAGATGGTGGCTGAGCAGCTCTTTGTACTGCGTTCTGTGCTGTAAAATACACTCTTTGTCCATTTTCTAAATGCACAGCTAAGTGAACAACAGAAGGGTGTCTCTCATGAATAGGAAAAGAAAATATTCGCCAAACTGCTTCATTACTACTGACATAGCGGCCCATTTGGTATTGGGTAACTTCATCATTGGAATTCTCTGCACCAATTCCAATCACAGCCATATCACTCCATATCAAACTTGCGCGATTATTAGTTGAATGTCGCGCTCGCGCTTCACGCATTTGTGATATCCGAATTCTTTCACGTTCATTTCCGTCGTCACGTTCTTGTGCAGTACGATTAGATCGGTAATTAGCTTGGTTTGTAGCATTTCTGGTTCTTCTACCTAAATTGCTTCGTCTTATAGGAGGCATATCAAATATAAATTATTTTTTCACTAATCACGAACTAAACAAACACTAACTAACTAAACACTCTGCACAAAACACGATATACGAATTTGTTTCGTGTAACAGTTGACAAAAGCAAACTCAGTAGATTAGGTAACAGACAACTTTTTTTTTTTAAATTTGATATGACTTGAAGTCAAATCCTTTTAAGCCGTACGAATTGTTTTATTTATTTAAAAATAATAAAACACTGTTGGTAACGCGATTTTTGTAACCATAGCAATAAAGCTCAAATTGACTACGTTTTAGTTACAAATCATTTGTATGGGAAAAAGAAAAGGGCTATTTTTAGGGTTTTTCCAGCAATAATTCTAATTTTTCTCGCCGTAAAAACCATCCTTGAACTTCAACGAACATTTGAAAAAAAGATTTGGCCAAATTGGTCCAGGCGTTGTTGAGTTATGCGCTTATCAACACATTTTGCGATTCATTTTTATATTATAGATTAAAAGTTTTGTTTTTCATAATGTAGTTTTTTAGACCCCCTCCCCTTGAAAAAATCCTGGGTGCGTTACTGACACGAGATCATCTGTTGAGAAGTTTTCAGGAAGTCTAGGTTCAAGTTCTGTGTTCATATTATTACCAGATAATACATTTGAAATATTTTTTAAAATTTTAAGACCGACATTTTTGTGGGTGACGTTACTGAGTTTATTAAAAACAGTTTTTCCAATTGGTCCTTGAAGAGTTTCAAATACTTTTTCAACATTTTCAAATTCATTTATAACTTCAGCTAATGGTAGTCCTTGTTCTTGTTACTTGGTAATGGAAACTGTTAAAATTGTAAAATTGGACTTTATGTAGGCCAAATCTCTTTCAATACCAGCTTTGGAAATATATTTTTTGGCCTCTTTGATACTAACAGCATCATCGGCGTCTAGTTTTTCAAGAATTTTACGTATGATTTCAATGTTTTCACAATAGTAATTTGAGGCGATGATTCACGTACTCCAACGTATTATAATAGGTTCCGGTGGCAAATTTAAATGAGGAGCTTCATCCTTGAACAGTTGAACACGGTTTGGTGCTTTTCGGAAAATGTTTTTAACACTAGAAATAAGTTTGTCGACATTACTAAACTTGCCCCTTACTTCCTCTGCTACTCGGTGGAGTCCATGAGCCGTACACGTAATATGAATCATTTTGGAATAAAATGCTTTCAAGGTATTACCAGCTTTTATCATATAGGGAGCGGCGTCGGATGTAAACAATAAAACATCCTCGTGTTGAATACCAATGATTCCAATAGATTTGTCGAATACTCTGCAAATAATCGAATAATTTGTTTTTTCTAATTGTTCTGAATGTACTAAATATTGTTTACCCGGATAATCTGCTTCAAGTATACCAACAATTACATTAGCAACAAATCTACCTTCAATATCGGTAGTTTCGTCAATACTGACCCAAACTTTTTTACCAGACAGTTCAAGTTTAATTTTAGTCATTGTTTCGTCAAAAATGTCATCTATGTATCCAAGTCTCAAGTTTGTTTCTGTAGGAACATTATTTTCGGTATAAACTTCCAAAAATGTACGAAAGCTTTGATTTGAAACTTTATTCAGTGGTATATTTGCTGATAACAACGCAAAACACAAGTCTTTACTAAATGAGGATTTTTTTGTAGAGTTGGTAACCAATTGTTGTTTTTTTTTCACCTCGGATTTCTGCACGTTTAACGGCCTTAATATGTTTTTCGGTTTTTAAATGTTGTGTGATATTAAATTTTTTTTTATGGTTAATTTTAATATTACAAAACTTACATAGTAATTCACATGCATCACTTGCAAACGTATTTTCACCAAATTTGCGAACAATATTTTTGAGACGACTAGAAACAGATTGTTTTTGTTTAGGCATTGTAAAATAAATTATGAACGTACAAAACTACAAAATTTAGATTGTTAATTCACGAAACGAACTAGCATGCAAACAATACGAAAAATCGAAAACGACTGCAAAATTTTACTGAGTAATAAACTGTAAAAATCTGAAAATAATGATATAGGAATACCTAGAAACCACAAAAATAAAATACTACTGCATACGCTACATTTATAATTGTATTTATAATTTTATAATGGTTTCCTTATCGATGGGATTACCAAGTTTCGGGCATACACTCTCGCTACGTCGAGCGTCTCTAAAACTTGTATAGGTATATATTTATATATATATATATAGTTTCTTATAATATTATATAAGTTATATAATATTATAAGAAGAAAAATAAATTAACATGAATTAATTACTAATATAAATAAATAATACGACTATAATTACTTGTTATTATTAAGAAAAATAAATATGCAAAAATAATATCGGCAAAATAGAAAAAAGCAAAATAGCACTTATAGATCGAAATATGCAAAAATATGCAACATAAAATTTTGTATTTAGCTTCTTGGTTATCTGAAACAAATTTATAGCTCACATAGGTATCTCTAGGATCTCTCAAAAAAAATATGCAAATGCTAGAAGTTATGAGCCCTGCACATGACTATATCAGAATTTATAGAAGTGATTGTATATCACTGATTGAGATATTATAATGGACTATCAACAGAGCCGTCCCGAGGTTTTTCGGGGCCTGGGGCAAATTAATTTAGTGGCCCTTCGACCATCATAATAATTATTTAAAGAAATCACGTAAAATGTATATAGTGTGAAAAATAATTCTTTTAAATCAATGTGTCCAGCACATTTTTATTCATTTACCCTAATATTACCATTGATTATAAATTATAATATATGGTATAATCTATGCTCAATGATATTACACTTGGGATGATAGTACCTATTAAGTATGTAAAAATAGGAAAGCCGATGAAAAACTATAACAGTGTTCGTATATGTATTATCATTGATAATATTAAATCAATGGTATTATGTATGTATTATTATTATTTAAGTACTATATCGATTAATAATTAAAGTTACTGACTGGAGCGGATGTGCGGGCTATAGTTGACTATTCTACGTGTATCGGTTATCAACGTATCCGCTATTAATTTGGTCTAAAAATATCGTCTGCACATCCGCCTACCGTAGCAAAACGAGCCTCGTTATTGCAATATAATATATTGAGTATTACATATATGTGACTGACGCAACGAAAATAATATTTGTTATCGGGACATTTTAGTCTTTTGTCAGGTCTTTTGGGGGCCCCCTAAAAGTATTCCTAAATTGGGGCTTGGGGCAAAATGGTCCCGTTGCCCCCCCCCCTCTGAACGGCCCTGACTATCAACGATATGACGGGAGGTGTAAAATAAGAGTGGTTAGCAAATGTGTCTACTTTATCAGTGTACATGGGGATTTTGTGGTTTCAGCGCTACTGGTGGTTTAATATAATATCTAATTCTTTGATAATGCATCGACATAATATTATTTTAATTCCTTCCAATTTATAAATTTAAAACCAAAAAGTCATAACCACGGATTAAGTAGTAAGTACCATTGTATTGCAACTTTCAACAAATTATAATGTTAAAATATTATACAATTATAAATTAAATGTAATGTATTAATTAAATTTAATGTATGTTATCAAAAGATAACAATTTTATTGTCATTTTAATCAATAGATGACGACAAAAATCGTTCATTTCCTTATGCACCCCACCCCCCCCCCCCGCCCTCACGCGTCTCTTGACGCCACTAATGATAAACAAATAAAAATGTTACTAATGATAAACATCCCGATGCGATTCTATTATATCTTAGTCCGGTGGTCATGGTGAACGTCGGAGTAATGTAGATAGACTGGTTATTCAACCTGTCTAACTTTAATAGTATGCGTGTAGAATGTGGTAAGTGGTAACTGTGTTTATGGCTACCGTGGTATTAATGGTAGGTCCATTTAATGGTGATTTTATTATTATATATATACGATTGTATCGGATAGATATTGTGTTCTTTCTTTTGCTGAAAGAAAATAATAATACGGCGGCAGTGGCGGTACGTATATGGCATATACACAATTACAGTACATACAAACGCGCACGCGCTTATGCTTATGTACTTTATATGCACACACACGCTCATACACCATTAAACAGTCCTTTATCTATTCCCCCACGTTTTTTTTTCAGTTTTGTTTTGGTTTTTTTTTTTATTTGTTCATTATTGTTATTGTTTCCGTACGGTCGATGAGCAGACGACGAAGTAAACAAGAAAAAAAAAAGATCAACGTGAATAGATTTGCGACAATTGTGACGGACAGCAGCAACCAGTGTTCGTACGGCGAATCACGCGCTGCTCCACACGGGTTTTGTTTTATCGCGTATACAGATAATCGAGTGGGGGCGACGACGAGCGGTGGTTTTGTTCACCGGCACGTCGCTGGACAT
Source organism: Chaetogeoica ovagalla (assembly GCA_032441825.1). Lineage (NCBI taxonomy): Eukaryota > Metazoa > Arthropoda > Insecta > Hemiptera > Aphididae > Chaetogeoica > Chaetogeoica ovagalla. Next base: position 291,409 of record CM063743.1, on the reverse strand, counting down.
GGTCCGAGTCCAACGGTACGGCTGTGACGACATTCGCCCAGTCGTGTTTTCTACAGTATTTGCGCGTTCCATCTATCGTTCAAACCGTAAGTAGGTAAGAAGCGCACGGTGCGCTTCGACCATCAAGCCACAGGGTCGATGCTCGGCCCGTAATGGCTTGCTTAAACGTGTTGAAACAAGAAATCAAAGTGTTGGAGTCGACATTTCCCAAGGACCATGACCGATTCCAGGTGCACACAGCCACCGTCGATGAGGTGATATGCAAGTTCGTCGGACCAACCGGCCGACCATTTGAAATCATCGGTAACATCACGGTAAACGCCAATAATGCCCTATAACACTTTAGAACACTGACATTGTTTTTAATTTACTGTTTACAGGAGACATATCCTGGCACTCCACCAGTGTGGTTTGCTGACACCGATGACTGTAAAGTAACTAATGCTATTGAAAAACTTGGTCAAACAACCGGGCACAACAATCACGTAAGTGTATTTTTGTATCATCCACATCATTTTATCACATTCTGAATTGTGTGTCTCTTATATTTTCTGTGAACATATCCATAGTACACATTTTGTTAGGCCCGCTCTAATTCACTCAAGTTAAATGTTTTATAGAAATTGATTTTAAAGACATCAAAATATCACCATTATGCAATGGCTACTATTATATAATATACATATATATGTTTATTTATTTATATATTATATTTGTTATTTAATTTAGTATTTCAATATTATCACTTGTAGTCTATTGCTATTTTATTATAAAAATGATTAAAACTAATTTAATTTCAGTATATTTAAAATATTTTTTACTTCATTATCACTTTATTACTTTAGTGTGCATAAAAAGTACTAAAACTATCAATACTTATGTCTCTCTTTATTTTATAGTTTGAATTTTGAATGAGTAAAATATGTAATACTTCCTGTAAAAAAAGAAAAAAGCCGTTTTGTTTATTGTTCTCTTATTCTTGCTCAACTAAAACGTATCTGCATAGATATAATTTAAATATTGCACTGATATTAAAAAAAATTGTAGGTAAATTCTATTTAATTCTGCAAAAATGTTAATACTTGGTAAAATTAATAAAATTGTATTGTATAGTAGATGTTTGACCCTGAGTTAGTGTACATATTATAATCTGTAACATTTATTGTTAACAATTTTTTAATTCAGCTTTCACCCAATAATAGGACTTGTTGATTACTTTAATTATTTTGGCTACAACAACTGTAAAGAATTTTATAACATATCTAATAATTATTTTTCAATATAAACTATATGTTAATATTTATATTATTATTATAATAATAATAATTTGTAGTTTTGTTTCAATATCTTTATTGTACTTGTAATTTTAATGAAAATATTTTGCACACAAAAGACTTGATTAATCTAAATTGTAATTGAAAAATACTTATTTTTTAAGTTGTGTGATTCAGAATAATTGTATAAATACCAAGCTTTAAACAAATTTCACCTTGATTTATGTTTGTTCATATCTTAATTTGTATAATTCAAATTTAGTCTTAAGTTAATTATTAGAAGAGTTTGGATTTTGAAACAATATAAATAATAAGAAAAAAAGATTTATTATATTTCAATCAATAAATTATTATATGTTAAAAAAAATGTATTAAAAAAAAAATTGATAACCAACCATATATTTTGGAATAGTACGAGTATATCGAAAAAGGTCATTCAATCAATTTTTATCAATTTGTACCATAAAAATTTTCAAAATTATTGTGATCATTGATAATAATTTAACAAAATATTTAAGAAGAAAAAATAATATTTATATAAGGAAAAAGACAAAAATTCTGTTTGTCCATTAGCATAGAAATTAAATGAAACACATTTTTATATAAAAATTGTTTATCATTTACAAAATATATAATATACTTACATACATAAATTGATTCATATCTGAATTCTAATTATTAGTATCAATAATTTTAACAAATAAATAAAAATAAACTATTTTAAGAATACCTGATTAATTATTCAAGTACTAACAGTGATTTGACATAAGTTATAACTCCAATTAATCATTAAATGCAATTGTTTTTTTTATAGGTTATCAACCAAGTTGGAATATTGGTTAGTGAACTTTGCCGTACATATTGTTTATCTGAACCGTCCGAGCTACAAAGACTGATACAAATGCCTTCCAGTTCAGGAGCATCAACTTCTACCTCATGTTCCAGTAAACTTACAGATGAGGAAGATGATGACGATGATGAAGAAGAAGAAGTTGAAGAATACATTCAACTTGAAATGGAAGAGTCTATTCCTGAATCTACTAAGAAACAAGTTAGTTATTTTTACAGTTAGATGTGATATATTTTTAATTTTAATAATGGTAAATTTAGGTTGATGACATGGAGATTCAACATTTGGAAACTTTAGAAAGATTACGTCAAAATCAACGTCAGGATTACTTGAAAGGTGCTGTCACTGGATCTGTCCAAGCCACTGATCGTCTGATGAAGGAGCTTAGAGATATATACAGATCTGATAGTTTTAAAAAAGGTAATATCTCCATTGCCAAGAGAGTTCTTAATTTTCTCCATCCTCATCTATTTTGTATTAAATTCAGTAATTTTTTCTCTATAACAAAAATAATTGTTACTTATTTAAGTACCTAAGTAATTTTTTTGTTACTCAGTTGGTCTTGTTAAATTGGTTTTATAATAACAAATCAATATAAATATAATCTATAGAACGAATGATGTAATTACATTTTACAGTGACTAACCCTATAGCCCTTTTAATAAAAAGTTTATATAGATATATAAAGTTTTTTCATTTAATTTATATTAAATTAATTTCATTTCATTTCAAATTTATAAAATTAAAACAGTGTGTTGCCCTTGTGCTTACATTACAGTGTTCCTTTTTCTTTCTTAACCAGCACCTGTCATAATATAGGATTTATTACTATACTAAATAATTATATTTTACAAATGTAACATAAAATGCACAGTTGGAACCTTAGTTATCAGATGAAGTATATTATACATTTTGTTAGCCGATGTACTATTTTACTTATTAAATTTCAATTTAGTTTGTTTTGTTCATTATCCCTAATCAAATCTTATGCCATTTTATAATCTTTATATGAATTAAGTTTGATTGCTATGCTATACCTTTGTTATAGAGGTTGTATGAAAAATACATAAAATTGATTGGGTTATGTAGGTTTATTATATTTATTGACTTATTGTTTTGAACTGATGTTAATATCTGAGCTAATAATATTATTGCTTTACTAAAATTTTAGGAATGTATAGCGTGGATCTTGTTTGTGACAGCATCTATGAGTGGAACATCAAACTAATGACAGTTGATCCAGATTCTGCTTTGTACCATGATTTGCAGAAATTGAAGGAGAAAGAAGGAAAAGACTTTGTGCTATTAAACATTACATTTAAAGAAACATATCCCTTTGAACCACCTTTTGTGCGTGTAGTCCATCCCATTATACAAGGAGGCTACGTCCTAGTTGGTGGTGCAATATGCATGGAATTACTAACCAAACAGGGTTGGAGTTCGGCGTATACTGTTGAAGCAGTGATTATGCAAATTTCAGCTACTCTGGTTAAAGGAAAAGCTAGGATCCAATTTGGTGTGCCAAAAACAATGAACCAGGTACCCCATGCAACATATCCAGTAGTATGTTAAAATTGATTTTAATTTATTATTATTTTGATGTAAACCTTTGATAAAAAGAATGTTTTTAACTGCTTTTTCTTTCAGGGTCAGTATTCATTAGCCAGAGCACAGCAATCCTTTAAATCTCTTGTTCAAATACATGAAAAAAATGGCAAGTGATTTTATATTACTATTTATTTTTAATAACCAATAGTAATAATTCTTTGTAGTTGTATTCATTAAATGAATATTTTATCAAAATTGCTTTATTGTATTTTTTATAAAAAGAAATTTCTATAATAAAAAAATGTTTTTGCAGGTTGGTTTACGCCTCCTAAAGAAGATGGATAAACAATAGTTTTACACATCCTACAATTTTCATTCCTTAAAAAAAAAATTGTCTCTCATTTGTATAAAGTATATATGTCTCTTGTTTACATAATAATAATATTTATATTATGTTAATTATACGAGTATAATTTAGTTATTTTATATAACTTATATTTGTAAATTCAGTACCCTAATTCTACCTAAATTTAACTGTGTTAGAAGCTGACCGGGCTTATTAATCTGTGACTAACATTACAGACACAACTAAATAAAATTCTTATTGGCTTATTACTATTTTATTTGTAATCATTGATCTTTTATTATGTTTTAAAATTTAAATTGAAAGTTCAATTAAGTTTATGTATTTATTTTACTGTAATTATTTGTAATATTTATATAAATGTGGATGTTGAACATATGTACGTATATAACATATATACGTACATGTATGTTATACATATGTGTGTGTAGGTATGTATGTATATTGATAAATGGCACAAATGTGTTTAAAGGAATTATGTATTAATATCTGCTTTTTGGATAAAATTATTAATAAAACACCATTTATTTAATAACAAAAATTTGTGTGTGCGTGTATGTGTGTGTATATATATATATATATATTATACAATTATTTATTATATTATTATTGTAATACATAATATAAACATTCATATATTTTTATGTTGCAATGCTCAAAACTTATCCAAACGGCTTATATAGATGATTATTAATATTATTATATAAAGTGTAAGTCGTCACTTTATGATTTATAATGTACTTACTAAATTAATGGATAGGTATAAAATATATGTATCGTTTTTCTTGACTGTAAACAAAAAAAAAAACAATGTTAATTATTTATGTTCATTCAATTTTATTACATATGTAAGACATCTCACAGACATCTGACATGTCTCAATAACAAAAGTTATTCTATTTGTCTGATTTCTATGAGACCCCTGAATATATATATATATATATATATATATATATATATATATATATATATATATATATATATTTCAGGAATTAGTAAGAATTTATATGTATATTTATATAGAAATATTGCAATATAGAGTTTTATTTCTATAAAGATGAATTTGCCTCAATTTATACCTGAGAATCGTATATGGCTTATTGTGTTTAAATTGTAATATATAATATGTACATATTTATTATTATTTAAGAGGCTGTACATCACACTTGGACTACTGTCCTTATTTTTATGATAGCTGTAACTACATTATCAATATGGAAAGATATTTTAATTTCCAATTCTAATTATTTTTTTCACATTTTTTAGTTTTATTATCAACAATATTGTTTATACATGTAAATGTTTTCTTAAATTGAATATTGTCGGTACTTGTTTATTTATTTTTACCTGCCTTATTTGAAATTTAATTTGCATATTTTATTATTTTACTGGAAATGGACAGTGTACTTATGTACCACCTATTCATTTACCATTTATTAATTTACTGATAAACTCAACGCCTTAAAAATTACCCAAAAGTACCTATAATATCTATAAAACTATGGAAACAAAAAAAAAAAAAAATATATATATATATATATACATTAAATTTCTATTGTAAGCATATGAAATTATACAATAGTAAAACACTACTATAATTATAACTATGTGTATATAAAAATATTACTTATGATATTATTTTATTAAATAATTTTTAATATTAAAAAGTTGAAAATTTAAAAAAAAAAAGTGAACTTGTGACTTGTCATTTTTTTTCTAAGTTATATACAATTTTAATTATTAATTAATTTTGATACATTTGAATATAATTTTTGAAAACCTACAAAGTGTTATTCACTCAGCAATATTAGATAATTGTCATTTCTTAAAAAAAACGGATTTAGGGAATATCAAAATAAAAAATGGACAAAACATCAGAACTCCAGTACACTATTGATCATATACATTCAAAAACAACAACCGATTCTGTTTATGACAATTTGATCCAAAAAAATACCTTTTAATATTTTTGTTTTTATCAAAACTCGTATGAGTATAGTGCAAATAATGTGCATTTACCATATGACAGGCCAAATTGTGCAAGTCTTCATCTAAAAAAACGGATCATTTACAAAAACAACCCCATTTTATTTTAGTATATTATAAATATTTATATGAAACTAGCTGACCTGGCAAACGTTGTTTTGCCAAAAAGTATTTTTAAATATTAAGTGGACCCAGCGAACTTAACGCCTTCAGATAAACTTTAGAGTGATAATAAAACATATAGTTCAAGAATTTATTTATTGATTTATTTGAATTGAAATAGAAATCAGTTGAGCGCAATATAATAAACAATGTTTTTCGTTTTGTTTTTTGGCGCAAAAACAAACAACGAAGACGGTTTGCCAACACGTGAACTGGCAACGTACAGCTGACCGTGCGAAAAACATGAAAATTCTAAATTGATCCCACAGACTTCCAACGATTGGCCTTGCGATTTATTGATTGTCATCGTAAAAGCCAATCGAATGGGAAACTGAATCCGCTTGAATTGAAATGGAAGATCTGTTGGAATGATCGGAATTCGTGGGATAAGGACTTCCTCTCCTTTGAATTTGCCCTTGATGATCGTTGCTTGTATTACATTGTTCATCAGTTTCTTGACTGACAATTGCGTATCATTGCACAATTTAGGATGATTTAGATTCCGCAACATAATAATGATCGATCCCACCTTTAGCTGTAAATTATGCGGCGGAGTTCCTGGCACATCAAGCGAGTTCAAAAATTCCGTCGGATCATAAGTTGGTCGCTTCATTTTCGTCGGTCGCGCTATCAACGGATTTGTACGAACGCAATTCTCTAGCGATTTTACTTTGAATAATACAATTCAAGCTATCGACGTCCTTATTCTTCGCTGCTAGTATTGTCTGTTCACTTATCCAATCAAGATATTTACAATTGTCTTCAATGCTTGGGAACACTTTTGTAATGAGTTTCTCCTTCGACGATGTGAACTCACAAAAATTTTCCGAGAACGATATTAATCCAATCGAAACATTAACCGGAATTTGGCCATTGCCAAGCGCCAGCAATTGTCTCGAGAATTCAGCAGCCGATGGGTCGTTCTGCAACGCAACTCTCATGTTCGTGGTCAATTTCAACTTCTTGACATGCCGCCACAAAAACGACGATTTCAGATATGCATTAAGTTCATCGGCAACAGTAGATTTCGGGATGACGGAAAGTGTTTGACGAAAATCTCCGGAGAGCAATATTATTGCCCCACCAAATCGTCTCGAATCACCTCGAAAATCCTTCATCGTTCGGTCAACTGCCTCCAAAGCTAGTTTATGCGCCATCGTGCATTCATCCCAAATGAGGATTTTGCATTCTCGCATCAATTTCGCTGTTGCTGAATTCTTGGTCGTTGTGTACGTAGGCTTGTCAACCGTGAGAAGATTCATTGGCAGCTTCAAAGCGGAATGTGCAGTTCGACCGCCTTCCAACAATGTGGCAGCAATGCCAGAGGATACAACAGCCAACGCAATTTGAGATCTTGACCGAATTGTTGCCAGAATTAACGAAATGACAAACGTTTTGCCTGTCCCACCAGGAGCATCGAGAAAGTAAATGCCTCCCGTTCCATCATCAACAATCTTCATCAACGAATCGTATACATTCTTTTGCTCGGCATTCAACAGCGGCACATTTGTTCGGACTCTTTCAGCCAGCTCATCTTGATCATAGTCTTTCTCCCGCTGCAATTCACGATTGAATCCAATTTTTTTAATATCCTCAGCTTACTTATGAAATTATTTTTCTTAAAATTCAGATAATATTTATAAGTATTTGTAAAAAAATAGTGCCCGCGGGCGCCGGGGAACCACTGCCCAATTTTTTAAATATATTCAGCTAACTTATGAAACTTAAAATTCCGATATTATTTGGCTAATGTATATATACTCCCAACATTATAATATCAACAAACACATAAACACATTTTAGCGAATAATTTTTAATAAATAAAAAATATATATAATATAAATAAATATACACACGTCTATTAAAATGTATATATAAATATAAAAAACGAATAAAGCCAATGAGTATTAGTTAAGAATGTTGTTGTCTATATTATATATTACTACTGTTTTCGACAAAAACTCATCATCGGGTAATTTTAATTTTAATTTTACCTGATGATGGCCTTTTGTCGAAACGGTAGTAATATATAATATAGACAACAACATTTATTAATTAATTATTCGCTAAAATGTGTTTATGTGTTTGTTGATATTATAATGTTGGAAGTATATATACATTAGCAAAATAATATCGGAATTTCAAGTTTCATAAGTTAGCTGAATATATTTAAAAAATTGGACAGTAGTCCCCCGGCGCCCGCGAGCAGTACTATTTTACAAATGCTAATATACGTAGTCATGACAAAAGTTCTGTCAATACCATGCCTTATAAAGAAATTTTACTTTCTCAAAAGGGGTAATACTGTCATTGATTGAAAGTCGGTTTATTGTACAAGTTCCGATCATTGCGAACTGCCATAGTACTAATTGTAATGATGGAGTGGAACGATTACCACACACGTGTCACCGTTATCGGTTTGTACAAAGTAGGAAAAAATGCGTCACAGATTTATGCTGTTCTCAAACCGCTTAAAATAAGTGAACGTTTTGTTTATCGTACTCTCGAACGTTACCGGGATACTGGTGATGTTGTTGATCGGGACAGAAGTGGACGCCCCCGTTCTGTTCGTACAAAAAAGGCAGTTGAAGCTATTCGTTCCCGAATTAATCGAAACCCACTGCGTAAACAGAAAATCATCGCGCGAGAGATGAATATTAATGCGCGATCGGTCTCGCGCATAATTCGAGACGACTTACATATGCGTGCATATAAACGATGTACAAGCCACCTATTAACAGAGAAACTAAAATTGATTAGACACGAAAGATCGAAAAATCTGTTGCGCGTGTACGGTCGAAAAAAATTAAAAAATATTTTGTTTACAGATGAAAAAATTTTCACAGTAGAAGAAAAATATAATAAACAAAATGATAGGGTATATGCTAGGTCGTCCTTAGAGGTAAAAGAAAAGGTTTCACGCGTTCAACGAGGTCATCACCCCGCGCAGGTTAAGGTATGGTGGGGTGTGTCATGGCACGGTGTCACATCAATTCATTTCTGTGAAGCCGGGGTTAAAACAGGGGCTCGAGTATATCAGACTAGTGTCTTAGAACCAGTAGTAAAGCCTCTGAACGATACTTTGTTCGAAGGAGTTGATTGGGTGTTCCAACAAGATTCTGCACCAGCCCACAAAGCAAAAACAACACAAAAGTGGCTTGAAAGCAATATTCCGCATTTTATAAAGGCATCTGATTGGCCCTCCGCAAGCCCAGACTTGAACCCGCTGGACTATGAATTATGGAATATTTTGGAGGAAAGAGCTTGTAGGAAACGTCATCCAAATTTAGAGTCGCTCAAGAAAAGTATTGTGAAGGCAGCATCGGAAATTCCATTAAAAACAATCCGTAATTGTATTGAACAGTGGCCGGAACGTTTACGTCGTTGTATAGAAAAAGAGGGGGGGCATTTTGAATAATTTTTATATAGATTAAAAGGTAATTTTATATACTATTAAAATATATCATTCAATTTTTTGTACCTTTTATTGTTTATGATTAATAAAAGTTTAAAGTACTGACAGTATTTATGTCTAGACTATGTATATACATATAAAATTTTACAAAAATGATGTGCTAAGTATTAAAAATTAACAAGGTAGCAAAAACAAAGAGGAATTTAGAAAATTAAAAGGATTTGTAAAAATAAATATTCAAAAAGATAGAAAAAAAAATTATAAGTTAATACTCGTAATCATAAATAAAAAATATATATAAAATAAATAAATAAATATACACATGTATATTAAAATATATATTTAAATATAAAAAAAGAATAAAGGCAATGAGTATTAATTAAGAATGTTGTATATATTATATATTACTACCGTTTCGACAAAAAGTCATCATCAGGTAAAATTAAAATTACCCGATGATGAGTACCACTTTACTACTTTTTTTTGTAGTGGTTAAGTTATCTGTTTACGTGCCAAACTGATTTCCGACGCAAGCGTATCGGTTCGGTGCATGCGCGTATTCAATTATTTATATTCTCGTTATGTTACAATTGCTTATTATTTATTTTTAAATTGAAATCAGTCATAAATTGTAAAGTTAAAAAAACTTTAATATACTTTTGCGTGTTACAATGTTTTCTAAAATTAATAGAAATTTCAAAGAATTACATTCAAAAAATTGCGTTACGATTCACTTTGAAAACATTGCGTATTTGCATTCCTATAAAAAAAAAAATCAGTAATTACTGGTAAAACAACACTCGAATCGTTTTTAAAATCAATACATTCCATTACATCGTTTAGATTCTAAAGTACAAATGTTACAAATACATTTATACAGAAAAATTCGCGATAGTCCAATTTTGTCGAATGTATATTGTTATAAAATGAATATTATTCTAACTTGGAACAATGATGTTCAAAATAAAACAAGCGGCCAAAGTATTACGATCATTCTGTATTGAATTGATGTCATAATCGTCGTATTTCAGTGTAAAGTGTAATGTAAATATAAAATATGTGTAGTAACTATTATAGATGCGTATACTTTGTTGAATTCTAAAAACCGAATAAAAAAAAACATTGAATTATAATAAGACTTAATACGAAAAACAATTTTAATCCATGAAACATGTATAGTAAATATGTGTTACCTATTTGATTTATATGACTATAAAAATATTATAATAATAATATAATATATATCAATATTGTATTTGTAAGTTTTTTCACATGTTACAACAGTGAGGATAAATGATAAAGGCTTTAAAAATTCAACACAATTTTGCTATATTTTCAATGCAATAGCATAAGTATAAAAATTCTGCCCCAATGTGAACAATTTTAAAGGCCCCTTGCTTATTCGGTTTAAATGTAAAAGAATAAAACTAGGTTTATGTATAATAATAATAGTGTATTTTATTAGTATTTTTATTTTATTAAATAATTAAATACACATAGATGTATAATTTATTATAGTTTGTTATTAAAAATACATTAATGGCGACAAAAAATAATTGCAACATACAAATAATTAATAAATATGATAATATATTAATAAATATGTTCTACTTTTGTCCATACTTACACAAGTTTTGATGAATTATTTGTATATCAGCTGTGGTAAATCAGTACACAAAAGGTATACAATTCATAAAATATGATTTTTAATACATATTATAATATTAATGAAAATTTATAACAATATTATAAATTGATTAAAACATAATCAATAGCTAAAGAATTGAAAAACAGACTTTTCCAATGAATAAATAAAAACAATTAATTTAAAGTAATATAGTAGTATAGACCATTTATTGTACATTTTATAATAAGTAAACATTTATTTTATAGTAAAAAGTAAACGTTCTTAAGTTTTATAGCTAGCCTAAACTTGATGATTAAATATTTTTAATCCTAATTAAAATTTATATTGCATATATTCATAATTTATAGCACATCATTACAATTATTATTTTTGAAATACATATTTAATAATATATATGAAAAATTATGTTTTATATCATTAAATTTCTACAAAGAAACTACTATAATAAAAAATAATATAATTATCTATAAGATAATTGAATATTAATGCTAATAAATAATAAATCAAGTTGACAATTATATCACTAATTATTATTAAACATGGCCACTTAGGAAAGTAGAAAAAACAAGTCTAACAATTTTTGAAAGAATCTTATAGATATCTATGGCCCATGCATCGACACTCACACAAAAGAATGGAGGAAACGACATAATTATGAACTCAAAAAACTGTTCCAAAAACCGAATATTGCAAATGAAATTAAAAAAAGGAGGTTCACGTGGGCAGGACATGCTTGGTGGAGAATAGGGTCTATTAGTCAGAACCACAATTGAAAAGAACCCGGTTGATAAAAAACCACGATTACGGTGGGAAAACTGCGTAAAAGTGGACACAGGATAGATCCAACCAAAAGTACCATGGAGGATAGCAACAGAAGATAGAAATGGATGGAGAGAAATTTGTTTGATGGTATGGTCTCAATGACCAAAAGCCAAAAACAAAAATTATTATTATTATTAATTTATAAAATAAATTCACAATAAAAAAAATTAATAAATAGTTACACTCACTAATCATTATACAACATTCAAATAAGAAAATAATATAATTATATAAGTAATTACTATAATTTACATAAAAAAAATTATCAAAACTTTCCATCTATATTTATCATTTACAGTTAAATTGTATTAATTAAAGGGAACTAGTGAATGAAGTTTAAATTATTCACAATTTCCAACAAATAGTTTTGAGAAGAAATACTCATTGGAATGTTTGATAAAATAGATGCTGTTATGATTTTATTACTATTAATCATCGTAATGTTGATGAGCTACATTGCGATTGCAGTGCACAAATTTCATCTTTAAATTTATTTATAGTATCTCTTAACTTCTTTAAACGCTCCTTGTACATAACTGTATGATCTTGAACCCTTTTTCTGGCTTTTATTATTTTGTCTACTGTTGTCTTCTTTAAATCTTCATCTAACAAAAATATAATACATAATGTAATATACATTACAACTAAAATACAAATACACATACAATGTAAATTTTGTTCAATGATTGGTGGTTCATTAATTAGTGTATCATGTAATATGTATTTCATAAAAGTTGACGGATCTTGAAAAATAATTTCCTCATAAAACTCTGATAAAACTGGTTTTTCATTTAATTCTGAGTCTGGTCCATTACTATATAACTTTAAAACATGATAAAGTGTAACCTACAAAATATAATATATTAATGTAACAACTGATTTTACTCATTATTAAAAATATATATATATATAAAAAAAAGTTAGAACGGGTAAAGGAAGAAAAAAGAAATAAAAATATAGTATTACACGATTAAATTAGATAATAAAACCAGCTTCCAGAAAAAAAAAATTATTTTAATAATAACACATTCGTTTATGTAATTAAGGATAGAAGTCAAGAGATACATTATATGATTTTAAAGAGGAAAATAAAGTAGAACGTTTATCACATAAAGAAAGACAATGAAATAAAATATGAAGATCACAAATACATTCATTAATTTTTGTTTTTAAATAATATTCATGAATCTGATCACACTTATTGAACATTTAATCCATTTACTAGAAATCTTTTAAATGTAATTATTTATCTTTAAAAATAACATAACCCAGTCGGTTTTATTGATTAAATTAAAACATATAATCTATACTCGTAATATTTATTAAATTATACTCATATATATATATATTACTGGTCTTTCACTAGTGTCTTGAAAAAATATCTTGATAACCAATTCGAATTCTCCCCAGCCTGTTTCGCTGATCTCGAATGGAGGTTTTTGTACTACTCGCGTTGGACTTTCATAGCTGTCATGCAACTTAAAATGAACTTTTTTGATCCATGTACTAATATCTTCATTTACATAAGGTCTCACATATACAGACCACTTATGAGTATGACCGTCTTCATGCCGTTTTTGACCAAAATATTTAGCTGTATTTCCATATATAATTGGCTTCACAATAGAAATTCCCTAAATATTAATAAATATAAATTAATAATTATATTTTAACGTAAAAATTATTAAAGTACCTAAAAAAGAAAAAACATATTTACACTTACCTTTACTCTAGTCAAATCATTAGTAGCCATTTTATATATATTTTTTTTTTATGGTATGTTTATGATTTACGATATATTCATGATATAATTTTAACACAGCGCTGCTAAAATAATACATAAAAAAAATTTTTTTTTTAATAATTCACATTTGATTATTTGACAGCAACGATTACTGTAAACCACGGAGACTAATACATAGTATATATTAGTCCGTGCTGTCAACACAAGTCACAAACAACGAGCGCTTTATTATTATTAAAAAATAATTTTCCATTCGGAACTGATAACAGTGGTTGAGCATGATCTGAAGTTGGTAACATTTTTGATCCCTAAAAACATATTAAACCTATATTTGAAGAATATGTTATGTTCAATTTTCAATCAGGTTTCAATATTATAGATACACTATTAATTGCCCGAAGGCCGAAGTACTGCTTAACAGCTTTCCGGGCAGTAGGTGTATTGCCGATTTTGAAAAAAAAAAAGTACACCATTACCACGTTGGCTACCAAATCTAATTTTCAAAAATTGTCTTACAGTACCTTGAGAGTACTCAAGTTCTCTCACTAAATCATTCATTCTGTACCATGTGTATACTCGTACTCTCAAAATGTTCATTTAATTCATCACTAACGTTATCTATTTGTTTATATTTATACCAAAAGCATAGAACTGTGTAATACATGAATTTAACCTCTGTTTACTATGGGAGTACTGGAGCTCTCTCAAAAATCAAGAAATTAAAACATTTTTAAAATATCTCAAAATTTCTATTATTTACACATAATACATACTTTTGTAAATGTAAAGGATAATTAAAATACAAAATTAACAATTTTTAAAATATAACAAAAATTTAATATTTTAATTAAAATAAATCTTATATATCTTTAATAATTATGAACATCTTGTTCTTTTAAAAAATATAAAATGAACTGAAAATGATAAAAAAAAGTAACAAATATATAAAATGTACAAAACAAAGCATTATAATTAATTATTTATGATACTCTTGAAAAGATTCTAAACAAAAAGGTGATTTTTTTTCACAAGAATTACAATATAATGTAGTTTTACAATTTTTTTGTGCAACTGCTGAAGAGCAGTTTCATTCACTAGTTTTTCACAACACTACACACACCTACGCCTTTTCTTTTTATTACTTTGTCCTTGTTTCTCATCTGTTTCAATTAATTTATGTTTTTTAGAATATGGTGAAATTGAATGATAATCTTGTGATTTAACCAACTCTTCTATAATTTGCTGCCTAAAATTTAAGATCTGAACTTTATTTCCAGTTAATTCTTTGTAAATTATTAATGAATTTACCATAGCTGTGCCCAATAAAAGTTAGAATGCTACTTTGTGATACCATCTAATGGTTTTTCTAAGAGGTGTAAAATAACTAGTCATTTGATCTGACACATCAATTCCCTGTTTGTTCTTATTATAAAATATTATAACCTCTGGTTTTTTTATTATATCACCATTTCTATTTGTTTTTCCAGTACTAATCATTTCTATACCATGTTTAGTTGACACCATTCTTAGATCTCTTTTATCTTTGATCCGTTTCCTTCAAATACAAAATTACTTTGATTGAATGCTAAAAATAAATAAAAAAAAGTATAACTAAATATTTTTTACCCAATTTATATCATATACATACTAGTAACATTATTCCATTGTTGAGAATTTTGAGTACTAGTACTGGAAAATGTATTTTGGGAAGTATCACTTATACTAGGAATATCAGAACTAAACTTTCTGAACCTGTATCAGAACTAGTAGGATTATATTCACTACCAGAATCATATTCAAAAGACTTATCTAAAGTTTCGAAAATATTATTTAAAGGTGCCTGTACACTGTAGAGAAAAATCTAGCTAGAGTAGACATTGTCTATCGAGACTACTCTAGCTGTGTGTTTACACTATAAAGAAATTTGAAGAAATTTTCTCTAGATAGAGCAGTCTCTGAGAGCACGTAGAGCTAATCTACCTAGATCAGTCTATAATCCGTGTACACTTGTACATGATTAGTAGACTACCACTTACTAGTGTAGAGGTAGAGCGTAGTTGATAACAATATTTCATACAAAAAATGTCGGACCGTAAACGTTTTGCAGCTGCAGTTGTAGTGTATAGTTTAATTAAAAAGAAACAGGAAATTTTAAAAAAGAAAAGAAAGAAGCGATTGTGGGTAAGAAATTGGATTTCAAAAAGAAATGAAGAAGGAGTGCATGCAAAGTTACTTAAAGAAATCAGTATTGAAGATAACATTTCGTATGAAAATTTTTTATTTTTTATTTTTCTTAGTTCACTATTTAACTGGCACCGAAGATTGTGAAACTTTCTTCCAACTTCTGCAACACTTATTTCCATTGTTTGTGCAATTGTCTCCATACATTTGGCCTTTAATTGTCTATCTCTGTATTCTTTTAATGAACAATTCCAAAGTCCAGGTGACGATTCAATAAGTTCTATTAACTTGTATGTTTTCTGTTTGTCCCACACAAAATCACTCATCCTAGATTCAAAAAACAATATAAAATATAAACTTAAAACAATTACTTTTACCAATAAAACGTGCACAAAAAATACTTACACTTATAAATTTTAAACAATATCGAAAAACAACTACACAATGTATTGTATGATAATTTATCATTATTGATCATCATTTTACAGGCATATTATTTATATCATATCATATCATATATAATATTTACTTGCGCTCTATTAGTATTCTATTTAGTCTATTTAGCATGTTGAATAGATTTAGACTACTCTAGCTAGGGCGTCATATCTCTGTGTACACTGTTTATAATTGTTTACTCTATCTAGAGTTTGTTAGTCTAGCTAGAGTTTAGAGAAGCAACTGCTAGAGTGCTCTCGGTGCTGTGTACACTACGTAGACTAAACGTAGAGAGCTCTAGCTAAAGAAACTCTACGAAAAAAATCTACAGTGTATAGGCACCCTAATATTTGGGGTTATTATATTTAGTGTAAAATTATTATAAAAGTAAAAACAAATGTAGGTACAAGTGTCAGTTGATATTTGTTCTATAATAATCAATGATAATAATTATTAGTTTCCCTCCAAATTAATTTGATTTAATTAGATAATAACAATAACCATATGATAATATTCTTATCAAAGGATATTAAACAATTTCATAAGTAAGGTTATATTTTCTTAAAAATAAATAAAAATTTGATGAAAGAACTCGGGGGACCCACAAAAATTCAAACACAAAATTATATCACTTGTGTACTGTGAGAGAACTCGAGTTCTCTCACCTAAATTATTATATATTCATAACATTTATATAAGTTCCATCTTCTTTTGTATAAGACTTTTTTTGTATCATTTACTGTTAATGAAAAATTGGTTTGGTACACAAGGAAAAAAATTGAAAAATATGCACGGTACATAAAATTAAAAATAATGAGAGTACCTTAGTAATCTCATGGTAGTCAACGTGTTAATGTTGGTGGGGTAGTGCGACGTTTATTGACCACTGTCAGTAAGTAAAATAATTTTTGTCTTTATTCAGGTAATAGGTATTGTATTTGGATATTGTATTCTTAAAACAAGTATAAAATAATTAATTACAATTTGTCTTTATGTAACTCAAACGTACAAAATACCATCCCACTTTTAGACAATTATTCAAGAATATTGTAACCTATAGATAACACTGGATGCATTCGTTATTACACGGACATCCATGAATGATATTGAATACTTAACAGACTTCAGACTGTTAATTACACAAATTTATAAAATTACACAGTATATTTATGTAATATGTAAACTTTTTAAATATGCGTATAATTGGTGTGGTTATTATATTTAGTGCTTGAATTGGTATGAGAAAGGTGCGCGGAGGGACCAAGCTTTTTTACAATTTTTTTTCTTCGCATCCGTATATCCTAATTATTATTTATTTTTTTCTAAAACGGAGGCTTAAAGTTAGGAACTTTTATTATGTGAAAGTGATGTTTGGGAGTGAGAGAGGGCATAATACTTACATTATATTGAAGTAAATTTTGTAGAACACTCATTTCTTTATTATTATTATTATTATTATGCACCTATATCTATATATAGGTACATACTATTATTACTAGGTATATTACTATTAATATATTCAATATAATCGTATACTATGAGGTAGCTGTATAAAAAAATATGTGTGTGTGTTTTATATAGTAGAGTCAAAATCTTAACATTTTCATATTGTGTTATTTTCCCATAATAGTGCAAAGAATTTATTTACTATCCGCTATCATATAATTTTTTTTTTTTTAATAATAATAATAATAATAATGTGCTAAATAATTATTTTAATTTCATTAAATGTGGTTATATGTTTAGAAAAATCATTTTACATTTCTGATTTGATAATTATCTAAATTTAAATTTATTATTACATTTTTAATTAGTTCAAATTCAATTTTTTTTTATAATCTATTCTGTTTCATAAATGTTTACATATTTTATTCTAAGACTAAACTAATGGTCAGTAGGTATTATTGTGCTACTATTCAGTGCTCAATTCAAAATGATCAATTTAAGTACCTATATCACTTGGGTATTGATAAAAATCCAATTGTCTTGTGACATAATTATATAGTTTTAATATAACTATTTAACATTTTTATCATAATAATTTTACTAAATTATTATTTAACCTTGTATTTTTTAAAATTATTTTTACATTTTAATTTTGGTATGTATATGTACCTATAATATTGGTAAACTTGTAGAACTCTACAAACTTTATTATTCATTTCAGGTATTATTTATGTTAAATAAAAAGTTACTTAGATTAACAAAATTGAAAAGTCACTAACCAGCAAGTATACTTTTGATGTTTATACTCATATTATGTACTTAAATAATTATTAAACTATATATTATAACAATAATTTGTATTTAAAATGACTAATGCAAAGAACAAGAGCAAGCGTAAAGGAAAATATAATACGACCATTAGGAAATTAGAGAATCACATTGAAAGTGAACAAAAAAATCAGAATAAGGTAATCACCATATATGCAGTTATAAAAAAAAATTCAGCCGTCAGTATAGAGATGGTCCTTGAAGATGTCAATGCAAATCCCAAACGAAATGAGGTAATTTCATGGTTCTGAATATAAAAGTTAAAATAAATATTTTTATAATATAATAAAGAAAAGAGACGTATTATTGAAATACAGAACGATTTAGCGCCCCAAGAGCATTTGTTGGAACAATGGGACAGGCTTTTGAAATATGGTATGTTCTCGTATAATACGGGACGTCTAGCCACCCTAGTCATGACTCATGAATAATATTAAATTCAATTTATAAAGTATACACTGTGAAATAGAATCAATAAGAAAAAAGCCACCAATACGATTTAATTTTTTATAATTTCTGTCTCTTGTATTCTAATTTTAAATAATTTAATATGTTTTAAAACTTAAAAAAATCACTTAAATAAAATAACAGTATTTAAATGATTATATTTACATATTATACTGAATTTAAAATATATATTTAATTGTGTAATTTGTAAATTTAATTATAATATTATATGAATATAAATCAACGTTATTAATTGTCAATCATAATCTTAATAAGAAAATAATATTTTTTTAACTATACTTTTTAAATATAAGTAATTTAAATATATTTTATTTATTTTTTGTGATTAAATCAATTTCAATAAATCACATACATTTTTCTAATTTATTTATTGAGTTGTACTTATATTTGTAAAACTTATAGTGAATTTAATTGTTGATTCTAGTTTTAGTAATATTAATTTAAAAAAATATATAATCAAAGCTTATTATTCCATGTTGAAATTAATACTAAAACAGGGAGTTAAGGAACATTATGCCTAACTAGTGCTACTCGAGTAATTTGTATAAGTATATTTCCCATTTTTAAAAACACTAAACATTTTAGTGTGACTTGCAAGTTCAAAAATTTGTATACAGAAATGGTACTATTATTTTAGTAGTATTTTATATGAAGTAAATATAACAAGAAAATGAAAAAAAAAAAGAAAAACATTAGAATGATAGAATAATAATTCATAATAAACTTATTTATTTAAAATAAATAAGTTTTATTTGCTTTTGGTAAATGTCAAACGTTATGAATTTCAAAACAATTAATGACAAATAAAATACTATACAGTGTTCATGAAGAGAATAAGGTCTATGTTGTGCGTAAGATTAGTTGGACATGGATCACAGTCTTTAGCATTGTGTTAAGGAATGAATAGTTTTCGCTTGCCTGCACTCCTATTTCCTCGACGAATGCAATATATATTATAAACTCTTTAAGGCTCACACACATTAGATATTTTATATTTGTGTACACAAGTTTATTTGACAGATAATACTAAAATATTGTTATTATTTAATAATTGTGTTCTGATGTATCAGGCTGATTTCCAATATACTGAACAATAGTTTCACCTAAAAATATAACAAATAATATACATTATTTATTATGGTTAAAAACCAATATCATAATTTTGGATACTAAAACATTACCGAGTTGTTTAATAAGTGCCATAGTTTCCTGATGTCTTCGTTCTGCTGCACGCTCTTGGTTTGCAGCAATTTTATATAAAGTCTTTTCTTTTTGGGCGGCAATTTCTCTCAAAGTCCTTGTTAACGTATCTTGGCTCATTTCAGGTTCTTTGGGTAATAGTTTAGGCATTATTTTTGGTTGCCTAACAATCTTTTTCAACGTTTTGACATCATAAATGTGATTATTGAATTCGGGTTCACATATATCTATTTACCAAAAATGTTTAGAGAAAATTTAAGTAAAGTTAAAACTATAGTGTTACTTACTATTAATAGTATGTGCATCACAGCTTGAATTGAAATTGTTACTTAAATTGTCTTCTATACTTATGTTATTTGTAGATATATCATTACTGCTTAATCTATTCTGCTTAAATTTTTTTCTTCTGAATATGGTTTTATACCTTAAAATTATATTTATTATATTATATATATGTTAATTATATTATTTATATTAGTATGGTCCAAAAATACTGATTTAAAAAATTTGAAATGAGTACCCCCATTTTTTTGTGATAAGAAATAATAATTCTGCAAAAATTTGGACTTAATAACTCAACCCCTTTTCGTGCTGCATAGGGTTAAATTATGGCTCCAAGGGGTTTTTTCAGTTTTTTAAAATTATTTCAAAAACTAAAACTTTTACAAAAAAAATTTTAAATCAAAAATTATAGAGAAATATACCGTCTACAAATATTACAGAAATTTTATTTAATCCATTATTTCATATAGAAAAATTAATATAAAAAATGTTTTTAGACACTTAAAAATACATATATTTGAAAATAGGTACGTATTACGTATAAACAAAATATTTCATTATACTAGTCTTGAGCAATTATATATTAGTTTTTCCATATAAAATAATGGATTAAATAAAATATGTATAACATTTTTTGTAGACGATATATTTCTCTATAATTTATGATTTAACATTTTTTTTGTAAAAGTTTTAGTTTTTGAAATAATTTAAAAAAACTGATAAGCCACTTTGGGCCATAATTTAACCCTAATGCGGCATGGGAAGGGGTTGAGATATCAAGTCCAAATTTTTGCAGAATTATTATTTCTTATCACTCAAAAAAATTGGGGGGGGGAGTACTCATTTAAAATTTCTCAAAAATTTTTTTAGCCTATATAAATGTGAACCATCCTAATATATATATTACAATTAACTTTGATACACTTTTTATTTTATTCATTAAAAATTTTACCTATTTAGACATTGTTCAGCTGTTCTAGTGATATTTAGTATATCACTTAAAACTGTTGCTATATGTTCAAACATTTTTAATTTAGTCCTGAATGTTCTTTCCAGGCCAACTTTGGAAATGTTCTTTCTATATAAATCCATTAATAGCTTAGTATCATGATCACCCCACTCATTCATAGATTTCATTATGCATTGGCCTAAAATAAGAGAAAAAAACAATAATTTTAGAATTACTTGAATGTTATAAACATATAACATGATAATTATTTTTTGAATTATAAAGAATATATTTTGATTTTAGAACAATACTATTACTATTTGTTCCAGAGTTTTGTCCATTATAATCGTGATCTGCTGACACTGAAGCTGTTACATCATTTTGAGAATGTTCATCTGTTTTTAATCTGTTTTCAACATTTGACCTTGTCTTGCGTAATATTGTACGTCCGACTTTTCGTTGGTTTACAACAGTTTTATACCTAAATTAATTATTAAATCATTTAAACACAACACAACACAAACTGTAATCAATAATATATACATACCTATTTTCACACTGATGAGCACTTCTAGTGATGTTTAATTTGGTGGATATTGTTTGTGCTATACATTTAAACATTTCCCGTTTACTCTTAAATTTTTTCATTGGCCCTACCTGTGTTACATTTCGTTTATACATATCCATAAGAATCTTTGTTTCATACTGACTCCACTCTCGGCAATTTCTCTTACCTATATACATTTTTACTTTTTTATATTCCCTAAAAACACTTAAATGTACACTTTAAATCTGTGGTTTTAAAAAAACTAAAATCAATTAAATTGCCTACACTTTTAAATTTTTATATTATTCATATTTATTATTAAGTGATTTTTAATTAATTAGAGTAAAGCAAAATATAAATGTAAATTAAAATTTTAATACTTCAGGAATTATGTTATTTTAATTATGCTTTATATATTAGATCTACTAGACAAACATATACTGAGCTTTAGTAATTGAACGATGAGAGTAAAAAAATCTTTTAATTTAAAATAAATCAAATTAAAATATTTAAAAATATTGTGTTTTTGTTTTATTTGTATTAGCATAATCATGAATTTGATTTTTAAAACAACAGAGAATGTATATCACATACTAAATACCAGTGGTGTATTTAGGGGGGGCCAAGGAGGGCAATAGCCCCGGGCAGCACTTTTTTGTGGGCAGCAAATTAACTAAGAGTTTTTTTTATATATAAACAGATTTAGAATTATTTAAGCGGTAAGAAAAATAAAATAAAAATGTTGGTTAGTTTTTCTTTTAGGCAAATAAATTTCAACAAAACTTTCTATTAATATCAACACAGCTATTTTATATGTATTTATATTATATTAATTTCTTCACTATTTTTTTTTTCATTTGTTAATATTTTGTAAGTAGATTAGAAAATAAATTTTATAATTTTACAATTTGCATTAATTATTATGCTATCATGGGTATCTACGATATTCAACATTCTAGGGCACTCGATAGATTTTTATACTTCATAATACTATTTCCATATCGCATGTATTGTAAGTTTTTTTTATGGGTATACAAATTGTCAGTATAAAAAACCGTAAGAGAAAGAGGGCATAAAAAAAATGTGTACCCAGGGCAACAAAATCCTAAATACACCACTGCCAAATACACTTAGTAAATAAAAGTTTAAAAATTAAAACACAAGATATTTTTCAGACTATATCTATTTACTTAAAGTAAAGAAAGACAAATATGATAATGAGAAAAATTATTTAAAAGATTTCACTAATTATACTTTTAATAATTATTTTCTAAATTCAAAGAAAATTCTATATGCTGTAGTCATAAACTCACATTCTAAAACATATATGCTCAATTTATTGCACTACGAAGAAAATCTATTAACAAATTGTTGTAATTCATTAAAAAAAATTTTTATATATATAATTTTATACACGTATAGGTGTAACTATCTATAGTTTTATACATATATTTTATAAAAACACACACATACACCTATCATTTTAATATTGTTTGTGCTTTAAATAACTATTTTAATATCAACAGTTATCATAACATAACACACTAGTATGGAAACAGAGACGATAATAAAGATGGAATAATTACGAGATTCCTGGAGTAGATCGGTTTCAAATTGTAGTAGTGGTTCATCTTGGTTACTATTATTTTCATAGGACTCAAATGATTCTTCAATAACATATATATCTTTGGCATCTAAAATTTCAATAAACATTATTTTGATAATAATTGAAAACAAAAATTATAAATTTATTTACCGATAGTAGTGTCTTGTTTTACTAGATTTCCATTGCACACATAATACGTTTCCATAGTGTGGATTCATAGATCACGTTTAAAGATCACAAACATCACGACGAACTCATGAACTACCAAGTAGAAAATTATTATGACGATACATACAGGATTTCAAACACTTTAAAATTCTCTCAAATGTTATCAAATTGTACATCGTTATCCCTGTTAATAAATACGCGCTTCCGTGATTGTCACATACATATAAATTATTATGAAAGTATTTTAAATAAATTATTATTATGAAGGTGTCTATAATTTAATTATAATTTATATTTTATATACATTTTCATAATACAAAACAATGGTAAAATTTTCAGTTAATTCATTTTCAAAAATTTAAATTTTAGAAAATTTAGAAATTACTCTTATCCGTAATCATAATTTCTCATTTATATTGATAAGACTATAATCAATTTGTGATAAAATCATAGATAAGAAATATATGTATTATGTATGAGTAAAACACTATAATCCACAATCAAAATGGTGGCAAGTTAGCCGTCATTTTTAAATGTTAAGTAGTATTGAATTGTGGCAACCTATAGTTTACGTGTATTATATATCAGCTGTCGCAGATGGCAGTAGTATAGTCAATAGTAGTGCATTTATTTTTTAGTTCTTAAAATTTGTTTATTACTAATAAAATATATATATATATATATATATTTATATCTATATATGTATATATGCATAACTGATTGTTATTTTGTTAAAATATTAAACAGCGCTGTCTACGATATGTCTGATAGAGCAATGCTTGTTTTGGGTGAAGCTTCCGAATCCGATGATGAAGATGTTCAACAACAGGTAAAACCTACACTGTATAATAATATTATTATAAATGCTGACATTGTTTATTAATTTTTTTTATACATAAAGAAAGAATATAATATTTACTATATAAGTATATTAAATTATTTCACTTTATACCTGATGATTTTTAGTCAAAACCAGTATTAAATACATAAATTCAATATAGCAATTCTTATATTATTTTTTTAGATACTCATTAACTTTAATTACTATAACTTTTTTATTAATATTAATAATTACAATTACCTATAATTTATTTTTCTTATTTTCTTAAATATTTATTGTTATTCAAAGATATTTGTTTTTTTTTTAGAACAACAGTAATTTCATGAACTTAAAAAATGGAATAGCCAAAAATGACCAAACAGAGTCCAAAACTTCCAGTTATCATGCACAAAGTTCAAGTATGATTAAGTTTCTTTAACTATTTAATATTCATTTGACATTTGACAGCCGACAAGTATATTTGTTTATATATCTATTATATAACATGTCACATATGAATTGTTTATTATACAGCACAAACATGTTTAATTTTTGTAGAAGGTAAAAAAAGTCAAGGTGTAAAAGGAAGCTGTGTTGGACGTGCTGAAAATTATAAAATGTCTGAAGACACTTTATTGCATAGAAAATTAAGTAAGTACTTCATATTAATCTGTATAATAATCAGTTACTTAATTAACTTAAATTATATTTATTGCAGAAGAGAAAAATGTGCAGTTTTATTCAAATCTGACAACATTTAATAAACAAATGTATGTGAGTGTTATGAATCAAATGAATGAAACCAACCAACAATTAGTTAAAGCTCAAGTATTACTCCAGGATACTGTAACAAATTGGAAGTATATTGAACAAAACTTGTACCATATTAAAAGGAAGATGACAGATATATTGTCCGAAGAGTATATTCCAAAAATTAAAATTTAAACAAATTTTTTTTCTTTTAAATACAAATTTTATTTATATATAGGGTTGATTAATAATTTTAAACTCCATGTTATGTTCCAAAAATGCATATTATGTTTATATATTTATTATGTTTTTTACAATTAAATCCAAATTTAAAATATTTTAATAAGGTATTTGTATGCAAATCATTTAACAATTTCATTTTAAATATCATAAATTCACAATAGGATATGTCAAGATACAAAAACAAATTAATATATAAAAGAAGAAAAAGGTGTATACGCACTAAAAAGAAAAAAAAAGTGATACAAAGTCTTAACATAAGTAGAGATGTTTAAACAGCTGCTCTACGTTTAATTGACATCTTACCCTTTGATAGATAAGACAAGTTGATACGAAATTTACTATTATCTGATGTTTTCTTCACCCAAATCTATAAAAAAAATTACATATATAAAAAACCTAAATTTTTAAGCATATAAATTTAAACTATTTCAGTAATTCAATTAAAAACTCACAGTTTCATTGCCAATGGCAGATATAACAGCAGGAAACTTGGCCATTTGTCTTCCTTCAACAAAAACAGGTTGTCCTCGATGATACCTGAAAAAAAAAAAAATTACATATTGAGAAATTTGAAAAAAAAATTTTTCTATACCATCTTTTTTCAAACAGCAGTTTCCCATCTTCAATTCTAGTATCTGGAATGGCAGATGATCCTTCAGTATCAGAATTCTGGCATTTTTTAGGACTCATATTACCAGATGATAAACTTGAACTTGTAAGAAATCCTGAGAAATTATCAAAAACTAACATTTTTTTATTTTTATAATTTAGTAAATACACTAAAATATTGGGTTATCGTGTAGTATAAAATATTATGTAATACTTACTCTGATCTACTATAAATAATCATAATATGAAAATTTAAAACTTAATCATGTTACTTAATTTAATGCATCAATTTATTACTTACATACAAATTATGAGTTTAACATTTGGGCAATTTATGATGAGGTAAAATGTGTGAAATAAATACAAGATAAATTTTACACTTTAGAAGAAAATCACCTGAAAGACTTATTTTTCCTTTTATTTATACATATTACAGTATTCCCTTATTAATACGAACTGTTAACATAAATTATTGGTTATAAACCAGTTTTCTAGACATAGTATAGGCCCTATACTTTAAGATAGGTTGTTTTTTATTTCCTCGGTTTATATGAATTTTTTGATTAACACAAAGCTTGAATAAATATTAGGAACCATATTGTCATTTTCATCATTAACATGAACAGAAAACTGTGATTTCTTATTTTTGTTAATTTATAAAAAATTGTTTTAAATGTATTTACTATTTAGTATCAATGTTATCAAAATAACATCTGTGTATATATATATATATATATATATATATATATATATATATATGCATAATACAAGTTAGTATGTATATGTAAATAATAGCATATTTTAATATACTCTTTTGATAATGCAAATTCATTTAAGGCAAACGAATTTGTTGTTAAACGTATCGGTTTACATACATTTTTTACACACGAACAGATCATTTTGCGATCCCATCAAATTCGTATTAAAAAGAGAGTACTGAAATGCTAATTTTATTACTTTGGAATTATTTATATTAACTAAAAATTAATATTTATTTATATAAAATAGGTAAATATTACCATGTCATTCATTTTTGTTAATAATTGATTGCTGTTGACATGATATCGACAGATATCGCATACTGCATTAAAAATTTGCCAATAAATCACATACTGATAAACTATACTATAGAAAAATAGTGTTAGTCATAAACAGAACCAACCTGGTTTTCTAATAGAAGATGAATTTACTGTTTCACGTGTTTTTACTGTTGTGGTTGCTGTTGTAGAAGTTGATGGTATGGAAGCTAAGGATTCTTGTATAACTTTAATGTCTTGTTCAATTTCATGTTCTTGTAATAAATAATAAATATTTGATACTGGGGGCGGTTTTCTACGTTTTTCTTGAGGTGCTGGAACCACTGGATCATTTGGTCTTCTTCTCAGTTTTCTGGTCATAGCAGGTTTTTGATCTGATGAGTCTGGAACTGGAAATCAATAAAAATTATGTATAAAACAGTTTGAAAACGTATAATATATATACTTTAAATACATACAAAGTTCCATGTTTAAATTATCATGGTCTATAGCTTTTTTTCTATCGTTCAATTCTGCTATCATAGTTTCATTAAGTTCATTACTACGATCATCAAATTCTTTGTGTGCTAGACGGCGTTCTCTAATAAACTCTCTTTCAATAGCTTCAAGCAAACAATCTCGCCATAAATTGTTCATCAATAATCTACTAAGATATACATTATTTAAAATATCTAAACTAATTTAGAAAACAAAAAATTGTCATACTGGTTTTTTTGTTGAATTTCTAATTTCTTTAATTGTTTCACGTATTCACTGTGAGTTCCATCTCGTAATTGTTGTAGTTGCTTTTGGATACCAGCCAATTTATCCTGGTATACCCTACATTTAAAAAATACACAATATCAATACTGATTACATGATTATGAAGGCTAACTTACTGTTCCTGTATTTCTGTGTGTTTTTCCCGATTCTCTTTGCTTTCGTCTGAAAAAAATCACACTTTAACATATAATCAACTCCTTATTTTACTTGTGTACGTACCTTCGGAGTCTGTAAAATCTCTATTTTCAATTTTAATGCTGTTGACATCGTTGTCGTCCATCGAGAATGACGAAGACGGCGATATATTATCGTGGAAAGACATTATTAAAAATAATAAAAATAAATGAAGATAATTTTATATAATGAGTTATTTATAACAATCGTTACTAAAGATTAACTCTATCTAAACAAATTGATGACAAAAAAAAGAATGAAAATATAAAATATTCAACCTCTCAAACTAAATTTATTACATCAATTCCTCGTTATCACTTATCAGCAAAATGTTTTTCTGTTTACTATTGTTATCATATATAATTGTGGCATGTAAACACTATAACCGCTTGATACCACATTAAACATGAACCATAGATTGCGGTAAGACCTTGAAAAGCCGAGAACCCAAGACGTGTGACACTTGGAGAGGCGCGCGACGTGTGTTTACAATGCGCAAAGCTCATGTGCATGGCCGGTCTTAGGTGATTCGCCACCCTAAGCAAATCACTTTATCACTGTCCGTCAATGGTGTATTTCAGGGGTGGCTGGGGAGAGGTATAAGGACATTTGCCTCCATACCATAACTACAGATCAAATGAATATTCATCTAATCTGTGCCATACCCATAAAATATACATTAAAACATTTTAATTTTAAATGGAAAATATTGCATTTTAATTTTAGTGTAGACGTTCCATTGGTTTAAAATTATCCTACTAATGAGTATACAAAGACTCTGAGGTTGACGTGTGAGATGAGATAACGAGGATGTTTAACGCACTTACGACATATAATATAACAAAAAGGTAAGTATTTTTTATTTACTATACACCAGTGCTTCTTAACCTGTTTTGTTATAGGGCCCCCTTAATTTAATGTAAAACTGTCAAGGCCCCCCTCTCAATCAAAATCATTAATTATTTTTTCTTAATTATATACTAAATTTACATGCACTGTTTCACACAAATAAATTATTAAAATGTAAAGAACCTCGGGTTTAACCTAACTAAATAATCGAAAATATTTTAAATGGAATAAATATTTCAAGGCTCCTAAGTCATATAGTCACGGCCCCCAAGTTGAGAAGCACTGCTATACACGATATTCACAATTTTTAAGCACAAAACTCCACAACATGTTATTAACGATAAATCGCAAAACGTAAAAACAATATATCTATAAAATATGTTATATACAAAAACTATATCTACTGATACAAGGGATATAAGGAAAAAATCTTTACGCGTTGTACCCCAGGCAACGTTCATAACGGCTAATTTTCCAAATCCAGGCACATAATATGATCTCTACAAAACCAGATATAAAAAGGCCCTTTTCAGGGCCAGCACTGATGATCGCCTCATGCAATATTGAGGGCATAAATTCAAATTAGGAAGAACTGCTTGCTGACTTATGTAAAGAAAACTCATGTGACGTGTTATGTGTGCAAGAAACACACAGAAGTGAAGAGATGAGTAATTTAAAAATCAATGGGATGAAGCTCGTTGCAATACGCCCACACAGGAAGTATGGAAGTGCTATATTTGTTCGTACCTCAATCGATGTAACGACAAGTCAAAAAACAGAGACCGACAAAATACGGATCAACGACGGCATTGAAAGCATCATCGACACGGGCGACGACGATCGAAAAGCTTCAGTAGCCGTTCCACTGGCCGCGCTCCGTCCGGATTACTAGTTTCCCGCGGAACGGTGTTCAGCCGGTACGCCGGTTCAACGACCGCATTGAAAGCATCATCGACACGGGCGTCGACGATCGAAACGCGTCGGTAGCCGTTCCACGGGTCGCGCTCCGTCCGGATCCGAACACGGTCGGTGGCTAAGACGACGCTGAACGGCGTACGAGTAGTCGCCGTATACCGTGTTTGCGTTGGCCGCACACGGGGCCGTCATCTAAAACTTACTCGCAGTTATTACTATTATACTCGTAAACCGGCTGCGGCGTTCGTCTTGCCTAGTATATTTCTCGCCGTTTGTCCCGTTGGTGTTGACTCTACAAGGGGCCGACCTCGAATACTGACCCGTTGTCAATAAAATTATTTTCCCACTGCGGCGTTCAACGTCGATAGATAGGTCGAGTCGTCTTAATTTTTCAATGCTTGTCATCTGGCTTTACTACTCCGCATATTCGTAAAAAGGCGTCGCGTACAAAAATATTTTGTGCGCGCCGCACACGTTCTGCAGAAGCGACAAGGTCGGTGTACGATCGGTCTAGCGCGCAGATGGCAAAGTTCCAGTGACTCTTAGAGTCCCGCGTCGTCGCACGGGTGTATTGCTATAAGCTGCCCGCCCGACGACGTGTGCCGCAATAACGACCGTTCAACGCGCCGTCCTTCGTCCGGATCCGATCACGTTCGGTTGCTGCAACGTCGTGGAATAACATACGAGTAATCGCCATTTACCGTGTTTGCGTTGGCTGCACACGGGACCGTCATCGAAAATTTACCCGTAGTCACTAATATTATATTCCCGCTGCAACGTTTACGAGGCTTAAATTTTTATCTTTTTTTGTTCGTTAGAAGGCTAGAATACGAATGAATATACAGACGGTCGGTCTGTAGTGCGACCGCGGCCGCTGAATAGTTTCACGCGGACCGGTGTTCAGCCGGTACGCCGGTTCAACGACCGCATTGCAAGCATCATCGACACGGGCGACGACGATCGAAAAGCGTTGGTAGCCGTTCCACGGGCCGCGCTCCGTCCGGATCACTAGTTTCACGCGGAACGGTGTTCAGCCGGTACACCGGTTCAACGACCGCATTGAAAGCATCATCGACACGGGCGACGGCGATCGAAACGCGTCGGTAACCGGTCATCGAGCCTCGCCTTGTCCGGATCCGAACACGTTCGGTGGCTACGACGTCGCTGAACGTCATTCGGGTAGTCGCCGTACACCGTGTTTGCGTTGGCCGCACACGGGGCCGTCATCTAAAATTTACCCGTAGTCATTACTATTATACTCGTAAACCGGCTGCGGCGTTCGTCGTTGCCGAGTATATTTCTCGCCGTTTGTTCCGTTGGTGTTGGCCCAACACGGGGCATCACGTTAAACTTTTCGTCCTCGAACAATTATTAACTATATCTAAATTTTTTTTAATATTTGGAAAACAAAATTTCCAATTGATTTTTCTATACTGGTATTTTATTTTACAATTGTGTCCAAAATAAAAAATAATTTTTTCGTGTTACGTTATACGTGAGCGAATTTGTTAGGTGGTTATGTTAGGTAAGTCACGAGAGCGGTGCCCAATTTCAGTTAATGTTCAATGCACTTATATTAAATATATATAATTATACATATAAAATATTTATATATAAACAATAAATATAATATTATATAAATAGTTTATATATATATATATATATGAATTATATATATGATATATTTATTTATATTTATAATTTAAAAACTTATTTAATTTTATTATATATATAAAATAAGAATTATACAATTTTATTATATATAAATGTATATTATATAAATGTATATAACATTTAAATATGAGTACATTAAGTAAAATATAAAAACGCAACTTTTTTTGTTCGTTAGAAGGCTAGAACATGAATGAATATACAGACCGTTGGTCTGAAGCGCGGCCGCTGACGAGTTTCATGGGGACCGGTGTTCAGCCGGTACGCCGGTTCAGCGACCGCATTGAAAGCATCATCGACACGGGCGACGACGATCGCAAAGCGTTGGTAGCCGTCCCACGTGCCGCGCTCCGCCCGGATCACTATTTTCCCGCGGAACGGTGTTCAGCCGGTACGCCGGTTCAACGACCGCATTGAAAGCATCATCGACACGGGCGACGACGAACAAAAAGCTTCGGTAGTCGTTCCACGGTCCGCGCTCCGTCCGAATCACTAGTTTCCCGCGGAACGGTGTTCAGCCGGTACGCCGGTTCAACGACCGCATTGAAAGCATCATCGACACGGGCGATGACGATCAAAAAGCTTCGGTAGCCGTTCCACGGTCCGCGCTCCGTCCGAATCACTAGTTTCCCGCGGAACGGTGTTCAGCCGGTACGCCGGTTGAACGACCGCATTGAATGCATCATCGACACGGGCGACGACGATCGAAAAACGTTGGTAGCCGTTCCACGGGCCGCGCACGGTCCGGATCACTAGTTTCACGCGGAACGGTGTTCAGCCGGTACGCCGGTTGAACGACCGCATTGAAAGCATCATCGACACGGGCGACGACGATCGAAACGAGTCGGTAGCCGTCCCACGGGTCATGCTCCGTCCGGATCCGAACACGGTCGGTGGCTACGACGACGCTGAACGACGTACGAATAGTCGCCGTATACCGTGTTTGCGTTGGCCGCACACGGGGCCGTCATCTAAAATTTACCCGTAGTCATTACAATTATACTGGTAAACCGGCTGCAGCGTTCGTCGTTGCCAAGTATATTTCTTGCCGTTTGTCCCGTTGGAGTTGACTCTACAAGGGGCCGACGTGGAAAACTGACCCGTTGTCATTAAAATTACTTTCCCACTGCGGCGTTCAACGTCGATTGACAGGTCGAGTCGTCTTAATTTTTCAATGTTTGTCATCTGGCTTTACTACTCCGTATATTCGTAAAAAGGCGTCGCGTACAAAAATATTTTGTGCGCGCCGCACACGTTCTGCAGGAGCGACAAGGTCGGTGTACGATCGGTCTAGCGCGCAGATGGCAAAGTTCCAGTGACTCTTAGAGTCCCGCGTCGTCGCACGGGTGTATTGCTATAAGCTGCCCGCCCGACGACGTGTGCCGCAATAACGACCGTTCAACGCGCCGTCCTTCGTCCGGATCCGATCACGTTCGGTTGCTGCAACGTCGTGGAATAACATACGAGTAATCGCCATTTACCGTGTTTGCGTTGGCTGCACACGGGACCGTCATCGAAAATTTACCCGTAGTCACTAATATTATATTCCCGCTGCAACGTTTACGAGGCTTAAATTTTTATCTTTTTTTGTTCGTTAGAAGGCTAGAATACGAATGAATATACAGACGGTCGGTCTGTAGTGCGACCGCGGCCGCTGACTAGTTTCAGGCGGACCGGTGTTCAGCCGGTACGCTGGTTCAACGACCGCATTGAATGCATCATCGACACGGGGGACGACGATCGAAAAGCGTTGGTAGCCGTTCCACGGGCCGCGCACGGCCCGGATCACTAGTGTCACGCGGAACGGTGTTCAGCCGGTACGCCGGTTCAACGACCGCATTGAATGCATCATCGACACGGGGGACGACGATCGAAAAGCGTTGGTAGCCGTTCCACGGGCCGCGCACGGCCCGGATCACTAGTGTCACGCGGAACGGTGTTCAGCCGGTACGCCGGTTCAACGACCGCATTGAAAGCATCATCGACACGGGCGACGACGATCGAAAAGCATTGGTAGCCGTTCCACGTGCCGCGCTCCGCCCGGATCACTATTTTCCCGCGGAACGGTGTTCAGCCGGTACGCCGGTTCAACGACCGCATTGAAAGCATCATCGACACGGGCGACGACGATCGAAAAGCGTTGGTAGCCGTTCCACGGGCCGCGTTCCGTCCGGATCACTAGTTTCACGCGGAACGGTGTTCAGCCGGTACGCCGGTTGAACGACCGCATTGAAAGCATCATCGACACGGGCGACGACGATCGAAAAGCGTTGGTAGCCGTTCCACGGGCCGCGCTCCGTCCGGATCACTAGTTGCACGCGGAACAGGGTTCAGCCGGTACGCCGGTTCAACGACCGCATTGAAAGCATCATCGACACGGGCGACGACGATCGAAACGAGTCGGTAGCCGTCCCACGGGTCGTGCTCCGTCCGGATCCGAACACGGTCGGTGGCTACGACGACGCTGAACGGCGTACGAGTAGTCGCTGTATACCGTGTTTGCGTTGGCCGCACACAGGGCCGTCATCTAAAATTTACCCGTAGTCATTACAATTATACTGGTAATATATGGTAAAACATCATTTTGAAGTAGTGTTACATCGTTCTCTCACGCTTTGCACACATATATTAATATCAAAATTATTTATTATTAAAAAATAATTATAGACTGCATATTATACATTCAGAAATAACAAAAAAAAAGCAAATAGAGAGATAAATACATAGAGGTATATACGTACATAGGGAGAGATATAAATAGAGAGATATTCGTACATAGAGAGAGACATATGTAGATATACATAGAGACATTCGTACATAGAGGTATATACATACATAGAAAGAAAAATGCATAGAGGGAAATACAAACATAGAGTCATTAATACATAGAGAGAAATGTACATAGAAGTATATACATACTTAGAAAGAAAAATACATAGAGGTTTATACATACTGTTTTCGTCTAAACCGATCCTACGACTTGGCGGTTGTCGGCTTAGACTAATGCTGTATAGGACAGTCGGGATATTAAGTTTAATGACAACAACTGGTTGATTATGTTGAATATGTCGCCATAGCACATATACAAGTATAATAACGAATAAATATAATACATACACACGAAAATATAATATCGGATAAAATAAACCGATTGTTCTTAATGGGCGCCCTTACACATAAAATTAATACGGTTAAACAATAAGTTACGATTAATTGACCAACGACTGGAGAAGCATGAATTCAATGATTGACGACGGCGGGTCGGCGAGTAAATCCAATTGAGACGACTGCGAATTGGCGTGTAATACCGAACGATTTAAAAGTCACCAAGACACGTCGCGCACCTAACAACCGATGGCTTGTTAACGGCGAACAACTCGTCACGCCCGACGACGACGTTCGGTTTGTCACCACGCGGACACCACGGCAATACGACACGTTACGCGCGACCGGCTTATTCGACCGTCTCCGGCGAAGAAGGAGAGGCAAGCGAGAGGGAGCCAGCGGCGAGGCGGTGGACCTTTATATATAGAAGTTCACGATCGCCTGCAAACCGGTTCTTCGCGATAACAATTAATTACGTATTTCGCCAATTCCGAACACATACATAGAAAGAAATACAAACATAGAGAGAAAAGTACATAGAGATATTCATACATAGAGGTATATACATACATAGAGGGAAATACAAACATAGTCATAAATACATAGAGAGAAACGTACATAGAAGTATATACATACATAGAAAGAAAAATACATAGAGGTTTATACATACATAGAAAGAAAAGTACATAGAGAGATACTACATAGATGTACATACATACATAGAGTGAGAGACATACATAGATGGAAATACAAACATAAAGGCATAAATACATAGAGACATTCATTCATTCATGCCTCTATGTTTGTATTTCCATCTATGTATGTCTCTCTCTCTCTATGTATATATGTACCTCTATGTACTAGTGTCTCTATGTATGTCTATTATGTCTCTCTCTATGTACATATTTACCTCTATGTGCGTATCTATCTATGTACTTTTTTTCTATGTATGTATGTATGTACTTCTATGTATTTTTCACTATATATATGTATATACCTCTATGTATGAATGTCCCTATGTATCTCTATGTGCAGTTATTACTCTAGGCCATTACGTTATTTTTTTTTTGTATTTTTTATTTTTGTAAAATAGTTTTGTTTGCGGGCGCCGGGCAACCCCTGCCCAATTTTTAAAAAATATTCTGAGCTAACCTATGTAATTATTTGTCTTAATTTTTAGATATTATTTTAATTTTCTCTATGTGCCATACTAAGAACACATAGCCAGTTGCTTTGCAACTAAAGGTTCACTCCCATCACTACAATACACACACACCCTCATATAGATTTTTTATCGAATTCTACTGTTTAACACAAATCATTTGTGAAAATTTTTAAATATTTTTAGCGTTTGTAGAATAGCATTGCCTACGGGTGCCGGGGAACCCTTGCCCAATATTTTAAATATTTTGAGCTAACTAAAGAAATAATTTTTCTTAAAATTCCCATATTTTTTTTACAAATGATAGTAAATTCGTAACAACCCAACACACACCCAGACACATATACACATTTTATCGAATTATTTCTACTGTTATACACATCAGTTTAGTAATTTTTAGCATTTGTAAAATAGTTTTGCCCGCGAGCGCCGGGGAACCCCTGCCCAATTTTTTTTAATATTCTGAGTTAACTGAAGAAATTGTTTGTCCTAATATTCAGATATTATTTTAATTTTCTCTTTGTGCCACACTAAGAACACATAGCTAGTTACTTTGCAATTGTAGGTACACTCGCAATGCTACAACTCACACAGGCACATACAAATAATGTGTTTAATATATATTATGTTAATAATACATATGTTAATGTAAAGAAATATTTGTAAAATATTGATTTTAGCTTTTCAATTTTTCTAACATGTTTTTCGCCGATAATCGTGGTACGTAGCAGAATGTTATACAACTGTGTTCGTGAATTTATTTTATAAATAGGCGTTATTATGTAATAAATCTATTGAGAAAATTTAAGTGTATATAGGTTAACAAACAGTTTTACGCACAAAATGTGGCCGAAAACAATGGCGGTGTAAATGCCGTTATACACGCCCACCTGAAGTTTAAAAATAATTAATGAATTAAGCAATAAGATAAATTTATTTTTATAGTTGAAAACATATTAAACTAGTGTTTGATAAATATATAAATGATTTTGTATACATATTCATACAATCAAAATAGTAACTAATCAAGTGACCCCATTAAATTATAAATAAAATAACTATTATACAATATAATCAAGTTAAAAGTTTATAACTATAATGACTCCTAATGGTCTAAAAAGTTTATGACCAGTTTTTCTGAATGTTCATAATATATTGGTATTTGAAGTATCAGACAATTTGTGTTATCATTTTTATTATACAAGTGACACGAATAATCTTTTTCTTTTATAAAACAATAAAAGTTTTAATTTATTAAATGAATAATACAATAATTCAAAAGTCTTTTGAAAAATTGACATTGGGGTAATTTTTATCCAAAACATCCGAGTATGGAAGATTTTTATATTGAGCAGATATCCGCTGTGGTATCTTCACTGGAGGCATGACCGCTGGATTGAATGCAACGTTACTTGGATCATACTCTTTAAACCATTCACTGGGTGTCCTAAAATTAAAATTTTTTTTTTTAATTCATTTGATACAGATTTTATATTTTTATAACAAAATATAAAAATATATACTTGATTTAAATAAAGAAATATAACTTATTATTGTAAATAATTTAAAGTAAGACCCAAATATTATTGTCAGAGGATGGAATTTGTAGTGCTAAAAAAATGTATCTATTAGTGTTGAGCACAAAAATGAACAAAATACACAAAATCAATTTTTTGTAGCTGTAATTGAATTTTTTTTCAATACAATTTTAATAAAATTTAGACTATTGACATGATACACTTTTTTATTTTGTAATTGTTAATAATTAAATCAATGAGAATTCTGGTCTAATGTGATATCATATGTGTTTCCAACAATTACCATTTTAGTTTAACAACTATTATTATTATTATAATATATAACAACAACAATATATAGTACGTATATTATTATTTAGCTGTGATATAGTTTATGATCTAATATAATATTATTTTATTGTAAATATTCTACAAATTTTATGATATTTGCATTAGAAAATCAAAATCTTAATATCTGATAAAGTTGAAATCGGTTCGTATTTGCATCATACTTTGTTAAAAATACTCTAGAAGTATACACACAGGATGATAGCACAGTGTCTGGAATTCCATTTAATTTTATATAAACAAAATATGCATGCTCAAACCCAAGACTTGTTGCAAATTTTATTTAATTATAAAAACACAGAAATCTATATAACTCATTATTAGTTGATATTAAAAAACAAGTAATTAATAATTTTATAAAATAAAAATGTAAAACTTACATTTTTGCTAATTCTGGCTTTAAACTGATATGATTGTTTTGTGATGCTGTTAATGTAGCTACAATTCTTAACAGTTTACAGACTTCAGGATGCTAATGTCTTTAAGATACAAATCATAAATTTATAAGCAAAAGTAATACGAACCAATTTGGTTCAAATAAATATCTAACTTGTAATGCTGGAAGTTCCCATAATGCAGTACTGCCAGCATTACTGTGTTCAGGTTCTTGTAATTCAGCATTATAAATTCCTTGTCCATACGAAGGGTCAACATCTAACAAGGATTCTGTGTTCTTATTTGTCTAAACAAATATATTATTTATTATATTATATATAAATTACTATTTATTCACAATATTAAGTATTAAATTTTGTACTTTGTACTTTAAAGATTATAAAAATGCAATGATTAAGTAAAATATACAATTGTTTAATCGACAGGTAAAAATAATCTAGGATTTTTGATACTAAAACAAAAGAATACAACACCAAGTATTTAAATCTATTAGCATTTTTTTGCATGACACATTTTAACATACAATATTTTAACTTTAACAGGACCAAGATTATAACCATTAATTATACTTTAAAATTTAAGTTCCTTTTTGTGCTGAATAAAAATATACTTTTGTCAGTTACATTTACTTACATTTATTTGAAAAATATAAATATAATTATATATTGAATTATTTCAATTGTATTGAAACTTATTAACACACTATAAGCGCTATTGTAACTGGATCATGATGGACATTTAACTCTATACAATCACGGTCTAAAAATATGCAATATGCATTGTCTAATATATTTGGGTGTCATATTTATAATAGCATAAATAAATAATTAATAAAAATTACTTGAATTATAGTTCAAAGAGCAGCTAAAATACCTAGTGATGAATTATGAAGTGTCTGAAGAGTTAAAGTGGCCATTCTTTTTACAAATAATAGTGTAGAATTAGTGGTTACTTTCTTACGGCCAACTAAAAACAATGCTTCGATTGTAAGAAGAAATTTTTCTAAATCATCATGGTGTTTACCTAAAAAAACACAAAAAATTTAAAATGCTTTTAAATTATCCACATTATTTTATCATTGCACAATAGATTATACATTTTAATGATCAATAAAATGGTTTTTAACTTACAACAATCTAATTCGGGGATGACTTTATACAAATGAGAATAAAAGTGGACAGGATCAATGTTGATTACTGATCCTTGACCAGATAATATGATAAAAATAGTTTTAATACTACAAAGCTGTTCATTTACAGTCAGTTGATGTTTTTTAATAACTGAATCCAATACTGTAAGGATATCATGATAAAATTCCAAATTAATTGAATGGCTGTATCTACATAACAAAAAATTCAACATTACAAAAACATTAATAATACATTTTTAATTACACTAACTTTGCTAATCCTTGAAGACAAACAGACAATAATTTTGACCGTGGAGCAGTTTTTAATATTCTAAAGTATATCAAAAAAACAAGTTTTGTGATTTCAAGTTAAATTGTTCATATGACTTTTCACATTTTCCTCAGCCTTTGTTTCTAGCATTTCTTTGTCTAATTTATTTAACATTTTACTTCGCTAAAAATTAAAAATTACATTAAATGTTCATACTATATTCCAAAGTCATAATTATCAGTTTTTACTTTGCGTTCGTTTTTTGACATGGCTAATAATTTTTGTTTTCTTGTCATGAATTTTTTTGATCTCATTATTTCTTCTTTTTCTTTATCAAGATTCACATTTTTAATTGGTAGTGCAAGTAAAACAGACAAGAGCTCACTGTGAACACAATGACTTCTTGTTTTCATGAGTTGATTAATACGCCGTACAATCTTATTTACATAAATAATAATATTTAATCTAGAGTATTATATTATACATAAATTATTAGTTTTTAATAAAAATGTATTAATTATTACCTGTCGCCAAACGCGATCTTTTTGAACAGTTGGCGTGAATGACTAAAAACTAATGTGGTTCGAAGGTAAAAGTTGGATGGTGTGATAGACAACACTTACGATATTCAAATAATTCAAACGTATAATGTTAATACTAGCAAAGATATGAACAATATTTAATACTATTGCGTAGGCACAACGGGACCTACGTCCGTGATAATATACTTAAAATAATTAACATATACACAAACACTAATGACAGATACCAGATACCAGAATACGACGGGCCAATTGGAATTACACAGTTGGCGCAACTGTCGTTCACCGATGATGCTTCCTTGACGATTTCGGACGGCACTTCTGCACCCACGAGGTCTACGAGTCGTACACCCGCACACGACTGACCTGGACGGCAGCTCCGAAAGGACAGCTTCTAAAACTGGCACACGTTCGTTTGCGTGACACAACGCGACCCGACCACGATACCACCCCCGGGACTGGTGATAAAGTACCGAGTACTTCTCACACTCGCAATTAAACACGGCAACGTACGCCCGACAATTGTCGTCGTCGCGGAATCGCACCACAATTACGGGTCCACCGGACCAAAGAACACGGAAATTCGCAAAGGTTAATCAACGTATTATTCACGCGCACGGCGATTATTCACGCACACGGCGCACACCACAAAAATCTCGTTCGACCGAATATCAATAGTCGAATGCTACGACGTGAGACCCGTGTGCAAGTGTCGCGGACACATTACACCAACGGAGCTCACGGAGCGACTAAAAATACGTGACGGCTCGCAACGGCCGCGGCGGCGGTTTTTATTTTTGCACGTAATACGACAAACGGCGAAACGATATAACTTATCGGCAATAAATCCCGCGATAAAATACAATCGACAGCTATATTGAGCGAGCTCTTTATATAGTTTAAATATAATCGCGTAAGTTCCGAACATGCTCCCCCTTGGGAGATGGTACATCTCACAACAGTAGTTGTATTTAGGAGGAGTACCTTGGAGAAACTGGAATTGCTGGATCTGGTCTACTGTCATCTATTCATTCGTGTAAAATACATAGCAACAGTAATGATAAAAATACATAAATATAAATAATTGAATAAATAAGTAAATAAATAAATAAATAAGTAAATAAATAAATAAATAAGTATATAATATAAATATTAGAAAAAATAAAGGAAACAGTTTACATAGTTAATTATCCTACCCTTTCCTACAAATACGACATATCATACACTTAGTGAACAAACGCTTGGAAGACTAGGAAGCGCGGGACATAACGGAAGATTACTTCACCCATCAGTCGGTAATATTACCAGCTTAACAACTGGGCGTGTGATTGTCCCTTGGAGGGTATGCAATCGCACTACTCTGATTACCCCATCTGCACCTGGAAGTACTTCAACAACGCGTCCCAAGCGCCATGATAATACTGGAGAGTTTTTGTCCTTAATTACCACCATATCATTTAATTTAATCTGCGGTTGATCGGAAACCCAGCGTCCTCGAGGTTGAAGCGTTTGCAAATATTCCGATCGCCATTGCTTCCAAAAACATTGCAGACACTGCTGCAATAACTTCCACCGATTCACCAAATTACAAATGGGAATGTCTTCGTCACCAACGTCCGGAACCGCTAACAGCGGCTGACCTATTAGGAAATGGCCAGGAGTTATACATTCGAGATCCGATGGATCCGTCGAGGCAGGCGTCAATGGACGTGAATTTAATATGGACTCTACACGATATACTAGAGTGGTGAATTCTTCCCATGTGAACAAGTGCTCCCCCATGACGCGTTTCAGGAGATTCTTCGCAGATCGAACTGCCGCCTCCCACAATCCGCCGAAATGTGGCGCAATAGGAGGGTTGAAATGCCAACGGCAATGTACAGATGTGATAAGTTGATCGCGGACATTTGGATCATTAAGTAAACGCCGCAACTGTGCATTGGCTCCTACAAAGTTCGTCCCGCAGTCGGAGTATATGTCTACCGGAAGTCCCCTCCGAGCAACGAATCGATCAAGAGCTGCTAAAAACGCTGGAGTGGATAAATCGGACACAACCTCAATATGAACTGCTTTCACGACAAAGCAGACAAACACTGCGATATAACATTTGTATTCGCGGGCCTTGCGTAACCGCTGTTCCTTCATCCTAAACGGTCCGGCGAAATCGATTCCGCAACGAGAGAATGGTCTGCATTCGGAGATGCGGGCTCGAGGTAAGTCTGCCATCACAGGTTGAGGATTGGTGGC
Organism: Chaetogeoica ovagalla; assembly: GCA_032441825.1. Classification (NCBI taxonomy): domain Eukaryota; kingdom Metazoa; phylum Arthropoda; class Insecta; order Hemiptera; family Aphididae; genus Chaetogeoica; species Chaetogeoica ovagalla. Next base: position 248,939 of record CM063743.1, on the reverse strand, counting down.
GGATACCTTAACACAACGGACGCACCTACTAATTACTGTACGAATTAGTGTGCGTAATGACAAAATCCAAAATGTACAGCTAATAATATTCATAATAACACGCGGACCGCCATGACAAGTGACCTTGTGCCAATGACGGACCAGCATTAAGGATAAATGGGAAGTCTTGGGTAACAACATTGGAAACTTTTGCTCCAGCGGCAAATCGGAGTTACGTAGACGTCCACCTACACAAATTACATCTTGGTCGTTTAAAAAAGGACGCAATCGAGCAAATACGCGAGACGATACAGGTAAGTTATTGGCGAGCTCACGATATAACTGATTAAATGACACGCGTTGCGTTGAACGCACAATCGCAAGAGATGCTTCATCAAGATTTTTCCGAGATAAATAAAATCCGTCCGAATTTGCTTGATTACCACGACAATGAGCGATGAAACGTTGCATCCAGGCGACTATGCGTATCATACGGTTATAGGAAGAGAAGCGAGTAAACCACTCTGGGGCTTCGTGACCAATTAAAGCAACCGGAGCTACTACTTTACGTTCTGGTAATTGATTCTCAGGGATGAGCGAGATTGCATCTCCCCACTCACTCATCGACTTATATAAACAAGTTGGACCCTTCCAATACAAAGAGTTATGAAGCAGCTCTCGTGGATTTAATCCGCGTGATGCACAGTCCGCAGGGTTGTCTTCTGTACGTATATGATTCCATTTACAACCAGGTAACAACACATTGATCTGGTGGATACGGTTGGATACAAACACCTTAAAAGACTCGTGTGGTGCAGATAACCAGTTAAGGACAATTGATGAATCCGACCATGCCACAGTATCGGTAATAATTAATTTAGAACTAAGGGTATCCCTTAATCGAGCTAACCACTTTGCCAATAATAACGCCGCGCAAAGTTCTAATCGCGGGATGGTGGTTGCCTTCAGCGGAGACAATTTGGTTTTAGCTCCCAGTAATGTTATGCAAGGGCGGTCGTTGGCAGTTTCTAATCGAATATACACGACGGCGGCGTACCCTTTTACTGAAGCGTCACAGAAACCACATAAAACACCATACGCACTTGTCTTAGTTCCCAGAAAGCGGGGTATTTTTAATTTAGTAACAGCGGACAAATCAACAACAAATTGTTGCCAGTCGTTAGCCAAGTCTGGTGTGAGTTGCTCATCCCAAGAGAGCTTAGAGAGCCAGACCCGCTGCATCAAATGTTTGGCGTAAAATATAATGGGTGCCAGCAGTCCAAGCGGATCGAAGATGCGAGCGATCAACGACAGCATCCCTCTTTTCGTCATAACGATCTCGCTAGATTGAACCGAATAATAGAAGAAATCCTCTTGATGATTCCACTGAAGACCCAGCACCTTAACACCGATACTATCATCGTCACCAAAACTCGATGAAATATCCACCCGATCCGAAGGAGGAACTTCATTTAAAACTGCCACCGAGTTGCTCGCCCACTTTTTCAACTCGAACCCAGCCTTGCTCAACACAAAGACCAATTCGCTTTTAAGCTGGAGCGTCCTTCTCGGTATCGGCCCCCACGCACACATCATCAACATACGTATGATGAAGTAGTACCTCGCGAACTGCTGGGAAATCGTCGCACTCGAGCTCTGCGATTGACTGTATTACTCGCATAGCTAAAAAAAGCGCGCAGTTCATGCCGTAAGTAACAGTATTCAGCTCATATTCTTTAAGTTCGGCCATCGGGGATTCACGCCATAAAATATGCTGGTAAATTCGAAATTCCGGTGCAACCAGTATCTGCCGATACATTTTGCACACATCGGCTGTAAAGGCGAATCGTGGCACTCGGAATAATAAAAGTACGTCGATAACATCTCGCTGCAGTTTTGGACCGGTTAACAAACATTGATTCAGAGATATTCCTGTAGACGACGTCGCCGACGCATCGAACACCACCCGAATCTTGGGGTTCACATCTGAAGGCTTGTAAACGGCATGATGAGGAATGACGTAAAGTCCACGTGACATCGCAGGTGACATATGTCCTAAAGCGATGTACTCAGACATAAATTGTACGTACGAATCACGTAATCGGGAGTCCTTGCTGAGCTTGCGTTCTAAATTCTCAAAGCGTCGGACCGCCATGGAGCGCGAACCCTGAAACACGTCGGGTGTAATGCATTCGCGAAATGGCAATGGAACACTGAACCGACCGTTTTCCACACGCGAATATCCATTTCGATAAATTGCCTCACACTTACCATTCTCCGTGAAATCCTCTGGAGCGCCTTCAGGCTCCTCGATTTGCCAAAACCGATTCATAAGGGCTTCTACCGAAGTGGTCAAAACAACTGGACCAGAATAACGTTCCGGGGTTCCTGAAGATGGGATCGGCCCCAGTAATACCCAACCAAACACAGACCCGAGCGCAACAGGATAAGCGTCACCGACAGTAATCCTTTTACCGTTGAGACTAGATGACACAATATCTGCGCCCAACAAAAGATCAATGGGAGCTGATTTGGCGAATGACGGATCAGCTAAGGCGATATTTTCAAACTTGGACGCGATACATGGTGATAGCAATTGACGAGGCAAATTAGTTGTAATAGATGGAAACACCCAAGCCTTGAACTGGAACACTGGATCATCGGTGTATCGGGGTTGTATCTGACAATCCACCAATCCTTCGCCGTTAACTACCGGCACTCCCGATAGTCCAGTAACGGGTGCAGTGCAGCGGATCCTCTGTAGACCAAGACGAGTCACACACGCAGAAGAAATCGCACAAATTTCTGACGCTGAATCTATCAACGCTCGTACCGTGTGCAAAACACCCGAGCTATCGCGAATGTGCACTAACGCCGTACCAAGTAACACTCCCTGCTTTTCGTAACGACCACATAAGGAAGCGGCGGCGAACCCCTTATCTTGTTCCACCTCGTGTGGTTTGGAATCTTGCTGTTCGGAGGACATGGAGTTCTGATGAATAAGTACATGATGTTTACGCGAACAATGTATGCACTTATTCCTTGACGAACATCGTTGCGACCAATGTTTATCACTTAAACATAAAAAACATAATCGTCGTTCTCGTACCCACTTGATTCGTGTTTCGACCGACCACCCCTTAAATGTTCCACAATCAACCAACACATGTGCGCCATTACAACATAAGCACTTCGGAGTGGACGCGTTTGAGGTTAATAACGATGTAGCAACCGTTTTGCGGAACCGTCGTGAGCCTTCAGCTTTATTCCGACTATTGTCAGTCTGACTCGGCATTGGCACATGGTTAACCCTTTCCAAAACGGCAATCCGAGCCCTAATAAACGTGAACAAAGTAGCCACAGAAGGATACTCACTGTTACAAGAAGATTCGAACAACGTACGACAAGATACTGGAAGACATCGAGACGCTAGTGTAAACAATAAAAAGTCACCGAGATCTGGCATGTGCAACGAGTTCAACAACAAAATTCCTTCATCAAAGATCGACATAAATTGGTTGAGAGTAGCTATGGTCTCTTGTGGTGCCAATGGTGCACTAAGTAACTTCTCAATTAATGTACTCGCTACCATCCTGGGTTTATCATAGCGCGCTTCCAACGTTGACCACATGAGTCCATAAGTATCCGCTGACATTGGAATGTTACGTACTAATTCAGCTGCATCGTTTCTAAGACATCCGATTAAATAATACATTTTTTCGATGGTCGACAACTGAGGGCGTTGATTAACCATGACGTGAAATCGATCCCGAAAGGCGGGCCATTTATGAACATCACCACTAAATGACGGTAGTGGAACTTCTGGTAAACGGACTCCGGAGACAGGTACCCCAGGCATAACCACTGCATCACTAGACGCTACATGTCGCTTAACATCGTTAACCCGTTCTACTGAAGTTGATTTCCTGCTGCCACTGGTCACTGACCCCTTGTCTTCATACTCCAGACCGGTTGACGAATTGTACTGCTTGGCGATTGATTTGGAGTAGATAATTAGTCCACGAACCTCGACGGACAACTCTCCGGAATATTCCACGGATCGGTCCAACTCGCAAAGAAATTCGAGTACTGCGTTATCCTCAATAACGAAATCGGTCCACAAAGCATCCAGATCCTCGACAGCAACTAATAGCTGAGGTCCAAGCTCATGAACCTCACTCGCCTGTTGTGCAATGGAATGTATTGCCTTGATACGCGCGACACAAGTATTTCGTTTAATCATCGACCTATCCTTCATTCGGACGAGGCGTTGCGCTTCGTTAATAGACATCGTCACGACTTCCACTTCCAAACGTGTACAAAGAAACGAAAGATATTAAGTCGGAACGACAACAAAAATTAACAAAAAAAAAAAACAGATAACTGTCTAAAAACACCAATCAACAATTCCCTTGAACCACGCTCTGCTACCAAAAAATGTCGCCAAACGCGATCTTTTTGAACAGTTGGCGCGAATGACTAAAAACTAATGTGGTTCGAAGGTAAAAGTTGGATGGTGTGATAGACAACACTTACGATATTCAAATAATTCAAACGTATAATGTTAATACTAGCAAAGATATGAACAATATTTAATACTATTGCGTAGGCACAACGGGACCTACGTCCGTGATAATATACTTAAAATAATTAACATATACACAAACACTAATGACAGATACCAGATACCAGAATACGACGGGCCAATTGGAATTACACAGTTGGCGCAACTGTCGTTCACCGATGATGCTTCCTTGACGATTTCGGACGGCACTTCTGCACCCACGAGGTCTACGAGTCGTACACCCGCACACGACTGACCTGGACGGCAGCTCCGAAAGGACAGCTTCTAAAACTGGCACACGTTCGTTTGCGTGACACAACGCGACCCGACCACGATACCACCCCCGGGACTGGTGATAAAGTACCGAGTACTTCTCACACTCGCAATTTAACACGGCAACGTACGCCCGACAATTGTCGTCGTCGCGGAATCGCACCACAATTACGGGTCCACCGGACCAAAGAACACGGAAATTCGCAAAGGTTAATCAACGTATTATTCACGCGCACGGCGATTATTCACGCACACGGCGCACACCACAAAAATCTCGTTCGACCGAATATCAATAGTCGAATGCTACGACGTGAGACCCGTGTGCAAGTGTCGCGGACACATTACACCAACGGAGTTCACGGAGCGACTAAAAATACGTGACGGCTCGCAACGGCCGCGGCGGCGGTTTTTATTTTTGCACGTAATACGACAAACGGCGAAACGATATAACTTATCGGCAATAAATCCCGCGATAAAATACAATCGACAGCTATATTGAGCGAGCTCTTTATATAGTTTAAATATAATCGCGTAAGTTCCGAACATTACCACTAATGATATAGTTCCCATTTTGTCTTCTTTAAAAATTTTAATAAATGTCTCTTCAACTTTTTTTCTTACATTAGCATTTTTGTTATCCAAGTAAAGAGTTAACAAATGTCCAATGTTAACTGCGTAATTGAAATATGAATGTGAAATTAATAATTCACACATACAATTAATTGCAATTTCACCCAAACTAATATGAACCTAAAATCAATACATCAAACATGTATCAATTAATATAAAAAAACAATTCTTATGTTATTATCATTTATTAAATACATATGTATTTAATCGATGTTATTACTAATTTTAAAACATACATTTGTTATAACTCGTGTATCTCCTTTCTTTTTGTGCAGGCAACTAGCCATTTTTTCTAAATTGGTAAGGTAACCTTTGAGTAATTGTCCTTCAAAACCAATTAATTCTTTTGTAACCAATTTTATTAAAAAATTTAATTTAATTTAAATTTAAAAATGAAATACATTTTATTACTGCATGCTGTAATTATTTGACAAGTTATTTAAAATTTATTAATTAAAAACATGTAAAGATTCACCTGGACACACACATATAAATATATTAATCAATATATAGAAAAAACAAAAACAAATAAGGTAAAATAAAACATTTAAGTTCATATTGAAATGTTAAAAAGAACTTTAAATGACTATAGTACACTGTATATTATATACGATATATACTATTACAATATGTTACATTATGAATATTTTTTATAATTAATTTTTCTTAATAATTTATAATATGTTTTTCATTATGTACTCTGCCTGGTTTAGCCTAATACTGACAACAAAACATCGAACATTTGGTATATCTTTAACATGAAGATTACTTTTCAATGTTACATTTTTAGATAGTATCATGTATTTTGTCTTAAGTTACCATTAACAACATATTTATGACTGAATGTATCTACAAAATAATATCGAAATTCCCTTAATAATATAACATCACCTGCATAGGCTAATATGGTGTTAGCTTTTATTAGTTGTATTTTCTGTTGACCAAGCATACCAATTACCACCTTTTAAAAGGCTGAATTGAATAACAATGGTGATAATCACATCTAGTTATTGTACATTTGGATTAGCCTCGTGAACTTATTGGGTATGCCAGTTTCCTAATATTATCGACAACTGTTTACTAACAGCTCTTCAATGTATTCAAAATATTTTTCCATCATTTGACTGTTGTAGATTTTCTCCTTCTAAAGCCCCATTAACATTCTATTACTTTATCAACTATATATGGTTCTTTAAAATAGCTATCAATAACACCTTATATATCATTCTAATCCAGTGGCGCACCCAAGGGGATGGACTCCGGGTCCGGACCCCCCCTTGACTAGTGCAATAGTATTACATTTATAGATGAAAATCCAAATTCTGATACAACTTTCATATTTTTCTGTTAAAATTTCGCATACGATATAGATAACACCAGGTGTTAAAAATTTATTGATTATATTATATTATTATAATATATAATCTATTTTTATTATCTATTAAAAGTTTTGTTTTTCATAATGTAGTTTTTTAGACCCCCCCCTTGAAAAAATCCTGGGTGCATTACTGTTCTAATCATTAGGCATTGTGTCATATATCTTTTATCAAGAGAGATATATTTCTTTCAAATTTTTTTTTATATAATTTTGGATCAATGTTATCTCTTCTTGAAGCTTTAGTTTTTTAATTCTTCGATAATAAACTCAACTTTTTTTTAATTTTAGTCTTATACATTTTGATTCTTTTGTTAGATAAATTAATTCCTTATATTTTATGATGTTTCTATTGCCACTGTTAATTATTTAGTAACATATAAAAGTGTATCCACAATTGTTTAACTATTTTTATGGGTTCCATCTTAATTACATATCATTGTCATAATTTTTTATGATGAGTGCAATCAATTTCTCTGGCTTTAATAATGTTCTTCTAGTCTTTTTAACATTTTCATTCTTGCTAATCTTTTCTCTCTTCTAATTGTTTTATCTACTACTGACTTTCTATATGCCTTTTTTGACACAATTTTTGGAGTTGTATATAGTATCATTCTTACTCTAGCTTCATTTTGTTTTCTTACTATTTTTTAACATTAATTGTTGAATTACTATTTATTTTTAAAGTCTGTTTATTAGATTCTTTGATGCTACACCAATTATATATTTTTATGTTTGTTCAACTGACTTTTTGACCATCACTTTAAGAAGATTCATAACAATAGATTATGATAATGACAGGTTATTAACCCATAATAAACCGCAACCTTGAGTGTCAGCCCCTTCCAACCATTTGAATCATAGTGGTAGTTTTATAACACTAATAACAAATTAATTGAAAAAAAACTATCTGTTTTGTGAAAAGTTGTTTACTTTGTGTAAGCATTATTGTTACTTTACAAAGTGGACAAAAATGACTATAATTTCTTATAATTAATAATAGTAATTAACAATAAAGTAATAATTATAATTTATATTGAATTATATTTGAGGCAACTTACATTTTACTCCGTCATATTGATTTAGTTTTAATTGGTAACTTGGCAACAGATCTTTAAAAATTTCTAATAGCGTAAGAGTTACTAATTTTTTTATAGTAATTTGTAATTCTGGATCACGTTTTTCCATTATTTCTAAAAGATGTGCTATGTTTCCAACCTAGAAGTAAAAATCACAATAATTATTTCTAGTAATCCAACATATTATATGAAAAACATATATAAAGCATATTCACAGCCTATGGCACAATGTTAACTTCCAATTTAATCCACAATAAAAATGTATTAATAGACACATAATATAAAAATAACATAATAAAGTTATAATGAAATAATAAATATAATTAGGTATTGTAAAATTTCGAGCATATAAAATTTATTAGATACAAAATAAATTACTTTTAAATCAGGATTTTCTAATAAAGTGCTAGCTAATAATCCAATACGTTTTTTATAACTTTGAATTGTATTTTCTCGTTTGGCATACAATTTTGCTACACTAATTGGTTCGCCTTTATTAATTGATATATCTTTTTCAGGTTCATTTGTAGCTAACCAAATATACCGATCATCATCATCATCATTATTTTCATTATTATAATCACCATCATCATGAATTTTCTTCTTTTTTGATTGAGGCTTTTCTAATTCTAAAACATAAATACATTAAAAGATACATATATAACTAAAATACCTACATAAAAAACTTTTTATTTTTATTTAACAAATTATTTTTATTTCAATTTATATGATAAAAGGAACAAAAAACTATGTAAAGTAAAATTTATATTCAGTATTCCAGTAGAGATTTTGTTTTGTACATATCAAATGATGTTTGACAGTCAGGTGAACTGTGTTTTCCTCAAATGATATTTCCAATTGTAATTTTAGCCATGGATTAGATGATAGCTACAACAAAAAGTGAGCGATACCAAGTGGAATTTAATTGATGTGCTTAGAGTGGAGAAGCTGATCAATTTTCTTCGGCTTGTGAATCTACATATGTATCAAACATAACTTGATACTTTAAATTTTCAATAATTTCAAAGAAAAATAAGTCTGTAGAAACTTTTTATATACTGAAAACAATAATGATTACTTTTTAGTTTTATTTAAATTTTTTGCTGGATATTTCAGTTTTTGCAATTTTGTTATTATTTTTTTATAGGCTTATACATTTTAAAATAAAAAACACTTACTAAATTTAAATATTTAACAAAATATATTGATTTTTCTAATACAGACATTACCTATTTCATCTTTTTCAAAAGTGTATCTTCTCAGAATTCCATATTTAGTCTTTACTGGCAATAATGGTTTTTTATTAGCCACATCATCTTCTTTCAACATCATCATAGACATGTTTTCATATTCATTTTCAAGTTTTTCATCATCATTTTCTTGAGATCTTTTCTTTTTCCCTTCCTAAAAATAAATATAATATTCTTAAAATATAAACTATTATAAAATTATTTACAACTTACATTATTATTAATTTGTATACGGTTATATAGTTTATAGTTTTGGTTTCCAATATTCTTTTTAAGAAAATCCAAATCTTCTTGATCAACCATTTTTAACATATCATTTCCAATATCACTGTTTTCCGCTTCATTTTCTTCAACTTCTTCTACTGGATCATTTCTTCTATTTAATGGAGCTTGAGGTACATTATACGCCTTAGATTTATGCTTTTTGGTTTTGATGTGTCCTTTGTTTCGCAAATGGTTACGTCTTTTAACATCACTCGTCTTTCCACCTTTAGACGTCTTTTTCTAAATAATAATATTATATATACATACAACTGTGCACAACTGTTATAAATAATTTGAAATGTTGTAATAAAAGTGAAGAGAATACAATTAAATAATTTACATACAAATATTAGTATATTTCACTTACTTTAACCATTTTCTTTTTCAGCACACTATATAATTAACACTATTAACGTACAGGTTAAAAAAATTTAAAATTAATCAATGGAACGTACAAAATGTGCAACAATGAAGTAATAATGCACGTTTTTAAATTCTTAGTTTTTAGTTTTTATTATTTACATTTTACAATATTACAAATCACATGTGCCGGATTGATTGGCTATCAATTCCCCACACATGGTTTTGTGATAACTGATTGATAAAATAGATAAAAATATTTTCATATATGATAACAAAGAATTAATAAAATAAGGATTGTCCAATTACAATTTGGTACACCTATTTGGTCAAAACATGAACAATTTTTAAGATTTCGAAAGCTTTATATTATTAAACAATCCGTAAAATGTTATATCCCACACAGCAATTTCTAATGAATAAGATTGTATAAATGTTTAATTTGGATTGGAAATTAAATATTTCAAATTAAATATTTATGTAATATTTAATAATTATTAAACATATTAATATTTATTTGTTTATATTTGTTAAACTTTAATTATAAAATATTTATTTTCTAATCTTCAGTTTCAGTTTAATAAACATTTTAAACTAATATTATTAAATGTTTATAAACAAATAATTTTACAAATTTGAAATTCAAAATATATTTCATAATAAAATTATGAATTATGGTTAAAATTTATTTTTTATTGAAAGAAAAATGCTTTAAATTATTTCTTTATTAATGATTATTTAATTATGTATTTAATATTGTTCTGTACTTTTACTATTTTAAAATAACTACTTATTTAAACGAATAATTATTTAATCTTTAAATTTAAGATTAACATGCGTCCTAGCTGAACAAGACTTTACTTATAGGCGGACGGGTGACGCGATATTCCACACGAGCAAGCGTCCTAATTTATAGCTGCCCGTGGCCGGCAAGCGCGAATGTTTTCAATAATGATCTACATTCTATACAGTACACTCCACAGAAAATAGTGCTAATCGCTCGCGTCAGAAACGAACTTGTTCCGACGCGGGCGACAATTTTTATATCGCCCACTCGCCCGCCGTTACCGTCTAAATAGGACACTCGGCCATAATAAAAACCATTTTGAATTTTATCGCGTCGTCCGTTCGTAAAATTGTCTTCGGTTAGGACGCACCGTTATTTCATAATATTGTATACATCTATATAATATTCTACTAAAAATAAAACCAATACATAGGGGATAAACCCAAACGCGGTACGTGTCGTAGCAGCACAATTTTCTACCGGCCCCCTTCCCATTATAAGGAAATAAAACATCGTGTATCATAATAACATTACTGAAAAACTTTTATTTTAATTAATTGACACATAACACGAGACGACTAGCAACGTTGTCGTCCGTATCGAGAGTGACTGATATACAATTTATATTAAGTGCTGGCAACTGCCAATTCTTATCTCACAATGTTTATCATTTAATTTGAACCTTACATTCGGCCCAAAAAAAAATTACATTCTGCTCAAACAATAAATTACAAATAAATAATATTATCATACAAAATTTTTTATAATTACTTCTAATCGGCCCTAAAAAATTTAAATATCTAAAATAAATATCAAAAAGAATTCTCTTCTATAAAAACAAAGCACAAAAAAATTTTTTAAATGTAATAATTAAATAAAGAAGTATGAACTATGACAAAAATGCGTGTACCATGATTACATAAAATAATCGTTAGACCATATGGGTGGTCTACGCTTACGTCCGGTTTGAATAGTGTTCTCAACTGTATCTTGTATCCTGGTTGGTGATGTTGGTTTACTTGTGTTATCTTCAAATGATAATTCTCCTGGATCATCCAAATTTGGTCTGGTTTGGACTGGTTTAAGATCTTGAACATGTACAACTCTTGAATTACTTCCATATGATGAATTATCGTCGGCCCTGATGATTTTATAACAGGCTTTTCCTACTGGTCGCTCAATTATAAATGGACCTTTAAACTTAGGTGTAAGTTTGGTGTCGTTTGTCTTCGGCCAATTATACCATACTGCTTGACCGGGAAGAAAATTATGTGCACTTCTATGTTTATCAAACCGTTTTTTGTTTTCTTCGTGTTTAAGTTTTAAGTTAATTATGGCAACGTTTCTGGCTTTTGCAAGTTGTTCGATTTGTTCCAATCTGGTTAGCTCTGGCTGTAGCGATTCTAGAGACATGTCTAATAATGAAATTTTAGGTTCATAACCGTGTAATAAAAAGAAAGGTGAGAACTTTGTGGTACTTTGTTGAGCTGTATTTATAGCTAAAATTAGGTTAGGTAACTTCACATCCCAATCATCTGGGTGTTCTAAAGAAAATTTGGATAGAACTGAAATTAATGTAGAATTTGCACGTTCTATTAATCCGTTGGCTTGAGGTGTATATGGTGGACACGGAGAATGTTGTATTCCATATTTTTCTAGGAAAGAACGGAGCTTAAAACTTATAAAGGATGAACCATTATCGGTTATATATATGAGAGGTAGTCCATAGTGGTTTATGATGTCGTTTTCAATAGTATAAATAATGTCGTCTGTAGCAGTAGTACATGTCGGTCTGGCTAAAATAAATCTGGTTGCATGACAAATGTGGGCTAGTATGTAGCAATTACCTGCTTTAGTTGTTGGTAATGCTAGATGATCTGCAGAAATTATTTCAAACGGGATTTCAGGTATTGGTCTATCGCCTAACATACCATATGCTGTCGTCGTTCTTCTATTAACTTGTTGGCAAATGACACATCCACGAACATATGATGAACAGTCTTGTCTCATGGAACTCCACCAATAACGTATTCGAATTCTGGCCAATGTCTTCTTAATATCAAAATGACCTGTTTCATCATGACAATATTTTAAAACTATGTTACGATAAGAAAAAGGAATAACGATTTTGGATGTTTTTTGTCCCGCTTCTAGAAAGGTATGCACAAGAATATTATTTTCATAGTTGTAAACTTGTTTAATTTGTAAAATATGAGGATTACTTTCCGTACTTTCAAGTTTCTTTATAATTTGCTGACAATAAGAGTCTCCTTTTTGTGCTAAACTTAGTTTCTCATTTTCTGATCTGATTACTGCCAAACAAACTTGATTTTCGTTATCAATAGGTTGAGGGTATCTTGAGAGATGATCTGCAATATTATTGTCTTTCCCTGCTCTGTAGATTGGTTCAAAGTCAAAAGCGGCCAAATCAACAACATACCTAGCAAACTTGCGGTTAAGCTTAGCCTTGTTTACAATATATGCAGTGGAGTAATTATCAGTTAATAATTTAAAAGATTTACCAACAAGGTATAAGCGGAATTTTTCAGTTATTGCCCAGTGTACTGCCGTTACTTCCAATTCGTTGCTATGATAACGTTTTTCGGGATCTTTTAAGGTTCTACTTGCATATTCGATAATACAAGTGGAACCATCATGAACTTGTGAGAGACACGCACCTAATCCTTGATAACTTGCATCTGTTTCCACTGTTGTTGGTGCGTTTTGACGAAAAGTTGCAAGAACTGGGTTTGAAGTTAATGCTGATTTCAATTTAATAAAAGCTTGATGTTCGTCATCTGATAAATTAATTTTATAGTTGGATGATTTATTACTTGAGACTGATTTGTTTTTTAAAATATTCGTTAAAGGTTTTGCAATAAATGCAAAATTTTTTATATATCTTCTTAAGGCATTGGCAAAACCTAAAAAACTTCGCAGTTCATAAAGCGAGTTCAGGGTCTTATACCTTGTTACTGCTAGAGCACGATTTGGATCTGGTCTGCTTCCATTTTCATCAAGTATTCTTCCTAAAATTTTTACTTCCTGTACTGCAAAACTACATTTATTTTTTGTAAATTTTAAATTAAATTTTCTGGTGGCTTCAAAAAGTAAATGTAAAAAGGTCAAGTGTTCTTGAAATGAATTATGGCCTGCTGCCAAATCATCGTAATATTTCGCAAGTCCTAAATCTAGCAAATGACCGTAAGCAATGGAAATTGCTCTCGCTAAAAATGCTGGAGCATTAGTAAGTCCGAATATAACTCGACAAAATTCAATATGATGATCGGGAGTCACTGCAGCAGTTTTAAAAATATCGGTTTCTTTAATTTTGAAATTATGAAAAGCATGTTTTACATCTACAAGTGTTATAAACTTCTTTCCTGCTATTTTGTTTACCATTGGGTCCATCTGATCAATTGGGAAAGGATCTTTAATTGTGATTGGGTTAATAGTTCTTGAATAGTCAACTACCAAGCGTTTTGGAGTTGAGTCATGAAAAGGCTGGTCTACAACAAAAGCTGGTGCTCCGTAAGGTGAAGTTGATATGCGGCATACTCCCAGAGTTATCCATTTTTCCACTTGTCTTCTCATAAAATCTCTGTCGGGCTCAGTTGCTTTATACGGTTTACACTTAATAGGTTTATCATTAATTAAGGAAATTTCCATTTCAATATCAGGAAACTCACCTATTTCTGCTTCTGGAGAGGAAAATATGTCTTCATATGAGCATAACAATGATTCGAGTTCTTGAGTCTGGTTTTCATCAAGGAAAGTTTTATTTTTTACTGGAACAAAATTTTCAACTGGCGTTTTGGAAACAAGTGGGCTATTGCTGAATCTTGACTGGACAATACAACCAACAAAAGAGTTCGTAGATTTTACACAGCCGAATTCTTGAATTGACGTTGGTGTTGTAATACATATTGCACCATTAGGTTCGACAATTATCGTTGCATGGACTGCTCTTTGCCAATCACGACCTAAAATCATTGCAATGGGTAGATTATCGCATAACCCTACTTTAGGCATAACATAGTCAATATTTCCAACTTGAATACGAAGACTTATCCATCCACTTGGTGTACAGTTACCTTCAGGTGTAGCATATGATCCGTCTTGCCATGGGAATATAGTTGCATTTACCGGAACAAAGCATTTTCTAAGTAATGTTGCACATGATCCAACGTCAGGTAAAGCGTCGATGGTCAAGTTTCCATTTATTGTGGCTGGAATTTGAGACACTTTAACAAGGTCGTCTGGACATTGATCATTCTGGACACAATTAATTGTTTTCGTTACTGAAGTATCCTTTTGTTTTACATCTTTATTATAATTTTTAAAATTCGAATTCTTGTTGGTTTTTGAATCAAATTTGTTATATTCAGTTTTGGCTGAAGGTGAATTTTTACAATTATAACTGACATGTCCAACTAACTTACACTTGTAACATGTTTGTTCTTCTTCTTTGTCAACAGACGGATTGAAACGTGGAATAAATTTACTGTTTTCTTTTGGTTTGTATACTGGTTTTGGAGAAGTCTCATTGCGGTGTCTGCGTATAACATCTAATTGTACAGCATGATCTATAAGATCTTTTACAGATGAACACATTGCTGTTGTTAATGGTACTGACCACATCTGATCGGTTATACCTTGTAAAATTAAAGACACTCGGTCTGACTGCTGTAGCGTAAAAGGAGCGTTATCTATAATAGCATCCTTATCATAAATATAATCTGCAATTGATTCATTTGAGCGTAATGTACGTTTTGATTGAAATTGAATGAAATCTGAAAAGGTTAATTTAACTTTGAATCTATCTAAAATACTTTCTTTCCAAGTCTGCCATTCTTCGATTGAACGACCCGTTACTTTATGCCAGTTTAAAGCTGCTCCAAATAGTCGTGATGTCGCATTAACTAATGTAAGTGATGGAGTCCAATGTGCGTTCTACTTTATTGATCCAGTTACTGACATTTTCAGTTTTTTTTCCAGAAAATAAGGAAATGGCTTTTGCTGTGTCATTGGTCGAAAATATTTGTACTTGGTGTTGTGTATTCGAGGATAATTTTTCAGCGATTAATTCTTGTGATTGAGATAATTGTGAAATTAGTGTCAAAACATTGTTGTTTGTTGAAGAACCGTCATATGATAATTTCATTGAAGCAATTGTACTTTGTAGCTCCTCTATTTTTCGAGCATCTTCATTGCGTTTTTCTCGGGCTTCTATGAGATTGGATTGTATACCGTCAGCGATTACCCGTTCATTATCGTTTAATAAAATATCTACAAGTTCTTCTTTCAAACCAGCATTCGGTAACATACGAAACTTTAACTCATTTCGGAGCTCTTCGATTTTTGCCGATTTTAACACGTTTTTATCGATAGAGTCAAGCGGATTCATGATCACTCAACAATTAAAAAATCGTTCGTAACGGAAAAAAAATAAAAATAAAAACCGTACTAACTTGCGTAGGTTTACCCAACAGTCAACGTCTGGAAGGTGTAAACACTAAATATCTCATATACAAACCGAAACCACCAGCGAACGTACTGAGATTTGATTTTGCGAACAATTACGTGTCTCCTATGACTGATGTTCGAAACGTTGTTACGCGACGAACTTTGTTTTGAGTTAACCTCAAACTTATAGATCGTAAAATATAATGAAAAAAAAAAAAAAACTCGTGTATTGAGAAAAAATGAATTTCCAAATTACGTTTTGAAACACTCACTTTAACACAAAAATATAACAAATATAAAAATCCGAGTTAATTTATCCACAGCGCCATATAAGGAAATAAAACATCGTGTATCATAATAACATTACTGAAAAACTTTTATTTTAATTAATTGACACATAACACGAGACGACTAGCAACGTTGTCGTCCGTATCGAGAGTGACTGATATACAATTTATATTAAGTGCTGGCAACTGCCAATTCTTATCTCACAATGTTTATCATTTAATTTGAACCTTACACCATCCACTCTATGGCTAGGAACGGCGGACTGCGTATACAGATTTGGAGTACGTTAAGATTTTTCATTTTTGTTTTATTGGTTTGATTTTGGTCGTGTTGACTATATTATTTTAAAGTGTGTGTTAGAAATTGAAATTTATTTAAAGTGAAATAATAATAATAATAATAATAATAATAATAATAATAATAATAATAATAATAATAATAATAGTTGTTCAGTAAATTGCTTTATATTATTATGTAATCATCGGTCTGTATTTTACACTGTAAGTACATTTTATTAAATAATTTATCTACTAATATAAATATAGTTAAGCACATTATTTTTTTTTCAGTTATAAAAACAATTTTCATTGTGTTAGTTTGGGTTTGTTTGGTCTTTTAATTCCTATATTGTTTTAATTTTGTGAGTTGAAATTTATTGGTAATATTTTAAAAATTATTTTTAATTATTTATTTTTGAGAATATTTTTAAAATTTTTATACATTGCATGTGTGAAATATACCTATTATTATAAATTACTTAAAGGCATTTTAAGTTATTAATCTTTAATATATGTAATATATCTTTAATATATATATATTTTTAGTTTCAAAGTCTACTTACAAGTTCAGTTATATTATTACTAATAATAATTGTTAATTGTATATTTTTGTTTGTGTCTCAAAATATTGCATTTTATAGTAGCCTTTTAAAATGTTTATAAATTATTATTCATAGGGTGTAAATAGTTAGGTGTTTTACTATAAAACTATTTATTTTGTTAAAAAACTTATTTATTATATAGTTTTATTAAGTTATTATGAGGTGTAGATATATTATAAGTAAATTTTCTTTAAAAAAAACATTTAAGTAGTACATTTAAATTATAGTAGTATAACATTTAAATTTATACTTTGACTTCAGAAGTTTATAAATATGTCTGTTTGAACTTTACATTTTTATATATACAACTATACAACTATACATTTTTACATTTCTTAAGTTATAAATTTATTGTATTATTAATATACAATTTAAATATCAATAAACATTGACTTTAAAATATAAGTAAACATTTATAAGAACAAAATTAAATATTATTCCAAAATTAAACCAGAGTTTATTAATAATAATACATATTTAATAAACATTAAAAATTAATGTTTATAAACATTAAAAATTAATGTTAATAAACATTAATTATTAATATTAATAAAACATTTCATTCCTGTCCACAGAACATTAATAGGAGATTTATTAACATTTAAAAATTTACTACCAATTGAAATTAAATATTATTTAATGATTAAACCTTAAAATTAAATATTAAATAAATATTGAATAAATATTTCAATGCTGTGTGGGATGAATATACGTATAATTTTGAATAAATTGTCATCTTATACTCACGATGTTATTTCCGATGTAATTGTAGAAACAAATTATCTAATAAATTCGATAACTTTTTAACGGTATATCCATTATAGTCCGCAAAATCTGTCGTCTTAAACAAAACTGGCCACAAAATCTATTTAATACATACATACAAAAAAAATTGATAAATAAATCATAAATAAAACATCATTTTGAAGTAGTGTTACATCGTTCTCTCACGCTTTGCACACATATATTAATATCAAAATTATTTATTATTAAAAAATAATTATAGACTGCATATTATACATTCAGATATAACAAAAAAAGCAAATAGAGAGATAAATACATAGAGGTACATACGTACATAGAGAGAGACATAAAGGGTTAGGTTAGGTTAGGTTATACGGCCTCCCCCTCGTGGAACTCACCTTGTCGTGGTGAGGAGGCTTGAACGGTTGTTCGTCGGGGCTTAGTGCTATGTCAACCAGGGCTTCCCATGTTGGACAGGACTAAGCCGCGGCGTGCAACCTGACTAAGAAGTTCCAAGGGTAGGGCGGGCTCTTTAGCCTTGGGTGGCAACCGTCCTAGGGGAAGGAAAACCCCGAACAAAAACCCCCTGGCGGTAGGGTTAAAACATAAGGGAGAGACACCCTTTGAAAAACTGAACATGGACGTCATGGATAATGATAAGGTTATGGTCGCAGGGGTGTCGGATGCTCCAGAACCGGCGGCTGGGGGACGGTGCGCACCCCAGAAGTCGTCATCGTATCGAAGCACCAAAAACGTAGCGGTGTTGAGGCAGGCCGTTACCGCCAGCACTGGCGCTGGTAACACGACTGCCGGGGGGAATTCCACCCAGGCTCCCCCCACCGGTAGAGAGGCCGGGACAGTTACTGGAAGGACCCGCATCGGTACTATTGGGAATGATTCGGACACTGAAACCTTTGTTGGGGCAGCGAGGGTGGCCTCAGGCGCTGGTGGACAGGCGAGCGGAGCAACGGCCACGGCATGTAGGTCGCTTGGCACCGTGGCGCAGGTGGACTACGTGCACTACATGGAGTTGACTTTTCAAACGCTCCAGGAGTTGGAAGCCGAGATCACGGTCAACACCAAGCGGGAGATCAAGAGCTCGGTGGAACGGCTCGGTCAAAACTTCAGACGGTTGACCAGTTGTGCGAGGGAAGCGGGCAATCTAGGTAGGGTAACATCTGGAAAGTCGGCTGTCGGCCCCTCGCCAAAAGTCGACTACGCAGCGAACGCTACGGCTGACCATTTGCTCAGGGCAATTGAGCGGAGAATTGAGGATCTCGCCGACGACTGCTTTTGCCCTCCAGCAGATGCGCTCGCAGCAGCTGGAGTGGGAGAGGCAGCAACGAACCTGGTTGCAAGACCAGCGAGAGCAGCAGCAGGAATGGTTGGCTCAATCACAAGCTAACGCCCGACGCTCCGGAGATTTGAGGTCCGCTGCGAAACAGGCCGGGTCGCTGGGCGAGGGGTACCTCGCGCTCAGCGTCGCAGCAGGTTGGCAGGGGCCAAGGGTAGGAGGAAGAAAAGGAATCGCAGATTGAGCAGACCCGAGGACGAGGCCATCAACGTCATTGAGGAAAGGCCGCCCCTCGTACAGCAACAGCCACAGCCGGAGAACTCTAATAGACCTTCTCCCGGTAGCAGAACAAAGCCCGTCAGGGGCCCGCAGAGGATGGATCCTGTCAAGCTCCTGCGCAAGCGCATCCGAGAACCGAAGCTATTACTATCAGCGATCCCTCCGACCTATGCGCAGGTCATGAGGAAAATAGCCAATGAAGTGGATCTCAAGTCGCTGGGCGTCAAGGTTGCCAACACGAGAAGAACTAAAGCGGGCGCAATCCTCCTGGAGATTAAGGACAAGGCGGGGCTGACCTCCTGGCAGGTCGCCTCAGGGCGGCGGTCGGCGGCATGGCGAAAATTCGCAGACCAGCCAGGATGACGAAGGTGCTGGTGACCAACGTAGCGGATTGGCTGGACAAGGATCGCGTGGTTAGCGATATCCAGCGATTCGATGCAGGGCTGGAGTCCGCCAGGATCGTGGTCCGGGAAAACCATGGTGGCGGCAGGGTGGCGTTTGTTGAAGCCCCGATGGACGTCGCGGTCAAGATGGCCGAAGCTCACATCATCTATATCGGGCTGGGTAAATGGCGGATAAAGATACTAGAGAAAAAGAACATGACATGCTTCCGGTGCCAACGAGTGGGGCATGTAGCTGCCGGCTGCAGCCAAACCGAGGTGGGAAAGAGGTGCTACCGCTGCCGACAGCAAGGGTACCTGGCTCGAGAGTGTAGGGGGAAATCAACAGCCCACAACGAAGATCGTCCAGAGATCAGCTCCAGGCAAGCGGACCAACGGCCAGCTCGAACCCCTGACACTACGGAGCAAAAGGACGATAGCGAGCCTCCAGCAAGCGCAGAATCCAAAGCTGGACCGTCACAAGCTCAGGAGGATGGCACCGAAAGAAGACCGAACAATTAATTAAGTCACACTTGTAGGCAGAATTGCCACACACCAGGGTGGTTAGAGGCCCCCAAAAGTTGTATATATATTATGTATATATTGTATATTTTTGTAATATGTTTGTCATCGTAGTCATTGACTACAGGTGGATGTTTTGTGTTTTGTCAATTGTAAATTTGTATATATTGGATTTCACAAATAAACGATGCTTGGGGAGGCTGAAGTAATGCCTAACGGTTAGTCCCGGCCCCCCAAGCGATACCGTATGAAAAAAAAAAAAAAAAAGGTTATATGGCCTCCCCTACGGAAATATACGGCCTCCCCTACTAGGCCTGTCAGTCGTGATCACTACCTAGTGTGAACTGGTGGTCGTGGTAATGGGAGTCGTCAACGACCAAAAATAGATCAGTTGTAATTATTCCGACATGTCGGAGTGAACATGACCGGTTTAGTCGTGAAACACCTATAAAATATGAAGTTTCTTGCGTATATATACGTATTTTTTTTCAATTTTTGTACAAGTGAAATAATTAAATTTATTATTAATTAAATAAATTAATAATAAATTTTATTTTTATGTAATAATAACAATTCCTACGTCAGCGTAATGTCAGTGTACAAAATGAATACAAAACAAACAATTCAATTTGTTGAATTGTATCGCGATGCGGAATGTTTGTGGAAAATAAATTCTGAAATGTACAAAGACAGAAATGTAAGAGATTGGTACGTCCAGCTTGGTCGAGGAGAGACCGGTCGTGCCGGAGTTCTCCTCGTAGAAGTCTCAGCGGTAGTCGATCGGTTCAAGTCGTACGACAGGGCTCCGGGTTCGGACGGTATACCGAGCCGGGTCTGGGGTGTTGTTCACGCGACTTAGTCGACGATGCTGCTGGGCGCGTTTAACGCTTGCTTGAGGAGCGGAACCTTCCCCTGTCGCTGGAAGCGAGCTCGCCTCTCGCTTCTCAGCAAACCGGGAAAGCCCGAGGGGGTTCCGACTTCGTATCGGCCGTTGTGTCTTCTCGACGACGTGGGGAAGATCTTGGAGTCGCTGCTGGTGAGTCGGATGGAGGCTCATATGTTCGAAACGGGGATCGTACTGTCGGATAGGCAGTACGGTTTCCGAAAGGACGATCAACCGACGACGCCCTGCGAGTTGTGTGTACGCTTCTAGCGGACGCGTGCAACTCTCAACGGGTGGCGTTGGTGGTGAGCCTAGACATCCGCAACGCCTTCAACTCGGTCGGATGGGAGGTGATACGCGCGGCGTTCGTTCGTATGGATTTCCCGCCATACCTACGACGGATCATTGAGTCGTATCTGGGCGGGCGAGTCCTGCACCTGTGCGACGACGTACACGGAGAGCCGATTACTATGGAGATCACATGTGGCGTGCCGCAGGGCACTGTGCTCGGGCCTCTCCTGTGGAACGTCGCGTACGACCCCGTGTTCCGCCTACCTCTACCCAGAGGAACGGTCACGATCGGCTATGCTGATGACACGCTGGTCGTGGCCGAGGCGGACACGGTAGGAAAGTTGCAGGACCGCTCGAACGCTGCGCTCGCGACGGTCGCCGGGCACGTCCGGCAGATGGGCCTGCGGCTTGCCGTCGAGAAGACGGAAGCCGTAGTGTTCACAAACCGTCGCGTGACAGCCGAACCCCGGAATCTCCTCGAGGGTGTGACTGTACGACTAGGAGAGTTCCTGAAGTATCTAGGAGTGGTGCTGGATAACAAGGGGACCATGTTCGGTACGCACTTGTGTGCTGTGTCTGAAAAGGCGTAGTGAGTGCTGTCCGCCCTCTCGGGTTTCATGCCGAACATCGGCGGTCCGCGGGAGTGCCGTAGGCGCCTACTCGTGAGCGTCGTGCATTCAGTAGTTGTGCGGCGCTCCGGTGGGGCCCTACGTTGCGCTTCGACCGTCAGAGCGCCGAGGCTCTGACTAGAGTCCAGCAAGGGGCGGCCATCAGGAGCATATGTGCGTATCGTACAGTCTCCTATGACGCCGTAAAGGTCATCGCGCGTACACCTTCGGTAGACCTACCGGCCGTGGAACGCGTGAACGCGTATGACGCCAGGAAGGCGTTGTCATCAGCAACGGCTGAACGACCTGGAGAGACGACAGGTTCGTCGAGTGAACCGTCGTCCGGTGTCCCTTCCCCGAGGGCCCGGACGATGGAAAAATGGGCCGAGAGGGTCGCGAACTGGGACGCTGCCGACGGCAGCGGTCGGGATTGGAATAGGACGCTGATCCTCCCGTGCTTCTCGACCGGTGGGTGATGAGGATACGTGGTGAGATGACGTTCCACCTCTCCGACAGCTGCTCTCGGGTCACGGTTGTTTCAACCAGTTTCTGAGTCGAATCAACCGTGCCCCGGCGGCCGGGTGTTGTAATTGCGGTGAGACACCCGGTTCGTACAGCGGAGAGGTGGATGACACATATCACACTCTCGTTCGCTGCGAGGCATTCGAGAGTGCTCGGAACGATTTGGTCAGGGTGACGCGCGACGACGAGAGTCAAATTACAATTTCATGATATTTAAATGTGTAACAACATACAGTATCTATTAGAAGAAAAAAATTAAACATAAATAGATTCTTCTTTTGGGCAATATATTGTCCAATTAATATTTTAAAATAACTGTACTCTGCTGTCTCTACTGCGGAAGTGTTCATTTCACTTTTAAATGTCGATTTGATCACATCACATTTACCTATACCATTTACCATTTACCTTGTTCTTGTGTTATATAACTATTATTTTTCAATCATGTCTGGTGGTAAAAATGTATGCATATAAATTGTACAAATACATGTAATATATGTTAAAATATTTTTTTTCACGTATTTCCATGAAATCAGCAGAAGTTAAGAAAATGAATAGTGAATTCTGGCAAGTCAATTTTGTTTAATAAAATGTATTTTTAGAATTCTGAGCGTAGTAGATAAGGCCAAAAAACTATATTACAACGGCTAAAATTGAAAAATTTATTTTTTTCAAACCAGGGGCGTAGTAAGAAAAAATTTCAGAGGAGGTGTATATATAAAAAAATATATTATATTTTATCTTATCTCAAAATCCAGATTTATATCTGATGAATTCAATTACCTCCCCGATTTATATTGAAAAAATAATACAATTAATTGTTGATTTTTCGATCATAAAATAATGAATATTAAACGAACCCAATACACATAATAAAATAATTTTTCTGTATTTTTTTTTGTAGTTGTATAGTACAAAAATATATTTTTGTTGAAAATTTCAAGAACTTACAATTATTATTATCGAAATAACCAAAAATTATCAAAAATAATAGTTGGAAAATTAGAAAAAATAACATAAAGTTAATTCAATCTGAGTGCAAAGAACATGTATTTGTTATTTTCACTACTGGCTATACGTATTTACAAAGAATGCAAGTGACTGAAAGAAAAATTAAATTGTACAAAACAACAACCAAAATTAAGGATATTTCTACACAAAAATAATTGAGATGTAATTATGAGAACGTGGTTAAAAATATCAAACGGGTGTTAGCATATATATGTAAATGTCACATAGTTGATATAATTTCTTTTAAACTTTAATTGCAATCTTTAATTGAATTTTGGACGAGTTAAAATGTTTAAAGTAATTTTAAAACATAAATAAATAATAAATTATTAAATCAATCAAAAGATTATTATATTTTATTCGACTATTTTACATTACTTAACCATATTAATAATATTAATTGTATTATATTAATACCTGATGGTCGACAATGGATTTTTGTTGAATTTGCGAAATTGGACATGTAAACTTATGAAAAAAAACTTTAAAAATAATTTGTTTCGCACACCATATTACAATGCCATACTTATGGGTAATCCGTCCGTATTAATTATAAATATATGGATACCACCTAACTGTGTGTATATGTGTTCAGGTGTGTATGTGTATTTGCGAGTGCGCTCAGGAACGAATAGGTAATATTTTTCAGTCATGGAAACATAAATCAAATCGGCCTACATCCCCCCATGTCACAAATCACTATCATAAACTCTTTTTTTTTATATACATAATAATAAATAAAGCGACTCACACGAAGACCAGTCCATCGGGAAAGTTCCCGATTTCCCGATACGCTAATCAGCCTCTGAATATCAGATATGAAATTTTTAAAGATCATAATAGTACTAAATGGAAAAAAAAAGTTTATTTAGAAGTGTAGATTAAAAATTTGACATCCTGAATTCCTTCGATACCCGATCACGACAAAAAAAATTAATTTCGATTTTTATTAACTCGGGGAAACCATTTGTTGTCGATTAATTGAATTTACAGTCAAATGTGCTGACTCGGTAAAACACATGATGGGGGGGTGTCACACCCCTTTTGCTTTGCCACATCATTATAATAAATGGATGGTTAGAATAAACATAATAATATGTGTATGCATCGCTTTATTACCATAAATTACTTTTATTTTTATAATTTAACATTGGGAAAATTCACAATTCACAATAAATATAAATATTTATAGTAGTACAATAATAATATTAATATTAGTTATATAATGTGTATTATTTAAATAAATCTTATGTTAGTATAATTTTATTAGTTGATTACATTAAAAAAGAAATATTTTATTGAAAATACATTAATCATTTTAATAGATTGTGAAATATTTTCTTAATCTATTTATATATTAAAAATTATAATAAACAAGTTTAAACCCTATTGACAATTACGTACAATTTATAGAACTAAAGTTATTAAGAGAATAAAATATAACATACATCTAATTAGATGCAAAATAAAGATGAAGAGAGCCATTCCTAACTGGCCTCGGTTTCGGTTGTGAATTGTTTAGGGTCATTACAATATTTCAATGAAAGTAAATGAGTTAGAACTGAAAAAAAGAATACAAAATAATAATTGAATACACTTGTGCAAATATCTAACGTAATTCAATTTATAAATAATAAAACAGGCATTGTTATTAATTTTCAAACAAATCACGTAAAAACAATTTTTAGCTAAAGGATATCGTCCTATTACACATTATTGAATAATTTTGGTATACACTATTAGAAAACAATAGTTCATTATCGATTAATCTGGTGTGTTGAATAATTAATTATTAAAGGAGATTCTGACGAAAATTCAATTCAAAGTTCAAAACGTATTTAAAGGAAACCAATTCATGGAAAACTTTTACTTTTGTAGAAAAGGGACAAATTAACGTTGTTGTTAATTGTAATCAATGATATAGCTTTTAAATGAAATTCGCTTTGTTTGCATATATTATAAATAATTTATATTAAAATAAAAATAAAAAAAATACGAATATTTCTAAAATACGATATAAATCAAATATGAAAATGGTAAAATTATGGGAGTTTTACTTATTCACACGAAATAGTTTTTTAATTTTCAAACAATTTATGACGTAGTTGCATACATACATATATATATATATATACATATACAGAATAATAACACACACATCTAGTGTCGTTCTTACAATTTAATTTGGGGGGAGGGTTTAATTTTTAAATAAATTACATATAACAATATTACAAAGGTATTTTAGATCGTAAGCCGTTTATTTTATTATGATCGGCAATTCGTTATAACTAAGTACAATAAAATTAATTATAATGTGTGAAAAATATTTTAGTTTTCCGTTATTATTGACTAAAATCATACATTTCATAAGAAATTAAATTCTTTCTAAAAATTTTGATAGGGGAGTTTGTTCCCCACTCGTTAGTACACCACTGTACACATTAACTGACGACACACACCACAAAATATTATAAGTATACACAATACGATAATTCAGACATTTTGCAACATACCACTTTCAGGCGAACCCAAAAGCAACCACTTGTGCCATTTGTAAGTATTAAAATTAATAACAAATAAATAAGTAAGTATTACCGATGGAATTCCATTACTGAATAATATCAAGTTCTAACCCAGGCTACGTAATGTATTTATATCCAAACAGACTTAAAATCCTTCCCTAGGTAGGTAAATTATATGTTAACTGCTTCCCCGGCCACGTTACAATATATTTTTTACAAAAATAAATGTCCTTGGAATAATTTTGATTTAAAACTGAATAATATCAAGTTCTAACCCAGGCTACGTAATGTATTTATATCCAAACAGACTTAAAATCCTTCCCTAGGTAGGTAAATTATATGTTAACTGCTTCCCCGGCCACGTTACAATATATTTTTTACAAAAATAAATGTCCTTGGAATAATTTTGATTTAAAAATGAAATGGATGGCACATTTTAAAATACTATAAACTATATATATATATTGTGTGTACAGTTAATATTTTGTGAAATGCTAGTGACTGATAATCCGTTATTTAATTTAACATTTAATATTAAGGGTATAAATATTTTTTAAGAAGAATTAGAATTTACTAATATTAAGATTTTAAATTTTCAATGTTAAATTTATTAATTTCTCAATTATGTAAAAAAAGGAAATTAATTTACAACTGTATAAAGAATATCCATAAAATCTAGTTATGTATAATAAAATAAGTGCTAAAATGATCTTTTCTTATTATAAAAATAAAATATTTTTTGGTATCGGTAAAAATATACTTACGATGACTATGGTCTAAATTTAGTGAAGAAGGTATATATTTTTTTTCATTTATTCATTATAAAAACAAATTCTAAAAACGTATTTTATAATTAAAAGGAAATATTTGTTGATATTTTTGGCTTGTTTCAGCTTTCGCTTAGGATATTTATAAAACATATATTGATAATTAACCTACTCTCGATTCTAATGTAGAAAATTTTATATACGACCACGTAATGAATACTGATAAGGACATTACATCGGACCATAATTGCTTTACCGATATAGTGACAATAACACTTCTAAAGCTGAGAGTGATATTACAAACTCTGTTCACTCTCTACCACACACGTCTTTACCCGCTGCCACACCCGCAATTCATAACGTCGATTCACATCTTAAACGTTTCGACTCCAACTTTGACGGTACTCCGATTATTGTTATTGAAATTTCCGATGGCAATTCTTCATCCGGTTCCTGGCACTCGCTTAAGTGGGCCAAGTTTCTTACTAACAAGTTTTTCGGTATTAATAATGTCAAGCCTAACGGTCAGAAGAAAGTAAAAGTAATTTTTGACTCGATTATCTACGCCAACACATGTCTTGAATCTCTTCTTCTCGTCGAACACAATCTGTCTGCTTATATTCCGTCAACATTCATTTTTTCTTACGGTATTATTAAATTAGACACATCCTTAAATATTAATTGGGTTTTTTTTATGGTTTCCTTTAATATTTTACAATGAAACGTTCGTAGCCTTTTTGCCCGCTCTCTTTCCGTCCAACGTTTTTTATCTTTAAATTGCTCTATTGCTCTCATTTCTGAATCCTGGCTGCTTCCCTATCAATACTTTAAAATACCCTATTTTAATCATTCCAGATTCGATCGACATGACGGTTATGGTGGCGTTGCTGTTAATCCCAATTGAAGTTAATCCCAATCTTAAACAAGTCTTCACTGCTAACAATATTGACGTTGTTGGTATTGAAGTTCTAAATATTAAATGTCTTTCTCTTATCTCCTTCTGATCTTGTTACATTACTTACGATTCTCATATCCCCTCTAACTTGTGGAATTCAATGTTTAAAGTGGGAATCAACAAATTCCTTTTCTGTGGTGACTTCAACGCATTCCATTCAGCATGGGGATCCTCTAATACTTCACGTCGTGGAAACATGATTCACGACGTTATTAGTTTAAAAAGTCTCAGCATTTTGAACACAGGTTTAGCCACTCATTTGGGCAGACTCAATTGTCCTAAGTCTGCTATGGATAACTCGTTTTCTTCTTCCAACTTGATTTGGTTAGCCACATGGTACACTTTAACCAACCCACATGGCAGCAACCATTTCCCTATTATTTTTTCTTTAAATTCCAGCTTTCGTAACTGCCAAAATATTCCTAATTCGGCTATCCTTAATACATCCAATAGTTCATTCTTACACCTCTGCAACTTGACACTGTCGTATAATGAATGTATAGTATATGTAATACGCCAAGTACAGTGGTTGAGACAGCATTTATATTTAACAAATTTACCACGTTTATACAAAAATGAATATATTACACGGACAACTGTTCACTCGGACGGCTACGGACGGACTACGCTTGGTCAGTCGTCCGTTCGTCCGAGGTGATTTTAATTATTATATTATTCATATTTATAGTATCGATAATACGTCTGGTGGGTAATCACCAGTATGCTTAATTACGAATCGAAATTATCGTTTTACTATAAATATGAATATTCGCTATCTATCGCGTCGTCATCCCGGTGTCGACGACCTTATGTTCGCGCGTAATAAACTTACGGTGGTTAGGTTAGGTTAGGTTTTTCGTTAGGTTAGGTAAGGTATTTTCGTCAACGATTTGCGGAAAGGTATGGACAGTTGATAATTATCGGCTCGGTGGTGTAAGCGATTCGTTTACACCTACACGAGCCGTGTCAAACTCAATCTCAACAAAGCTGACTGGAATTTATTTTCTCAATTAATTTATTCCTACATTTCTTCTATTAATGATACTATCTGTCCTATTGAATCTTATCACTTATTTATCCAATTAATCTTTAATTCCACTAAATAATCTATTCTACCTTTACATATGAATAAAAAAATTTTTCTTTCTTCACCTCCTTGGTAGGATGCATTTTGTGCGTTAGTAGTTAACACACGCAAAAAACTTTTTAAAACCTACCGTCGTGCTGGCTCCATATTAGATTTCTATAGATACCGGAACGAATGTGCAGCTACGACTCGTTTGCTAACAAACAAAATGAGGACCGCCTAGCAACAATTTTATATAAATCTTAATCCAACTTCCTCTTTACAATCTCTTTGGCAAATCGCCAAACGTTTTCATAATTGCATCCAACCTTCTAGTCGTCCTTGTAACGATGATTGGTTTTATGACTTCTGTTCCAAAGTGGTTCCTTGTTATGTACCATCTGAATTAGAATCTTCTACTACCCTTTCAACGAATGCTCTTTTTTTCTTACCTGACCATTGCCTCAATCTTTTATTAACACTTGAAGAATTAAACTTAGCAATTCATTCTCGGAAGTCTATTGCTTCTGGTATTGATTCCATTTCTCCTCTTATGCTAAAATATTTATCAACTACAGCTACAAAACTCCTTCTTTCCATTCTTAAAATTTAATTCACTCTAATCAAGTTCCACCTTTCTGGACTAATTTTAATGTTATCCCAATACCTAAACCTCACTCTAATATTTCTTTCCGTCCAATTGTCCTACCCTCTGCCATCTGTAAATTAGTCAAACATATCTTTAAAAACAGACTTGATTAGTGGCTCGAATCTAACTTTGCTTTTAGACGAGGAAGAGGCACTATTGATTGTCTTGCTACTTTCATCGGCAAAATTTACTTATCTTTTAACAATAGGGAGTATTTTGCTGCAATCTTTACTGATATTCGAGGCGCCTTTGATTCAGTTCACATTTCTCTTTACTTTTAATTTAAAATCCATAAATATTCCATCTTCTTTTATTTAATTTATATTCCTTCTTTTTTCAAATTTCTTTTCTCCTTTGGTTCCACAAACGTATGTTCCACCTCCTCGGGTCTTTCTCAAGGTAGCTGCCTTTGTCATATTTTATATAATCTGTATATGTGTTTCATCATCAATAACCTGAATACTATGGGTCATAAATGTCTTGTTTATGACGCTGACATTCTCATTTTCGCCTACAATAAATACTCCGATTCTGCTGTCGCCTCTGTTAATAACGCGCTTAAATATCTTCATAATATATTAACGTCTTCTTCCTTTTCGTTTCACCCGGAAAATGCAAAGCCTTAATTTTTACCAGATGCCGCTTTGATCACTGTCTTGACATACTAATAAACGGTATCATTATTCTACTTGTCAAGAACTATATTTATTTAGGTCTTAATTTAGATTCCAAGCTCAGGTGGTCTCCTCATATTAACGATCTTACCAAATTTTGCTCACGCTGGTCCAATTTTCTAAGATCCATTTTTAATGCCTGGTAGGGTTTTCATCCTATTTCCCCATTAATCATCTACAAATCAGTTATCCATTCCAAAATCGATTATGGATGGTTTTTAACCGGTTCTTTGCTTTTTCCCATAACAATAATCTTAATAAACTGCAAATTTTCTGTCTTAGATCCATCCTCGGTGCTTTCAGATCCACCCCTTCCCCTGCAATCGAGGCCGAAGTGGGTTGTCAACCTCTATATTTTAGATACAAATGGCTTGCCGGAAAGTTTCTATTCAAAATTATTTCCAAACGTAATCCCCACATTTACAATTCTTTTCTTGATGTCTTTTTCTTGGCGCTATGTTAATAAATCTATGTCCATTCTTGCTTTAGTTGCGTATTATTTTATATTTTCTCAAAATTATATCTTCGATTCTAATAAATTACTTTTATATAAAGCCACTCCTCCTCTCTTTACTTCTTCCATTTACACATTGCAATAAAACTTTCCTCGGCCATTCAACAGACTTGTTAAAGCTTCTCCTTCCAACTTTGTCAATTGTCTTTTTCTTGGATATATTCATAAATCTTTTCCACTTTTTATTTTAATTTACATTGATGGTTCACTCTCTCCTCTATCTACCGGTTATTCCATTTTTATCCCTGATTTTCATACTACTTTCTCTAATAATCTTCCTTCAAACGCATTCTCTTATACGGCTGAATGTTTTGCAATTAACGAAGCTCTTCAAGTCATTTCACTTCACCACCTAATAAATTCCTCATTGCCACCGATTCTACTTCTTGCCTTCAATCTTTATTTTCTAATGTTTTCAAATCCTCATCTAATTCACTCATTCATCAAATTAAATATCTTCTGCTTTCCCTCAACGATTTTGGGTTCGAAATACAACTTCTTTGGGTTCTCTTAAACTCCTCTAATCTCTCTCATCACTGGTTCCTTATTCTCAAAGTATCCCGTCAAACAATCACCTCTTTTTCCTGTATTCGCTTTGGTCACACCCTACTTCCTCCTCATTCTTTTTCAAATGTCCCTTAATGACTCCTCTTTGTACCTGTCATCTGTGATATCAATCATATCCTTTTCGATTGTCCTTATTTATCCTTTGAGCGATCATGGTTCCATTCCTTATTCAATTCCCTCAAATTCCTTTTAATGCCCATCACATTCTTTCTTCTCAATTTTCTACTGTCATCCTCGCCACATTATCATTTTTCCACTACTCCGGGTTGCTTTTATAACTTTGTAATCGTCCTTTCTTATTTTTATTTTTTATTATTGTTATTCATTTATTTATTTATTTTTATATATAAATTATGTAGTTATTAAAATGTAATTTTTTATATGATTTAATAATCGTCGAAACTAATTGTTTTTATAAAAGGATTTAATTAAATAAATAATAATTGCAAAAAAAAAACATTTTAATTGATCTTTTTTCTATTTTTAATTCTCAGTCTGAGCTCATAATTAATTTAATGGTTTCTTTTATTTTGGAAACTGGAATTATCATTTAATAGCTTTGAATGCTCGTTTTTTCGGTCTATTATTTTTATTATTTTTTTATTGTTGTTACTCTATGCCCTTATTAACTTGTAACCTTTCGGCCTTCTTGGAGGGCCTACACGGTACCCACTAACTGGGAGGACTATCAGTCAGTGACCTACCGGCCGAGTAAGAAACGAAAAAGTAAAAATATCGTCTACGGAACCAGTAGGTTTTAACTGTGGCTGTCCCCAAATGATTGGGAACAACCACAATAATAATAAAGTTAATATAAAAACGGGTGAGTAAAATAAGTGTAAAACCAGGTATATATAAAAAAAATCACATTATATTTGATTTTTTACATAATTAAGAAAGAAAGAGAGAAAAAACACATTATATCTGACAGATCACATAAATGTAGTCCGGACCGTGCTGTCGACGAGTTGATCCACCAGGCACGGCTCTAGCATATGTGGCCCACGAGTAAGCGAACACCAAATGCTAATTACAAATTATAACTCGACGTTTATTATTATTGAAAAAAAAACAGAATGCAAAAAAAAATTACGTTTTTAATAAGCTGCTTGATTGCAGTAAAACAAAGAGGAATGAAAAACAAAACGTTGTTGAAAAAAAAAGCAGGCACATTACTTTACGTTCGCAGTCGGGAAACGAAAAAAAAACGTTCGGGCGTCGCGTAGTGGTTGACCATGGATTCCGTTGATAGCCGATGACAATGATACCAACTTGAACCGGTTGGGATAACGCGTAATTTTGTACATTGTGTGGATTGCAAACGGTGTACGGTCAGTTGATTGAAGAGACCAGTTGACAACTACTCGCTATCAACTTTGTGATATGATTATAACATATGAGTATCGCTCGTATTTACGATTACGAAAAGTAACACAGATACGACCGACGAGTCGTTTATTACCGTGGCATATTAACCATTATGTACCTAGTCTAGCCATAAGTTCTGTCCCTTATATAAATGTGTATATTTAATAAATAAAATAAAACAAATATAAAAATCCGATGTTATTTATTCTTTATTAACTAAGTAACTAAAAAAAACTTAACACTATTCAAAATGTCCATCATTTGCATTTATACACTTCTTCAAACGATCTGGCCACTCGTCTATGACAGCACGCACCACTTCCATCGGTATTGAGGCAGCTGATTTCACCAAATCTGCTTTCAAGGACTCGATATTTCTATGGGGCTTAGAGCAGGCCTTCTCCTCTAAAATACTCCACAGTCTGTAATCCAAAGGATTGAGGTCTGGACTTCCTGAGGGCCAATCTTGAGCGGCGATAAATTCTGGTAAATTGACCTCCAACCAGCGTTGTGTCGTTTTTGCTTTATGTGCAGGCGCTGAATCCTGCTGAAAGGTCCAATTTTTTCCTGCAAACAAGGTATCATTTAAAGGCTTTACTACCTTTTCTAAAATATCACTTTGGTAGTTAACAGCACGTGTTTTGACTCCCTGCTCACAGAAATGCAGTTGAGTAACGCCCTCATATGACACTCCCCACCAAACCATAACTGAAGCTGGATGATGTCCTCTTTCTACTCATTGAATTTTTTCAGCAGCTTCCCGAGAGTTGTGAGCATAAACTCTATCATTTTGACGGTTAAATTTTTCTTCTACGGTAAAAATTTTTTCATCTGTAAACAGTATCTGTCTGTAACCATTTTTCGCGTACTGCTGAAGTAACTTCTTCGCTCGTGTCGCTCTAATTTTACGTAAAGCGTCTGTCAACCGCTGACCGGTACATCTTCAATAAGCACCAAGGCCAAGGTCTTCTTTAATTATGCGTGACATGGTTCTTGGTGGAATTTTCATTTCTCTAGCCATGATTTTTTGCTTGCGGAGTGGATTTCTGCGAATCCTCTGTGCGACAGCTTTGACTGCTGCATTTGTTCTTGTTTCGCGTGGACGTCCACTTCTTGGCTTGTCATCTATAGTGTTCAACTCGTTAAACCG
The DNA here is from genome assembly GCA_032441825.1 of Chaetogeoica ovagalla. Classification (NCBI taxonomy): domain Eukaryota; kingdom Metazoa; phylum Arthropoda; class Insecta; order Hemiptera; family Aphididae; genus Chaetogeoica; species Chaetogeoica ovagalla. The sequence goes on along the minus strand of CM063743.1, from coordinate 214,978 downwards.
TTTAATGGTCCGGTAAACAAATTTTTTCGTTATTTTTAACAGTTTTAATAAGTTAAAAATCTCTGTTGGTGTTTTATTACACTTAAATAACGCAATGACAGCAATACGATTTTCTTTAATACCCCATTCCATGTTTAATACATGACGTGAACTATCGTACTAACTAGAAATAGTAAATATGACACTTATTAAAACTTAGGTTCATAAACAAAGTCATTAATGTTATCGTAAAATATTTATAGAATAACTGATAAATAGGGACAGAACTTATGGCACGACTAGGTATATACAAATTTTGCAACATTACAAACTGTATATTTAGTTTTGTTTTTTTTCCAGCATTAATAATCGTACATATATATATAGCATATATAAATTTATAAGTGTTGAACTCTTTTAACTAAAAGCTACATAAAAAGAAAAAAAATATAGAAAAGATATTTTCTGCTAAAAAATGATGTATTTGTAAAAATTGGAGTACTTACGCTTATTTATCTTTGTTCTAATTTAAAAACGTTTTCACAGACAGATAATATAAAAGTTAAATAAAAGACACACATTATTGTAAATCTAAAACAATATATTAAAATGCAAATAAAAATAATGTAAGGTTTGTAATAAAAGAATTATATGCATAAATATGATCACAATTATTTATTGATTTTTAGTACCTAACGCTGGTAAGTGCGGTCGGGAAACAGTCCGAGAACAAACCTACTCGCAATACTGCCCCTTGACCGTAAAAATTTACAATTTAAACCCGTACAAGGATTGAAATGATAAAATCAAAAATTGTATAAACTTATAATTCATATATCCATACACGAGAAAGTTAAAAGTAAACAGATATTTTATAATTTAAAAGGAATTATTTTTCAGTATAGATAAAATAGACTCGTTTGCCCTTAGTATTAAAGTTTCATATACATTCCTTCGGCCCAGATCAAATCAAACCATAGTCAGAAGAGACTATTATATGATGTAATAAAATATTAAATAAAGTAAGTTAAAAAAAAAGTAATTTGTTAATTTACTTAAAAATTTAATTTATGGTGATCACGAAATAACCGAGGACAGGCAACACAAGATACCCACAGCATGAAGATTCTAGAATCTAGATTATCCGGTTAAAAGAAACATGAATAACTTTCTAGAAACTCCCTTGAGATAATATATAGCGGCGGGACAACTCCGTAACGGTAAGTAATTAGAGCACAGTACACGAAGTGAGTCGTACGTTATTTCATAGTGTATGAATATTAATGTAATTAGTGATATTAAATAAATTGATCAACATTTTTCGTTGTAAATATTTCTTAGTGCTTTATTATAAATATTTAATAATAAAACACTAAAAATTTTAACTCATAATTCGTTAATTTATACCATTTGATATACATTTTATACCATATTATATTTACATATTTTCACTTATTTAAATATAAAATTTGTTGTTTTTTCATAAATTCAAAATATTATGTTCCTGTGAATAATTTTATTTTCTTTAGTTATGTCTTATGTTTTGTAAATACAATTATTGACCATCCTTTATTAAATAAAGTATTTGAAAAATTTAAATCATTTTTTCACGGAGGTCCTTTAACTTTTATTTTATAATGTGTTACAGTGCATGTATCCATACACGAAAAAGTTATTTGTACATAAACATTGTATAATTTACAAAGGAATTTTATTTCGGTATAAACAAAATAGACTCACAGTACGTTAGTTCTAAAATTTTATAATAGGTTAGAAAAAAGTGTCTCTGTTAATACAAGAAAATAAATTATGTATATATATATATATATATATATATATATATATATATATATATATTCATTTTTTTAATTGTTCTGAAACATTATAGTATTTTAGTATTGACTTTTTTTTTTTATTTGCTTTTGTTTAATTAAACATTATAGCAAGGCTGTAACAAAAAAAATTTAAAAAGAATACAAGCTTTGCAGATATAAAGAAAAGAGGAAAAAAAACAAAACAAGACAAAACAAATGAATTATAGTAAATACGGTGGACAATGAGCTAAATTAAGAAGCCAGAGTTGCGGATGAAATTGATGATTAGGAAGATAACTATAGGAGAGCGGGAGTTAAGAAGTTAGAAGAAGTTAGTTAAGAAGTAGTTTTTCAACAATATTTCATGTTAGTTCATTGTTATTTCAACAATATATCTTGTCATTTATTGAAATTTCACCATACACTTATGAAAATAAGTGAAAAACATCAAATAATATTGCATGTCATATAATAATCCTAGGAGACAAATATTATGTTTATAATGTTTCGTTTAAAATTAATTGAGCAAGGAATTGAAAATATTAGCTAAATTTGGAATGATTGAAACTGATGTGTAATTTTAAACATTAAATGAATTACCATACATATGAAAAAGTGTTATCGAACAGATTTCCAAAACAGCAGGTAAGAAACTTCCTTTGAAGAGGTCCAATATAATAGGAAAATAGAGTATGCTATAATGTTACGAACGTTCAACTATGAGCTGATTTATTATCATAATCGTTAGAAGATGTGTATTTGAATAAATTAAAAGCAAATAACGCATCGTCAAATGAAAATGTGATACTAAAATATGGGTAATATTGTAGCTGATTATTAAAACATATACGAAAATAATAAATTAATTTCTAAAAAAATATTTTATAATTTTTGGAAAAATGCAAATTTTACCTTACACTTAAAATTACGATTGAAACATCGATAAAAGTCATTCATAAATTATATGACAAATTTTCTGTATGTGTATCAAATGACATGAAACAATCCAGCGTTTTATAGAACAATCAATCATTTTACTAAATACATAATGTAATCATATTTTATTTACTACATATATTGTTATTTTATTTTATATATATATATATATATATATATATATATATATATATATGATTATTTCATTTAACTTAAATACGTTTATTTAAAGTTTGCACTATTTAAATCAGAAAAACATAACGCTCGAAAAATTTAATATTTTAATTAACTTATTCAATTAACTTTAATAAGAATAGTAACCATATCTTCCCACATGATTGTTTTTGTATGTTAATTACTAATCTACTTACTCGGTTTCTCTTTATGTAAAAAGAAAACTATTAATTTCTTTGAATGTAATATAGTTAGTTAATCATAGGCGTATGTAAAGGGGGTTTTGATGGTTCAAACTCCTCACTCATTGAGAATTAATTTTACTCTAGATATAATTAATCAAAAATATAAAATGGTATCTAACTAAAATATCTTTATCCATTTATTTAATTTATCATTTTAATACTATTATTATATTGAAAAATTTCTTTTTACATAATGTACGTTGAAAAAGAAATAACCAAATAATTAATATTTTATAACTAATAACATAATATATGTATTTTTGATCAGAATTAGTAAAACATAACTTTGAAATAAATATTCTTATAAAGTCCATTATCGCCACTATCGGAGAAATCGTCAACAAATCTGTTACCATATGGGTGCTACCTATTCATGGACGACTACAATTTCACAGCGTAATGCGGGCCAATTATTGTTGTACGTACGAATTTAAAACTAACCTTCAACACTAAAATATAATGTAGATATTCATAATATTATTTATCATTTGTTGTGGAAGATTTCTGCAACACAGCCATTTAACTTTTCAACTAATACATGTATTATTTTTTTTAAATATTTTTAAATTGTTAAATTAAGTAGATAGGCCAATATTGACTTAGAATTTGATGGTATTCACATTATTATATTATAATATATCATTTACACTGTCCATAGTACATTATCATGATGAAGTAGTAATTTATATTAGAATAATAATTAATATCTATAAGAAGACAGTGGAAAAAGCAGTAATAAATATCAGGGCCATAGAATCTATTTGTGGACTAACATATGTGGTCATTAGTAGGGCCAAGAGATTAAACGATATAATTATTGATCCCGCCTTTAATAAGCAGAATATTGATTCTATTGAACGGATGAAACAACTAAGGGAACGTTTGGAATTTCTTAATAATGCCTGATTTGTCATACATTTTCACAATAAAAAAAAACAATTATTGGTTTTAAATGCACTAGCCTTTTTACGATAACGAACCAGCCTCACGGTCAGAATACAAACGTTTCACGTTCGACATTAACATTTAATATTAAAATATGCAATATTGATATACTTACGTTCCTCCACTTTTAAATTAAAATAAAACAACAATTCATTACTTTAAGAAAATACAAAACAGTTATTTAGTTATTACAAAATCATTTGAAGTAGGTGTTGAATATTTTATAATGAAATTTTCTTCATAAAGGTATAATTATGCTTACAGATTTCTACATCTAAAATGTTATTAAAAATACAATATCAAAGTTAATACAAGAGAATAATTCTAAGGTAGAAAAAAGTTTTTTTTTTAATTAACTCGGGACAGAATATTATTTATAAGTTCAATAACAATACAATTGTGGAGCAGCGAATCCTCAGTAGTTTTTCTGCAGGAATCATTGGGTTCCGCAATTGTATCTTAAGGGCTTCGTCCATTTTACGATAAAGATTTATTATGCAATAATTGTTTGTTATATAAAACAAAGGACATATACTTGTTTTTAACCAGACGTAAAAACTAACGGCCTTCAATGTCGCAAAATACGAGGTTCTTATTGATATTGATTTCAGACGGTTTGCACTATCAGGCATCACGTAAAGAAGCAAATCAATTTCAGAATTTTCGCCTCAATTAGGGCATCAATTGTATAAGTCACTCAATACTTATTAGTGTCGATCAATTCTTGGCCGTCAGCTGTTATACAGTGCTGCCGTAGAGAGTCTCTAGTATACTATAGACGCCGTCAACAAAGGGGTACTCCACTACCCATCAACATTTTGATTGACGTGATGTATTCTTGACGACAGAAGTTGCCCCCAAGAGATACGGCTTCGTGCTCCGGCGTATTGTGTCGTGATATCGATTATGTGGTAGCAAATGAAGAGATTATTTCCATATAAAAGATAGTTTATTATTATAGACCGAATTATACTTAAACAAAATAACGATTTAAAACGTATGGAACTAAATTAGCAAGATCTAGTACTAAATGTACTAGAATAGGATCTCTTACAAATAACTATAAGAGGAGTCGTGTAGTGCGTGTGTATTCAGTACTCTGACCGAACGACCGACTGACCACCCGTCTATACTGTCGTAGCGTCCGGCAAACAACGATGGTGGAATCCGCTGATCAAGCGGATTCCTTATTCGCCGTTGACGGACTGCACACATATACACTACACGGCCCGTACAATATAAAATAATACCGTTTACAACATACCCCCCGTGTTAAACAGGAGCAGTCCCTGCGACTTCTGCTAACATTTGAAGTAGCTCGTTATACAAAACAAAAAAAAACTAACTATCCCTTACGTTCCTAAAGATACGGGTACACCTAGTTCAACACATGGTGTCTTAAGTATTATTAAATATCAATGCAATCCCACTTAATATTAAAGGATACATGTCTTACAAAGAAAAGGTTCTCTTAAAATTAACTTAGATTGAGGTCTCAGCTACAACGTCTTGTGGATGATATATAACAGGTTTCCTCGATTTATACTTAAAAATGAAGTATGCAGCTAGAAGTGAAGTTATCAAAATAGTGGACACAATAATTAAAGGTATTATCAAATACCACTCACTATTCATAATATGATTATCTTCGGCGTTTAATGCATTTATTTCATTTTCGATATCTAAGAGGACTTGGAATGTTGTTCCAGACTTTTAAGGCTATCTAGATTGATCGATTCAGAAAAATTAAATGATTCTATAGTATGTTGTTGTTGTGTCAATAATGCAGATTTCTTTACATATTTTTCTTCAATAGGCGTATAAAGTGTTTGCGTAACATTTTTTGTAAAAATTCGAGAAGGAATGAGAATAGTTTGTTTAGTGTAAGCACTGCATTCAGGATTTAGAGTTAATTGTCCTGTTCCGTTTAGAAAGACGTTTAGTGGATCCCCATTGCTACACTTAATAGCTATATTTTCATTAATGGCTACATATAACCATGTATTTGAATTACTTAACCTACTAAAAATTGGATTTACTATTTTAATATACTTAACATGACAGTATGCTGATAAATCAGATTGACCTAATAAGGGTTTCAGGCCACATATTTTATTTGTCGCAGTATACATGGGTGCAATTTGATTACAATAAAAATTATCATCAACATATTTACACTCTTCGAGCTGTTTTTCCGAAAGGGAAATAAAATATTCTCTGTTGGTACTTAAAGCTAATACAGGTTCAACAGAAGTATACATTGAGTAAATGTCCCCTTGTTGAATTAAAGGGAATGGAATAACTCTATAGGCCTTAAAAACATTGACATTTATTAGCGGAATTTTTTGAATAAATATTAAGGTTTTTTCCACTAAAATAGCGGATACTTGAGAAATTTGAATAAGTTTAGTCATAGAAAACTTTTCTGTTGGAAAAGGCAGATTTAATTCATGCGGTAAGTTTAATTGGATTTCACGGAGATGCTGTTTATATTCCTGGTTTGACATGAGATTCGGATGAATCTGTCCATGTATAGCTGAATTTACAATATGTAATAATTTTGTACTCCAAAAGCTTGTTGAGTAAGAAGCAGATTAATGACAATAGCTTGTTCGACTAACATTTCCCGAGTTTGCAGTTCTGACATGACTGCATCAGTACGACCTATTTTATCGTATAAACGTGCTATAATGAGATCTGAACTCCTCCGGTTTTGCAGTATTGGTGCAATGGTTGCGTTAAAATCTGAAATAGTTGCACGCACCACTCTAGTTTGCGCAGCGATTAGATTCAATGTACTGGTTGATGTGAGACCTAATTCTGAGATTTTTCCGTATAAGAAATCTGCGTCTTCATCTGAACAAACGCCAATAATAATAATTTCGCAACGCGTCCTACCATGTTGATTAATCCTCGTTTACTGCGAGTTGGTTGCCAATCTGTTCCTATTGATTCGAGAATTTCCTTTTGCACTTGTTCTATCTGGTGAAAAATTGTTGAGGTGCTTGATTCCATCCATTCACAACTAGATCTGATATCTGTGGAGGGGTTTCTTTGATATACTTTTTCGCAAAATGCTTGCAGCAAAATATGTACAGTGACAATGTCATTATGGTTATTTTCAAACGCTGATATGTTTACGAAAGTGACCAACTTATATTCACTGTCCACTGGATGTAGAGTTCCCGCTGCCTGATACAGGAGTCCAATGTTGGAAACTGGTTGTATTGTATATCCTAGGTTTGTGTCCTGGCTTGAAGTATTAGCAATCCATATCAACACTCTAGAAGATAACATTGAATAATCAGTACTCATCTCTTAAGGTATAACTTCACCCACGAGTTAGTCAGACATCTGTTACGTACAGGGTTTTCCTCGAATAGTGAATTATCATCAAATGTAAAAGTAAGATCTCAACGATCCGGAATATTAATGATATATATATTTATATATGTACAAAATATTTACAAATAAAATGTGGTTGGTACATTGACCAAACAAGAAAGTTTTTCTAGTTAGTGAAGAGTTTAAGTAAGTTCTTGTGTACTTTTACTCTCCGTTTGCCCTTGAGGATTGTAACGTTCTCATTGGCATTTAATTCGATCACCATATATGGTCCCAACCATTTAGGACTAAGCTTCCTTTCCTAGCTTTATCCTGAAGTAAGACTTCATCCCCCACGTGAAGCGTGATTGATTTTGCATTTAAGTCGTATTTCTCCTTGGTACGGTGTTTATTTTCTACAAGATGTTCCCGAGCAACTTGATGTGATTGCTGCAGTTTGCTCCGTAATTCTTCCTGGAAATCGTCGTAATTGTATCGTGGCTCTACGGGTCTTGTGACTGAAGTAGGAACATAGAGCGTTCTACCATAAAGCAATTCATATGGTTGCTTCCCTGTGGAACGATGGGTAGAGGAATTGTATACAAACATTGCGTATGGAACGTACGTGTTCCAGTTCTGCTGCTCGGCGTCGACGTAGTGTATAAGATATTCACCCAACGTACGATGGCTTCGCTCGAGAGCTCCGTTTGACTGTGGATGATAAGGTGATGTTGTATTTCGTTTAATTCCAAGAAGTTTACAGGTTTCGGTAAACACTTTACTCAGGAACTCGGTTCCTTGGTCACTGATAAGGTCTTGCGGTAGACCATGGATACATATGAAAGAGGTGACAAAATGGTAAGCCACGGTGTTTGCTTCTTTGTTAGCCATTGGTACTGCTACTGAAAATTTTGTTAAGTCACACTGAATCGTGAGTATATATGCATTACCATTAAGTGTCCTTGGGAATGGGCCTACTATATCGATAAACGTTCTCTCAAATGGTTCAGTCGCAGTCGTGCTGACTACCATTGGTTGTTTTGTGTTTTTGTTTGCGGTTTTATTCTTTTGACAAGATGCACACTTCCTTACGTACTCTTCCACGTCTTGTCTCAATGTGTCCCAATTGAACTGTTTTTGAATACGCTTAATCGTTTGCTGGATACCTCTATGTCCTCCTAATATTCCAGAGTGATGTTCTTTAATAATTTGCGATCTATCTGTGTCGTTAGTATTTTGTTTGGAATAAACTCGTATTGTAACATCAGAATTGAGCGAGTTTATTGATCCCAAATTCATTACACTCTCCAAAGTGTATTATACATATCCTCATATGTCGGCTTTTGCCAGAATTTGTCTTTAGTAACAAGGTGCCATACATAACGCGAATTTATTTGGTAATAAATTACGTCAGTTTTCTTGGGCTGTTGTAACTTCAAGTCCTGCATATGTCCATATCGCCTACGAAATTCAAGGGCTATTCCCTGACTGAGCTTAAGATCGGCTGATACGCAATGAGCAAAATGGAAATCGGCTGGTGCTTCAAATATGTCTTCGGTGACTTCTTGTATCTTTGGGTTCGCAATATTTTGAAGTGATGACTCTGCTTTAAATTCATCATAAGGCAATAATGAAGACAGGGCATTAGCTGTCGATTCCTGTGATCTTGTTTTAGCGACTAATGCTTTACTGATTCGACTTAGTGCATCAGCATTTGTATTCGTAGCTCCAGGTTTATAAACAACCTCATACTGATACTCGGCGAGTTTGAGACGCCAACGCATGAGACGCGATCCTGGGTCCTTAACGTTGAAGAGCCACGTGAGTGGTTGGTGATCCGTGAATATCTGGAATTTTCGTCCTAACAAGTACGGTCGGAAATTTTTATTGACCAGACGATGCTGAGCTCCTTCTCCGTAGTACTGTATGCCTGCTCTGCTTTGTTTAGAACACGTGATGCGTACGCTATTGACGATCTTGTCCTGGTTGACCTTGTGAAATTATACTCCCTATTGCGAATTGGCTAGCGTCTGTTGTGAGAATAAATGGCTTTTCAAAATCAGTATATTGAAGTATAGGGGCATTCACGAGTTTTTCTTTTAAGATTTCAAACGACGATTGACACTCCGCGGTCCATAAAAAGGGTATCTTTTCGTAGCAACTTAGTCAGGTAGTGGGTTTTAGTTCTATTCTATGAATCTCCGATAGTACCCTGATAATCCGAGAAATTGTTTGATTTCGGTCATATTCGTGGGTACAGGATGATTCTTGACACAGCTGATTTTATTGGGATCTGGTTTGACACCATTGTCAGTTATTAAATGTCCCAAATATATCACTTCCCGACGAAGGAACTGACATTTGGCGGGTTGTAAACGTAAGTTAAATTTACGTAGTCGCTTAAACACCTCCGAGAGTCTTGATTCGTGTTCCAGTAAATCAGTTGCATAAATAATAATGTCGTCCAGATAAACAAAAGCTTTAGTGCCGTTGATTCCCGTAAGAACATTGTTCATAAGCCGTTGGAAAGTACTCGGTGCTCCACAAAGACCAAAAGGCATTCTAACAAATTCATAGTGCCCTTTATCGGTAGAGAAACCAGTCTTCTCTCGATCTTCCGGTTTTATGGGAACTTGATGATAACCGCTAGCTAGGTCCAATGTTGTATAATACCTTGCTCTGCCCAGTTGATCAAGTATTTCATCAATACGCGGTATTGGAAAAGCGTCTCCAATGGTTAAATGATTTAACTTGCGAAAATCTACACACACTCGATACTGTGGGTTTCCTTGTGCATCCGCTTTCTTAGGTACCACGAGCAATGGCGCGTTCCACGGTGAATCGGAAGGTTGAATAATGTTATCCCGTTCTAACTGCCTTGTTTGACGGATGATTTCTTGACGATGAGCATATGGTAATCTATACGGTCTAATGTTAACAGGCGTGGCATCCTCCTTCAAACGGATTTCGTGCTGGATTGCCGATGTAGCAGGGAACGGATCTCCTTCCAAATGAAACACGTCTGAGAACTCGACATATTTTCCATATACTTCCTCGCTCTTCTGAATTTAAATGATCGGTTGCGATAACCTTTCGGATTTCCGATACCCGATCTACTTCATGGTTCTCTACAGTTGACACACTTGTAGTAACCATTGATTGTGCTTCTTGATAACTTTCATGATTCAGATCTTCCAGAACAGGAGTATTGATGTGAATCGCTTCTTCTGATGTGTTAACTATGCTAACCATGACTTGCCCATTTTTGACTGTGTTAAGAACATTTCCGATACGTACAGATGGGTGTTGTGTATCTTGAGAATGAATGACCCAATCTGTACCTTCTGCTTTGTTAGTTACAACTGGTATCAAAATTTCTGATCTGGGTGCTAGATTAATCCGAGATTTGACTTGAGGTTCTGAGGACGGGGATAAAGATGATTCTAGAGATGTGTCACTACCATTCTTTTGAAATATTTTCGAAGCTTGATAATCGATAACGACTCCATTGTTGGCTAAAAATGTCCTGCCCAAAATACCAGCATGTGGAACAGGAAAGTCATCATAGACCACTTGAAATTCTGTTGATTTTATTTCGTTTCAGCTTTATATTTAGGATAACTGAGCCAATAGTATGCACTAATATCTCATTTATTCCTTTCAGTTGATATACCAGCTTCTCGTCAATTAATATTTCATCACGGAGATAAGACAACTTAATCATATTTAGATCACTTCCTGTGTCTAAAAGAAAATAAGTATTCCCCTGTATACATTGAGTTATAGAAAGTCTGATGTGATTATCAATTAATTTTGATTCGAAACAGAGAGACCTCGCATACTGAGGGTGGCCGTTTTGATTTGGCTTACCGGACGTCGGCCATCTGCGTCCGGAGCTTTCTCGTTTCCCGAATTCTGTCCCTGAGATGATTTTTCTTCTTCTGCCTTCCTGAATTCACACGTTGTCTTTTTCCGACAGTCTTCTAGTAAATGCCCTTCTTTCTTACAATAACGGCATATTAGCGTTCTTGACGTGTAGGTTGATTTTTGATTATCTTGCTGATTCTTTGCTTGATGTCTTGATTGGTCCCATGTTGGAGCCCTACAGTCTCTAGCAATATGGTTTGTTCTACCACACTTGAAACAACCTAATTTTTCGCTTTTAATGTTCCTATTAGTGTTCGATTTTCCTGACCTTTGTTGATTTATCTCATAAGAAGTGGATACCATCCTTTGGTTTCTTTATTTGACTGAAACGAAATTTCTTCTTCCAAAGCCAAAGCTAGAGCTTCGTCCAGATTTCCAGGATTTCGTGATTTAAGAATAATTTTATACGTGTCTGGCAAACCATCAATAAAAGCTGTTAACACTTGTGCTTGTAAAGTTTGCGAACGTCGTTTACACTGGAGTATTCATCCTTCTCCAAAGTGGCATCAACGATGTCATGGTAAAGTTTCTCTACTTTCTCGAAGTAACTTTGAACATCTTCTTCTCTTGATTTCCTGCAAGCTGCTAACTTCGTTTGTAAGTGAGCTAATGTCCATTTTCTTCCCGTAATTTCATTCAGCGTTCTTTTGAATTCAACATATGACGTTATGTCTTTAAAACGCACGGCTCTTAAAGCCTTGCCTGAAAGTTTGGTGATGAGACCCTGGACTAAAATATCAGTTTGTGCAGGATCTATTAGTCTAGTAGCAAAATCACATGCTCGAAAAAAACGAAATGACTCGTCCGAATCTACTCCATCGAAAATTGGCACATGTCTTAAAGCCTGTTCTACTGTGCTAAACATTGTATGGGTTTCTTCTTTCTTAATACTCATACGGGGTTTACTACCTGCGAATAATTGATTATCCCTATTCAAACACAACTTTTGGGATCTTAGAAAATATCTCGCTGCATCTAAGGTGTCATCTGTTCTTTGCAAAGATTCTTTTGTCCTACTTAGAATATGACTAGGAACATATAATTTTCGCTAGAATTACTATCCGAACTCTCGAATCGGATAAATTAATTAAATTACGTTCCTCGTTCTGACATGCAATAACCTTTTTTTTTTTAAAATTACACCAGAAAAATCAAAATGAGATTTAAGTATACTCGACAGAAACTTATGTCCTTTTTTTTTTTTTTTTTGAAGCCACGTATGTAAATGTGTGTTAAAGCCAATAGAGAATCCAACCCAATAACAATCCAAAAAACAAATACAGTATTAACAACAAACTTACATTACAATAGAGAACATCGTTGAGAGAAAATAAAACCGTTTATGTGAGACGGTGTTGACGATGTAATCACGGGCGGCGGCGTGCTGCTGATAATATTGTTTTGATTTTGTCTGCGGCGGCGGCGGCGGCGATGACTACAGCGGCGGCGACGATGACTGTTATGACGTCAGCGAGTGGTGTGACGTCAACTCCGGCGGCGGCGACGACTGTAGCGATGACGGCGACTGCGGCGGCGGCGAAGACTGCGGCGGCGGCGGCGACTGCGGCGGCGGCGACGGCGAAGGCTGCGGCGGCGGCGACGGCGAATACACGAATTATATCGAATTTATTCAGTTATTTACCTCATTTGCATTGACTGAGTGCCGTCAGACTTTATGAAAAAAAAAAACTCTTTGTTGCTACAATACTGACACTTGACATATACGCGTGACGCGAAGGTTCGTGCGGCAAATCTTAAAAAAAATAATCAATGAAATATAATTATTTTAAAAAGATTGCCGTTACCGCTGCCACCAATGATGTATTCTTGACGACAGAAGTTGCCCCCAAGAGATACGGCTTCGTGCTCCGGCGTATTGTGTCGTGATATCGATTATGTGGTAGCAAATGAAGAGATTATTTCCATATAAAAGATAGTTTATTATTATAGACCGAATTATACTTAAACAAAATAACGATTTAAAACGTATGGAACTAAATTAGCAAGATCTAGTACTAAATGTACTAGAATAGGATCTCTTACAAATAACTATAAGAGGAGTCGTGTAGTGCGTGTGTATTCAGTACTCTGACCGAACGACCGACTGACCACCCGTCTATACTGTCGTAGCGTCCGGCAAACAACGATGGTGGAATCCGCTGATCAAGCGGATTCCTTATTCGCCGTTGACGGACTGCACACACATATACACTACACGGCCCGTACAATATAAAATAATACCGTTTACAACAGACGGTTAATGGTAGCAAAGTCTAAGAATTGGCGATAAACCTTCAATTTGTTAGCTATGGCCTATGAAAAACATCAAATTATTCTCGGAAATATTTTTTCACCATTTTTTACCGCCAACACTCGAGACTCAGTGTAAACAGTATGTCTTCAATTAAAATTATATTTCGTTTTCAGAATAATAATATTATAAAATTAATATGATATTTAATATATAATAAGAATATTAATTTTTTTGTTTATTTTAATAAAATTCTAGTGTCCCACAAAAGTTTCTGGTCGGCACTAAATTTATAAGTGTACAGTGAAAGTATTAAAAACGTATTTCCCACACCTGATAGGTTCACTCTCGTCGTTTGTTATTTAAGAAATATATTATTGGGAAAGATTCAATTAGAAGTAGCATGGAGGATAGCCGCAAAAGATAGAGATAGATGAAGTGACGGAAAAAGGATCGAGAACCAAAAAAAATTTGTTTGTGCACTAGATGACACCGACATTTATCGACCGTCAATATAAATATAAATTTAGTTGCCAAATATCCCTATACAATGGTTTATCTGTATATTACAGAATCATTGGTTAGAGGAACTAATTTTTCGATATTATGTACAAAAGCTGAATTGCTCTTACTGCTTCTCTTGGTACACCGCATTATTTTGTGAAACAGTTTTTTTAGGTACACAGCTACGAAAACCAAATATTCAGCACATTTGAACGTAGAAACCACGATATGCACCATAAATTGACTTATGTAATAATTGACATAATGACAAACGCAGTCATAAAAAGCACATACATTGTTCACCATTAAAACTCATACTCCAACACGTGTACACGAAATGTTGGATTTCTTTTTTTCAATATTCTTAACTAGTTTTATTCTCATTTTCAAGATTTAAATAGTATTTTCTCCAGTTTTTTTTATATTATTATTTCCTAAATCAATTCCATATTTCTAATTGTGTGTAATATGCTTCATAGAGAACATAGGAAGATAAAAAGTAACATTAAATATATCTCATGGCACTCCACGAGAAATCATCGGATAAATAAAACGCTCCAACAATGAAAAAGTTTGGGAATCGCTGCTGTTGAGCAAATAACAAATTCTTCTAATTCGCTTTATTAGTTTTGAAAAATTTGAATATTTTGAATGTCGGATTTTTTGATAATGTTTCATGTTGCGTATCTTATGATTTATTGCAATTTTACCTTATACATAAAAATAATTGAAATACATTGAATAACATTTCATGTTATACAACTACAATTTCAGGAGACACATTTTTTACTCAGATCTAAATCTAGTTGAAAAAATTGAAGTATATGTGCTTAATGAACAGTGAAACAAGATTTGAAACTAAATAAATTTAACATTATTTAAACTAAAATCAAAATTTATAGTCAGACAATACATCCAGCATTTTGTATTAGTGTTTGGAACGCGCACCAATGAATAATTATTGGTAATTAAATAATTATAATAAAATACGAAAAAATAAAAAAAAATACGAAATAATAAAATAATTATTGGTTATTATTGGCGTTTCCTGTGATTGAGTAAATGTTATGACCACCATCGTCCTGTTTTTAATAAATTCATTTTCACATGTATCGTGCCTATCGCGAGTCCGGGAATAACCGCATCTATATTATTTCAATATTACTGTTATTCGCATCCAATATTTCGGTTATTGAAGCTTTGTCGCTTTCAATCATTCTGGCATGGGTCGTTGTTGCATTCCTTAGTTAAACTTATTTTATTCGTCGTTACTGTTGTGTCCATCTTTTAGCTCTCATCGCAGTACATTAAGACACATACATAAATACAATATATAAAACGTATATAGTTAATTGTGCCACTATACGATCGTTATTGCCGCCACCGCAATAACATCATCTACAGTCAAATCGATCGTCGTCTATTTTACATATTACACTCGAGGATCAGGTCATCATATGTTTATAAATGATTTGTACGTATCGTAAATTGCGCATTTATCGAAATATTTGATTATCTAATTATATTTAATCCCCTATTCCCTGCATAATTAAGTGCAATTATTGTATTTAATTTAGTCCAATATGTGTTAATACAGCTAATTGAATTTTAATACATTTAAATTGTTATACATTTCCTTATTTTCCAATTATCCAATACATTCCAAATAGGTTTCTTGTTCCCGTAACAGTCAATTTCGCGCAAATATGAGTGGTAAAGAAGCAGTCGAACATATAGTCCTTCATGCCGCATAGGATTAACGTAAAATTGTTGATAGGTATGTTTTTATTTTGTAAGTAATGCATAATAGAAAATAATTTTCTTTTCTTCAGAAGTGTGTTTATTTAAATTTATATGGTGTTAGGACTGGTGCACTTTATAATAAGAACATTAAAATAAAAGATTATTTGCTCCACAATCTTAAATTATAATAATTATTGTTATACGAAATAATTATTTACATAAACGTCCTTCAATCTTTAATACTTCTATGTGCAAGCAGTACTGGGTACGTGATCGATTAAAATAAAATGACCGAAACCGGAGAGAACTTAAAACTTTTATTTTGTGAAAACCGCACAGCACTAAATTAGTATAAAATTGAACTGAAATGGGACCGAGCTTTTTTCGAAATCAATTGATTAAACTATACCACACATTTGATTCATATGTATTCCTTCGGCCCAGATCAAATCAAACCATATTCGGAAGAGAATATTATTTGATGTATTAAAGTAAGTTAACGAATATTTAATTTGTTAATTTACTTAAAAATTTAATTTATGGTGATCACGAAATAACCGAGGACAGGCAACACAAGATACCCACAGCATGAAGATTCTAGAATCTAGATTATCCGGTTAAACGAAACATGAATAACTTTCTAGAAACTCCCTTGAGATAATATATAGCGGCGGGACAACTCCGTAACGGTAAGTAATTAGAGCACAGTACACGAAGTGAGTCGTACGTTATTTCATAGTGTATGAATATTAATGTAATTAGTGATATTAAATAAATTGATCAACATTTTTCGTTGTAAATATTTCTTAGTGCTTTATTATAAATAATTAATAATAAAACACTAAAAATTTTAACTCATAATTCGTTAATTTATACCATTTGATATACATTTTATACCATATTATATTTACATATTTTCACTTATTTAAATATAAAATTTGTTGTTTTTTCATAAATTCAAAATATTATGTTCCTGTGAATAATTTTATTTTCTTTAGTTATGTCTTATGTTTTGTAAATACAATTATTGACCATCCTTTATTAAATAAAGTATTTGAAAAAATTTAAATCATTTTTTCACGGAGGTCCTTTAATCCTTTTATTTTATAATGTGTTACAGTGCATGTATCCATACACGAAAAAGTTATTTGTACATAAACATTGTATAATTTACAAAGGAATTTTATTTCGGTATAAACAAAATAGACTCACATTTCGTTAGTCCTAAAATTTTATAATAGATTAGAAAATAGAGTCTCTGTTAATACAAAAAAATAAATTATGTATATATATATATATATATATATATATATATATATATATATATATATATATATTCATTTTTTTCTTTTAATTCGTTCGAAACATTATAGTATTTTAGTATTGATTTTTTTTTTTTATTTGCTTTTGTTTAATTAAACATTATAGCAAGGCTGTAACAAAAAAAATTTAAAAAGAATACAAGCTTTGCAGATATAAAGAAAAGAGGAAAAAAAACAAAACAAGACAAAACAAATGAATTATAGTAAATACGGTGGACAATGAGCTAAATTAAGAAGCCAGAGTTGCGGATGAAATTGATGATTAGGAAGATAACTATAGGAGAGCAGGAGTTAAGAAGGAGATGTGCGTCTGGAGAAGGATAACCCTGAGATGATAATTGTGAAAAAAGATAGAGTCTGTTAGAGAGGAGAGAAGGACAGTTAAAATGAATATGGTTGAAGTCACAGAGTGCCTCATCCTGATGAAGGGAGCACAGAGGAGAGGAGTTTAATGAAAGGTGATAGGAGTGATGGGGAAGCAAGTTGTGTCCGATACGTAGACGTTAGTATTGATAAATGTAGTATTTATGGGTACGTCACTAATAGAATTTGTCAAAAATTCAAGAAATTTACTTTGTCATTTAATATTAAAATGTACAATATTAATTTACTTACTCTCCTCCACTTTTGAATTAAAATAAATTAACAATTCATTACTTTAAGAAAATACAAAACAGTTATTGAGTTATTACAGAATCATTTGAAATAGTAAATGTAAAATTATACTTACACTTTTTTATATCTAAAGTATTATTAAAAATACAATATCAAAGTTAATACAAGAGAATAATCTAAGGTAGAAAAAAGTTGTTTTTTTAGTTAACTCGGAACGGAATATTATTTATAATTTTAGTAGCAATACAATTGTGGAGCAGCGAGTCCTCAACAATATTCTGCAAGGTCCTTGGAGTTCCGCTATTGTTTCTCAAGGGCTCCATCCATTTTACGATAAAAATGTATTATGTAATAGTTGTTTGTTATTTAAATCATAGAACATATACTTGTCTTTAACAAGACGTCAAAACCAACAACTTTTAATGTGGCAAAATAAGAGGTTCTTATTGATATTAGTTTCGGACATTTTGCACTAATAGGCATCATTTTAAGAATCAAAGCAATTTCTGAATTTTCGCCTCGGTTAGCGGAACTAACTTTTTCATATTATATTTAAGAGCTGAGTTACTCTATACTGTCCCTTTTGATACTACGTATTTTTATGAAACCTGTTTTTCGGCATATACAGCTACAGAATCCAATTATACAGCACGTTTGGACGTAAAAGCGTGTTCAATTGACTTTTATGACAATAGACATATTGACAACACAGTTCAAAAAATGGACATATTGATCACCACTAAGACGTATACTTCAACATGTGTACGCGTAACGTATTTTTTTCAATTATCTTAACTAGTTTTATTCTCATTTTGTACATATAATTAATTTTTTTCTCTAGTTTTTTTAATATTATTGTTTTTTTTATTAATTCTGTTTTTAAACTGTGTTTAATATGCTTCACACAAAATATAGGTAGATAAAACATGACGTTAAGTATATCTTGTGAGATTTCACGAGGAAACACCGCTTCAAAAAGAGGCTTCGAGGCTGACAATGTTTGGAAACCGCTGCTATAGAGCGAATAACACATTTTTCCAATTCACTATATTAGTCTTGAAAAATTTAAATATTGTGAATTTCGGTTTTTCAACAATATTTTATGTTAGTTCATTGTTATTTCAACAATATATCTTGTCATTTATTGAAATTTCACCATACACTTATGAAAATAAGTGAAAAACATCAAATAATAATGCATGTCATATAATAATCCTAGGAGACAAATATTATGTTTATAATGTTTCGTTTAAAATTAATTGAGCAAGGAATTGAAAATATTAGTTAAATTTGGAATGATTGAAACTGATGTGTAATTTTAAACATTAAATGAATTACCATACATATGAAAAAGTGTTATCAAACAGATTTCCAAAACAGCAGGTAAGAAACTTCCTTTGAAGAGGTCCAATATAATAGGAAAATAGAGTATGCTATAATGTTACGAACGTTCAACTATGAGCTGATTTATTATCATAATCGTTAGAAGATGTGTATTTGAATAAATTAAAAGCAAAAAACGCATCGTTAAATGAAAATGTGATACTAAAATATGGGTAATATTGTAACTGATTATTAAAACATATACGTAAATAATAAATTTAATTCCAAAAAAATATTTTAAAATTTTTGGAAATTTGCAAATTTTACCTTACACTTAAAATTACGATTGAAACATCGATAAAAGTCATTCATAAATTATATGACAAATTTTCTGTATGTGTATCAAATGACATGAAACAATCCAGCGTTTTATAGAACAATCAATCATTTTACTAAATACATAATGTAATCATATTTTATTTACTACATATATTGTTATTTTATTTTATATATATATATATATATATATATATATATATATGCGATTATTTCATTTAACTTAAATACGTTTATTTAAAGTTTGCACTATTTAAATCAGAAAAACATAACGCTCGAAAAATTTAATATTTTAATTAACTTATTAAATTAACTTTAATAAGAATAGTAATTATATCTTTCCACATGATTGTTTTTGTATGTTAATTACTAATCTACTTACTCGGTTTCTCTTTATGTAAAAAGAAAACTATTAATTTCTTTGAATGTAATATAGTTAGTTAATCATAGGCGTATGTAAAGGGGGTTTTGATGGTTCAAACTCCTCACTCATTGAGAATTAATTTTACTCTAGATATAATTAATCAAAAAATATAAAATGGTATCTAACTAAAATATCTTTATCCATTTATTTAATTTATCATTTTAATACTATTATTATATTGAAAAAATTTCTTTTTTTACATAATGTACGTTGAAAAAAAGAAATAACCAAATAATTAATATTTTATAACTAATAACATAATATATGTATTTTTGATCAGAATTAGTAAAACATAACTTTGAAATAAATATTCTTATAAAGTCCATTATCGCCACTATCGGAGAAATCGTCAACAAATCTGTTACCATATGGGTGCTACCTATTCATGGACGACTACAATTTCACAGCGTAATGCGGGCCAATTATTGTTGTACGTACGAATTTAAAACTAACCTTCAACACTAAAATATAATGTAGATATTCATAATATTATTTATCATTTGTTGTGGAAGATTTCTGCAACACAGCCATTTAACTTTTCAACTAATACATGTATTATTTTTTTTAAATATTTTAAAAATTGTTAAATTAAGTAGATAGGCCAATATTGACTTAGAATTTGATGGTATTCACATTATTATATTATAATATATCATTTACACTGTCCATAGTACATTATCATGATGAAGTAGTAATTTATATTAGAATAATAATTAATATCTATAAGAAGACAGTGGAAAAAGCAGTAATAAATATCAGGGCCATAGAATCTATTTGTGGACTAACATATGTGGTCATTAGTAGGGCCAAGAGATTAAACGATATAATTATTGATCCCGCCTTTAATAAGCAGAATATTGATTCTATTGAACGGATGAAACAACTAAGGGAACGTTTGGAATTTCTTAATAATGCCTGATTTGTCATACATTTTCACAATAAAAAAAAACAATTATTTGTTTTAAATGCACTAGCCTTTTTACGATAACGAACCAGCCTCACGGTCAGAATACAAACGTTTCACGTTCGACATTAACATTTAATATTAAAATATACAATATTGATATACTTACGTTCCTCCACTTTTAAATTAAAATAAAACAACAATTCATTACTTTAAGAAAATACAAAACAGTTATTTAGTTATTACAAAATCATTTGAAGTAGGTGTTGAATATTTTATAATGAAATCTTCTTCATAAAGGTATAATTATGCTTACTGAATTTTTCAACTAAAATGTTATTAAAAATACAATATCAAAGTTAATACAAGAGAATAATTCTAAGGTAGAAAAAAGTTTTTTTTTTTAATTAACTCGGGACAGAATATTATTTATAAGTTCAATAACAATACAATTGTGGAGCAGCGAATCCTCAGTAGTTTTTCTGCAGGAATCATTGGGTTCCGCAATTGTATCTTAAGGGCTTCGTCCATTTTACGATAAAGATTTATTATGCAATAATTGTTTGTTATATAAAACAAAGGACATATACTTGTTTTTAACCAGACGTAAAAACTAACGGCCTTCAATGTCGCAAAATACGAGGTTCTTATTGATATTGATTTCAGACGGTTTGCACTATCAGGCATCACGTAAAGAAGCAAATCAATTTCAGAATTTTCGCCTCAATTAGGGCATCAATTGTATAAGTCACTCAATACTTATTAGTGTCGATCAATTCTTGGCCGTCAGCTGTTATACAGTGCTGCCGTAGAGAGTCTCTAGTATACTAAAGACGCCGTCAACAAAGGGGTACTCCACTACCCATCAACATTTTGATTGACGGTTAATGGTAGCAAAGTCTAAGAATTGGCGATAAACCTTCAATTTGTTAGCTATGGCCTATGAAAAACATCAAATTATTCTCGGAAATATTTTTTCACCATTTTTTACCGCCAACACTCGAGACTCAGTGTAAACAGTATGTCTTCAATTAAAATTATATTTCGTTTTCAGAATAATAATATTATAAAATTAATATGATATTTAATATATAATAAGAATATTAATTTTTTTGTTTATTTTAATAAAATTCTAGTGTCCCACAAAAGTTTCTGGTCGGCACTAAATTTATAAGTGTACAGGGAAAGTATTAAAAACGTATTTCCCACACCTGATAGGTTCACTCTCGTCGTTTGTTATTTAAGAAATATATTGTTGGGAAAGATTCAATTAGAAGTAGCATGGAGGATAGCCGCAAAAGATAGAGATAGATGAAGTGACGGAAAAAGGATCGAGAACCAAAAAAAATTTGTTTGTGCACTAGATGACACCGACATTTATCGACCGTCAATATAAATATAAATTTAGTTGCCAAATATCCCTATACAATGGTTTATCTGTATATTACAGAATCATTGGTTAGAGGAACTAATTTTTCGATATTATGTACAAAAGCTGAATTGCTCTTACTGCTTCTCTTGGTACACCGCATTATTTTGTGAAACAGTTTTTTTAGGTACACAGCTAAAACCAAATATTCAGCACATTTGAACGTAGAAACCACGATATGCACCATAAATTGACTTATGTAATAATTGACATAATGACAAACGCAGTCATAAAAAGCACATACATTGTTCACCATTAAAACTCATACTCCAACACGTGTACACGAAATGTTGGATTTCTTTTTTTCAATATTCTTAACTAGTTTTATTCTCATTTTCAAGATTTAAATAGTATTTTCTCCAGTTTTTTTTATATTATTATTTCCTAAATCAATTCCATATTTCTAATTGTGTGTAATATGCTTCATAGAGAACATAGGAAGATTAAAAGTAACATTAAATATATCTCATGGCACTCCACGAGAAATCATCGGATAAATAAAACGCTCCAACAATGAAAAAGTTTGGGAATCGCTGCTGTTGAGCAAATAACAAATTCTTCTAATTCGCTTTATTAGTTTTGAAAAATTTGAATATTTTGAATGTCGGATTTTTTGATAATGTTTCATGTTGCGTATCTTATGATTTATTGCAATTTTACCTTATACATAAAAATAATTGAAATACATTGAATAACATTTCATGTTATACAACTACAACTTCAGGAGACACATTTTTTACTCAGAACTAAATCTAGTTGTAAAAATTGAAGTATATGTGCTTAATGAACAGTGAAACAAGATTTGAAACTAAATAAATTTAACATTATTTAAACTAAAATCAAAATTTATAGTCAGACAATACATCCAGCATTTTGAATTAGTGTTTGGAACGCGCGCCAATGAATAATTATTGGTTATTATTGGCGTTTCCTGTGATTGAGTTAATGTTATGACCACCATCGTCCTGTTTTTAATAAATTCATTTTCACATGTATCGTGCCTATCGCGAGTCCGGGAATAACCGCATCTATATTATTTCAATATTACTGTTATTCGCATCCAATATTTCGGTTATTGAAGCTTTGTCGCTTTCAATCATTCTGGCATGTGTCGTTGTTGCATTCCTTAGTTAAACTTATTTTATTCGTCGTTACTGTTGTGTCCATCTTTTAGCTCTCATCGCAGTATATTAAGACACATACATAAATACAATATATAAAACGTATATAGTTAATTGTGCCACTATACGATCGTTATTGCCGCCACCGCAATAACATCATCTACAGTCAAACCGATCGTCGTCTATTTTACATATTACACTCGAGGATCAGGTCATCATATGTTTATAAATGATTTGTACGTATCGTAAATTGCGCATTTATCGAAATATTTGATTATTTAATTATATTTAATCCCCTATTCCCTGCATAATTAAGTGCAATTATTGTATTAAATTTAGTCCAATATGTGTTAATACAGCTAATTGAATTTTAATACATTTAAATTGTTATACATTTCCTTATTTTCCAATTATCCAATACATTCCAAATAGGTTTCTTGTTCCCGTAACAGTCAATTTCGCGCAAATATGAGTGGTAAAGAAGCAGTCGAACATATAGTCCTTCATGCCGCATAGGATTAACGTAAAATTGTTGATAGGTATGTTTTTATTTTGTAAGTAATGCGTAATAGAAAATAATTTTCTTTTCTTCAGAAGTGTGTTTATTTAAATTTATATGGTGTTAGGACTGGTGCACTTTATAATAAGAACATTAAAATAAAAGATTATTTGCTCCACAATCTTAAATTATAATAATTATTGTTATACGAAATAATTATTTACATAAACGTCCTTCAATCTTTAATACTTCTATGTGCAAGCAGTACTGGGTACGTGATCGATTAAAATAAAATGACCGAAACCGGAGAGAACTTAAAACTTTTATTTTGTGAAAACCGCACAGCACTAAATTAGTATAAAATTGAACTGAAATGGGACCGAGCTTTTTTCGAAATCAATTGATTAAACTATACCACACATTTGATTCATATTTATTCCTTCGGCCCAGATCAAATCAAACCATATTCGGAAGAGAATATTATATGATGTATTAAAGTAAGTTAACGAATATTTAATTTGTTAATTTACTTAAAAATTTAATTTATGGTGATCACGAAATAACCGAGGACAGGCAACACAAGATACCAACAGCATGAAGATTCTAGAATCTAGATTATCCGGTTAAACGAAACATGAATAACTTTCTAGAAACTCCCTTGAGATAATATATAGCGGCGGGACAACTCCGTAACGGTAAGTAATTAGAGCACAGTACACGAAGTGAGTCGTACGTTATTTCATAGTGTATGAATATTATTGTAATTAGTGATATTAAATAAATTGATCAACATTTTTCGTTGTAAATATTTCTTAGTGCTTTATTATAAATAATTAATAATAAAACACTAAAAATTTTAACTCATAATTCGTTAATTTATACCATTTGATATACATTTTATACCATATTATATTTACATATTTTCACTTATTTAAATATAAAATTTGTTGTTTTTTCATAAATTCAAAATATTATGTTCCTGTGAATAATTTTATTTTCTTTAGTTATGTCTTATGTTTTGTAAATACAATTATTGACCATCCTTTATTAAATAAAGTATTTGAAAAAATTTAAATAATTTTTTCACGGAGGTCCTTTAATCCTTTTATTTTATAATGTGTTACAGTGCATGTATCCATACACGAAAAAGTTATTTGTACATAAACATTGTATAATTTACAAAGGAATTTTATTTCGGTATAAACAAAATAGACTCACAGTACGTTAGTTCTAAAATTTTATAATAGATTAGAAAAAAGAGTCTCTGTTAATACAAAAAAATAAATTATGTATATGTATATATATATATATATATTCATTTTTTTCTTTTAATTCGTTCGAAACATTATAGTATTTTAGTATTGATTTTTTTTTTTTTTTATTTGCTTTTGTTTAATTAAACATTATAGCAAGGCTGTAACAAAAAAAATTTAAAAAGAATACATGCTTTGCAGATATAAAGAAAAATGAAAAAAAAACAAAACAAGACAAAACAAATGAATTATAGTAAATACGGTGGACAATGAGCTAAATTAATAAGCCAGAGTTGCGGATGAAATTGATGATTAGGAAGATAACTATAGGAGAGCGGGAGTTAAGAAGGAGATGTGCGTCTGGAGAAGGATAACCCAGAGATGATAATTGTGAAAAAAGATAGAGTCTGTTAGAGAGGAGAGAAGGACAGTTAAAATGAATATGGTTGAAGTCACAGAGTGCCTCATCCTGATGAAGGGAGCACAGAGGAGAGGAGTTTAAAGAAAGGTGATAGGAGTGATGGGGAAGCAAGTTGTGTCCGATACGTAGACGTTAGTATTGATAAATGTAGTATTTATGGGTACGTCACTAATAGAATTTGTCAAAAATTCAAGAAATTTACTTTATCATTTAATATTAAAATGTACAATATTAATTTACTTACTCTCCTCCTCCACTTTTGAATTAAAATAAATTAACAATTCATTACTTTAAGAAAATACAAAACAGTTATTGAGTTATTACAGAATCATTTGAAATAGTAAATGTAAAATTATACTTACACTTTTTTATATCTAAAGTATTATTAAAAATACAATATCAAAGTTAATACAAGGGAATAATCTAAGGTAGAAAAAAGTTGTTTTTTTAGTTAACTCGGAACGGAATATTATTTATAATTTTAGTAGCAATACAATTGTGGAGCAGCGATTCCTCAACAATATTCTGCAAGGTCCTTGGAGTTCCGCTATTGTTTCTCAAGGGCTCCATCCATTTTACGATAAAAATGTATTATGTAATAGTTGTTTGTTATTTAAATCATAGAACATATACTTTTCTTTAACAAGACGTCAAAACCAAACAACTTTTAATGTGGCAAAATAAGAGGTTCTTATTGATATTGGTTTCGGTCATTTTGCACTAATAGGCATCATTTAAAGAATCACAGCAATTTCTGAATTTTCGCCTCGGTTAGCGGAACTAAATTTTTCATATTATATTTAAGAGCTGAGTTACTCTATAATGTCCCTTTTGATACTACGTATTTTTATGAAACCTGTTTTTCGGCATATACAGCTACAGAATCCAATTATACAGCACGTTTGGACGTAAAAGCGTATTCAATTGACTTTTATGACAATAGGCATATTGACAACACAGTTCAAAAAATGGACATATTGATCACCATCAAGACGTATACTTCAACATGTGTACGCGTAACGTATTTTTTTCAATTATCTTAACTAGTTTTATTCTCATTTTGTACATATAATTAATTTTTTCTCCAGTTTTTTTAATTTTATTGTTTTTTTTATTAATTCTGTTTTTAAACTGTGTTTAATATGCTTCACACAAAATATAGGTAGATAAAACATGACGTTAAGTATATCTTGTGAGATTTCACGAGAAAACCCCGCTTCAAAAAGAGGCTTCGAGGCTGACAATGTTTGGAAACCGCTGCTATAGAGCGAATTTAAATCAGAAAATCATAACGCTCGAAAAATTTAATATTTTAATTAACTTATTCAATTAACTTTAATAAGAATAGTAACCATATCTTTCCACATGATTGTTTTTGTATGTAAATTACTAATCTACTTACTCTGTTTCTCTTTATGTAAAAAGAAAACTATTAATTTCTTTGAATGTAATATAGTTAGTTAATCATAGGCGTATGTAAAGGGGGTTTTGATGGTTTAAACTCCTCACTCATTGAGAATTAATTTTACTCTAGATATAATTAATCAAAAAATATAAAATGGTATCTAACTAAAATATCTTTATCCATTTATTTAATTTATCATTTTAATACTATTATTATATTGAAAAAATTTCTTTTTTTACATAATGTACGTTGAAAAAAAGAAATAACCTAATAATTAATATTTTATAACTAATAACATAATATATGTATTTTTGATCAGAATTAGTAAAACATAACTTTGAAATAAATATTCTTATAAAGTCCATTATCGCCACTATCGGAAAAATCGTCAACAAATCGGTTACCATATGGGTGCTACCTATTCATGGACGACTACAATTTCACAGCGTAATGCGGGCCAATTATTGTTGTACGTACGAATTTAAAACTAACCTTCAACACTAAAATATAATGTAGATATTCATAATATTATTTATCATTTGTTGTGGAAGATTTCTGCAACACAGCCATTTAACTTTTCAACTAATACATGTATTATTTTTTTAAAATATTTTTAAAATTGTTAAATTAAGTAGATAGGCCAATATTGACTTAGAATATGATGGTATTCACATTATTATATTATAATATATCATTTACACTGTCCTTAGTACATTATCATGATGAAGTAGTAATTTATATTAGAATAATAATTAATACCTATAAGAAGACAGTGGAAAAAGCAGTAATAAATATCAGGGACATAGAATCTATTTGTGGACTAACATATGTGGTCTTTAGTAGGGCCAAGAGATTAAACGATATAATTATTGATCCCGCCTTTAATAAGCAGAATATTGATTCTATTGAACGGATGAAACAACTAAGGGAACGTTTGGAATTTCTTAATAATGCCTGATTTGTCATACATTTTCACAATAAAAAAAAACAATTATTTGTTTTAAATGCACTAGCCTTTTTACGATAACGAACCAGCCTCACGGTCAGAATACAAACGTTTCACGTTCGACATTAACATTTAATATTAAAATATGCAATATTGATATACTTACGTTCCTCCACTTTTAAATTAAAATAAAACAACAATTCATTACTTTAAGAAAATACAAAACAGTTATTTAGTTATTACAGAATCATTTGAAGTACGTGTTGAATATTTTATAATGAAATTTTCTTCATAAAGGTATAATTATGCTTACAGATTTCTACATCTAAAATGTTATTAAAAATACAATATCAAAGTTAATACAAGAGAATAATTCTAAGGTAGAAAAAAGTTTTTTTTTTAATTAACTCGGGACAGAATATTATTTATAAGTTCAATAACAATACAATTGTGGAGCAGCGAATCCTCAGTAGTTTTTCTGCAGGAATCATTGGGTTCCGCAATTGTATCTTAAGGGCTTCGTCCATTTTACGATAAAGATTTATTATGCAATAATTGTTTGTTATATAAAACAAAGGACATATACTTGTTTTTAACCAGACGTAAAAACTAACGGCCTTCAATGTCGCAAAATACGAGGTTCTTATTGATATTGATTTCAGACGGTTTGCACTATCAGGCATCACGTAAAGAAGCAAATCAATTTCAGAATTTTCGCCTCAATTAGGGCATCAATTGTATAAGTCACTCAATACTTATTAGTGTCGATCAATACTTGGCCGTCAGCTGTTATACAGTGCTGCCGTAGAGAGTCTCTAGTATACTAAAGACGCCGTCAACAAAGGGGTACTCCACTACCCATCAACATTTTGATTGACGGTTAATGGTAGCAAAGTCTAAGAATTGGCGATAAACCTTCAATTTGTTAGCTATGGCCTATGAAAAAAATCAAATTATTCTCGGAAATATTTTTTCACCATTTTTTACCGCCAACACTCGAGACTCAGTGTAAACAGTATGTCTTCAATTAAAATTATATTTCGTTTTCAGAATAATAATATTACAAAAATTAATATGATATTTAATATATAATAAGAATATTAATTTTTTTGTTTATTTTAATAAAATTCTAGTGTCCCACAAAAGTTTCTGGTCGGCACTAAATTTATAAGTGTACAGTGAAAGTATTCAAAACGTATTTCCCACACCTGATAGGTTCACTCTCGTCGTTTGTTATTTAAGAAATATATTGTTGGGAAAGATTCAATTAGAAGTAGCATGGAGGATAGCCGCAAAAGATAGAGATAGATGAAGTGACGGAAAAAGGATCGAGAACCAAAAAAAATTTGTTTGTGTACTAGATGACACCGACATTTATCGACCGTCAATATAAATATAAATTTAGTTGCCAAATATCCCTATACAATGGTTTATCTGTATATTACAGAATCATTGGTTAGAGGAACTAATTTTTCGATATTATGTACAAAAGCTGAATTGCTCTTACTGCTTCTCTTGGTACACCGCATTATTTTGTGAAACAGTTTTTTTAGGTACACAGCTACGAAAACCAAATATTCAGCACATTTGAACGTAGAAACCACGATATGCACCATAAATTGACTTATGTAATAATTGACATAATGACAAACGCAGTCATAAAAAGCACATACATTGTTCACCATTAAAACTCATACTCCAACACGTGTACACGAAATGTTGGATTTCTTTTTTTCAATATTCTTAACTAGTTTTATTCTTATTTTCAAGATTTAAATAGTATTTTCTCCAGTTTTTTTTATATTATTATTTCCTAAATCAATTCCATATTTCTAATTGTGTGTAATATGCTTCATAGAGAACATAGGAAGATAAAAAGTAACATTAAATATATCTCATGGCACTCCACGAGAAATCATCGGATAAATAAAACGCTCCAACAATGAAAAAGTTTGGGAATCGCTGCTGTTGAGCAAATAACAAATTCTTCTAATTCGCTTTATTAGTTTTGAAAAATTTGAATATTTTGAATGTCGGATTTTTTGATAATGTTTCATGTTGCGTATCTTATGATTTATTGCAATTTTACCTTATACATAAAAATAATTGAAATACATTGAATAACATTTCATGTTATACAACTACAATTTCAGGAGACACATTTTTTACTCAGAACTAAATCTAGTTGAAAAAATTGAAGTATATGTGCTTAATGAACAGTGAAACAAGATTTGAAACTAAATAAATTTAACGTTATTTAAACTAAAATCAAAATTTATAGTCAGACAATACATCCAGCATTTTGAATTAGTGTTTGGAACGTGCGCCAATGAATAATTATTGGTTATTATTGGCGTTTCCTGTGATTGAGTAAATGTTATGACCACCATCGTCCTGTTTTTAATAAATTCATTTTCACATGTATCGTGCCTATCGCGAGTCCGGGAATAACCGCATCTATATTATTTCAATATTACTGTTATTCGCATCCAATATTTCGGTTATTGAAGCTTTGTCGCTTTCAATCATTCTGGCATGTGTCGTTGTTGCATTCCTTAGTTAAACTTATTTTTTTCGTCGTTACTGTTGTGTCGATCTTTTAGCTCTCATCGCAGTACATTAAGACACATACATAAATACAATATATAAAACGTATATAGTTAATTGTGCCACTATACGATCGTTATTGCCGCCACCGCAATAACATCATCTACAGTCAAACCGATCGTCGTCTATTTTACATATTACACTCGAGGATCAGGTCATCATATGTTTATAAATGTTTTGTACGTATCGTAAATTGCGCATTTATCGAAATATTTGATTATCTAATTATATTTAATCTATTCCCTGCATAATTAAGTGCAATTATTGTATTTAATTTAGTCCTATATGTGTTAAAACAGCTAATTGAATTTTAATACAGTTAAATTGTTATCCATTTCCTTATTTTCCAATTATACAATACATTCCAAATAGGTTTCTTGTTCCCGTAACAGTCAATTTCGCGCAAATATGAGTGGTAAAGAAAGTCGAACATATAGTCCTTCATGCCGCATAGGATTAACGTAAAATTGTTGATAGGTATGTTTTATTTTGTAAGTAATGCGTAATAGAAAATAATTTTCTTTTCTTCAGAAGTGTGTTTATTTAAATTTATATGGTGTTAGGACTGGTGCACTTTATAATAAGAACATTAAAATAAAAGATTATTTGCTCCACAATCTTAAATTATAATAATTATTGTTATACGAAATAATTATTTACATAAACGTCCTTCAATCTTTAATACTTCTATGTGCAAGCAGTACTGGGTACGTGATCGATTAAAATAAAATGACCGAAACCGGAGAGAACTTAAAACTTTTATTTTGTGAAAACCGCACAGCACTAAATTAGTATAAAATTGAACTGAAATGGGACCGAGCTTTTTTCGAAATCAATTGATTAAACTATACCACACATTTGATTCATATTTATTCCTTCGGCCCACATCAAATCAAACCATATTCGGAAGAGAATATTATATGATGTATTAAAGTAAGTTAACGAATATTTAATTTGTTAATTTACTTAAAAATTTAATTTATGGTGATCACGAAATAACCGAGGACAGGCAACACAAGATACCAACAGCATGAAGATTCTAGAATCTAGATTATCCGGTTAAACGAAACATGAATAACTTTCTAGAAACTCCCTTGAGATAATATATAGCGGCGGGACAACTCCGTAACGGTAAGTAATTAGAGCACAGTACACGAAGTGAGTCGTACGTTATTTCATAGTGTATGAATATTATTGTAATTAGTGATATTAAATAAATTGATCAACATTTTTCGTTGTAAATATTTCTTAGTGCTTTATTATAAATAATTAATAATAAAACACTAAAAATTTTAACTCATAATTCGTTAATTTATACCATTTGATATACATTTTATACCATATTATATTTACATATTTTCACTTATTTAAATATAAAATTTGTTGTTTTTTCATAAATTCAAAATATTATGTTCCTGTGAATAATTTTATTTTCTTTAGTTATGTCTTATGTTTTGTAAATACAATTATTGACCATCCTTTATTAAATAAAGTATTTGAAAAAATTTAAATAATTTTTTCACGGAGGTCCTTTAATCCTTTTATTTTATAATGTGTTACAGTGCATGTATCCATACACGAAAAAGTTATTTGTACATAAACATTGTATAATTTACAAAGGAATTTTATTTCGGTATAAACAAAATAGACTCACAGTACGTTAGTTCTAAAATTTTATAATAGATTAGAAAAAAGAGTCTCTGTTAATACAAGAAAATAAATTATGTATATATATATATATATATATATATATATATTCATTTTTTTCTTTTAATTCGTTTGAAACATTATAGTATTTTAGTATTGATTTTTTTTTTTTTATTTGCTTTTGTTTAATTAAACATTATAGCAAGGCTGTAACAAAAAAAATTTAAAAAGAATACATGCTTTGCAGATATAAAGAAAAGAGAAAAAAAAAACAAAACAAGACAAAACATATGAATTATAGTAAATACGGTGGACAATGAGCTAAATTAATAAGCCAGAGTTGCGGATGAAATTGATGATTAGGAAGATAACTATAGGAGAGCAGGAGTTAAGAAGGAGATGTGCGTCTGGAGAAGGATAACCCTGAGATGATAATTGTGAAAAAAGATAGAGTCTGTTAGAGAGGAGAGAAGGACAGTTAAAATGAATATGGTTGAAGTCACAGAGTGCCTCATCCTGATGAAGGGAGCACAGAGGAGAGGAGTTTAAAGAAAGGTGATAGGAGTGATGGGGAAGCAAGTTGTGTCCGATACGTAGACGTTAGTATTGATAAATGTAGTATTTATGGGTACGTCACTAATAGAATTTGTCAAAAATTCAAGAAATTTACTTTGTCATTTAATATTAAAATGTACAATATTAATTTACTTACTCTCCTCCACTTTTGAATTAAAATAAATTAACAATTCATTACTTTAAGAAAATACAAAACAGTTATTGAGTTATTACAGAATCATTTGAAATAGTAAATGTAAAATTATACTTACACTTTTTTATATCTAAAGTATTATTAAAAATACAATATCAAAGTTAATACAAGAGAATAATCTAAGGTAGAAAAAAGTTGTTTTTTTAGTTAACTCGGAACGGAATATTATTTATAATTTTAGTAGCAATACAATTGTGGAGCAGCGAGTCCTCAACAATATTCTGCAAGGTCCTTGGAGTTCCGCTATTGTTTCTCAAGGGCTCCATCCATTTTACGATAAAAATGTATTATGTAATAGTTGTTTGTTATTTAAATCATAGAACATATACTTGTCTTTAACAAGACGTCAAAACCAACAACTTTTAATGTGGCAAAATAAGAGGTTCTTATTGATATTAGTTTCGGACATTTTGCACTAATAGGCATCATTTTAAGAATCAAAGCAATTTCTGAATTTTCGCCTCTGTTAGCGGAACTAACTTTTTCATATTATATTTAAGAGCTGAGTTACTCTATACTGTCCCTTTTGATACTACGTATTTTTATGAAACCTGTTTTTCGGCATATACAGCTACAGAATCCAATTATACAGCACGTTTGGACGTAAAAGCGTGTTCAATTGACTTTTATGACAATAGACATATTGACAACACAGTTCAAAAAATGGACATATTGATCACCATTAAGACGTATACTTCAACATGTGTACGCGTAACGTATTTTTTTCAATTATCTTAACTAGTTTTATTCTCATTTTGTACATATAATTAATTTTTTTCTCTAGTTTTTTTAATATTATTGTTTTTTTTATTAATTCTGTTTTTAAACTGTGTTTAATATGCTTCACACAAAATATAGGTAGATAAAACATGACGTTAAGTATATCTTGTGAGATTTCACGAGAAAACACCGCTTCAAAAAGAGGCTTCGAGGCTGACAATGTTTGGAAACCGCTGCTATAGAGCGAATAACACATTTTTCCAATTCACTTTATTAGTCTTGAAAAATTTAAATATTGTGAATTTCGGTTTTTCAACAATATTTTATGTTAGTTCATTGTTATTTCAACAATATATCTTGTTATTTATTGAAATTTCACCATACACTTATGAAAATAAGTGAAAAACATCAAATAATATTGCATGTCATATAATAATCCTAGGAGACAAATATTATGTTTATAATGTTTCGTTTAAAATTAATTGAGCAAGGAATTGAAAATATTAGCTAAATTTGGAATGATTGAAACTGATGTGTAATTTTAAACATTAAATGAATTACCATACATATGAAAAAGTGTTATCGAACAGATTTCCAAAACAGCAGGTAAGAAACTTCCTTTGAAGAGGTCCAATATAATAGGAAAATAGAGTATGCTATAATGTTACGAACGTTCAACTATGAGCTGATTTGTTATCATAATCGTTAGAAGATATGTATTTGAATAAATTAAAAGCAAATAACGCATCATTAAATGAAAATGTGATACTAAAATATGGGTAATATTGTAACTGATTATTAAAACATATACGTAAATAATAAATTTAATTCCAAAAAAATATTTTATAATTTTTGGAAATTTGCAAATTTTTCCTTACACTTAAAATTACGATTGAAACATCGATAAAAGTCATTCATAAATTATATGACAAATTTTCTGTATGTGTATCAAATGACATGAAACAATCCAGCGTTTTATAGAACAATCAATCATTTTACTAAATACATAATGTAATCATATTTTATTTACTACATATATTGTTATTTTATTTTATATATATATATATATATATATATACATATATATATATATATATATATATGCGATTATTTCATTTAACTTAAATACGTTTATTTAAAGTTTGCACTATTTAAATCAGAAAAACATAACGCTCGAAAAATTTAATATTTTAATTAACTTATTCAATTAACTTTAATAAGAATAGTAACCATATCTTTCCACATGATTGTTTTTGTATGTTTATTACTAATCTACTTACTCGGTTTCTCTTTATGTAAAAAGAAAACTATTAATTTCTTTGAATGTAATATAGTTAGTTAATCATAGGCGTATGTAAAGGGGGTTTTGATGGTTCAAACTCCTCACTCATTGAGAATTAATATTACTCTAGATATAATTAATCAAAGAATATAAAATGGTATATAACTAAAATATCTTTATCCATTTATTTAATTTATCATTTTAATACTATTATTATATTGAAAAAATTTCTTTTTTTACATAATGTACGTTGAAAAAAAGAAATAACCTAATAATTAATATTTTATAACTAATAACATAATATATGTATTTTTGATCAGAATTAGTAAAACATAACTTTGAAATAAATATTCTTATAAAGTCCATTATCGCCACTATCGGAAAAATCGTCAACAAATCTGTTACCATATGGGTGCTACCTATTCATGGACGACTACAATTTCACAGCCTAATGCGGGCCAATTATTGTTGTACGTACGAATTTAAAACTAACCTTCAACACTAAAATATAATGTAGATATTCATAATATTATTTATCATTTGTTGTGGAAGATTTCTGCAACACAGCCATTTAACTTTTCAACTAATACATGTATTATTTTTTTAAAATATTTTTAAAATTGTTAAATTAAGTAGATAGGCCAATATTGACTTAGAATATGATGGTATTCACATTATTATATTATAATATATCATTTACACTGTCCTTAGTACATTATCATGATGAAGTAGTAATTTATATTAGAATAATAATTAATACCTATAAGAAGACAGTGGAAAAAGCAGTAATAAATATCAGGGACATAGAATCTATTTGTGGACTAACATATGTGGTCTTTAGTAGGGCCAAGAGATTAAACGATATAATTATTGATCCCGCCTTTAATAAGCAGAATATTGATTCTATTGAACGGATGAAACAACTAAGGGAACGTTTGGAATTTCTTAATAATGCCTGATTTGTCATACATTTTCACAATAAAAAAAAACAATTATTTGTTTTAAATGCACTAGCCTTTTTACGATAACGAACCAGCCTCACGGTCAGAATACAAACGTTTCACGTTCGACATTAACATTTAATATTAAAATATGCAATATTGATATACTTACGTTCCTCCACTTTTAAATTAAAATAAAACAACAATTCATTACTTTAAGAAAATACAAAACAGTTATTTAGTTATTACAAAATCATTTGAAGTACGTGTTGAATATTTTATAATGAAATTTTCTTCATAAAGGTATAATTATGCTTACAGATTTCTACATCTAAAATGTTATTAAAAATACAATATCAAAGTTAATACAAGAGAATAATTCTAAGGTAGAAAAAAGTTTTTTTTTTAATTAACTCGGGACAGAATATTATTTATAAGTTCAATAACAATACAATTGTGGAGCAGCGAATCCTCAGTAGTTTTTCTGCAGGAATCATTGGGTTCCGCAATTGTATCTTAACTTCGTCCATTTTACGATAAAGATTTATTATGCAATAATTGTTTGGTATATAAAACAAAGGACATAGACTTGTTTTTAACCAGACGTAAAATCTAACGGCCTTCAATGTCGCAAAATACGAGGGTCTTATTGATATTGATTTCAGACGGTTTGCACTATCAGGCATCACGTAAAGAAGCAAATCAATTTCAGAATTTTCGCCTCAATTAGGGCATCAATTGTATAAGTCACTCAATACTTATTAGTGTCGATCAATACTTGGCCGTCAGCTGTTATACAGTGCTGCCGTAGAGAGTCTCTAGTATACTAAAGACGCCGTCAACAAAGGGGTACTCCACTACCCATCAACATTTTGATTGACGGTTAATGGTAGCAAAGTCTAAGAATTGGCGATAAACCTTCAATTTGTTAGCTATGGCCTATGAAACACATCAAATTATTCTCGGAAATATTTTTTCACCATTTTTTACCGCCAACACTCGAGACTCAGTGTAAACAGTATGTCTTCAATTAAAATTATATTTCGTTTTCAGAATAATAATATTATAAAATTAATATGATATTTAATATATAATAAGAATATTAATTTTTTTGTTTATTTTAATAAAATTCTAGTGTCCCACAAAAGTTTCTGGTCGGCACTAAATTTATAAGTGTACAGTGAAAGTATTCAAAACGTATTTCCCACACCTGATAGGTTCACTCTCGTCGTTTGTTATTTAAGAAATATATTGTTGGGAAAGATTCAATTAGAAGTAGCATGGAGGATAGCCGCAAAAGATAGAGATAGATGAAGTGACGGAAAAAGGATCGAGAACCAAAAAAAATTTGTTTGTGTACTAGATGACACCGACATTTATCGACCGTCAATATAAATATAAATTTAGTTGCCAAATATCCCTATACAATGGTTTATCTGTATATTACAGAATCATTGGTTAGAGGAACTAATTTTTCGATATTATGTACAAAAGCTGAATTGCTCTTACTGCTTCTCTTGGTACACCGCATTATTTTGTGAAACAGTTTTTTTAGGTACACAGCTACAAAAACCAAATATTCAGCACATTTGAACGTAGAAACCACGATATGCACCATAAATTGACTTATGTAATAATTGACATAATGACAAACGCAGTCATAAAAAGCACATACATTGTTCACCATTAAAACTCATACTCCAACACGTGTACACGAAATGTTGGATTTCTTTTTTTCAATATTCTTAACTAGTTTTATTCTTATTTTCAAGATTTAAATAGTATTTTCTCCAGTTTTTTTTTATATTATTATTTCCTAAATCAATTCCATATTTCTAATTGTGTGTAATATGCTTCATAGAGAACATAGGAAGATAAAAAGTAACATTAAATATATCTCATGGCACTCCACGAGAAATCATCGGATAAATAAAACGCTCCAACAATGAAAAAGTTTGGGAATCGCTGCTGTTGAGCAAATAACAAATTCTTCTAATTCGCTTTATTATATTTGAAAAATTTGAATATTTTGAATGTCGGATTTTTTGATAATGTTTCATGTTGCGTAATTTATGATTTATTGCAATTTTACCTTATACATAAAAATAATTGAAATACATTGAATAACATTTCATGTTATACAACTACAACTTCAGGAGACACATTTTTTACTCAGAACTAAATCTAGTTGTAAAAATTGAAGTATATGTGCTTAATGAACAGTGAAACAAGATTTGAAACTAAATAAATTTAACATTATTTAAACTAAAATCAAAATTTATAGTCAGACAATACATCCAGCATTTTGAATTAGTGTTTGGAACGCGCGCCAATGAATAATTATTGGTTATTATTGGCGTTTCCTGTGATTGAGTAAATGTTATGACCACCATCGTCCTGTTTTTAATAAATTCATTTTCACATGTATCGTGCCTATCGCGAGTCCGGGAATAACCGCATCTATATTATTTCAATATTACTGTTATT
The DNA here is from genome assembly GCA_032441825.1 of Chaetogeoica ovagalla. Taxonomy (NCBI): domain Eukaryota; kingdom Metazoa; phylum Arthropoda; class Insecta; order Hemiptera; family Aphididae; genus Chaetogeoica; species Chaetogeoica ovagalla. The sequence continues at coordinate 176,685 of CM063743.1, read as the reverse complement.
CGCATCCAATATTTCGGTTATTGAAGCTTTGTCGCTTTCAATCATTCTGGCATGTGTCGTTGTTGCATTCCTTAGTTAAACTTATTTTTTTCGTCGTTACTGTTGTGTCGATCTTTTAGCTCTCATCGCAGTACATTAAGACACATACATAAATACAATATATAAAACGTATATAGTTAATTGTGCCACTATACGATCGTTATTGCCGCCACCGCAATAACATCATCTACAGTCAAACCGATCGTCGTCTATTTTACATATTACACTCGAGGATCAGGTCATCATATGTTTATAAATGTTATGTACGTATCGTAAATTGCGTATTTACCGAAATATTTGATTATCTAATTATATTTAATCCCCTATTCCCTGCATAATTAAGTGCAATTATTGTATTTAATTTAGTCCAATATGTGTTAATACAGCTAATTGAATTTTAATACATTTAAATTGTTATACATTTCCTTATTTTCCAATTATCCAATACATTCCAAATAGGTTTCTTGTTCCCGTAACAGTCAATTTCGCGCAAATATGAGTGGTAAAGAAGCAGTCGAACATATAGTCCTTCATGCCGCATAGGATTAACGTAAAATTGTTGATAGGTATGTTTTTATTTTGTAAGTAATGCGTAATAGAAAATAATTTTCTTTTCTTCAGAAGTGTGTTTATTTAAATTTATATGGTGTTAGGACTGGTGCACTTTATAATAAGAACATTAAAATAAAAGATTATTTGCTCCACAATCTTAAATTATAATAATTATTGTTATACGAAATAATTATTTACATAAACGTCCTTCAATCTTTAATACTTCTATGTGCAAGCAGTACTGGGTACGTGATCGATTAAAATAAAATGACCGAAACCGGAGAGAACTTAAAACTTTTATTTTGTGAAAACCGCACAGCACTAAATTAGTATAAAATTGAACTGAAATGGGACCGAGCTTTTTTCGAAATCAATTGATTAAACTATACCACACATTTGATTCATATTTATTCCTTCGGCCCAGATCAAATCAAACCATATTCGGAAGAGAATATTATATGATGTATTAAAGTAAGTTAACGAATATTTAATTTGTTAATTTACTTAAAAATTTAATTTATGGTGATCACGAAATAACCGAGGACAGGCAACACAAGATACCAACAGCATGAAGATTCTAGAATCTAGATTATCCGGTTAAACGAAACATGAATAACTTTCTAGAAACTCCCTTGAGATAATATATAGCGGCGGGACAACTCCGTAACGGTAAGTAATTAGAGCACAGTACACGAAGTGAGTCGTACGTTATTTCATAGTGTATGAATATTATTGTAATTAGTGATATTAAATAAATTGATCAACATTTTTCGTTGTAAATATTTCTTAGTGCTTTATTATAAATAATTAATAATAAAACACTAAAAATTTTAACTCATAATTCGTTAATTTATACCATTTGATATACATTTTATACCATATTATATTTACATATTTTCACTTATTTAAATATAAAATTTGTTGAAATTTCATAAATTCAAAATATTATGTTCCTGTGAATAATTTTATTTTCTTTAGTTATGTCTTATGTTTTGTAAATACAATTATTGACCATCCTTTATTAAATAAAGTATTTGAAAAAATTTAAATAATTTTTTCACGGAGGTCCTTTAATCCTTTTATTTTATAATGTGTTACAGTGCATGTATCCATACACGAAAAAGTTATTTGTACATAAACATTGTATAATTTACAAAGGAATTTTATTTCGGTATAAACAAAATAGACTCACAGTACGTTAGTTCTAAAATTTTATAATAGATTAGAAAAAAGAGTCTCTGTTAATACAAAAAAATAAATTATGTATATGTATATATATATATATATATTCATTTTTTTCTTTTAATTCGTTCGAAACATTATAGTATTTTAGTATTGATTTTTTTTTTTTTTTATTTGCTTTTGTTTAATTAAACATTATAGCAAGGCTGTAACAAAAAAAATTTAAAAAGAATACATGCTTTGCAGATATAAAGAAAAATGAAAAAAAAACAAAACAAGACAAAACAAATGAATTATAGTAAATACGGTGGACAATGAGCTAAATTAATAAGCCAGAGTTGCGGATGAAATTGATGATTAGGAAGATAACTATAGGAGAGCGGGAGTTAAGAAGGAGATGTGCGTCTGGAGAAGGATAACCCAGAGATGATAATTGTGAAAAAAGATAGAGTCTGTTAGAGAGGAGAGAAGGACAGTTAAAATGAATATGGTTGAAGTCACAGAGTGCCTCATCCTGATGAAGGGAGCACAGAGGAGAGGAGTTTAAAGAAAGGTGATAGGAGTGATGGGGAAGCAAGTTGTGTCCGATACGTAGACGTTAGTATTGATAAATGTAGTATTTATGGGTACGTCACTAATAGAATTTGTCAAAAATTCAAGAAATTTACTTTATCATTTAATATTAAAATGTACAATATTAATTTACTTACTCTCCTCCTCCACTTTTGAATTAAAATAAATTAACAATTCATTACTTTAAGAAAATACAAAACAGTTATTGAGTTATTACAGAATCATTTGAAATAGTAAATGTAAAATAATACTTACACTTTTTCATATCTAAAGTGTTATTAAAAGTACAATATCAAAGTTAATACAAGAGAATAATTCTAAGGATAAAAAAAAAGTTTTTTTTTTTTAATTAACTCGGGACAGAATATTATTTATAAGTTCAATAACAATACAATTGTGGAGCAGCGAATCCTCAGTAGTTTTTCTGCAGGAATCATTGGGTTCCGCAATTGTTTCTTAAGGTATAATTATGCTTACAGTCTTTTTTAACTAAAATGTTATTAAAAATACAATATCAAAGTTAATACAAGAGAATAATTCTAAGGTAGAAAAAAGTTTTTTTTTTTAATTAACTCGGGACAGAATATTATTTATAAGTTCAATAACAATACAATTGTGGAGCAGCGAATCCTCAGTAGTTTTTCTGCAGGAATCATTGGGTTCCGCAATTGTATCTTAAGGGCTTCGTCCATTTTACGATAAAGATTTATTATGCAATAATTGTTTGTTATATAAAACAAAGGACATATACTTGTTTTTAACCAGACGTAAAAACTAACGGCCTTCAATGTCGCAAAATACGAGGTTCTTATTGATATTGATTTCAGACGGTTTGCACTATCAGGCATCACGTAAAGAAGCAAATCAATTTCAGAATTTTCGCCTCAATTAGGGCATCAATTGTATAAGTCACTCAATACTTATTAGTGTCGATCAATTCTTGGCCGTCAGCTGTTATACAGTGCTGCCGTAGAGAGTCTCTAGTATACTAAAGACGCCGTCAACAAAGGGGTACTCCACTACCCATCAACATTTTGATTGACGGTTAATGGTAGCAAAGTCTAAGAATTGGCGATAAACCTTCAATTTGTTAGCTATGGCCTATGAAAAACATCAAATTATTCTCGGAAATATTTTTTCACCATTTTTTACCGCCAACACTCGAGACTCAGTGTAAACAGTATGTCTTCAATTAAAATTATATTTCGTTTTCAGAATAATAATATTATAAAATTAATATGATATTTAATATATAATAAGAATATTAATTTTTTTGTTTATTTTAATAAAATTCTAGTGTCCCACAAAAGTTTCTGGTCGGCACTAAATTTATAAGTGTACAGTGAAAGTATTAAAAACGTATTTCCCACACCTGATAGGTTCACTCTCGTCGTTTGTTATTTAAGAAATATATTATTGGGAAAGATTCAATTAGAAGTAGCATGGAGGATAGCCGCAAAAGATAGAGATAGATGAAGTGACGGAAAAAGGATCGAGAACCAAAAAAAATTTGTTTGTGCACTAGATGACACCGACATTTATCGACCGTCAATATAAATATAAATTTAGTTGCCAAATATCCCTATACAATGGTTTATCTGTATATTACAGAATCATTGGTTAGAGGAACTAATTTTTCGATATTATGTACAAAAGCTGAATTGCTCTTACTGCTTCTCTTGGTACACCGCATTATTTTGTGAAACAGTTTTTTTAGGTACACAGCTACGAAAACCAAATATTCAGCACATTTGAACGTAGAAACCACGATATGCACCATAAATTGACTTATGTAATAATTGACATAATGACAAACGCAGTCATAAAAAGCACATACATTGTTCACCATTAAAACTCATACTCCAACACGTGTACACGAAATGTTGGATTTCTTTTTTTCAATATTCTTAACTAGTTTTATTCTCATTTTCAAGATTTAAATAGTATTTTCTCCAGTTTTGTCACTGTCGTATTAGTGGAAGAATATATAATACGCACGCAAAGTTCAATTGTTGAGACAGGATTTTATATTTTACACAATGTAACAACGAATACAAATTAAAACAACAAAATGGTATTCGAACACCTGCTCGCTCGGACGGCTACGGACGGACTTCAACTTGGTCGGTCGTCCGTTCGTCCGAGGTGATTATATTTATTATATTATTCATATTTATAATATCGATAATACGTCTGGTGGGTAATCACCAGTATGTTAATTATCGTTTTACTATAAATATGAATATTCGCTGTCTATCGCGTCGTCATCCCGGTGTGGAAAATACCTTATGATCGCGCGTAATATACTTACGGCAGTAAAGTATTTTCGTCAACGATTTGCGGAAAGGAGTGGACAGTTGATAATATTCGGCTCGGTGGTGTGAACGAATCGTTTACACATACACGAGCCGTGTCAACTCTCCTCTGCCAAACTGTCCAACCGGGATGCAACTTCGTATAGAGGCGTGGGGTGGGGGGAATTTAGGACTTGGATTCTTTTCTATATGCATCGCTGAATCCAATAAGAGAATCAGCGGGCTTCAGGGTCATTCGCACGGCTCCATCGAGCTCGATTGAACCGGATGCGCATGACCCCGGTAGAAAAGCCTCCAGTCAGGAGACGGGAGGTTCAGGGACTCAACGGGAAGTCGAGGAAGGTGGCGATCTCTTCCTCCAAGTTGTCCTGTGGGTCCTTGCTGGTATTCACATCCCCTGCTTCCTGTGCCACATCCACCTCCATCCTTGTCTCCCTACTTGTTTCCGGTTGACTGGCCTCGGAGGTTCTGGGCGCCTTGACCGGTATGGTGTCCGGTTTCGCTAGTCTGAACTGCTGCGATGGCCCAGACTTCTCCTCATTTCGTCGGCGGATCTCCATTCGTTTCCTCTGCCGGTAGGTTTCGAGGCGAATGGCAGACTTCCTCTTTGCCGACGGCGAGACCCTTGCTGCTGGGCCCAGATTACCCGGCTGCTGGATTGCGAGCCCATCCGCTCGTGGTCCTTGACCACGACCATCCTGACCGGGCCCAACTTGAGGTGGGACGGGCGGTCTTTGGATTTGCGTCCCCGTGGGTGGTCTCGGAGGTTGTGCCAACGGCCTCGCTTTCCCTGGCACGGGTGGTGCTGGCATGCTGGCAACGCATGATTGCCATCCACGCACAAACGCTTCCCACAGCACTGGGTGCTGTTGGAGTTCTCCCGTGGTGGCTCGTCGAACCTCCTCTTGTGTTAGCGGATACTCCGGGAAGCGTCCTCCCAAGTCTTGGAGTAGTCGCTGTCCTTCCAGCTGATTTCTTACCAGGGCCTGGAGTTTCTGCCGGTATCCGCTAACCGAAGTTGACTGGGAGCTTGCTGCGGTTGTTTGGACGGTTTTGGCTGCGGGCTTGACCATTCTGAGTTGGAAAGGAGTACAGAAGAAATAATTAAATAAATAATTTTTTTTTTTTTTTGTTTTCGCTGAGGTATCGTTTAACCCTCAGCGCTTCCTTCCATAGAATGGGCCATTTTTAAACATGAAACATGGAGCTTTCGGGGTGGACGTTGGTCAGTGAGATAAACTCCTAACCCTACTCGTTCCACCAATCGAACAGGTCCTAACCATTTCGGCGCGAAACCTGCGTGAAACTCCTTGTCCGTGTTTGAGAGGTGATGTGCTTTGTAATAAACCCAGTCTCCCACATCGAATTTTATTTCGGGTGGTGTAACTGGGTTTACCCTTTCTATCTGGGTTTCAAAAGCTTTCCTCTCACATCCTCGTCTATATTGATTAATCTCCTGCGGCGAAATGGTTGGTGGGTTAATCAGTGTCCAATCGCCTGGTCGTTTGGCCTCTCTGCCGAGTACCAATACCGATGGCGGGAACCCTGTGGCCTCATTCAACCTATTTCGAATCGCGAAGAGTATCGACGATAGCTGCATGTCCCAAGAGCGATGACTTTCACCCATAAGGTGGGCTCGCAGTCCCTTCTTCAGCTCTTGGTTTCGACGTTCGACGGGGTTTGACCTGGGGTGATACACCGGAGTGGTCCAACCCTCTGCCCCCCATCGGTCGAGTGCTCTGAGCATTTCCAAAGAAGTGAACTGCGTACCATTATCACTGAGACACATGCGAGGGTACCCGAACCGTGAGAAAAATTCACGTTCGAGCGTTTGCACAATTGTCTTAGAGGTAGCGGTGCCTAAAGGATAAGCTTCTACCCACCTACTAAAACAGTCAGTTGCCACTAGTATGTAGGTTTTACCCCTCCCTGTGCGCGGGTAAGGGCCCATTAAATCAATACTAATGACCTCCCAGGGCTGTCGCGGTTTTCTAGACCTCATGGGGTCTGATGGTTTGGAATTCAGGGGTTTTGTACAAGCGCATATGTGGCATGCGCCAACATATTTTCTCACCTCGTTTCTCACCCCCTTCCAGTAAAACCGTTGTCGAATAGCCCTGAATGTTTCTTTCCATCCTGAATGACCAGCCAGGGTATGGTCATGATACCTGTCTAGAATATAGTTTGTCTTATCTAGCGGTATTACGATTGGGGAGGATAAACTGTCATTGCACTTGTCAACCCTTTTTCTGAGCAGATCACCCACGATCATGTATGACCGTAATTGGGCTTTCGATCTCCGAGTATTGTTGGCTGGACAATCGGCGGTTATGTTGTCCATTACTGAACGAACATACGGATCACCCGATTGCCAGTCTTTCAATAACTCTTCTGAAAATGGTGTGTCAATTGTTTCCTCCTTATGACCCACTAGTGAGAAAAGTCTATCAGGAATACTATGATTAACATGGTTATTTGTTATGGGCACTCCTAGTAGGTTCTCATCGAGTAGGTCCTCATCAACTGGTTGATCGTCAGATGGGTTACGCGACAGCATGTCGGGGCCCTGATTTAGGCATCCTGGTACATGAGTCGTTTTAAAATCTAAGTTACTTAGTTGTAATGCCCATCTGGTTAGTTTAGATTTTTGGTCTTTGGTCTTATGTAACCAAGTTAATGCTGAGTTGTCGGTAAGGAGTTCAAAAGGTCCTGGTTCTAGGTAAGGACGAAATTTGTCAATAGCCCAGACAATGGCCAAACACTCTCTTTCGACCGCGGCATACCTTTTTTGTGTTTCGCTTAACTTTTTGCTAGCGTAGGCGATGATCTGTCTTTCCTCCGGTCTGTCACCCCGTTGGAAAAGAACAGCTCCGACACCTATTTCGCTTGCATCAGTTTGCAGACAAAAAGGTCTACTGTAATCGGGAGAGCTTAGCTTTGGAGACTCGTACAGGGCATTTTTGATAATATCAAATGCAATCTGTTCGGTCTGTGTCCATCGCCATTTGGTTCCTTGTTTTAGTAAATTCGTTAGGGGTGAAATTGTGTCAGCGTAATTATCTACGAATTGACTGTACCAATTGCAAATCCCTAAGAACTTCCTAAGCTCCTTAATTTTACGAGGTGTTGGAAATTCCTTAATTGCGTTAAGCTTTTCAGGCTGTTTTCCAATTCCCTCTGAGTCCACCAAATGTCCGAGAAATGAGATTTCGGTTGTTCCTAATCTACATTTCTTGGGATGGCATGTCAGTCCATGTCTACTTAAGCGTTCAAGAATTTTGGTTAGATGTATAAGGTGGTTATCCAAGTTATCGGAATATATTACTATATCGTCAAGATATACCTGAACAAAATCATCCAAATATCCTCTTAAAACCTCATTCATGAGTCTCACAAAAGTCATGGGTGAATTTTTCATACCAAACGGAAGGACTCTGAACTGGTAGAGACCTTGGCGTGTACGGAAAGCTGAAAACTTCCTAGAATTATGATTTAAGGAGACTTGCCAATATCCAGATTTTAAATCCAAGACACTGAAGATCTCAGCTCCTCTCATATTTCTGATCATGTCATTTAGGTTAGGCATGGGGTAAGCATCAGATTCCGTCACTTCGTTTAGTCGTCTATAGTCGACGCAAAGTCGGAATGACCCGTCTTTCTTTTTCACCAAAACTATAGGGGCAGCCCAAGGTGAGGTGCTCGGTTCAATAAGTCCCTGCTGTTCCATATCCCTAATCATATCATTAATGATATTTTGCTTTTCAGCTGGATAAGGGTATGGATTCAGTGTAATGGGAGTTTGAACTTTGAGTCGAATTTCATGATCAATCAATTTCGTGTGGCCTAACGTACCATCGAACACTTCTGGATACTTTCTAAGTATATCATAAAGTTTTTCCCTGATAGTAGGATCACTCGAAATTTGGATTTCAGAGAAAACGTGTTCACCTAACACCTGGGTTGACTTAGGTCCTCTCCAACAAACTGAAGTTCGTTTGGAAGTCCTTAAGTATATGGTACCTGCTGAGTAGTCCCATGACACTTCATTTTCTATAAGAAAATCGTGTCCTAGAAGAATATCACAGAACAGGTTATCTAAGATCGCAGCCTTAAATGAAACAGACAGGTCTGCGATCTGCGTTACGAAGGCAGCGTGGCCACTTATGGGTTGAGTGTGACCGTCAGCCATTCGAACTAAAGAATTTGGTCCTTTGATAATTTTTCCGAATTTTATAGAAACTTCTGGTCTGACATACGACTTTTGTGCTTGAGAATCTAACAAGGCGGTAACAAAACCCGTTTCAAATTCCAACTCAATAGATGGGGTTGATATTTTTGTCGGTGTTTTGTTAATTACAGTTTCTATAGCTGCACATCCAAAACCATCGGGGTTCTCAATAAAAGCCATCGATTGTTTATGGAGTGATAGTTCAGCTATGTCTGTAATATTGTCGTCCCTGTGATTTTCTAAGTTATAGTCGTATTGTTTGTCATGCTCATTCTGATTTTGTTCGGGTCCTAACAATATTTCCTTTAAAATTAGTTTTGTGGGTTCTGAGTGACTAGTTGATCTTTGTACAAGATTAGCAGAGCTAGCACTAGATTTTTCCTCAAAAGCTAAATTTTTGTTATTAGAAATATCTGAATTTTCGAAACAGAAAGTAGTGTCATCTAAAATATGATTTAGGTCATTTATTTTTGTCACATTACTCTGAACATGATGGTTGGATTTTGGGTGACTAGTACCAATCTCCGATGAATGTAATGATGATTGTTCAGGTAAAGACTTATAAATGTTGGTCCCACATATTTTATTTAACGACATTTCTACTGATGAGTTTACCGAAGGTGTTTTTGAAATTTCAATGCCTACCTGTCCCTGTTCTCTTATAGCCCTATTAGTCGATTTATGTGATGTATTTTCAAAACTAAGGGCCAATAAAAGAGGGACTTGGTGAGTATTGTCGGAAATTGTTGATGAACCCGTGGAGTGGACTAAGCTCCGCCGGGTCTCGGTCCGTTTCCCGAAGACTTATTAGGACATTCATTGCTCCAATGTGGTCCTTTACAATGCTTACATGGAAGAGATGGTTTCCGGTAAGTTTTGGGCTCGTTTTTAGAGTTGCCTACGGGTGAAGAATAGTTTTTCCCAGAATCGCCATGTTTGACCCTGACGGGCTGGCTACATTTATTCTGAGTCTCCGGTTTTATCAAAACCGAGACATCAAGAACTGCAGCCAGTCGTCTAAGATCCAAAAATGTAACTGGGTGTTGTAGCCTCGCGTGGATTCGGAACTCTTCTCTCATGAGGCCGACGACAGTACTCACTATCTGTGACTCAGAGAGGCCCGTTTGAACCCGACGCGACAACTGATTTTTCTCCAGTACAAATTCAGTCAGTCGTTGGTTTACACCTTGTCGAACTGACACGATTTCTGCACGGAGACGGGACTGGATATCCGGGTTATCAAATCTTTCGGCGAATTCGCCTATAAATTCGGACCACGATAAATCCAGAGCTCTGACGGTTTTCCACCATTCAGCTGCATTTCCCGTCAGTTGTGGTTCTACAGTTCTTACCCAGGCGGATTTATGAATATTTGCTTGATGCAAAATACATTCCGAATTTTTAATGAAACGGCTGGGGTCCTCTTCTTTTTCACCCGAAAATTGAGGGAGAGATGATCTCGCGGTTTTTAAGTCGAGTATTGGAATAAGCATCGAAACTTGACTAAGGTTTTGAGTGGGGGGTCCTGACAATTCGTTCACTTCATGTGTATCGGAAAATTGTACAGTACGACTAGATCGTTCGAAATGTCGGGTATTATTGTCAGTTGGACGTCCGGAAATATTAGAAAAATTATATTCCCGATGACTCGTAACATTCGGATCGTTATAGTCCCATTCCGTGCTATTCGACAACGGCTGGTCGACTTTCGATCGTTCTAATACATGCACAGGAACTACCCTGGGAGCATCAACCCTCGGGATACCCGCTTGTCTAACCTCACGCTCGATCTCGCTTAAGCGGTCTCGGAGGTAGGGGGTTGGCTGCTCATCCATACATAGTCCTGTTTCATGTGAATTAGAAGATGGGTCGTTTCCTTCTCTGTTATCGGTAGACGGATTTTTAGGACTAATTATCGGTCTAAATGCACTACAACTGGCAATTCTACTCGACTTTAATTCGTTTTCGACCTTCATCACTCTTTCCCTTATCATTTTTTGTTCATCTAAATACCGCGTCATCGCGGTTTCTAGAGCGCTCACTCGTAACTCTAAACGTCCTAAAACCGTATTCACCCTCATATCCTGTCTCAGTGCTCCGATCTCCTCACTCACCATTCGTATCGAATTTATGGTATGAAGGTCCGGAAATTCATACTGAGATGGGTCAATGTTAGGCGTAGTACCGTGAAAACGATCAGTTTCACCCGCAAAGTTATTACTCGACAAATTTATCGGTGGATTTTGTGTTTCACAAAATCCAACGTTGCTTGCACTACGCGTCGGGGAGGTGTAACCGTCATCTCTATTTTCCCCTACCTCCGACACCGGGTCGTTTGCCGTCGATTGATAAATAATCGTTGGTGTAACAACAATCGGTGGTCGGGGTGGAAATAAATATGTGGACGGATTATTTCCCTCAGCCCTCACGATAGCCTCAAGTACACACTGTAAATCGTTGCAGGTGGCTGTTATTGGTAAATCGCGGTACGCGCATTCACGCCTAATTTCGGTCAATGACATTTCATCCAAAGTTTTACTCATTTTGTTTTTTTGTTTTTTTTTTTTTTTTTTTTTTACGTAAAGCAAAAATAAAACAAATGGGCGATATCAAAATATATCGCGGTGTAAAACTTCGTCGCGTGTATAAGTGTAATGTATATTATCTGTATTCAATTAATATGATAATATTTAAAACGTAAAATTACGTATGTAAATAATGACACAATATTATCAAAAGTGATAGTCGCCGTTCGTACGTAATTATCTGTGCGGTACCCGCAAAAATAATAATATTTATAATCAGATATACCTCTACAGCAATACGTTTATCGAAAAACGACGGTGGCTGGTTTATTTACCTCGACGCACTATAATAAGACGTTAATAATATATTGATATAATAATTAAGTCTGATAGTGCGCGACCACTCACCCGATAATCTATATGTATTTATATTATATATATTTATACGCTTTCTTTTCACTTATACACCCGTTTGCCGAGACCGATTCGACCAAATAATAATTTATTAATCGCTTCGATTAACTTAAAATTTTGTCGTATGATAAATTTCTTTCTCTTAAATTACCTATTACTTTGAAAATGATACTAATATGTAATTAAGAGTAGAAAGAAGATGAAAAAAAAAATTTTTACCCTTTTCGGTAATCAAGCGGCCAAAAGTACTCTTACCTGGATCGCTGTTTACCGGGAGTTAAATTCCACTGCGGGGAGCCAAATTTAGTACCTAATTTTTTATATTATTATTTCCTAAATCAATTCCATATTTCTAATTGTGTGTAATATGCTTCATAGAGAACATAGGAAGATAAAAAGTAACATTAAATATATCTCATGGCACTCCACGAGAAATCATCGGATAAATAAAACGCTCCAACAATGAAAAAGTTTGGGAATCGCTGCTGTTGAGCAAATAACAAATTCTTCTAATTCGCTTTATTATATTTGAAAAATTTGAATATTTTGAATGTCGGATTTTTTGATAATGTTTCATGTTGCGTAATTTATGATTTATTGCAATTTTACCTTATACATAAAAATAATTGAAATACATTGAATAACATTTCATGTTATACAACTACAACTTCAGGAGACACATTTTTTACTCAGAACTAAATCTAGTTGTAAAAATTGAAGTATATGTGCTTAATGAACAGTGAAACAAGATTTGAAACTAAATAAATTTAACGTTATTTAAACTAAAATCAAAATTTATAGTCAGACAATACATCCAGCATTTTGAATTAGTGTTTGGAACGCGCGCCAATGAATAATTATTGGTTATTATTGGCGTTTCCTGTGATTGAGTAAATGTTATGACCACCATCGTCCTGTTTTTAATAAATTCATTTTCACATGTATCGTGCCTATCGCGAGTCCGGGAATAACCGCATCTATATTATTTCAATATTACTGTTATTCGCATCCAATATTTCGGTTATTGAAGCTTTGTCGCTTTCAATCATTCTGGCATGTGTCGTTGTTGCATTCCTTAGTTAAACTTATTTTTTTCGTCGTTACTGTTGTGTCGATCTTTTAGCTCTCATCGCAGTACATTAAGACACATACATAAATACAATATATAAAACGTATATAGTTAATTGTGCCACTATACGATCGTTATTGCCGCCACCGCAATAACATCATCTACAGTCAAACCGATCGTCGTCTATTTTACATATTACACTCGAGGATCAGGTCATCATATGTTTATAAATGTTTTGTACGTATCGTAAATTGCGCATTTATCGAAATATTTGATTATCTAATTATATTTAATCCCCTATTCCCTGCATAATTAAGTGCAATTATTGTATTTAATTTAGTCCAATATGTGTTAATACAGCTAATTGAATTTTAATACATTTAAATTGTTATACATTTCCTTATTTTCCAATTATCCAATACATTCCAAATAGGTTTCTTGTTCCCGTAACAGTCAATTTCGCGCAAATATGAGTGGTAAAGAAGCAGTCGAACATATAGTCCTTCATGCCGCATAGGATTAACGTAAAATTGTTGATAGGTATGTTTTTATTTTGTAAGTAATGCGTAATAGAAAATAATTTTCTTTTCTTCAGAAGTGTGTTTATTTAAATTTATATGGTGTTAGGACTGGTGCACTTTATAATAAGAACATTAAAATAAAAGATTATTTGCTCCACAATCTTAAATTATAATAATTATTGTTATACGAAATAATTATTTACATAAACGTCCTTCAATCTTTAATACTTCTATGTGCAAGCAGTACTGGGTACGTGATCGATTAAAATAAAATGACCGAAACCGGAGAGAACTTAAAACTTTTATTTTGTGAAAACCGCACAGCACTAAATTAGTATAAAATTGAACTGAAATGGGACCGAGCTTTTTTCGAAATCAATTGATTAAACTATACCACACATTTGATTCATATTTATTCCTTCGGCCCAGATCAAATCAAACCATATTCGGAAGAGAATATTATATGATGTATTAAAGTAAGTTAACGAATATTTAATTTGTTAATTTACTTAAAAATTTAATTTATGGTGATCACGAAATAACCGAGGACAGGCAACACAAGATACCCACAGCATGAAGATTCTAGAATCTAGATCAGCGGTTCCCAACCGGGGGTACGCGTACCCCTAGGGGTACTCGCGATGATCTTAAGGGGTACGCGAAAAAAAATTGAGTAATGGCGGAAAAATATTGAATTTGATTAATTTAAAACTATTCGTTTTGGAAATATGCAATATACGTTTTTACAAATGAAAACTTGTGTCACACAAATAACAATTTTTTCTTATCTTATAGATGTGGAGTACAGAGTATAGAATACTACATAGAGTACTATCTTATTATAGATTATATTTTCGCTATTCAAGTTGATGAAAGCACCGATGTTACCAATTTCGCAGTTTTACTTGTTATTGCAAGGTATTTAAATAATAACAAAGTCGAAGAAAATGTTTTGCTTTGTCATTTATTGTCTGAACGTACAACTGGTGAAGATATATTCAATGCTATTGATTGTTATTTCAAAAAAATGAGTATTAATTGGTACAATTGTTGTGGACTATGTACCGATGGTGGAAAGTTAATGTCGGGTATATATTCTGGTCTTCGAGGTCACGTTATGAAAATAGTTCCTAAAATAAACTGGAGTCATTGTTGTATTCATCGATAGAATTTAGCATCTAAAAACCTTCCAGGGGAACTAAAACTCGTTCTTGATGAAGCTGTTAAATTAGTTAATTTTATAAAAGTAAGGTCTACAAATTCGAGAATATTTAAAGCTTTATGCGAATACATGATGAGTCCTCATTCAAGTTTACTTTTTCACACAGAAGTTAGGTGGTTATCCCGTGGCAAGGTACTTGCCCGTTTATTCGAACTAAGACATGAGGTCCAAATATTTTTTGAAGATCATTCTTTTCAATTATCTCCAAAATTACACGACTGCAATTGGCTTCAGGCGCTTGCGTATTTATCTGATATTTTTTTACAAATAAACAATTTAAATTTGGCACTTCAAAAAAATTCAATAACGATTTTCAGTGTTTCGGATAAAATTAAATCAATGGTTAAAAAAATAGATTTTTGGAGGGTATGTATTGAAAATGACCAACCTGAGGTATTTGAAACGTTGCACAATTTTCTATCTGAAAATAAGCTAGCTATGTCTCGGGAAATTAAGAAAAACATAATTGAACATCTGGAAGGGTTAAAATTATCATTCAAAAAATACTTTTCCAAACCTGAAAAAGAAAACAATTGGATTTCAAATCCTTTTAATGAAGAATTCTTTCAAAAAGCTACATTTTTATCGATCGTAGAAAAAGAAAACTTGATAAAACTTTCATGTGATACAACTTTAAAAAGTGAGTTTAAAAGAAAACAATTCATTAATTTTTGGATAGATATTAAAAACGAATATGAGCAACTCTCTGACAAGGCAATTGAGTTCCTATTGCCATTTACTAGTACGGAGTTGGTCGAAAGAGCGTTTTCTTCATATATCTTTATTAAAAATAAGTATAGAAATAAACTAAACGCAGCTCCAGATTTAAGATTATATCTCGCATCATTTGAACCTGATATTAAAAAACTATGCAATTTGAAACAAGGCCAAAGATCTCACTAATTATTTTCATTTAAATTTTTTGTTTATTAAATAAGTAAAATAAGTAATTTTTTTATGTGTCTTATTACTCAGTATAAAAATATATACATTATTACATTATATTATATTATTGTTATTTTTAATTAAATGTTTTAAGAGTGGTTATGTGAAAAATTTTTAAAAATATAAAAAGGGGTACAATCTAGAAAAATATTAAGCTTAGGGGGTACAGAAGGAAAAAAAGGTTGGGAACCGCTGATCTAGATTATCCGGTTAAACGAAACATGAATAACTTTTTAGAAACTCCCTTGAGATAATATATAGCGGCGGGACAACTCCGTAACGGTAAGTAATTAGAGCACAGTACACGAAGTGTGTCGTACGTTATTTCATAGTGTATGAATATTAATGTAATTAGTGATATTAAATAAATTGATCAACATTTTTCGTTGTAAATATTTCTTAGTGCTTTATTATAAATAATTAATAATTAAACACTAAAAATTTTAACTCATAATTCGTTAATTTACACCATTTGATATACATTTTATACCATATTATATTTACATATTTTGACTTATTTAAATATAAAATTTGTTGTTTTTCCATAAATTCAAAATATTATGTTCCTGTGAATAATTTTATTTTCTTTAGTTATGTCTTATGTTTTGTAAATACAATTATTGACCATCCTTTATTAAATAAAGTATTTGAAAAAATTTAAATCATTTTTTCACGGAGGTCCTTTAATCCTTTTATTTTATAATGTGTTACAGTGCATGTATCCATACACGAAAAAGTTATTTGTACATAAACATTGTATAATTTACAAAGGAATTTTATTTCGGTATAAACAAAATAGACTCACATTTCGTTAGTCCTAAAATTTTATAATAGATTAGAAAAAAGTGTCTCTGTTAATACAAGAAAATATATAATATATAAAATTCTCGTGTCACAGTTTTCGTTGCCATACTCCTCCGAAACGGCTTGACCGATTTTGATGAAACTTTTTGTGCTTATCCGGTATCTATGAGAATCGGCCAACATCTATTTTTCATCCCCCTAAATGTTAGGGGTAGTCCACCCCTAAATTTTTTTTTTTATTTTTTAGACAAAATTTTTAATTTCTATTTTTTATGATACAACATACAAAAATACATACAATCCTCAATTTTCACCCTTCTATGATCAACCCTTATTTTTTAATAGCCATTTTAGTAATTTAATCATTTTTCCTCTCCGGTCGCAAACTGATCAATCGTCATTTAATTAGTTATCCCCGCCAGATGTCTACAGGTGTCACTTCTGTCCCAGTAAACAGCACGGAGTAGGGATGAGAACGAAGCCGGTCTCCTTTCTTTCTCACTCCCTACACAGTTGTCGGCCACAATAATGATGTTTATGCATTAAGTGTAGTAGTAACGTTGACAATTATTATTTTATTATTATTTCTCAGTGTAACTCTCATATTAACTTTTAATCATTCCTATTTTATCAATAATAATTAAATTATCAATTTTGAGTGTATTTTGCACGATTAGTTAATCAAGTGATTTTATAACCTCAAAAGTACTCAACACGTGACACGAGCTTCCAATAACAACGGATTTTGTGTTGTAAGTATTCTTTTTTTTATATCGAAAATATCGTTGATCTTATAAAAATGTAATTTTAATATAATTTTATTAAAAAAATGTAATTGAACAATTAAGATTTTCATAGTTTCCAAAAAATCAATCATTATGAATCTTTATTTTGAAATGTCAATGAAAATATTGGTTGTATGAAAAAATTATAAGAGACAATGTTTTCATAAAATTTAATTTTTTACTTTTGTTTGAAAAATTTTTCCATAAAACTTATATTTTTGTTATAAATCATTTCAAAACTGCGGCAAAAATCCTGGCCCTAATTATACTTTTAACATTTTTCATCATTAAATAATTTCATTAATTCTATTTATGTATGTTTTGTACAGTGAGCAATGCCAAGAAAACGCAAAGGGGCTGATTTGAGCCGCAGTACAAGTAAATACTTGTGAAATAGCAGATCCGAAAGAACAGAAGAACAAATCCAGCAACAAAATACTAATGCACGTGTCAGAATGGCGCAATTGCATCAAGAAGAGCCAGAAGATACACGAGCTGAACGCAATGAAGTCAGAAGATTAGAACAACGACAATCACGCCGTTTCACAGTCAATATACGAAGAACAAATGACCAACAACGACAACAGGTACATCGAGCATTTATATCTGATTCATTCCTGCGTCTAGCATTCCAGTATGAGCCCGATATTGAATATTATGCTCATTCAAAAGTGGTAATTGGTGCTATGGACAAGGAATGTCCGCATTGTCATGCTCTGAAATTCAAAACTGAGCCAGCTGGGATGTGTTGCGCGTCAGGAAAAGTGCAACTACCTGAAATTGAAACACCACCTGAACCATTGAACGGCTTACTTATCGGCACGGATCCAGATTCTAACGTGTTCCTGAAGTCAATTCGAAGATTCAATTCATGCTTTCAAATGACATCGTTCGGAGCAACAGAAATAGTTCGAAATACTAATGCAAATGGTCAACAATTCAATTCTACATTCAAAATCAGAGGCCAAGTTTATCATAAAATGGGCTCACTGCTGCTAATGCCAAACGAACCACATAAATTCTTACAAATCTACTTTATGGGCGGCGAGGATTCCGGAAGCGCACTTGCCAATCGCGTGAATGCACGTTGTGATTATAATAACCTTGATTCACTTTATGCCAGGCGCATCGTCAGCGAGCTAGATGCTCTTTTGAACGAGCACAACGAGTTGTTGAAAATATTCAAATCACATATGCACCAATTACAAAGCGATAATCACGCTATCGTCATTAATCCTGATAAATCACCAGCTGGAGAGCATATTCGTAGATTCAATGCACCCGTTGTTGATGATGTTGCTGGAATCATGGTTGGCGATTGTACAGCTGCACGAGAAATTGTGATTCGTAGAAGAAATAATAATCTTCAGTTCATTGCTGACACACATCGTTCATATGACGCTCTCCAATATCCGCTAATATTCTGGAAGGGACAAGACGGATATTGCATAAACATAAAACAACGAGATCCCGTATCAGGTACTTCATTGATTATTAATTATTAATTTATTATTATTAATTATTAATTAATTTATTGATTATTAATTATTAATTTGATCATTTAATTAATTTTCATTTAATTCATTTGATTAATTTAATTTGATGAACAAATATTACAGGAGCTGAAACAAACAAGAACGTTAGCTCAAAGGATTATTATGCGTACCGCCGATTAATGATTAGACGTGGCCTGGACAACGTCATTTTACGATGTCGTGAGCTTTGTCAACAATTCATGGTCGACATGTACGCGAAGATTGAGAGCGAACGACTACGATACTTACGATATAATCAACAAAAGCTGCGCGCGGAAGAGTACATTCATTTGCGAGACGCTATCAACAACAACGCCGACGTCGCCGAAATTGGTAACCATGTCATTTTACCATCATCGTACGTAGGCAGTCCACGTCATATGCAAGAATATATACAGGATGCTCTGACTTTCGTGCGCGAATATGGACGACCATGTTTATTTATCACGTTCACATGTAATCCAAAATGGCCAGAGATTACATCTTTGCTACTGCCTGGCCAAAATGCAATACATCGCCATGACATTACAGCACGTGTGTTCAGACAAAAGTTGAAGTCTTTAATAAGTTTCATTACTAAATCACATGTATTTGGTCCCACACGTTGCTGGATGTATTCGGTTGAGTGGCAAAAGCGAGGATTACCTCATGCACACATTTTGGTTTGGTTCATCGACAAAATCCGTCCTGAAGAAATCGATAGTATCATTTCTGCGGAAATTCCAGATCCATCCACTGACCAACTGCTGTTTGATATTGTTAAAACAAACATGATTCATGGTCCATGTGGTACTCTTAATAGTTCATCGCCTTGCATGGCTGATGGAAAATGTACTAAAAATTTCCCTAAAGATTTTACCAATGATACGGTCACAAATGTCGACGGATACCCAATATATCGTCGAAGAAATCCTGAAAATGGCGGACAGTCATTTATTAAAAATATCATCAACACAGACATTGATATTGACAATCGTTGGGTGGTGCCATATTCGCCTCTGCTGAGCAAGACATATAATGCTCATATTAATGTTGAGTTCTGCAGTTCTGTGAAGAGCATCAAATACATTTGCAAGTATGTCCATCATAAAGGCAGTGATATGGCTGTGTTTAGAGTGGAAAATATTAATGTGAATGCTCCTCCAGTGAATAAAAACGATGAAATAACGCTCTACCAAATTGGTCGGTACATCAGCTCCAATGAAGCTGCTTGGCGTATCTTTGGTTTCCAATTCATGAACGGGATCAGCGATTTGTTCGTTAGCCATCCATCTTGAAAACGGTCAGCGTGTATTTTTCACGAACGAGACAGCGATTGATCGTGCAATAAATCCACCTAAAACTACACTTACTGCATTTTTTGAATTGTGTAATCGTGCGGATGATTTTGGTGCCTTTGCACGAACATTACTCTATTCACAAGTACCACGCTATTTCACATGGACTCAAACAAAAACATGGATGCCCCGCAAGCAAGGCTCACCAGTTGCTGCATGTCTCAATTTATTTAAATCAAACGCCTTGGGGCGATTATTTACAGTCAATCCAAGACACACGGAGTGCTTTTATCTTCGACTGTTGTTGGTTGATGTAACTGGCCCATTATCATTTCAAGATATACGTAAAGTGAATGGGCAACAATATCCAACGTATAAAGATGCATGCCTTGCACTCGGCTTGCTGGAAGACGACAACCAGTGGGAATGCATGCTTGCTGAAGCTGCATTGAACTGTACAGCAATACAAATTCGTCTACTATTCGCTATAGTGTTGACTACATGTTTCCCAGCCCGAGCACAGATATTATGGGAAAATCACAAAGGTTCAATGACTGATGATATATTGCATCAACATCGTATACGGTGCCACGATCTAATCATAACATTCAGCGACGAAATGTACAATGAAGCATTGATTGCTATTGAGGATCTTTGCATTGTCATTGCCAACTTACCACTTAGTAATTTCGGTATGAATTCGCCAAATCGAACTGCATCTGATTTAATGAATACTGAAATGAATCGTGAACTTCAGTACAGTACTGTAGAAATGGCAGCGATTGTTGCCCGCAATGTCCCACTAATGAATGAGGAACAAAGAACCATTTATGATCGCATTATGCTCGCAGTTTCAGCTGGACAAGGTGGGTTCTTCTTTTTGGATGCACCGGGTGGAACTGGCAAAACATTCGTTATTTCGCTAATTCTTGCTGAAATACGATCAAATAATGGCATCGCATTGGCCGTTGCATCATCGGGCATTGCAGCAACTTTATTGGATGGAGGTAAAACAGCTCATTCAGTACTTAAGCTGCCACTAAATATTCAGAATAACCCTGACGCAGTATGCAACATTAAGAAACAATCGTCCATGGCCACTGTGCTGAAACGGTGTAAAAATATTATTTGGGATGAATGTACTATGGCACACAAACATTCACTTGAGGCGTTGAACAGGACATTGAAAGATATTAAAAACAGTGACAAACTATTTGGCGGAACTCTGTTGGTCCTTTCAGGTGATTTCAGACAAACACTTCCAGTCATTCCACGTTCAACATACGCTGATGAGATCAACGCTTGCTTAAAATCATCTCCATTGTGGCATAATGTTGAAAAATTACAGCTAAAAATAAATATGCGCGTTCAAATGTTTCAAGATCCATCCGCTGAAACATTTTCAAAACAACTCTTAGATATCGGTGATGGAAAAGTTGCTATAGATGAAACTGGATACGTAAAATTACCGACCGATTTCTGCACAATCGCTGATTCGCAAGATACTCTCATTGAACAAATATTTCCCGATGTACACACACAGTACATAAATCATGAGTGGCTTGCAGAAAGAGCGATTTTAGCGGCAAAAAATGTAGACGTTGACAATTTAAATCTGAAGATACAAATGTTGTTGCCAGGGAACTTGGTATCATATAAATCTATTGATACAGTTTGCGACGACAGCGAAGCAGTAAATTTTCCCACAGAGTTTTTGAACTCACTGGATTTGCCAGGCATGCCACCGCATAATTTACAATTAAAGGTTGGATCTCCAATTATCTTGCTTCGTAATTTGAACCCGCTGTGCAACGGTACGCGATTAGTCATTCAAAATTAATGAAAAAAACGTGATCAAGCCAAGTTTTTTAAATGGCAAGTTCAGAGGTGAAAATATACTCATACCACGGATTCCTATTATACCTACAGATGTGCCAATTCAATTCAAACGTATTCAGTTTCCGATTAGATTGGCATTTGCAATGACTATCAACAAATCCCAAGGTCAAACGATGTCTGTTTGTGGATTAGATTTGAGAACACCATGTTTTTCACACGGAAAATTATACGTGGCATGCTCTCGAGTGGGTAAACCATCCAGTTTGTTTGTGTTAGCTAAAGATGGACTAACAAAAAATATTGTTCACGCTATAGCATTCAGAGATTGATATTGTTTAATAGTGTTACTGTCGTAATTGTTTAATTAATGATATATAATTTTAAGGAATAAATTATAATATAACTTAAAAATAATGTTTGCCTTTTGTTATTTTTATATTCCCTCATCATCGTTCACAGCGCTCCATGCTTATTTCACGCATATACCACATTCTTACATACATACAATATACACAATCTAATATACATACATACTTACAATAAGTAAGCTATTTTTTGTCTACACTAGAAATTACTAGGAAATTATTTATATGGCAAAACAACGTTTGCCGGGTCAGCTAGTTATGTATATATATATATATATATATATATATATATATATTCATTTTTTTCTTTTAATTCGTTCGAAACATTATAGTATTTTAGTATTGATTTTTTATTTTTTTATATGCTTTTGTTTAATTAAACATTATAGCAAGGCTGTAACAAAAAAAATTTAAAAAGAATACAAGCTTTGCAGATATAAAGAAAAGAGGAAAAAAAACAAAACAAGACAAAACAAATGAATTATAGTAAATACGGTGGACAATGAGCTAAATTAAGAAGCCAGAGTTGCGGATGAAATTGATGATTAGGAAGATAACTATAGGAGAGCGGGAGTTAAGAAGGAGATGTGCGTCTGGAGAAGCATAACCCAGAGATGATAATTGTGAAAAAAGATAGAGTCTGTTAGAGAGGAGAGAAGGACAGTTAAAAAGAATATGGTTGAAGTCACAGACTGCCTCATCCTGATGAAGGGAGCACAGAGGAGAGGAGTTTAAAGAAAGGTGATAGGAGTGATGGGGAAGCAAGTTGTGTCCGATACGTAGACTTTAGTATTGATAAATGTAGTATTTATGGGTACGTCACTAATAGAATTTGTCAAAAATTCAAGAAATTTACTTTATCATTTAATATTAAAATGTACAATATTAATTTACTTACCCTCCTCCACTTTTGAATTAAAATAAATTAACAATTCATTACTTTAAGAAAATACAAAACAGTTATTGAGTTATTACAGAATCATTTGAAATAGTAAATGTAAAATAATACTTACACTTTTTCATATCTAAAGTGTTATTAAAAGTACAATATCAAAGTTAATACAAGAGAATAATTCTAAGGATAAAAAAAAAGTTTTTTTTTTTTAATTAACTCGGGACAGAATATTATTTATAA
This sequence comes from Chaetogeoica ovagalla, assembly GCA_032441825.1. Lineage (NCBI taxonomy): Eukaryota > Metazoa > Arthropoda > Insecta > Hemiptera > Aphididae > Chaetogeoica > Chaetogeoica ovagalla. The sequence continues at coordinate 153,360 of CM063743.1, read as the reverse complement.
GTTCAATAACAATACAATTGTGGAGCAGCGAATCCTCAGTAGTTTTTCTGCAGGAATCATTGGGTTCCGCAATTGTTTCTTAAGGTATAATTATGCTTACAGTCTTTTTTAACTAAAATGTTATTAAAAATACAATATCAAAGTTAATACAAGAGAATAATTCTAAGGTAGAAAAAAGTTTTTTTTTTTAATTAACTCGGGACAGAATATTATTTATAAGTTCAATAACAATACAATTGTGGAGCAGCGAATCCTCAGTAGTTTTTCTGCAGGAATCATTGGGTTCCGCAATTGTATCTTAAGGGCTTCGTCCATTTTACGATAAAGATTTATTATGCAATAATTGTTTGTTATATAAAACAAAGGACATATACTTGTTTTTAACCAGACGTAAAAACTAACGGCCTTCAATGTCGCAAAATACGAGGTTCTTATTGATATTGATTTCAGACGGTTTGCACTATCAGGCATCACGTAAAGAAGCAAATCAATTTCAGAATTTTCGCCTCAATTAGGGCATCAATTGTATAAGTCACTCAATACTTATTAGTGTCGATCAATTCTTGGCCGTCAGCTGTTATACAGTGCTGCCGTAGAGAGTCTCTAGTATACTAAAGACGCCGTCAACAAAGGGGTACTCCACTACCCATCAACATTTTGATTGACGGTTAATGGTAGCAAAGTCTAAGAATTGGCGATAAACCTTCAATTTGTTAGCTATGGCCTATGAAAAACATCAAATTATTCTCGGAAATATTTTTCACCATTTTTTACCGCCAACACTCGAGACTCAGTGTAAACAGTATGTCTTCAATTAAAATTATATTTCGTTTTCAGAATAATAATATTATAAAATTAATATGATATTTAATATATAATAAGAATATTAATTTTTTTGTTTATTTTAATAAAATTCTAGTGTCCCACAAAAGTTTCTGGTCGGCACTAAATTTATAAGTGTACAGTGAAAGTATTAAAAACGTATTTCCCACACCTGATAGGTTCACTCTCGTCGTTTGTTATTTAAGAAATATATTGTTGGGAAAGATTCAATTAGAAGTAGCATGGAGGATAGCCGCAAAAGATAGAGATAGATGAAGTGACGGAAAAAGGATCGAGAACCAAAAAAAATTTGTTTGTGCACTAGATGACACCGACATTTATCGACCGTCAATATAAATATAAATTTAGTTGCCAAATATCCCTATACAATGGTTTATCTGTATATTACAGAATCATTGGTTAGAGGAACTAATTTTTCGATATTATGTACAAAAGCTGAATTGCTCTTACTGCTTCTCTTGGTACACCGCATTATTTTGTGAAACAGTTTTTTTAGGTACACAGCTACAAAAACCAAATATTCAGCACATTTGAACGTAGAAACCACGATATGCACCATAAATTGACTTATGAAATAATTGACATAATGACAAACGCAGTCATAAAAAGCACATACATTGTTCACCATTAAAACTCATACTCCAACACGTGTACACGAAATGTTGGATTTCTTTTTTTCAATATTCTTAACTAGTTTTATTCTTATTTTCAAGATTTAAATAGTATTTTCTCCAGTTTTTTTTATATTATTATTTCCTAAATCAATTCCATATTTCTAATTGTGTGTAATATGCTTCATAGAGAACATAGGAAGATAAAAAGTAACATTAAATATATCTCATGGCACTCCACGAGAAATCATCGGATAAATAAAACGCTCCAACAATGAAAAAGTTTGGGAATCGCTGCTGTTGAGCAAATAACAAATTCTTCTAATTCGCTTTATTAGTTTTGAAAAATTTGAATATTTTGAATGTCGGATTTTTTGATAATGTTTCATGTTGCGTATCTTATGATTTATTGCAATTTTACCTTATACATAAAAATAATTGAAATACATTGAATAACATTTCATGTTATACAACTACAACTTCAGGAGACACATTTTTTACTCAGAACTAAATCTAGTTGTAAAATTGAAGTATATGTGCTTAATGAACAGTGAAACAAGATTTGAAACTAAATAAATTTAACATTATTTAAACTAAAATCAAAATTTATAGTCAGACAATACATCCAGCATTTTGAATTAGTGTTTGGAACGCGCGCCAATGAATAATTATTGGTTATTATTGGCGTTTCCTGTGATTGAGTAAATGTTATGACCACCATCGTCCTGTTTTTAATAAATTCATTTTCACATGTATCGTGCCTATCGCGAGTCCGGGAATAACCGCATCTATATTATTTCAATATTACTGTTATTCGCATCCAATATTTCGGTTATTGAAGCTTTGTCGCTTTCAATCATTCTGGCATGTGTCGTTGTTGCATTCCTTAGTTAAACTTATTTTTTTCGTCGTTACTGTTGTGTCGATCTTTTAGCTCTCATCGCAGTACATTAAGACACATACATAAATACAATATATAAAACGTATATAGTTAATTGTGCCACTATACGATCGTTATTGCCGCCACCGCAATAACATCATCTACAGTCAAACCGATCGTCGTCTATTTTACATATTACACTCGAGGATCAGGTCATCATATGTTTATAAATGTTTTGTACGTATCGTAAATTGCGCATTTATCGAAATATTTGATTATCTAATTATATTTAATCCCTATTCCTGCATAATTAAGTGCAATTATTGTATTTAATTTAGTCCAATATGTGTTAATACAGCTAATTGAATTTTAATACATTTAAATTGTTATACATTTCCTTATGTTCCAATTATCCAATACATTCCAAATAGGTTTCTTGTTCCCTTAACAGTCAATTTCGCGCAAATATGAGTGGTAAAGAAGCAGTCGAACATATAGTCCTTCATGCCGCATAGGATTAACGTAAAATTGTTGATAGGTATGTTTTTATTTTGTAAGTAATGCGTAATAGAAAATAATTTTCTTTTCTTCAGAAGTGTGTTTATTTAAATTTATATGGTGTTAGGACTGGTGCACTTTATAATAAGAACATTAAAATAAAAGATTATTTGCTCCACAATCTTAAATTATAATAATTATTGTTATACGAAATAATTATTTACATAAACGTCCTTCAATCTTTAATACTTCTATGTGCAAGCAGTACTGGGTACGTGATCGATTAAAATAAAATGACCGAAACCGGAGAGAACTTAAAACTTTTATTTTGTGAAAACCGCACAGCACTAAATTAGTATAAAATTGAACTGAAATGGGACCGAGCTTTTTTCGAAATCAATTGATTAAACTATACCACACATTTGATTCATATTTATTCCTTCGGCCCAGATCAAATCAAACCATATTCGGAAGAGAATATTATATGATGTATTAAAGTAAGTTAACGAATATTTAATTTGTTAATTTACTTAAAAATTTAATTTATGGTGATCACGAAATAACCGAGGACAGGCAACACAAGATACCCACAGCATGAAGATTCTAGAATCTAGATCAGCGGTTCCCAACCGGGGGTACGCGTACCCCTAGGGGTACTCGCGATGATCTTAAGGGGTACGCGAAAAAAAATTGAGTAATGGCGGAAAAATATTGAATTTGATTAATTTAAAACTATTCGTTTTGGAAATATGCAATATACGTTTTTACAAATGAAAACTTGTGTCACACAAATAACAATTTTTTCTTATCTTATAGATGTGGAGTACAGAGTATAGAATACTACATAGAGTACTATCTTATTATAGATTATATTTTCGCTATTCAAGTTGATGAAAGCACCGATGTTACCAATTTCGCAGTTTTACTTGTTATTGCAAGGTATTTAAATAATAACAAAGTCGAAGAAAATGTTTTGCTTTGTCATTTATTGTCTGAACGTACAACTGGTGAAGATATATTCAATGCTATTGATTGTTATTTCAAAAAAATGAGTATTAATTGGTACAATTGTTGTGGACTATGTACCGATGGTGGAAAGTTAATGTCGGGTATATATTCTGGTCTTCGAGGTCACGTTATGAAAATAGTTCCTAAAATAAACTGGAGTCATTGTTGTATTCATCGATAGAATTTAGCATCTAAAAACCTTCCAGGGGAACTAAAACTCGTTCTTGATGAAGCTGTTAAATTAGTTAATTTTATAAAAGTAAGGTCTACAAATTCGAGAATATTTAAAGCTTTATGCGAATACATGATGAGTCCTCATTCAAGTTTACTTTTTCACACAGAAGTTAGGTGGTTATCCCGTGGCAAGGTACTTGCCCGTTTATTCGAACTAAGACATGAGGTCCAAATATTTTTTGAAGATCATTCTTTTCAATTATCTCCAAAATTACACGACTGCAATTGGCTTCAGGCGCTTGCGTATTTATCTGATATTTTTTTACAAATAAACAATTTAAATTTGGCACTTCAAAAAAATTCAATAACGATTTTCAGTGTTTCGGATAAAATTAAATCTATGGTTAAAAAAATAGATTTTTGGAGGGTATGTATTGAAAATGACCAACCTGAGGTATTTGAAACGTTGCACAATTTTCTATCTGAAAATAAGCTAGCTATGTCTCGGGAAATTAAGAAAAACATAATTGAACATCTGGAAGGGTTAAAATTATCATTCAAAAAATACTTTTCCAAACCTGAAAAAGAAAACAATTGGATTTCAAATCCTTTTAATGAAGAATTCTTTCAAAAAGCTACATTTTTATCGATCGTAGAAAAAGAAAACTTGATAAAACTTTCATGTGATACAACTTTAAAAAGTGAGTTTAAAAGAAAACAATTCATTAATTTTTGGATAGATATTAAAAACGAATATGAGCAACTCTCTGACAAGGCAATTGAGTTCCTATTGCCATTTACTAGTACGGAGTTGGTCGAAAGAGCGTTTTCTTCATATATCTTTATTAAAAATAAGTATAGAAATAAACTAAACGCAGCTCCAGATTTAAGATTATATCTCGCATCATTTGAACCTGATATTAAAAAACTATGCAATTTGAAACAAGGCCAAAGATCTCACTAATTATTTTCATTTAAATTTTTTGTTTATTAAATAAGTAAAATAAGTAATTTTTTTATGTGTCTTATTACTCAGTATAAAAATATATACATTATTACATTATATTATATTATTGTTATTTTTAATTAAATGTTTTAAGAGTGGTTATGTGAAAAATTTTTAAAAATATAAAAAGGGGTACAATCTAGAAAAATATTAAGCTTAGGGGGTACAGAAGGAAAAAAAGGTTGGGAACCGCTGATCTAGATTATCCGGTTAAACGAAACATGAATAACTTTTTAGAAACTCCCTTGAGATAATATATAGCGGCGGGACAACTCCGTAACGGTAAGTAATTAGAGCACAGTACACGAAGTGTGTCGTACGTTATTTCATAGTGTATGAATATTAATGTAATTAGTGATATTAAATAAATTGATCAACATTTTTCGTTGTAAATATTTCTTAGTGCTTTATTATAAATAATTAATAATTAAACACTAAAAATTTTAACTCATAATTCGTTAATTTACACCATTTGATATACATTTTATACCATATTATATTTACATATTTTGACTTATTTAAATATAAAATTTGTTGTTTTTCCATAAATTCAAAATATTATGTTCCTGTGAATAATTTTATTTTCTTTAGTTATGTCTTATGTTTTGTAAATACAATTATTGACCATCCTTTATTAAATAAAGTATTTGAAAAAATTTAAATCATTTTTTCACGGAGGTCCTTTAATCCTTTTATTTTATAATGTGTTACAGTGCATGTATCCATACACGAAAAAGTTATTTGTACATAAACATTGTATAATTTACAAAGGAATTTTATTTCGGTATAAACAAAATAGACTCACATTTCGTTAGTCCTAAAATTTTATAATAGATTAGAAAAAAGAGTCTCTGTTAATACAAAAAAATAAATTATGTATATATATATATATATATATTCTTTTTTTTCTTTTAATTCGTTCGAAACATTATGGTATTTTAGTATTGATTTTTTTTTTTTTTTATTTGCTTTTGTTTAATTAAACATTATAGCAAGGCTGTAACAAAAAAAATTTAAAAAGAATACAAGCTTTGCAGATATAAAGAAAAGAGGAAAAAAAACAAAACAAGACAAAACAAATGAATTATAGTAAATACGGTGGACAATGAGCTAAATGAAGAAGCCAGAGTTGCGGATGAAATTGATGATTAAGATGATAACTATAGGAGAGCAAGTTGGACTTGTAGTATTTTATAATAAACAATTTTGATAATATAGACGATAATATAGAATATTACTTCTCAAAGTTATTGACAAAGAACAATGTATTTGTCAAAGTTCTTTCAGGCCCAATAGGGTTAACGATACTATTCTTTAACTCGTTCGTCACGTCGACATTTTCTCAGCTACGTTCGTTTGTGCCGAGTAAGACGTTCCTTCGTCGTACGCGCGTGTAGAACCGTCAGGTCATCTGTGACATTACGACCGCCTTTGAATAACGACGTATCGGACGGTCGGAATATTATAATCGTGCGTGTAATCAACGTCGACAATATTTTCGACTCGGCCAGTCAATCGTTTTTCGATACGGTACGCCTACGTCCGTATATCGCCGCATGTACATACCCGCGGGATGGGTGTTATATAGCAACACGCGATTCGGTCTCCTGATACCCACGTGCTAATTTCACCTCGTTGACGTCCAGAGCCACCCTGTCTCGAATCAGCATCAATCACGTTCAGTAAAGGTCAGACGTTTTTCTTTATTTTCGATATTGTCCTTGTATAAAAACTATTGTATTGTATGGTATACGCCTATGTCATTTATGTATATTTAGTGATAAGTGTCCCCTCTTTCCCTTAATATTAAGTTATTATTTTGTAATTAATAATTGTGCACAATCGTCTTTTGTTCAATAATACAGTCCACTTTATAAAATTTTCATCCGAGCGGTTTTCTTTTCTATCCCGGCCCTTATCGCAGCTGATAGTTTCTCGACAACATCAGAGTCGAGAATTTCACGTGAACATATATATATATATATATATATATATATATATATTATATACTGATCATTAAAATATATAAACGTAAACAATAAATTGAATTCTAATGAAATATTCTATATTTTAACATGTTTGCCAATTTCACTTTACGATTAAGAAAATGATTGAAAAATTAAGAATCATTGTTCATAAAGTATTTTATAAGTTACATGACAAACTATCTGCTGGAAAATAATATTATATTTAAATATTCAAAATGTTGAGCTATAAATAAAAACTAATATTTCCTCATCCCATATTTAGATATAACCATACATTATTTTTCAAACAAAAATAAAAATATATGAAATGGCGTGAATCATCCCAAACTTTTATCGAACAATCAATAATTTTACTAAATACATAATATAATTAAATTTTATTTAATATATTGTTATTCAATTTTATTTATATATGTAATAATTTCATTTAAATTAGATATGATTATATAAAGTTAGCTCTGTGTTAACCAAACAGATATAAAGTTAGAATGATATAACACATAATAATGTCTAAATTAATATAAATCAATTCGTTTTAATCCGTTATATAATTAACATTTAATTAAATATATATATTATATATATATATATATATATATATATATCTTTCCACGTGAATTATTATGAATATATGAAGTTTATATATGTAAAATACTAATTTACTTACGCAGCTTAACTATATGTATAAAGAACACTATTAATGTCTTTGAAGGGTATATTAATGTAGGCAATTTATGTAAGATAACTTCAATTCATATTAGATGTTCTATAATATTTAACCGAGATATTATTTAGTATAAATATGAATATACTTACTGCAGCAATGTGTAGCTAATGTGTAATAAAAAAAATTTCATAGTTTGTTTAAATAATAAACTGTGTTACATTACAAATAGCTCACTGATTATTTAATATTTAAAAAACTATTTATCAAATAAATAGAATTAAAATTTTAATCACACATTATTGGAAAAACCTGAAACTTTATAAAATATATACATACATAAACAATAAATTAAATGCCAAATAAATGTTTTATGATTAGTGTCGCCAGACGTCCCGAATTATACCAGAAATTACCATATTCCAAAATTCTATCCTGTTGTCCCGAGAAATGCTGTAGGGACGCCAAGGCTGACCGCACACTAGTAAACCAAAATTGGCTGAAGGAATTTAACTCATGTTTAGTCATTTTAATTTTAGTCATAATAAAGCATTGTGGTCACATAATAGATAAAACATAGTTTAGTCACACATTAGTCAAATCAATGTAAAACCAGTAGTCAAAATACCGTGGGACGAAGAGGATATTGCTATTCCTATTTTATAGTATATTTAAAAAAACATTGAACAGAAAGAAAATAAGAAAAAGCTTTGTGTTCATTCTTTAAACTTGAAACGAACTGAAAATAATACAATAAATATTTTTATTCAAGATCTTCAAAATGAATGTAAATTTAGAATGTTTGCACGAAATAGTACTGACATATTTGATTATATTCTAGAAATACTTAACGATAAAATTCGAAAAACTGATACAAATTCCAAAAAAATTATCACTCCTTAAGAGAAATTATTTGTGAATTTGAAGTAAGGTCATAATAAATACTAAATAATTGAATATTTTTTACTGTAATTAATATATAGGTTATTTTTATTGTTATAATTAATGTTTGAAAATTATATGAAATATAATGTGAGAAAATTAAAATAAAATATAAATATATATATATATATATATATATATATATATATATATATATATATATATATATATATATATGTGTGTGTGTGTGTGTGTGTGTGTGTGTGTGTGTGAAATATTTCAAATGACTTCAAACGCTAGTTTGAATTATAATAAAATGAGTTAACACTGAGATAGTTTTCACAATACTAAAAACGATTATTTATTATAACGAAAAATGCACTATATTAATGTAAATAAGAACTTGAACTATCCGACGAGAAGTCTGGAAAACTGGCAATATACTGCATTGCATTAAATTGCTGAGGTTGATTATTTGATTTAAACTTTTGATCTTGTGATATATGAGATATAGTATTTGTATGTGGTGGATTATTGTATCGTGGCATATCATTGAAATATGGTGTATTATCTTTTTAGCAGACTTGGATAGTATTGCAAATACAGTATTCCGAATACTTTTTAAAGCTCAGTCATATCTTAAATAGTACCTACATGGCTACACGATATTTCGTAGTATTTTTGTTTTCAACTATATTTAATAGAATAATAATGGTTTTTCCACTTTTGTCACAGCTACGATGATAACATATTATATGATGGTGTAATAAATAAGTGCCAACATTTTGTTAATTATCAAAAAAATATTCATCATACGAGTATTTTAGTACTACTTATTTTAGAACTATCTATCGAAAAGTCCAACAAAAAATATAAATTTGTTGTATGAAACATCCACAATCAAAAAAGTATTTTCTAAATTCAATACACCACTTCCTATCAGTACTGCTGTTGAACGTATATTCAGTATTCGTGGTGCTGTTTTATTAAAGAGAAGAGGTAAAATGAATGATACAATTTTTGAAAAAGTATTAATGTTAAAATGTAATAAATTACTAATTAAATAATCTAATTACATTTATTATTTCTTAATATTTCCTTTTTTTACAATATACTTGTACGATAGCTACTTTTTGTTATTTACGGATTTAAAGTTTTGAATAAATAAAACGATATGATTCGGTTGTGGACTGTAAGACCTTTTTATTAAATAAAGCACATATAAACATATCGAATACGCGGTGTGTATATAATTTTTTCACGTGCGGTAGCGGGTATCGTATACATCGTTCGAACGCGCGATAGCGAAGTAACGACCACGAACGTACATTACATTGGACCGTTAACATAATAGGTAGTAGTACCAACCTCTGCGGATCAGTGTACAATATTTTACATTATAGAAAATTATATTAAGTTAATACATTGATACCGAACAATACTATTACCAAAAATATTGTATTATTATTATTATTATTATTATTATTATTATTATTATTATTATTATTATTATTATAATTAATTACTATTAGAGTATCAAGTTGTAATATTTATATTACATTTTTAAATAATAATATTTTACTGAGATTTTTTTAGTGTAATAATATATTTTTGTTGGTGATATAAACAGTTGTAAAATATCTATTATGTTTGTTACTATATCATTATATTATAATACATATTATATTTATTACTGTGGAGTTATATATTATATTATAATATTACAAAATAATATAAAACAAATTGTATTGAATATCGAAAATAAAGTAGAATATAATATATTATAAGCCGTTGAAAGTATAAAAATCTCCTATTAAGTTTTAATAAAAAAAAAATTTTTCTTTTAAAAAAAATTTTTTTTTTGCTCCATGTTAACTAGAAAAATAGAATGTTTAAATAATATAATGAGTTAATTAATTAAAATCATTCATTTTTACCCGTTGATATAGTTAACATTTAATTAAAATATGATAAATATCTTTCCACGGAAAATATTATGAATATATGTAAAATACTAATTTACTTACGCTCCTCAACTACATGTATAAAGAATAATATTAATATCTTTGAAGGGTATTTTAATGTAGGCAATTTATGTATGTTAACTTCAATTCATATTAGATATTCTATAATATTTAATCGAGATATTATTTAGTATAAATATGAATACACTTACTTTTACTAATATCTAACGCGTAATAAAAAAAATTGCATAGTTTGTTTAAATAATAAATGAATAATTATTATGAATGCATTTTGTGAATGTGTTATTACATTTTTTTTATTTAGTTAACTTGAAACAATCGAGACTATATATTATTTTTAACCCTAGTAACAATGTAACTGTAAAACGTATAAAATATTCCTGTAATTCCCATTATATGTAAAGAAATTAAAAATTGTTTTTTGAGAATGTCGGAATTATGGAAGATATATATTGTTGTCTTGCATGTTTTTACTAAATCCACTTTATGCTAAAGATAATTAATGAAAAAAAGTCGAATATCTATCCATATAACATAATAGGTAGTAGTATCAACCTCTGCGGATCAGTGTACAATATTTTACATTATAGAAAATTATATTAAGTTAATACATTGATATCGAAAATACCGCCCGCCTTGAAACATTGTTTCAAGACCAAGAAATCTACAAATATAATTGAGTTTACAAAAAAAAAAAAATAAAACAAACAACAAAACAAAAAAAACAATTTCCTTTTTACGACTTCTTTACTACTTGGTTTTCCTGGAATGGTAATGGGCACAACTTTAGAACGGCACGAGTCACGATTCCGTTTGTCGTAGTAACTTCTGCTACGCGAATCACTTCATCCTTTCCGCTTATCACCTTTGATACTCTGCCCATCCGCCATCGCAAAGCAGGGAGGTTGTCGTCCTTTAATAAGACGATTGTCCCGACCTTTACGTCTGGTCCTCCTTTACCTGCCCACTTCGACCTTTCCTGTAGTTGAGACAAATATTCTTGGCTCCAACGTTTCCACAAGTTGTGAGAGTACTGGGAGACCCGGCGCCATCTGGTCAAACGATTTGTAGGAAGGGAAGTCTCATCGACTTCAGGTATAGACGTAAGAGAGTTGCCGATTAAGAAATGACCCGGAGTGAGAGGAACAACATCAGTTGGATCTGAAGATATAGGAGTCAAAGGACGACTGTTTAAGCAAGCTTCAGCACGTGTAAGTATGGTTAATAGCTCTTCATAAGAAAAGTAGGCATCACTCAGGACTCTGCGTAAAAGATGTTTCATAGATTTTATTCCCGCCTCCCACAAGCCACCGAAATGCGGAGAACGAGCGGGTATAAATTTCCATTCAATGCCCATATTTGATAAAGCTTCACCTGTGGCCTTTTGATGTTCGTCACTTTGAAATAATTCATATAACTCCTTTAACTGTCTGTTGGCACCCACAAAATGTGTAGCATTATCGGAATATATCTTTGCACTTTTTCCGCGACGGTCAAAAAAACGGTTTAAAGCACGTAAGAAAGCTTCAGTGCTTAAATCGCTCACCAACTCGAAATGCACGGCACGGGTAGATAAGCAAATGAATAAACATACATATGCCTTCGTGACTGAAGCATTCTTTCTAGAACTGGATTTTAATTTGAATGGACCAGCGTAATCGATGCCGCAATTAAGAAAGGCGCGGCTGGGTTCGACGCGTTCAATAGGCAAATCTCCCATTATCGGTTGTACTACTACTGGACGTTGTCTAAAACATACGACACATTTACGTACTATGTTCCGTGTTATATTACGACCATTTATTGGCCAATAATTTTCACGTATGGAAGACAAGACAGCTTGAGGTCCACTGTGCATGAGCTTTATATGCTCTTCGCGTATTAAAGTTTCGGTGAACGAAACTACCTAACCCGGTAGTGGGTAATACTGCAGGATGTTTCTGAAAAACACTTATAGACGCTGCGTATTTTAATCTTCCACCTACCCGGATCACACCGTTATCATCCAGGAAAGGTCTCAACCTGTATAGCTTGCTCTTCGGTGATACCTGCTGGTTAACTTGTAGTTGTTGCAATTCTCGCGAAAATACATTTTTTTGTACCATTTTTATAATAACAGTTTTTGCGTAATTAATTTCAATGGGAAGCAACACACCATCTAATCTTTGTTTTGGTTGTAAGCAATTTTTTCTGAACCGCAAACAATATGCAATAACTCTTGACAATTTCCTTATTGACGAATATTTATTAACAATATGATACTCATCGGAGATAGTCAATACACTCACACTCATATTCTTCTGCTCTGGTATCTCAAATAGAGTCTTTGCCATATCCCCTCGGTTAGTAACAGGCCAGTATTCTTCATCCTTTCGTAACCAATCTGGACCATGCCACCACAAATCGCATTGTGCTAATTTAGTTGGACAACATCCACGCGATATGATGTCTGCAGGATTTTCGTTTCCTCGTACATGAAACCACTCGGTTAACAATGTTTTCTCCTGGATTTGCCCAATCCGGTGTGCTACGAATGTCTTCCATGTCTTTAAAGTCGAGTTAATCCAACATAATGTTACCATGGAATCCGTCCAATAATATTTTCGCGATAAATTTAGTTTCATTTTCGGTATAACTCTGTGAGCTATTCGTGACAACAATAACGCAGCGCACAGTTCTAAACGTGGTAATGACATCGTTTTTATTGGCGCAACTTTAGATTTCGCGCAAATCAGGTTTGAGAAATGATTATTTGAACATCGTAAATATAAACTACAACCATACGCCCTTTCGCTTGCATCGGCAAAACCATGTATCTGTATATCGCAAATCTCCTCTTTAATCGTGATTTGACGTGGTATTATGAGTTCATTCAGTTTTGATAAATTTGTCTTGTAGGTATGCCATTCGCTTTGGATTTCTGCGGGAATAGGTTCGTGCCATCCTACCTGTGCTTGCCATATCTTTTGTAACATTAATTTTGCGAGAATAACGATCGGTCCTATTAACCCGAGTGGATCAAAAATACGAGCTATATAATAGTTCGCGTTTACTTATACTTAACCCTTTACCTTTGTCGATGTGGACTCTAAACTGAAAACTATCGGTCCCTGCATTCCAATATAACCCTAATATTTTTGTAACTGTGTCGTTTATTCCGTGTATATTTTTTGTTTCGTCTTTAATGTAATTTATGTCATTAAGAATACTTGGGTCATTGGATGCCCATTTTCCTAGTTCTATGCCAGCAGTAGCCATTACTTTTACCAGACCATCACGCAATTCCATAGCAGCTGCCTTTGTTTCTGTACCAATAAGAAAATCATCCATATAAAAGTCACTGGAAACCGCATTGGCGATTTCTGTACCATTCTTGCATTCTACTTCGGATAATTTCTGTAAACACGCTGTCGCTATGTACGAAGCTGGAACAGTACCATAAGTGACCGTATTTAACGTATATATTTTAATCGGGTCATCTTTATTTTCACGCCATAAGACGCGTTGAAACTCACGATGTTCCTTTGCAATATTTATTTGACGATACATTTTTTTTATATCGGCCGACATCACGAAATTATGTATTCGAAATCTAATTAATATATAAACTAATTCGTCTTGGATTACAGGTCCTTTTAAAAGGATGTCGTTGAGACTTACTCCATTTTCGGTTTTTGCTGAAGCATCAAATATGACGCGTAGTTTTGTTGTACTGCTATTTTGATTTAACACACAATGATGTGGAAGATAACACATTTTTCCCTGTTCATCGACCTCTTCGCAACCTATGTAAGTCATAAGTAGGATAAAAAAGGCGGTTCTGGCACAAGGGCGATCCTCCGAATCCTCTCGATCCTCCGCCCTAGATTCTTATCAGTTGTTATCTCTTATCAGTGTTCTTATCACGATTTCGTCTCTTATCACGTGTTTTTATCACTGGCTTCACTCCTTATCACCGTTTTTATCATTTTATTTATCTCTTATCAGTGGTATTATCTCTTATCACGCGATTTATAAAATAGAGCCCTATGCTCTTATCTCTTATCACAATATTTTTAAAATAGAGCCCTACGTTCTTATCTCTTATCACAATACTTTTAAAATAGAGCCCTACGTTCTTATCACTGATATTATCAATAGTCTTATCATTTCCCTATACTATAACACGGCCGCCCGATCCTCCCAATATATCTTATCATTTCCCTATACTATAACACGGCCGCCCGATCCTCCCAATATATCTTATCATTTCCCTATACTATAACACGGCCGCCCGATCCTCCCAATATATCTTATCATTTCCCTATACTATAACACGGCCGCCCGATCCTCCCAATATATCTTATCAATTCCCTATACTATAACACGGCCGCCCGATCCTCCCAATATATCTTATCATTTCCCTATACTATAACACGGCCGCCCGATCCTCCCATTATATTTTATCATTTCCCTATACTACGGCAGTCGGTATACTTAACCCATACATATCCCCCTCCCCCCTTGTTGTATGTGTATTATTCTTATATTACACTACGAATAGGTTTGACTATATATACGTATAGTAATAAACTTATTGTAAGAGGGGAGCAAAATGAAAATATCGATTCGTGATATATAATTGTTCGTTGTCTGCATTTAGTCTCGCGTTATTCTCTGACTGCTAAACACGTCTATTTTAAAGTGTATAATTTATTTTACTACTATGGCCGGCTCAATTGAAGCGAATAAAGAAGTCTACAAGAAACAATTATACAAGTACGTCGCACCAGCACCGCCTACCCAGCTCATCGACTCGTCTGTTTTTGTAATAAACTTTACTGAACGTAAATTTATTCACATTGGAATCGATCCGGTAAACCAATTCAATGTTATGGTGCACATTATTACACCCTCGAGATATATTAGCATAAATACTGATTTTCTAAGACGTATATTCGCGCTGATGGGCAATATTCTTTCGTTTATATTAGACCCGCCGCAAACAGCTAAAAGACAAATATTTTTAAGTACTAATGATATCGTATTATCAAGCATGATTTATCGCGGCGAGAACATGCTTGTTATAGAATCAAAAATTCAAGATGGGTGTCGCGTATTACTCGATCGAAAAGATCTGATGCGCTTTCAATATCTGGAATGGTGTATTCACGAAGTTATAATACGTAAAACGAAAATAATTTCACCATTGGTTTCTTTACAATTTAAAGAAATGTCATCGTATTTAAAGTCGCACATTAACCCGGAAAAAACGATCACAAAAGAAGAAATGACTAATTTTATCAAAGGCGTTAATGATGAATTAATTATTAATAATATATCAAAGTATGAGCAAAACTATGTTTGCCAAATAAAATTATATGCCTCGGAACAACTGTCAATCAGCGCGATGTCGGATTACGTGCACGATTTAAAGGTAATTATTTACTCTCTTTTAAAAATATTTTACTATGCTAATTTAGTTTTATTATTTTTAGCCGTATAACGATGGATGCGATTCAATGTATTTAACTACACCTATGAATTATTATGAGAAAATGAATATAGTTTCGCCTTTAATGAAACAATCCGAATCCGAGGTAATACGAAATAATTTTACTTATAATATTATATGAAAACTTATTCCAATTGTTTTTATTAGCACTATGATCAGTATGATGGACCCTTAAGAATAATTTCACCACCTTCATCGCCAAACTTTTTATCACAAACGCGAGCCGAGGACGAGAACGAATCAGAGATGCGTGCTGAAGACGAGAACGATGGACCGACAATATTTAATTTATATAAAATACCGCAACCATCACCACCACCATCCCCTATCGATTTTTATCAGCCGTCTCAACGGAAAACTTGGTGCAAATTTAAATAATTCAATATACAAAATACCATTACATAACATTTATTAAAATAAATGACGTTTTATTTTATTAAACAAAACATTTTTCTCTTTTATTTACACATGAATATTAAATAATAATATCTGTCTATTACGTGACCCGTTTAACAATTTTCGGTATAGCTACATATTCGTACACATACGTGTGTTAATGAGTAATTTTCGAATCGTGAAAAATAATATTCTGGGTGAGAATCGAACTGGATATACTTTATACGTATATTTTTCCAGTCGAGTCTCACACCATTGCTAATATATGTGGAAAGTAATGTATATAATACCAATAATGTTTATAATTAATATAATGACACACGTAAATTATATGTAATGATCGTTATTTAAAAACAAATATACATATATGAAATATGCTCGTATTCTTACATCGGGCATTAAATATATATTTGCCATATATAGTGTCAACGAAATTTATATCTATTGTTATACGTAAAATACGAGAAATCGATTTATATTATTGTCATACCTATAAGTATTAACACATACATGAAATTAATATATTATATACACATATATAGGACGGGAATGCCAATATGTTTGCAACAAGCATAATTAAAATACGTTTACAATAATATCACAATATATGTATCGTATTTAGAAAAAAATAAACTTGCTAAGAAAACAGTTATTAACTGCTGTGCACTATATATGGCTAATATATATATATTTAATGGTCTATGTAAAAATACGAGCAAATCCATTTATATCGTATATCGAAATTTAGACGTTATTAATAAATACATTAAAATATTAACACATATATATATTAAACAATTTAATACCATCATTATTCTTATTTTTCGTGCAAGAGGAGAAAACTAATTCCGAATATAATGCTCACCCTCACTTATTAATTGTTAAAATGTGTCTATATAAGGCGATATTGTCATTATTTCAAAATCAGTACGTTTCTAAATTTCGACACTGTATCAAGACCTACCCAGGCAGACTTGAGCAGTAGCATTTAGAAACGTAATTTTATTTTTTGACTTGTGATTTTTTTCTGTGTTTTCTTGCGTGCTACGTATATATATATATTTTTTTTTTTCATCACCATGTTTAATTGTGAATTATGTACAAAAGTGTTTACCGTAAAAAGCAATATGCTTAGGCATTTCAAAACTCACGACGGATCTGGATTTCCATGTGGCGATTGTTCAGAAATGTTCACTCGAAGAGATAATTTAGCCAGGCATGTCCAGAAAAAACACGGTGAGTAAATATTATTTATTAGGATTATAGAGTTGTTAATTTACCATTCTTATATGCACGATTAGTAATATTCATACAAATAATTGATATTTATTATTAATTTTTCTTATATCGTCTGTATCTAAATGTTTATTATCAAATTATTTACTGTGTTAAATGTAATCGAGCGTGTATTTTAATAAATAATTATTTTATTAGGTTTGAAAAAATGTAGTTTGGGATATAATTCGGCTATGGGCATTAGGGTCGATCAGGAGACAGGTATATATAAATATATATATATTTTTTTTTCTTAATATAAAATATTATAATTTAAAAATAATTATATTACATTAGGTCCGCTACCAATTGCTATGGCATCTACTTCGAATTCGCCGCCGCAGTCTATGAATAATCGAGCACCTGCAGTGACTAAGTGCACGGGGGGTAAACTCGTTAATACTTTTTCTCGTAGCGTAGTTAAACGTAAGAAGCCTAGGTTAGATTTAGCGAATAGTCCGGGCTTTATCGAAATAGATTCGTCGTTCAATCGAACAATAGTTTGGTATTATCGGAGAAATACCGAAAACGTTTCAAATTACGATACGTTTTTAAATTCGATAAAGTCAGAATTATGCGATAAATTGAGCTACTGCGCTGGTCTTCACCCAATAAAATACAATCTGAAATTGGAGGCAGTGTATAATATCCCTAACGTAGAATCCTCTCTTGAGAATAGAGCGTTTAAGACGTCAGCGAGAGAGGTTTTTTCTGCTAGTGATATTAACGCAATGGTCGATGAGGATTTCTCATTGCTTTTAGCTGAGGAAGACACGTACACGGGAAAAGGTAGCGGGTTTACCTTAACATGCATCGATGGTTTACTACTCGGTGTATATAAGTATACTCCGTTAGGTGGGGGCTCGTATATCCCGCTTCCCAACAGTATAGCTATGAAAAAGGCGGTGATAAACCCGAATAACACGGATGAGAAATGCTTTAAGTGGGCGATTCTTTCACGACACGTTACTGGCGCAAATATCCAGCGTGTAGGAGAAAATTACTTTTGTCATGAAGGAAATATAATTTTTCGGGAATAAGTTTCCCAACACCGCTAGATGACATTAATATTTTTGAAAATAATAATACTCATGTATCTATTAATGTATACGGGCTGAAAAAAAAATTTCAGCCGCCGAAAAAATTTTATGATTATATAGTTTACCCTATAAAAGTTGTTAAAGAGGAAAAATCGGTACATTTCGATATATTGTATATCTCGGACAACAACAAATCGCATTATGCATATATTTCTAATTTATCCGTCTAGTTCGTACGCAGAAAACTCGACATGAAAAACATATATATATTTGTAAACTGTGCTTTACAAGTTTTGATAACGAACCAATTAAATTTAAATTGCGAGGACAAGCTGCTCTTGATGCGCATAAACGTATTTGCGGTATTCACAAACCAATATTGCCCGTTTTGCCCAAGGAAGGCGAAACAACGAGTTTCGAAGCGTGGAATAAGACGATACGACACCCATTTGTCATTTATGCCGATTTTGAAGCGATCCTGAAAAAAACAAGTAAACAGCATGGCAATAGTACGGAGGAAATTCAAACTCATCACCCGATGAGCTACGGGTATTTGATTAAACCATCGAATGATGTGCCGAAAGAGTTATTGGAGCGTTTTGACATACCAACGGATCCGATAATTTTTCGTGGGTCCATACATTCGGACGAAGTGGCGAAAAAGTTTATGGCGGATATGTCAAGCGTTTCAGAAAAAATATATAATCTCTTAAAAACAAATGTACCAATAAATATGAGCGATGAGCAAGGGCGAATTCACCAAGAAAAAACCGAGTGTGATTTGTGTAAGTCAGGTTTCACGAATGATAATAAAAAAGTGGCCGACCACGATCATTTGTCCGGTAAATTTAGATACACTTTATGTAACAAGTGTAATCTCAAATTACAGAAAATTAATTTTGTGCCCTGCTTTCTTCATAATTTAACAAATTATGACGCACATTTATAATAACAGAGTTAGGATACGACGCAAAAGAATTAGCGTTATACCGAACTCTGAAGAAAAATTCATATCTTTTTCAAAATATATAAATAATGAATTTTCTATTAGATTTATCGACACCAACCGTTTCATGTCATCGAGTTTGTCTAGTCTTGCGGTAAATCTCAGAACGGACGATTTCCGAAATTTCCGTGAGACGCGAAAAGTATTTATAAGCCCAGATATGAGTCTTGTTACACGTAAGGGGGTTTACCCGTATCAATATACGGATTGTTGGGATAGATTAGACGAACATAGTTTACCGGAAAAGAGAAATTCTATAATAACCTATCAGAATGCGGCATAAATAACGATGAATACGAACACGCGAAAAAGTGTGGGACCATTTCCAGTGTAAGACACTTGGAGAATACAGCGACTTATATCTGAAAATAGACGTTTTACTGGCAGACGTTTTTGAAAATTTCCGTGATATATGTATTTCAACATATCATCTAGACCCGTCATATTACTATACAGCGCCCGGGTTTAGTTTCGATTGCATGTTGAAATATACAAAAATAAAATTGGAGCTTTTAACAGACTACGACATGGTGCTAATGCTCGAAAAAGGTATAATATATAATTTTATTATAATTATTTAAAATATATATCTAATTATTTAAATTATAGGCATCCGAGGAGGACTTACTCAGGCGAGCATGCGCCATGCGAAAGCCAACAATTTTAAGACGCCGGATTACGACAACACAAAACCAAATTCATGGCTTATATATCAAGATTGTAATTTTAAAATATATATGTTATTGTATGTCTATATTAATATATTAATAATCTTAAAATAGGTAATAACTTGGCTGGGCAATGAGCCAGTACATGCCTTACGGCGGGTTTAAGTGGGTGGAGCCATCACTTGAGGCTTACACACTTTAACGGATAAGTCACCTATCGGGCGTATATACGAGGTAGATATAACATATCCAAATCATCTGCATGACGAGCACAGTGATCTGCCGTTCCTCCCGTGCAATGAGATACCTCCGGGGTCAAACATTAAACAATTAATGGCGCCGTTTAATAAGAAAGATCGGGTTGTCATACATTACGCAACTGTACAGCAGGCTATTGCCCATGGATTGAGAGTTGAAAAAGTAAATATATATCTATATATTTATTTTTTATTTTATTTTATAAAATGCTATTTATTAAATATAGGTACATCGAGTTTTGGAATTCAAACAATCGCCATGGCTATCGCGATATATCGCTCTTAACACGGAAATGCGGAAAAAGCCAACAACGATTTTGAGAAGGACTTTTAAACTTATGAATAACGCGGTGTTTGGTATGTTCGAAAATATATTTCTTACACTAATATAAAACATTAATTCACTATTATTTTCACAGGTAAAACGATGGAATGCGTTAGAAAGCGAATGGCTCTGGAATTGGTTTCTTCTGTACAGCGAATACAGAAACTTATAAATCGGCCGACTTTTAAATATTGTATCCATTATAGCGAAAACTTGGCCGCAGTTTCGCACCATAATAAAATTATTAAATTCGATAAGCCCATCTATATCGGTTTTGCGGTGTTAGATATATCGAAAACTTTAATGTACGATTATCACTACAATACCATGAAACGACATTATAAAAAAGATATTAACTTAATGTATACTGACACAGGTGCGTTATATATATTTTATTATTATTATTATTAATATTATTATTATTGTTTCAGACTCGTTGGTCTATCATGTGAAAACTAACGATTTTTACAATGACTTGTTAAATAGTCCAGATTTATTAGCCCGTATGGATTTATCAAATCTACCACGAGATCACCCCTGTTACAATGATTCGCATAAAAAAGTTCCGGGTCTGTTTTCTGACGAAACAGATGGTCGTACAATGTACGAATTTGTAGCACTACGCGCAAAATCGTATGCTTATAATATAGAGGGTATTGAAAAGATCACTGCCAAGGGGATTAGAAGGCATGTTATTAAAAACCATATGACCCTGGAGCATCACAAGATGTGTTTATTTGCCCACGATGCTGGTGAAGAAGGTACAGATGACGATGGTAGCAATGAATATCCGATATATTCTACTAATATATCGATACGATCCTTTAAACATCAGGTGAAGACTATTAAATGTTCGAAATTGACATACAACAGTTTTGATAACAAACGGGTTACATTTAAAAACCATATTCATTCTGTTCCGTATGGACACTATAAAATTCCGTAAGTTTCAAATTATGTTATTATATTATATCGAATTATAAATTACTTTTGTTATTTTACAGCGAATTGTCCGAAGCCGGTGATATTTAGCGGACCTATCCAAGTCGAGGAGTGATTGTTTTTAAAATATTTATTATATATTTTTTTTTCCTGATATAATAAAATATGTTGCAGATATTTTATTATTATTTTTATTATTATTATTAACAATATATTATATTTTCTTGTAAATATATTTGTTCTCCTATATTTATCACATTTTATATTCATTTTTATTTTTTATTTTATACTTGTAAAAAATGTATATTTATTATAAACATGCGCATATTAAATAATATATAATGAAAAAAAGGTGATGAAATAATTAAAACGTATAATTATTAAATACTAAATTAATTTTTATTCAAAAAAATAAATATATCAACATAAATAATTTAAATATTATTTATAAACCATTTTCGTAATACAAAAACTTTATAAAATGTACAATGTTTGGGGTTTAAATTCATATGAAAAATACAACAAGGTTGCCCCAGATTGGATCAATTGTGCATCGAGGACGGACTACCTTGTTGTATTTTTCATATGAATTTAAACCCCAAACATTGTACATTTTATAAAGTTTTTGTATTACGAAAATGGTTTATAAATAATATTTAAATTATTTATGTTGATATATTTATTTTTTTGAATAAAAATTAATTTAGTATTTAATAATTATACGTTTTAATTATTTCATCACCTTTTTTTCATTATATATTATTTAATATGCGCATGTTTATAATAAATATACATTTTTTACAAGTATAAAATAAAAAATAAAAATGAATATAAAATGTGATAAATATAGGAGAACAAATATATTTACAAGAAAATATAATATATTGTTAATAATAATAATAAAAATAATAATAAAATATCTGCAACATATTTTATTATATCAGGAAAAAAAAATATATAATAAATATTTTAAAAACAATCACTCCTCGACTTGGATAGGTCCGCTAAATATCACCGGCTTCGGACAATTCGCTGTAAAATAACAAAAGTAATTTATAATTCGATATAATATAATAACATAATTTGAAACTTACGGAATTTTATAGTGTCCATACGGAACAGAATGAATATGGTTTTTAAATGTAACCCGTTTGTTATCAAAACTGTTGTATGTCAATTTCGAACATTTAATAGTCTTCACCTGATGTTTAAAGGATCGTATCGATATATTAGTAGAATATATCGGATATTCATTGCTACCATCGTCATCTGTACCTTCTTCACCAGCATCGGGGGCAAATAAACACATCTTGTGATGCTCCAGGGTCATATGGTTTTTAATAACATGCCTTCTAATCCCCTTGGCAGTGATCTTTCAATACCTCTATATTATAAGCATACGATTTTGCGCGTAGTGCTACAAATTCGTACATTGTACGACCATCTGTTTCGTCAGAAAACAGACCCGGAACTTTTATGCGAATCATTGTAACAGGGTGATCTCGTGGTAGATTTGATAAATCCATACGGGCTAATAAATCTGGACTATTTAACAAGTCATTGTAAAATCGTTAGTTTTCACATGATAGACCAACGAGTCTGAAACAATAATAATAATTAATAATAATAATAATAAAATATATATAACGCACCTGTGTCAGTATACATTAAGTTAATATCTTTTTTATAATGTCGTTTCATGGTATTGTAGTGATAATCGTACATTAAAGTTTTCGATATATCTAACACCGCAAAACCGATATAGATGGGCTTATCGAATTTAATAATTTTATTATGGTGCGAAACTGCGGCCAAGTTTTCGCTATAATGGATACAATATTTAAAAGTCGGCCGATTTATAAGTTTCTGTATTCGCTGTACAGAAGAAACCAATTCCAGAGCCATTCGCTTTCTAACGCATTCCATCGTTTTACCTGTGAAAATAATAGTGAATTAATGTTTTATATTAGTGTAAGAAATATATTTTCGAACATACCAAACACCGCGTTATTCATAAGTTTAAAAAAGTCCTTCTCAAAATCGTTGTTGGCTTTTTTCCGCATTTCCGTGTTAAGAGCGATATATCGCGATAGCCATGGCGATTGTTTGAATTCCAAAACTCGATGTACCTATATTTAATAAATAGCATTTTATAAAAATAAAAATAAAAAAATAAATATATATATATATATATTTACTTTTTCAACTCTCAATCCATGGGCAATAGCCTGCTTTAAATTTGCGTAATGTATGACATACCGATCTTTCTTATTAAACGTCGCCATTAATTTTTTAATTTTTGACCCCGGAGGTATCTCATTGCACGGGAGGAACGGCAGATCACTGTGCTCGTCATGCAGATGATTTGGATATGTTATATCTACCTCGTATATACGCCCGATAGGTGACTTATCCGTTAAAGTGTGTAAGCCCTTAAGCGATGGCTCCACCCACTTAAACCCGCCGTAAGGCATGTACTGGCTCATTGCCCAGCCATACAAGTTATTACCTATATTTTAAGATTATTAATATATTAATATAGACATACAATAACATATATATTTTAAAATTACAATCTTGATATATAAGCCATGAATTTGGTTTTGTGTTGTCGTAATCCGGCGTCTTAAAATTGTTGGCTTTCGCATGGCGCATGCTCGCCTGAGTAAGTCCTCCTCGGATGCCTATAATTTAAATAATTAGATATATATTTTAAATAATTATAATAAAATTATATATTATACCTTTTTCGAGCATTAGCACCATGTCGTAGTCTGTTAAAAGCTCCAATTTTATTTTGTATGTTTCAACATGCAATCGAAACTAAACCCGGGCGCTGTATAGTAATATGACGGGTCTAGATGATATGTTGAAATACATATATCACGGAAATTTTCAAAAACGTCTGCCAGTAGTAAAACGTCTATTTTCAGATATAAGTCGCTGTATTCTCCAAGTGTCTTACACTGGAAATGGTCCCACACTTTTTCGCGTGTTCATTATTCATCGTTATTTATGCCGCATTCTGATAGGTTATTATAAATTTCTCTTTCGGTAAACTATGTTCGTCTAATCTATCCCAACAATCCGTATATTGATGCAGGTAAACCCACTACGTGTAACAAGACTCATATCTGCTTATAAATACTTTTCGCGTCTCACGGAAATTTCGGAAATCGTCCGTTCTGAGATTTACCGCAAGACTAGACAAACTCGATGACATGAAACGGTTGGTGTCGATAAATCTAATAGAAAATTCATTATTTATATATTTTGAAAAAGATATGAATTTTTCTTCAGAGTTCGGTATAACGCTAATTCTTTTTGCGTCGTATCCTAACTCTGTTATTATAAAATGTGCGTCATAATTTGTTAAATTATGAAGAAAGCAGGGCACAAAATTAATTTTCTGTAATTTGAGATTACACTTGTTACATAAAGTGTATCTAAATTTACCGGACAAATGATCGTGGTCGGCCACTTTTTTATTATCATTCGTGAAACCTGACTTACACAAATCACACTCGGTTTTTTCTTGGTGAATTCGCCCTTGCTCATCGCTCATATTTATTGGTACATTTGTTTTTAAGAGATTATATATTTTTTCTGAAACGCTTGACATATCCGCCATAAACTTTTTCGCCACTTCGTCCGAATGTATGGACCCACGAAAAATTATCGGATCCGTTGGTATGTCAAAACGCTCCAATAACTCTTTCGGCACATCATTCGATGGTTTAATCAAATACCCGTAGCTCATCGGGTGATGAGTTTGAATTCTCCGTACTATTGCCATGCTGTTTACTTGTTTTTTCAGGATCGCTTCAAAATCGGCAGCAAATGGGTGTCGTATCGTCTTATTCCACGCTTCGAAACTCGTTGTTTCGCCTTCCTTCGAAAAGCCAATATTGGTTTGTGAATACCGCAAATACGTTTATGCGCATCAAGAGCAGCTTGTCCTGTTAAATTTTTTGGTTCGTTATCAAAACTTGTAAAGCACAGTTTACAAATATATATGTGTTTTTCATGTCGAGTTTTCTGCGTACGAACTAGACGGGATAAATTAGAAATATATGCATAATGCGATTTGTTGTCGAGATATACAATATATCGAAATGTACCGATTTTTCCTCTTTAACAACTTTTATAGGTAAACTATATAATCATAAAATTTTTCGGCGGCTGAAATTTTTTCAGCCGTATACATTAATAGATACATGAGTATTATTATTTTCAAAAATATTAATGTCATCTAGCGGTGTTGAAACTTATTCCCGAAAAATATATTTCCCTTCATGACAAAAGTAATTTTCTCTACACGCTGGATATTTGCGCCAGTAACGTGTCGTGAAAGAATCGCCCACTTAAAGCATTTCTCATCCGTGTTTTTCGGGTTTATCACCGCCTTTTTCATAGCTATACTGTTGGGAAGCGATATACGAGCCCCACCTAACGGAGTATGCTATATACACCGAAACCATCGATGCATGTTAGGTAAACCCGCTACCTTTCCGTGTACGTGTCTTCTCAGCTAAAAGCAATGAGAAAATCCTCATCGACCATTGCGTTAATATCGCAGAAAAAACCTCTGACGTCTTAAACGCTCTATTCTCAAGAGAGGATTCTACGTTAGGGATATTATACACTGCCTCAATTGTTTATTACGGGTTCAACGCAGTATCAATTTATCGCATAATTCTGACTTTATCGAATTTAAAAACGTATCGTAATTTGAAACGTTTTCGGTATTTCTCCGATAATACCAAACTATTGTTCGATTGACGAATCTATTTCGATAAAGCCCGGACTATTCGCTAAATCTAACCTAGGCTTCTTACGTTTAACTACGCTACGAGAAAAAGTATTAACGGTTTACCCCGTGCACTTAGTCACTGCAGGTGCTCGATTATTCATGAACTGCGGCGGCAAGTAGATGCCATAGCAATTTAGCGGACCTAATGTAATATAATTATTTTAAATTATAATATTTTATATTAAGAAAAAAATATATATATTTATATATACCTGTCTCCTGATCGACCCATATAGCCGAATTATATCCCAAACTACATTTTCAAACCTAATAAAATAATTATTTATTAAAATACACGCTCGATTACATTTAACACAGTAAATAATTTGATAATAAACATTTAGATACAGACGATATAAGAAAAATTAATAATAAATATCAATTATTTGTATGAATATTACTAATCGTGCATATAATGGTAAATTAACAACTCTATAATCTAATAAATAATATTTACTCACCGTGTTTTTCTGGACATGCCTGGCTAAATCTCTTCAGTGAACATTTCTGAACAATCGCCACATGGTCCGAATCCGTCGTGAGTTTTGAAATGCCTAAGCATATTGCTTTTACAGTAAACACTTTTGTACATAATTCACAATTAAACATGGTGATGAAAAAATATATATATATACGTAGCATAGCACAGAAAAAATCACAAGTCAAAAAATAAACGTTTCTAAATGCTACTGCTCAAGTCTGCCTGGTAGGTCTTGATACAGTGTCGAGAAAACGTACTGATTTTGAAATAATGACAATATCGCCTTATAGACACATTTTAACAATTAAGTGAGGGTGAGCATTATATTCGGTAGTTTTCTCCTCTTGCACGAAAATAAGAATAATGATGATAAATTGTTTAATATATATATGTGTTAATATTTTAATGTATTTATTAATAACGTCTAAATTCGATATACGATATAAATGGATTTGCTCGTATTTTTACATAGACCATTAAATATATATATTAGCCATATATAGTGCACAGCATAACTGTTTTCTTAACAAGTTTATTTTTTCTAAATACGATACATATATTGTGATATTATTGTAAACGTATTTTAATTATGCTGTTGCAAACATTATTCCCGTCCTATATATATGTAATATATTAATTTCATGTATGTGTTAATACTTATAGGTATGACAATAATATAAATCGATTTCTCACGTATAACAATAGATATAAATTTCGTTGACACTATATAAATATATATTTAATGCCCGATGTAAGAATACGAGCATATTTCATATATGTATATTTGTTTTTAAATAACGATCATTACATATAATTTACGTGTGTCATTATATTAATTATAAACATTATTGGTACATTACTTTCCACATATATTAGCAATGGTGTGAACTCCGACTGGAAAAATATACGTATAAAGTATATCAGTTCGATTCTCACCCAGAATATTATTTTCACGATTCGAAAATTACTCATTAACACACGTTTACGAATATGTAGCTATACCGAAAATTGTTAAACGGGTCACGTAATAGACGAATATTATTATTTAATATTCATGTGTAAATAAAAGAGAAAAATGTTTTGTTTAATAAAATAAAACGTCATTTATTTTAATAAATGTTATGTAATATTTTTATATTGAATTATTTAAATTTGCACCAAGTTTTCCGTTGACGGCTGATAAAATCGATAGAAGATGGTGGTGGTGATGGTTGCGGTCTTTTATCTAAATTAAATATTGTCGGTCCATCGTTCTCGTCTACAGCACGCATCTCTGATGCGTTCTCGTCCTCGGCTCGCGTTTGTGATAAAAAGTTTGGCGATGAAGGTGGTGAAATTATTCTTAAGGGTCCATCATACTGATCATAGTGCTAATAAAAACAATTGGAATAAGTTTTCATATAATATTATAAGTAAAATTATTTCGTATTACCTCATTCGGATTGTTTCATTAAAACGAAACTATATTCATTTTCTCAAATAATCATCCATCGTTATACGGCTAAAAATAATAAAACTAAATTAGCATAGTAAAATATTTTTAAGAGAGTAAATAATTACCTTTAAATCGTGCACGTAATCCGACATCGCGCTGATTGACAGTTGTTCCGAAGCATATAATTTTATTTGGCAAACATAGTTTTGCTCATACTTTGATATATTATTAATAATTAATTCATCATTAACGCCTTTGATAAAATTAGTCATTTCTTCTTTGTGATCGTTTTCCGGGTTAATGTGCGACTTTAAATACGATGACATTTCTTTAAATTGTAAAGAAACCAATGGTGAAATTATTTTCGTTTTACGTATTATAACTTCGTGAATACACCATTCCAGAATATTGAAAGCGCATCAGATCTTTTCGATCGAGTAATACGCGACACCCATCTTGAATTTTTGATTCTATAACAAGCATGTTCTCGCCGCGATAAATCATGCTTGATAATACGATATCATTAGTACTTAAAAATATTTGTCTTTTAGCTGTTTGCGGCGGGTCTAATATAAACGAAAGAATATTGCCCATCAGCGCGAATATACGTCTTAGAAAATCAGTATTTATGCTAATATATCTCGAGGGTGTAATAATGTGCGCCATAACATTGAATTGGTTTACCGGATCGATTCCAATGTGAATAAATTTACGTTCAGTAAAGTTTATTACAAAAACAGACGAGTCGATGAGCTGGGTAGGCGGTGCTGGTGCGACGTACTTGTATAATTGTTTCTTGTAGACTTCTTTATTCGCTTCAATTGAGCCTGCCATAGTAGTAAAATAAATTATACACTTTAAAATAGACGTGTTTAGCAGTCAGAGAATAACGCGAGACTAAATGCAGACAACGAACAATTATATATCACGAATCGATATTTTCATTTTGCTCCCCTCTTACAATAAGTTTATTACTATACGTATATATAGTCAAACCTATTCGTAGTGTAATATAAGAATAATACACATACAACAAGGGGGGAGGGGGATATGTATGGGTTAAGTATACCGACTGCCGTAGTATAGGGAAATGATAAAATATAATGGGAGGATCGGGCGGCCGTGTTATAGTATAGGGAAATGATAAGATATATTGGGAGGATCGGGCGGCCGTGTGGAAATGATAAGATATATTGGGAGGATCGGGCGGCCGTGTTATAGTATAGGGAAATGATAAGACTATTGATAATATCAGTGATAAGAACGTAGGGCTCTATTTTAAAAGTATTGTGATAAGAGATAAGAACGTAGGGCTCTATTTTAAAAATATTGTGATAAGAGATAAGAGCATAGGGCTCTATTTTATAAATCGCGTGATAAGAGATAATACCACTGATAAGAGATAAATAAAATGATAAAAACGGTGATAAGGAGTGAAGCCAGTGATAAAAACACGTGATAAGAGACGAAATCGTGATAAGAACACTGATAAGAGATAACAACTGATAAGAATCTAGGGCGGAGGATCGAGAGGATTCGGAGGATCGCCCTTGTGCCAGAACCGCCTTTTTTATCCTACTGTCATATGATTTAAATTCTCGTATTCACGCATAAATTTTACGTATTCTGTTTTTAATGTCGGGTTATTTTCTAATCGACGTTCGATCGCTAGCAATCTGCGTTTTGCTATACCATACGATTTTCCTAGTTGGGTTACGTTTCCACGAAACGGTAATTGTACTAAAAACCGACCTCCTTTTTCTCGACGCACAGTCTGGTGGAAATGTTTACTGCATGCCTTTTCTTCGATAGTATACGGAGTCGAAGTGCTACATTCTTCTGATCGCCAAAAACTTTGAATTAAATTTCCCAAACTATCGTGCTCATTTTCTGCTTGTTCGACGTTTACGTGCGTATTGGATTTTTTATCCTGTTCTGTACCTCGTATCGATCCCGATACGACAAATCCGAACTTGGTGTCTTGAAATATTGGGCCGTTAACTATTCGATATTTCTGACCGCCAATTATATCAAAAAAGTGAATCGCCCCAATTAATATATCAACTCTTTGCGGCACGTTAAATGTCGGATCCGCTAGAGTTATATCTCTCGGCCGAGGACAGGATTCCGAAATAAACTCCGTAGGTAGATTATCTGTTATTTTCTTTACGACTAATGATTGTGTATTTAGTTCAAAATCGCTCACACATGATTTTATTTTTAACCATGCCACCGACGTAACGTTTTGTGTAGTTTCACCAATTCCCTTTACTATGTGTTTCGTTTTTCCTCTTTTCAACCCCAAATTATGCACATGCTCTGTGGACACAAAATTATTCATCGAAGCTGAATCCAATAGTGCACGCGCAAGCGATGATTTTCCGGACGGACCCACAACGCGCACTATCGCAGTAGCTAATAATACTCGTTGCTGACTAGTTTCGGCGTGTGCGGTCGTTGAACTTGTTGAGATTACGGCCAATTCGTTACTATTTTTATCCGTTACGGAATTAACTTCGCTGCTTTCCGTTTCTGCGACTCTTTTCGTAATTAGGTGTAATAATGTATTATGTGGTCTGGAACATTTAAAACAATATCGAGATAAGCACTTACCCGTATGTTTACGTAAACAAATTTTGCACAATTTAAGACTTGTAATTTTGTCTATACGTTCGCTAACTGATAATCCAAGAAATTTCGGGCATTTATATATTGTATGTCCTTGATTACATAAGAAACACTTCACTATAGTAGTGGATACGAATACTGTGGTTTGCCTTTGACCTCTTTTGTCATTATATCCACTTGCCTGACCATAGATTTTACCTGATACTGCTGTCACTGGTTTATTCAAATATCGTGATGATTCAATCGATTCTAGTATCCGGAATCGTTCTTCAAGAAATTGTATCAATTCTTTAACGGGTGGTACTCTGTCTTTGGGTGCCTTTATTTCCCAATCTTTACGTGTTTCGTCATCCAATTTCGCGCATACTATATGCAGTAATAATGGGCCCCAACTATACGGGTTTTCTCCCAACGCTTCGAGTGCCTTTATATTACTATTTATCGTATCGGATAATCTACGTAAGTTGACGGAAGACTTATCTTTCAATGACTGTAAATCGACAATATTTTTTACGTGAGTTTGTATTAAAATCTTTTTGTTATTATAACGCATAATTAAACTAGACCACGCCGCGTCATAATTTATAGCTGTTGTTTCTAAAGATTTTATACTATCCTTTGCCTCACCTGACAAAGATGCACGCAAATAAAATAATTTTTGTATATTTGTTAAACTATTATTTGTGTGTATCAGCGCCATAAATATATCATAGAATGAAGACCATTATTCGTATTGTCCAGTGAAAGTCGGAATATCCAACGCCGCTAATTTTATTACGGCCTGTGGTTGTACGATATTTTCGCGACCATTCTGTTCATGTTCCTCCACCTTTGCGATTGCTTCTTCTTTCACTGACCTCTTCATTAATTTTTCTGCTTCCGATACGATCATAAAATAAAATTCTTCGAATTCTTCCCTGTCTAGCAAATGTTCGTTTTCGTTCTGAGTAGTTTCCATTTCTTCAATCGCCGCTTGTATCTGTTGAAACTCGTTCCAGCTGTCTTCGATTTTTTCTCTACGTATTTTTACTTGCGTGACGTCACGTGCCTCTGATTGTAAATACGTCCAAAAACGTGTCATGGACGCCTTCAATTTTCCGCGTCGTGCTGTAAGTGACGTCATTTCTTTTGTCATCACGTTAACGTATATTCCCTTCGCTAGAAAAACCCACTTCACAACACGAAATTTTCTATTTTTATCTTAACGCCCACTGTCCAACCGGTTACTTACACTTGCCAAGACGCTTACTTACCAAGTCAGGGATAAGGAAAAAGTATTGAAAACTCTCTTACCTTTATATATACGAATATCCTATATTTTTTTTTTTTTTTAGACGACCGCTGCGCTCTGCAATATTTGAATGAGTAATTACCGCGTTGCGCCCGCGATAATTCGCCAACGTGAAATTCGATAAAGTTAAAACCTTTTACTTGAGATTTTTCACTTAAGAACGCACTACACACTACACCTTTTTTTTTTTTTTCACTCGCTTGATCAACCTCGTGCTTTTTCGTTATTTACGATAATGAATACATTACGTGGTTTGTTACGCGCGCACTGGTTGATCCGTCCCGAATGGACCAAATGTACGATAGCTACTTTTTGTTATTTACGGATTTAAAGTTTTGAATAAATAAAATGATATGATTCGGTTGTGGACTGTAAGACCTTTTTATTAAATAAAGCACATATAAACATATCGAATACGCGGTGTGTATATAATTTTTTCACGTGCGGTAGCGGGTATCGTATACATCGTTCGAACGCGCGATAGCGAAGTAACGACCACGAACGTACATTACATTGGACCGTTAACATAATAGGTAGTAGTACCAACCTCTGCGGATCAGTGTACAATATTTTACATTATAGAAAATTATATTAAGTTAATACATTGATACCGAACAATACTATTACCAAAAATATTGTATTATTATTATTATTATTATTATTATTATTATTATTATTATAATTAATTACTATTAGAGTATCAAGTTGTAATATTTATATTACATTTTTAAATAATAATATTTTACTGAGATTTTTTTAGTGTAATAATATATTTTTGTTGGTGATATAAACAGTTGTAAAATATCTATTATGTTTGTTACTATATCATTATATTATAATACATATTATATTTATTACTGTGGAGTCATATATTATATTATAATATTACAAAATAATATAAAACAAATTGTATTGAATATCGAAAATAAAGTAGAATATAATATATTATAAGCCGTTGAAAGTATAAAAATCTCCTATTAAGTTTTAATAAAAAAAAAATTTTTCTTTTAAAAAAAATTTTTTTTTTGCTCCATGTTAACTAGAAAAATAGAATGTTTAAATAATATAATGAGTTAATTAATTAAAATCATTCATTTTTACCCGTTGATATAGTTAACATTTAATTAAAATATGATAAATATCTTTCCACGGAAAATATTATGAATATATGTAAAATACTAATTTACTTACGCTCCTCAACTACATGTATAAAGAATAATATTAATATCTTTGAAGGGTATTTTAATGTAGGCAATTTATGTATGTTAACTTCAATTCATATTAGATATTCTATAATATTTAATCGAGATATTATTTAGTATAAATATGAATACACTTACTTTTACTAATATCTAACGCGTAATAAAAAAAATTGCATAGTTTGTTTAAATAATAAATGAATAATTATTATGAATGCATTTTGTGAATGTGTTATTACATTTTTTTTATTTAGTTAACTTGAAACAATCGAGACTATATATTATTTTTAACCCTAGTAACAATGTAACTGTAAAACGTATAAAATATTCCTGTAATTCCCATTATATGTAAAGAAATTAGAAATTGTTTTTTGAGAATGTCGGAATTATGGAAGATATGTATTGTTGTCTTGCATGTTTTTACTAAATCCACTTTATGCTAAAGATAATTAATGAAAAAAAGTCGAATATCTATCCATATAAGGTACCATAGATAGAGACAATTTTTCCATTAAAAAATAGTGTTACTTTAATGTTAGCACACTGATTACTTAATATTTAAAAAGAAAAAAAAATGAAAATTATAATCACAGCAATATTGTAAGAACTCGAAATTATATTAAATATATGCAATCAATGCGACGCTAGTGGCGCGAGCTAAGTAAAAAATAAATTAGTTGTCACGACCGTATGGTATTACACGAGCCAGTGTTTGTCCGTTAAATACGTATATATTTACACATTTTCTTTAGACATATTATCGGACATGATATGCAGATTACACTTATGTAATATTAGAAGAAGACATCAATTGAATAATGACGAATATTTAAGCAAAAATATTCCATATTTTTGAGGCAAAAAGGTATTGTATTCGACCTTTTTATTTATTCGTTTCACGTATATATCGGTGGCAGTGCTAAAAACCATATTACCCTCTCTATATCGGTTGTCACAGCTACGACTCGTTTGCGCAAAAGAACACGACCCGTTTGTACACAAAATTTCGAACAATAGTATAAGGTTTACATTGATTACAAGTCTAAAAAAATTGATCTTTTAACATATGTAACTATATAATACACATACGTTTTTCAATTATAATTTATAACTGACAACATCAAACTATAATAAATATCTAAAATTATTTATTATATGTTTAAATTTTTGTCAATTTAATATGGTAATTGATCCGCTTTGCCCACTTTTCTTGAAATAATTATCGTTCCGATTATTATTTATTTATTATCTTTATCTTTATTAATTTATTTTTATTTTTATAAATAAAAAGATTATTTTTATTTATTATTAATTTAAATACATCTAATGTATATAATTTACCTAGCATTTATTAATTACTTAACATTTTTATAGTGTTCTCTTTTACTTTCTTTTACTTGGCTATTATTTTACGCATAGTTCGTCGAAGGATGTTTTGTTGGATACATTTCACAATAAATTAAATTCCAAATCAATATCCCAT
The DNA here is from genome assembly GCA_032441825.1 of Chaetogeoica ovagalla. Taxonomy (NCBI): domain Eukaryota; kingdom Metazoa; phylum Arthropoda; class Insecta; order Hemiptera; family Aphididae; genus Chaetogeoica; species Chaetogeoica ovagalla. Next base: position 118,088 of record CM063743.1, on the reverse strand, counting down.
AATAGATGCTTTTTTATAGATAAAGATTAAAATTTACTTACCTGCATTTATTTCTAGGAAGTTATTAAATATTACAAAAAATATCAGTTAATGCACGACAAGAAATTCAGTGAAAAAAGTATTCTTTTGGCTTTATTGCTTTTAATTATTCAAAAACTGTATAATATTTCAGTGTTTATAATTCTGATAACATTATTAATATATGAAAAATTTATTATGTTTTATAATTTCACAAAAGTTACATTGTTATTTTGATAGCCCTTAGTAAAATATAATTGATTTTGCTAAAGTAGAATTCGTTTTTAGAGTATGATTTATATAATTTTACAATTATTAGCTAATTTCACCTTACGCTTATGAGAATTATTGAAAAAATCTAATAACGTTTCAAATATTTAATAGTTAATTTTCAAATACTTAATTTAGTCGCCGTCATTTCGTCATGATATTTGGCATGTAAGACATTTTATTCAGTTTAATTTCGCGACGTGCCACACTTATTCGTGAGTCCATTTGTGGCCAATATATATATATATATATATATTCGTGTGCATGCTTTAAAATGGTATATATTATAGGTATATACCAAATAAAATTTCGTATTCTAGAAGTTTATTGCCATTAAGACATATTTTTAATAATCTATTGAATGAATCATCATACTTTCTTTTTTTACTATGCACATATCCATCATGTAATTGTTCAGATGTCATTTTGATCATCCCTTGGATTGTATATAAGTTTGACCAATACAATTTTGAATTTAATTGTTTTTCCAAATTTATTAATACTAATCGTTCACTCTTGTTTGAAACAAAAATCTATCACAAATTAAAAAATTTCACCCCAGTACACATTATATAAATTGCTAGAAAATAATTGTGTGGTCATTACTTGAACGTTTGTAGTACACTGTACAATGCACAAGTTACTATATTTGATAGAGACTCCCTACCAAGAGTACATATATTATTACCTAATAAATTACTGAAATTAAAAATAAATGATAACGTAACTACAGATGGCGTACATAACATAATATATTATTATCATTATAACTATATAATTATATATATACATATTATTATTATTATATAGTTTCCTTCTTTAAATAAGTTATCCTTTGTTTTTATTTCAGTAATTTATTAGGTAATATATGATTCCATATACAAATAGCCAAAATTGTATCTGTACTCTTCCTTAGAGAGTGTTTCTTTATTCATTTAACATTAATGTACATAATCATTATACATGTTAATATATTATCACTACATTACTCCCCTAGTATGTATAAAATATATATAATAGTAAATAGGTATATACAATATATAATTAACAATGTTAATGTATTTTGTTTAAATTCAGTTTATAGTCTTTGTGATTATTTTAGTGGCTTTTTCTCTCCTAGTCTTCTTAATGTTGCAACTTCTTGACCTGAATTTTCTGTTCGTGTGGTCTTTCTATCTTTTCTACTTTGGGTCTCTGTTATTGTTCGGTATCGGTGGAAAATTTAATTTGGTCCGGGTGCGATAACGGACGGTCGCGGCGACCGCGATAAAATCGGCGACCGGCCGTGTGTGTTTGACGAGCCACCGTGGCGTGACGACCGAGTGAGCTCGCGTCTTTTGCCGTTGTCCGTGGCCTTTTCGTGGCCCTTTTACGGCCTTTTCGTGGCCTTTTTACGGAGACGTCCGTTTTGTCACGAGCCGTTCTTCTCGTGGCCGTGTCCCGAGTGCGCTGAATTCATATATTCTTTTATTGCGTGTGACGATCTGTCACGGGAGTCGACCCCAGCGTGTTCGCGTGTGTTTGCCGTTGTGCGTGGCCGTTTACGGAGACGTCCTTTTTGCCACGAACCGTTTTCCTCGTGGCCGTGTCCCGAGTGCGTTGAACACGTACACTTTTGTTATTGCGCAACCGTTTTTTGTACGCGTCCGGTGAACCTTATAAAGTTGGCCAGCGGATATTGTAGCTGGTGTAATTTCTTTTACACGTATTGCGCAACGGCGTTGTATCGACGCGCGTGTCGTCCGGCGTTCGAAACCGTTCCAGCTTCAATCGTCCTGTTCCGCCGACCTGACATTACGGATCGTGTATCAGTAATCATTGGAGATAATCGTAATATTTTTTTGTGTAATATAATTGTTATAATGTATATTAATGTTTTGTTTATTGGATTACCCACTCCCGCGTGATTTATATAGATAGGGTGCGAGTTATCGGAGTCACCTGCCTAAAGAACTCCCTTAGCGTACAGTTATCTTCTTGATATGCGATAAGTTTCTAGTTAATTTATTCCCCCCCCTCTTTCACCTATAATTATTGGACATTTTTTTTACTTGATTACACTTTTTTCGGATTGCATGATGTAGAATATTTATTTCCTATGTTCTACTTTAAAAATATTGAATCTCCTGCATACAGACTATGTTTTTACATTCCTGTTCTTACATCACTATTTATGGCACTAATTTTTATTTATTGCATCAAGGTTTTCACCTTTTTGTCAGTGTCTTCATTGTTGTTTCCCACAGTTCTGGAAGTCATGACTTAATATCCCACGAAATAACAATGATGCTGATGTTGATTTCGTTGTAGCCTGCTATATTTTCTTCTTGTCGTATCTAGTCATAGTAAATTATTACGTATTTCAGAATTTATACCTTCCCCTCACAATATTCTGCCAAATGTATAGCTTTTTTATTCATTTCTTCTATGTCCTTCGTAGTGTATTCAGCATTAAGATTTGGGCATCATAGTCATCATAGGACATGTCTTTCATCCTGAACTTCTCCACATTCACACATGTCATTTACTGCCAAACCCCATTTGTACAAGTTCTTAGTTTTAGTGCGATTGTATAATGCTTTTATTCGGTTTATTGTTCTCCATAAAACCCATGGGAATGTTTCGCCTTTATGTAATTCTTCTTTAGGTGTCTCCGTAAATACATTTTCTCCCTTTTCTCTTAATTTTATAACCAATTTTCCCCATTGTCTTTCTCTTTCATCGTAAGTTGAGCTATTGATCACTGTACATGTTTTTATAAAAATATTCCTTGATTTTATTCTATATTTTAGCATTATTTCTGTAGCACGCCATATTGTGCGGTATGATAACAAAAATGTTTATTTTGCATCTTTCCACGATAACTTAGTATGTTAATACAGCCACTATCTTGGTCTGCATTTGTTATCGAGTCCAACCATCATCTATATGGAATAACAGCATCAGTCCACTTTTTCCACTAATATAACAAACGATGATAACAACTTGGTAACGGATAACGCTGCATACTTATACAATACACCTTGTGCCCGAATCAGATAGAGTCGCCAAAACATTGCACACTTACACAAAATTTATTTATTATTTTTTTTTACATTATTTCATATCGTTAATCGTTACTTTTGTATTGCGTTATTACAACAGTCACATTCGATTCGCGACCTAATATTCGTTAAAAAGAAAGAGATTAATTCTTATTACTTGTAAATAATCGATTGATTTGTTTTCTGTTTCATTGTGCATTTCTTTAGTATTCTCCTGTACGGTGTAAAATTGTTCGAACTTGAGCAGCGTTCAAATCACATCAAATATAAGAACATATTTCTTTACATACCATTTGGTTCGTATCTGGAAAACATATTTTACTTCTCAGCAGCGTTTTTATTTTATCGATACCCTGATGTGCCACACTAATTACTCTTCTTCTCAGTATTATGAATATCATTATTCTATTCTCTTTCACCACTAGTTAATTACGTGTAATAGCTAATTGCTCCATAACAAATTCACTATATTGCCCTTCTGTGAATAAGACTTTACTTATTTAAGTAAATATTAAAATAAAATATTTACTTATTTTATACATGTATAACAAATTTTTGCTAAATACAATTATTGAACATCCTCTATTTAATAAACATTTATTAAAAAAGGTAAATTTTTTTTTACAGGAGGTAATGTAATAATTTTATTTTACAAATTAATTGCTTGAATGGAATATTATTTTACATACCCTTATCAACTATATAATAGAAGAAAACCAATATACATTAAAATATATCCATAAAACTATTTGTATACGAAAAAATCAATTCCATGTAGAATTTAGTAATCGAGATTTTAATTGAATAACTTATGCAAAATTATTGGATTAAGGTATGATCTACATATAGTACAAAATATTTAATACTAACAAATTGCATTCTCTAAGAAAGTTATAAATTTAACTAAGATTGAAGTGGATTACATAAGACAAATAGATTTAGCTCTCTGATTAAAAATAATGATCTGCTCTCTCGAAGGCCTTGCTAAAATCGATTATGGCTACATTGAATTCACTCCGTTTCACTATAATGTCAGTTAAAAAAATGTTAGTGAAAAATACGGTAAATAAATATTGACTTTTCGTTTAAAATAAATTGAGCAAGAAATTAAACAATATTAGCTATGTTTGAAATGATTGAAACGGATGTACAATTTTTAACATTTGATGAATTACCATACTTATGAAAGTGTTATTGAATAGATTTCCAAAGCAGCAGGTAAGTTACTTCCTTTAAAAGAGGTCTGAAGCAATGGGAAAATAGAGTATGCAAAAATGTTGTGAAAGTTCATCAATTAACCTATATACTATCATGGTCGTTAGAAGATTTATTTTTCTAGCAGATATCATTTTGTTTTGTGAAAAAGTCATGTTTGGATATGGGTCATATTGTAACTGATCATTAAAACATACATACGTAAACAATAAATTAAATTCCAATATTATTTAAATATTATATAAATATAATTCCAATTAAATATTCAAATAATTGAGCTATAAATAAAAACTAATTAAATTCCCATCATCTTCAAAAAAAAAAAAAAAAAAATATATATATATATATATATATATGTGTGTGTGTACATAAAAAATAAAATTATTGTTTAACCAAAAATTAAATGTATAAAATGATATGAAATTTCTCGTTTTATAAAACAATCAATAATTTTACTAAATACGTTATGTAATTATATTTTATCTAATAAATTGTTACATGATTTTATTTATATATGTAACAATTTCATTTAAATTATAGTACGCGAGGCAAAAAGTGAGCCGCGATCGTCACACGTCTAGTGACCGTTTTTCATCAGGGTAATTAACACTGTTTTCTCGCCTAAAATAATTTTTAACGATGTAATGTAGACAATTTAGACCAAAAACATTTAAATTTTAAAAATGCGCACAACGAAAAACAAACAATATACGTATGCGAGAAATATGATTACGAACATAGATAATAAATTAATATTACAACGGTAACGCACGTATGATACGAATAATGCATCAAACGTTATCAGAATATTGTGGAATGCGGCAGGCATATGGATTTTAAAAAGCGCGCCAGCTGTTCCCATTTTGTTTAATCGTAGAACCACTGAAAACAGGAAAAACAGCCGATTGTGTGCGCGACGATCGCGGCTCACTATTCGCTTCGCTTACTATAGATATATTTACATAGAGTTAACACTATGTTAACCAGACAAATATAAAGTTTGAATAATATAATGTGCTAATTAATTAAAATCATTTATTTTTACCCGTTATATAATTAACATTTAATTAAAATATGATAAATATCTTTCCACGGGAAATATTATGAATATATGTAAAATACTAATTTACTTACGCTCCTCAACTACATGTATAAAGAATAATATTAATATCTTTGAAGGGTATTTTAATGTAGGTAATTTATGTATGCTAACTTCAATTCATATTAGATATTCTATAATATATAATCGAGATATTATTTAGTATAAATATGAATATACTTACTATTTTTAATAGCTAACGTGTAATAAAACATTTTTCATTGTTTCTTTAAATTATTATTAATTATTATGAATGCATTTTGTGAATGTGTTATTATATTTTGTTTATTTAGTTAACTTGAAACAATCGAGACTGTATATAATTTCTACTCTGGTAATTATGTAACTGTAAAACGTATAAAATATTCTTCTAATTCCCATTATATGTATAGAATTTAAAAATTGTTTTCTGAAAATGTCGAAAATGTGGATGATATGTCATGTTATCTTGCATGTTTTTACTAAATCCACTTCATGCCAATGATAATTAATGAAAAAAAGTCGAATATATATCCACGTAAGGTACCAATGATAGAGACAAATTTTCCATTAAAAAATAGTGTTACTTTAATGATAGCACACTGATTATTTAATATTTAAAACACTATTTAACAAAAAAATAAAATAAAAATTATAATCACACATTTTTGCAAAAACCCAAAATTATAGAAGATATAATTCATACATTAACAATAAATTTAATTTCAAATAAATATTTTATAATTTGGATGACCAGACGTCCCGTATTATAAGAGAAAATGCCGTATTTCAAAATTCCGTCCCGTTGTCTCCACAAATGTTCACAGGACGCTAAAATGTCTCCTTTTTGTAAAAATATTACATATTATATTGTAATAATTTTATGAAAGTGAACGGTTGGGAAATATGGGGATAAAGCCATAAATTGTATTTAATAATTGTAATAGACACTAATTCGTTTTCTAAATCTTGGGAATCTTTTTCTCTTATTTTTCCAACTATATAATACATACTATACAATATATGGTTAATGGTTTATAGCCAATTAAAACTGTGTACAGGTAAAGCTGAATAATTCCATTAGTTTCCTGTTTTTAATACGTTTAGTTTGCTATTTTTTATTGAATACACAATTGCTGTTACACTTTATAATTATAAAATTGTACTTTATTATTAGATATTTACTTAACACATGAAAAAATGCGATATACGCAACAACCATATTACAACCCACGCGACAACGTGCTTAGCACAATGTCAACAATATTGATAACATTATCAATTGTTATTATATTTATATATAATACTTCCTTCTTAAAATTATACATAGTACATAATATTTAAACCATAAAATTAATTGGAATACAGTAATTAAAGAAATATAATAATTAAATCAACATCAGTAGGTACAATAGTATACATATTTTAGTTATTACAAATTTAATTTAATAGATGATTTTTTAATTTTTTTTGAACATCTTACTTCCATCTCTGTTTTATTTTCCTCAATTTTTTTTAGATACTTCGTTATCTTTCCTCTTACTTATTTCTACTTGCTCAATCACCTGTGTTGCTTCTGTTAATTTAGTCTCATCTGTCATAATGTCTACGTCTATTTCCTTTTCAGGTTTTTCAATATTTAATTTTAGAAGTTGGACTGTGTGCCTTTTACATATTATCCCACTTTCTAATTTCACTAAATACAATACAATTCCTAAATTTTGTTTAATTTTCCCCTTAATCCGTTTTTTTGTTACATACTCTCTAACTAAGACTATCTCATCTATTCCAACATTTTTATTAAAATTTCTACTATTGGTTTGTTTTTTTTGATTCCCATGAACATTCTTCCTGATGTTCGGTTTAAGTAAGTCAAACCTAGTCCGACGGTTTCTACCTAATAATAGCTTAGCTGGGCTTTCTGTAGTTGTCGTATGTGTAGCAATTCTATAATCAAATAAGAATTGATCTAACTGTTTATTAATATCAAGTATATCGATTTTTTTTAGAAAAGTTTTAATTATTTTAACAACACTCTCTGCCTGATTATTACTTTGAGGATATACAGGAGATGATGTTCTATGACCTATTCCGTTTTCTCCTAAAAATTTTAGAACAATGAAGATGTAATAGGTGGTAATCCATATCTTGCGAATAGGTTGCTTGAGCTTCTGTTAAATTAACTTTGTATACTTCTAGCTACATTGAGTAAGCGTCTTCTGTTATCAAGAATTTATGTCTTTGAATGGTCCCATATAGTCTGCATGAAGTTTTTGCCATGGAAATTGCGGACATTCCCATGTATGTAACATAGTTTTTGTTGGCATCGGTCTAATCTCATTACAACTCTCACAATATTTTGTTACAAAACTCATGAAAAATGCGTTTACTGTATATTATTCATTGTGCATGTTATTGTTAAATACAAACATTTACACATTTCGTCAGATGTGGCTAACAGAGAAACCCTAAAATTTTCGCTCCTCTCCCTTTCCATTACTAAACACTAGCAATTAGCAAATAATTTTCTGTCCAATGCCTATTCAGCTTTGAAAAATCATGAAATACTTAATAGGCAATATATTTTGTGATGTCATATGCCACTATCATGAAACTACAGCATAATATAATACGTAAGGTTTACTAGTGATTATTTCGTCAAATGATATTGATGACTATTTAATATGACATGCAATATATTGGTAAACTTCTTTTTTTCATTGTGTTTTTTAATTAATTTTTGATTAACTAAAAATCAATCTTCCACTTTGTCACTTCTGCATCCTGGTAACAACAACACACTTTATAATTATTTAAAAATCGGAACTGTACAAGTATTAGCTATCTCAGACTAACTACTTTAGACTTCACTCAAAATTATTGTTACATCCAAACCCAAGCGCGGACTGGCCCGCCGAGGTACCGAGAAAATCCCAGAAGGCCCTACTAAAATCTACGCCCCTTCAATATGATTATATTTTTCAGTAATTTTATTATTTCTAACGATAACCATAATAATTACGTGATGATAGAGTACAATACCATATGTTAATGTGTGTGTATTAATCATAAAATAGTTTAAAACCTATTTTAATATTAAGAAATATTTTAAACTATAATAATAGATAGACGTGCAGTGTGTTGCAGGTAGTGTCGACATAAAATTAAGTGGTATGGAAGTACCTACTAATGGGCAATACACACCATTGTAATGTAATGAATTATTTATACGAGTATATTTATAAATTACTCGAATTCGACTTTGATGGAGTCGAGATATCAAATGGAAAAACTAGTTTTCGCCTTACTGTTACTACTTAAATTAATTTAATATGGTGTATATATTAGTAAATTTTAACTAAAATTAAAATGTAGATTTTGTTTATCTATAGTTTGAAGAGAGAAGAATTGAAAACCAAAAGAGTATATTATACAAGTAAAATACTATATAGGTATACAATATCTAACTTGCAGAAAAGTGACAATTTTTAGTTACTTTTGTCATATTTTTAATGTTGCAACAAGTAAATAAGTAATTGATGTTAAGGTATAGATGTATGCGCGGAAAACAATAATTTGGTAATAATACACGCAATTAAATTAATTAAAGTGAATATGACTATAATTTATTAATAAAAGTATTATGTTTGTATGAAGTTTATTCCAATTTAAAATTTTAATACCATTATATATTTTAACTAACTTAATACAATTAATTTTAACTCGTAGCGCATTCATTCCCTTATACATATATATATATATGTTCGCGCCATTCATTATCAAATACGACAGTCGCCGAACTTCCCACGCAGCAATCACTATCAGGTCGTTATTCTCTTTATCGGACTTTGGTCAGCACACGCACACATGCCTCCCCGGAGTCATTATTATTGCGCCCGCCGTCGTGAGCCGTACGGGTGTGGATTCGCGGTCGTTTTATTTAACGCGGTGTTGTTTTATCCGTAAAAACCTCATGGCGGACGTGATCGTCCCCGCACGAATAAAATCGCGACTGTTGGAATCCGTTGTCATTTTTGTGTACGTTAACCGAAACGATAATAAACCGTGGGTATTATCTGATATACATTGTTGTGTCGATATCGACGAAACCGTTCTACGCTGCGATTTGGCGTCCGACGCCAAGAACCGTTTCACACATAATCCGTTATACACTGGTGCTGTCATAAGATCTCACGGACTCGGTATCGTACAGTTTTATTATAGTCTTACACGGACATATGCCCGTTTTGTGCATATGCGTATTTGGTATTGTTTATGAATTGTTTATATTTCGTAGCGCGCCCAAATAAATATTATTTGTTACACGTATATTTTATCAGTGCGTATTATATTATATTAATAACATAATTTTCCATGTTTATGAAAGTTTTAATAATTAAAACTTTCATAGGTTAGGTTAAAACAAAGTCACCCGTCCTCGTCCACATAATATATTTCGCCTATCGGCGGTAACAATATATATATACTTAACATTTCCTGACTAATATAAATTTGTAATTTATCACTTTATCACTTCATATTGAATCCATTTAATTTCTTAATTTAGGTATATAATGTGTGTTAATAATGTTTCGTAAAATACAATGATTAGAATGTTCACCCATTATTTAATTATTATCATTTAATTATAACAGTATAAATGTTATTTTCAGGGAATGTTTAATTTAATAATTACGTTTTTAACTGTACAATATAAATCTACTTACCACTTTTTACTGCAAAGAAAAAAGAGAACAATTCATTACTTTAAAAACATTCATAAAGAATATTTATGTGGGATATAATTAATTCGAAAAAAATATTTAATAATTTAATATAGAAATATTTTTTTGATCTGTGTACAAAAATAAATTTACATATTCATTTCTTTGATGTATAACCAACAGGTTCATATGAAGTGAGAGTAATTACAAAATAATAAATTATAATTCTAGTGAATAAGGAATTCATTATTATATAAGTTTATGTAAGTCGAAACTGTTTATAAATAACTTTAGTAACAGAATAATTGTAAAACAAATAAAATATTCTTGTAATTCGCATTATAAGTATTGAAATATAAAAATTGTTTTTTGTGAATGCCAGATTTATGGACAATATGTTATTCAAGACAAAACACTTGAAAAAACTCAAATAACGTTTTCACATAATGGATTAAAAATGGAGAGAAATATTCAACCTAAAAAAAGGCGTTACTTTAAAAGACTAAAAATTAAAATACTTGAAATGTAATACTTGTAAAAGCATTATATATATATATTTATATTTATATACACACACACGAGTCTATTCGCACATTTTCACAAAATCAGTAATTATTTAATATTCATACATACATAAATAAATAAAATTCGAAATAGATATTCTATAATTAATATAAAAAGTATATTTAAAATTTCTTTCAATATAGAAAAAACTTGAGTTACCTTTATCAAATTCTATGTGTTATTAAATATTATTAATAATATCCGAATTAGTACAAAACAAGAAATTTAAAGTATTGCAATACATATAATTATGATAACATCAATTACGTATAAAACAAATAATGCGTGTCAATAACTCATATAATTCATATATTATTATTTCTTACCCTTTTTTGCTGCAGAAAAGAAGACGAATATTCATTACGTTAATGTATATCCATAAAAGCTATTTATGTGTCATAAAACAAATTTTATACGGATATTTTATAATTTATAATGGAATTATTTATCCTAAAGAATAATAAACTTACATTCTGCAATATCTAAAGTTCGATAATTGACAGAGTTAATCAATTAGATTAAAGTAAACAATGAATATCCAAAATTTTCTTTTAGCTCATTCGAAACTGTATAATATTTACAATTTCAAAAACACCTTTGATTTACATCGAATATAATTGATCAAAAATGCATGTATTATAAAATAATACAATATAATGATTGGATTATGTAATTGTGTAATTTCTCGCAAATGTGCTACACATTATTTTGTGGTTTTTAACTCATTTTACCTTGTAGTAAATAAATGATTTAGATAATCTATAATCATTACACATACTGTATTTGCGGCCGACTTGATGGGAAGGTAGGGTGAGATAGGGCGGTCGCTCCCCCTATATTTGTGCTATTTTTAGTATTTCTGAATTTACAAAGTTTCGTCAAATATTTGAAAAAACCCATTGATACCATTTATTAATTAAAAATGGTAATATTAATACTCAAAATCTTAGTGAATGTCTTTTCACCAAATGTTTCAAAAACCATTTTATGATATTAATGGGATAAATTTTTCAAAAAGAATCATTTAACAATGGGTTATTTATAATTATTGTTGATTTTGAAGTAATTATGTCCTAAAAAAGATAATTTTTGGTTTTAAGGCTTAAATAAAAAACCTATGTTAAAAGTTCGTTGCTCCAACTATATTTGGACTATATTTTTTTAACTATATACTGAAAACCAAAACAGTATATTATACGAGTAAAATACTATATAGGTAAAAAATATTCAACTAGCAGAAAAATGGCAATTTTTAGTTACATTTGTCATATTTTTATTGTTGCAACAAGTGAATAAGTGACTGATGTTAAGGTATACACGGAAAACAATAATTTGATAACAGTACACGCAATTAAATTTATTGGAGTGAATATGACTATAATTTATTAATAAAAGTATTATGTTTGTATGAAGTTTATTCCAATTTAAAATTTTAATACCATTATATATTTTAACTAACTTAATACAATTAATTTTAACTCGTAGCGCATTCATTCCCTTATATATATATATATATATATATATATATGTTCGCGCCATTCATTATCAAATTCGACAGTCGCCGAACTTCCCACGCAGCAATCACTATCAGGTCGTTATTCTCTTTATCGGACTTTGGTCAGCATACGCACACATGCCTCCCCGGAGTCATTATTATTGCGCCCGCCGTCGTGAGCCGTACGGGTGTGGATTCGCGGTCGTTTTATTTAACGTGGTGTTGTTTTATCCGTAAAAACCTCGTGGCGTACGTGATCGTCCCCGCACGAATAAATTCGCGACTGTTGGAATCCGTTGTCATTTTTGTGTACGTTAACCGAAACGATAATAAACCGTGGGTATTATCCGATATACATTGTTGTGTCGATATTGACGAAACCGTTCTACGCTGCGATTTGGCGTCCGACGCCTAGAACCGTTTCACACATAATTCGTTATACGCTGGTGCGTAAAAAATATAAGATCTCACGGACTCGGTATCGTACAGTTTTATTATAGTCTTACACGGACATATGCCCGTTTTGTGCATATGCGTATTTTGTATTGTTTATGAATTGTTTATATTACGTAGCGTGTCCAAATCAATATTATTTGTTACACGTATATTTTATCTGTGCGTATTATATTATATTAATAACATAATTTTCCATGTTTATGAAAGTTGTAATTATTGGTTGAATATCAACAAAACAAAGTCACCCGTCCTCGTCCACATTATATATTTCGCCTATCGGCGGTAACATTTGGTAGCAGAGCGTGGTTTATGGGTGGTTGATTTTGTTTTTACGTCAGATTATATAAGCTGTTGTTATTTATTTGCATATTTATTTTATTGGTATTATCGTATTTTGTTTTCGTTATGTCTGAAGAACGGGATAAGCGCAGATATCACCGTGCGGTAGCCAAACGTTCGGGTGTCGTGACTGGGTTAAAAACAAATTTAACATTAGATACGAATGCCAAGTCAGATGTGTCTCTTGTACTCAAGTTTTTGAAGTATTGTCGAAGAGGAGATATTTGGTGGTCTGAATTTGTAATCGAAAATAATGCGGTGTTAGACACGTTAATCGATTTGGACGCCATGGCAGAATTAAATTCGTCATTCGAAGTCGAAGTTAGTGACATTTATGTTAACATTATGGTTCTAAAATCTGAATTGTCTCCGGTAATTGTTTCCTCCGTATCGCAAGTACCAATGCAATCGGTTACCAATACGACCAACCACGAAGATGACCCAACCGTAGTAATGGATCGGGAAGACGCACAGGCGGATTGCGTCACAGGTTCATTCATGGGAAGACCTGTTTCATTGTTTAGCTGTAGACTACCGGAAATTCCACTTCCCACGTTCGACGGTGATCTACGGTCGTGGCCTGTATTCAGTAATCGGTTCTGTAGTTTGATTGACGCTCGGCCTCATTTATCCAACGTCGAGAAATTATATTATCTGTGTGGATCGTTGGTAGGTGAAGCGGCCGATGTCGTAAAAGTGTTCTCGATGACCGCAGCCACTTATCGCTTAGCATGGGATGCTTTAGTTTCGAGATTTGACAAGCCGCGTCATTTGGCCAATTTGTTAATCGAAAAAATGTTGAAGTCGCCAGTTCATTCGGTTGAAACAGAGGATGTACTAAAAGATTTTCTAGTACAGTTCGATGAATCGATATCGTTGTTGACGTCTATGGACATTCCGTTAGGTGACTTTATGTTGTTTTTTTTGTCAATGCGTTGTTTACCGCTGAGTTGTCGCACGTTGTTTGAGTCGCAGTCCATGGAGGATTTCCCATCTGTACATAAGATGACTAGTTTCATCAAAGGACGTATCAAGGTGACGCGGTCCCATGACAGCGCACGTGCGATAACACTAGTGCTATCTGGGTCCGCAGTCTCTCTCTCATCCAACCGCCACCGAGGTGGTGTGGCGGGACTGCGCCGCTCTCGCCCCCACTACCGTGTTCAGCGATGGACGAGGTGGTGAGGGCGGCAGTCGGTCCGGTTGCGCGCCGACGGTGACTCCTGCTCTCGACGCCTTACAGCAACGACGTGCCGTACCACCGCCCGTGTTCCCGTCTACTGGTTTTCCTCCCTCTTTCATTTTTCTCTTGTTTGTTTTTTTTTTCCTCTCTCTCTATTTTTTTTTCTTTCTCTATTTTGCTTTAGTTATTTATTTATTTTATTTTTTTTTCCGATTAAAAAACCTCACTTAACGCATATCTCTTTGTTCTTCATTATTTTTTTTTGCTCTTCACCGTATATTCTTCCGGTAAAGCACATACCGCAGCAAAATTGGCTCCCCGCAGAGGAATCACCCTGTCGAACGCGTGACGAGGTAAGTGCTCAATTGTCTTTAAGCGCGAATCTCGGGTTTTTTTTTTGAGCGCGTAAGTCAACGCGCAAAGGAAATTAAGCCGAAAACGTGATTTCGTTATAATATATTATTGTTATATTATACGAGTCGGGACAGCGGCAAAATCACCGACAGTTGAAATCTAATTTCAGCAATTGGTAATCGGGAAAAACCGGCGCGAGTGACTAACACTTATCGCTGAGACACGTGCAAGGTACGCGCGCACTAACGAGCAGCGTCGATAACATACGTCGCGACCGGACGAGTTTATATTAGCGCCGACGACGTCCCCGTATAGAACGCATCGCGAGCATTACGGGTGTTAGTCGATATCGCAAAATATAATCGTCGACCAGCCGAAGTCCGGTACTCGGAAACATCGCGATAGTATAGTATATAATATTCTCGCGACCCATTACGACGTTTCGTATCATATCGTACGCTTAATTCTCTGACTCGGGTCATTGAACTGCACTAAAAATACGCACAACGAAGCGATAATAGTTCGAAGTATACCACATATTTGCAAATCAAATTTGTCAAAAATGTCGGGGAAAACTTTGGGACAGTTAACGTTATCGGAGTTGCGTCATGAGTGTGCAGTTCGTGGAGTTCCAACGTCTGGTACGAAATCAGATTTGGAACTTAAACTCGGGGGGAAATTAAGGGAAAACGGAATCGAGCCAAATCACGCGCGTTTTGTTACCTGAACATCGACTCGACTCATGGTCAGGTATACAGTGGGGAGAACTAAATAACGCGCCGTCGACGAAAGGGTTGGACGCGTTGGACGAACAATTCGGTGCTGAAACGGCGGGGAGAGCGGATAATACAACTTGCCTATTATCCCCTACGCAGCTCGAATCAAGCGTCCAAACGCAACCAATAATCCTAGACTCCGTGAACGATACGTTACGAACGACGGTAAACAGCGGTCGGCAACCAGTCGACGTTTTTAACGTCGCGGCCGAACAGCTGACGTCGTTACGTCAAGACATCGATTACGCCGCGGAAAACAGAACGCTTGAAACACGATTAGCGCGAATCGAGTCATGTCTGGTAGCGTTCTTAAACGAACGCCGACAAGTACAGCGACCCGAACAGCCTACATCGTTTTCCGCGCCTCCGTTACAAAATTCTACGCGCGTAAATCATAACTTTGTGCTGAATGACCCGACAACCCGCGAATCGAAATTTATTGCGGATCGGTCACAACAATTTAACGAGCACGTGCAGGAAGTTTCCGTGTTAATTCCTTTCGACGATTTACGTGCCGCCCGGGCATCGCTGCCCGAATTTTTCGGAACCAAATCCGAGGATCCGGTAAGGTTTATAAACAATTCCGAATCGATCCTAACACAAGCTAATATACACCGGGCGGGCTGGACGAGAGCGATCGAACCTCAGCTGAAAGGGACAGCGGGTACATGGTGGAATAGCACCAAAGTACTGGACCTGTCCTGGGCGGAATTTCGCGTCGAATTTTTCGAACAATTCGACAACGCCGAAATTCAGTCCCAGCTGCGCGTCGAAATTGTCTCCGTACGCCAGTCCCGGAACCAGTCGCTTACGGATTTCGTGTTAACCAAAAATCAACTCGCGCGTCGGGTAAACACCGGGCTAGACGAGTCCCAGTTGGCATCGTGGCCGGACTAACGCGGGACGAGTTTCGCACACATATTCGTTTGCATCGGCCCGGGACGTTCAGTGAATTACGTCGAATAGCAGGCATCCTGGACCCAGCAACGAACGGGTCGAACCCACCGCGAGCACCCATACCCCTTTCTCAGAACTCAAACAGGGTTCAAATTCGGCCGAATAACCCTGTTCGAACTGCACCGCGCGTAGGTTCTCACAATAGACCTCCGCCGGGTCCGTGTAGGTATTGTGGTGAGTTGCACTGGCATAGTGCATGCCCCCACAAACCAACGAGTTCGGGAAACGGCAGGGGAGCCTGTGGGATTTAGTCAACCTCACCGACTCTTTTTCAACTCCCTTACAATCATTCGGTCTTATGACAGAAAATGTTTCGAGTGA
The DNA here is from genome assembly GCA_032441825.1 of Chaetogeoica ovagalla. NCBI lineage: Eukaryota > Metazoa > Arthropoda > Insecta > Hemiptera > Aphididae > Chaetogeoica > Chaetogeoica ovagalla. The sequence goes on along the minus strand of CM063743.1, from coordinate 101,294 downwards.
TCGCCAGTTACGGAAAACGGTCAAACGTAATTCGAAACACGCGACCGCAAGAAAATTTTCTATCACACCACCCGCGAACACCACATTCGACGTGAACACTCCGCCACACCTCAACGCCCATCGTACGCCCGAGTGCTACGATTCTCTGACCCCCAACCTGTGTCACACATCACGTGCCAACAACCCCAAAGGTTGTTCACGGCGTATCACTATCCCGCACCGGGAACACACCGACACAGGGACAAAGGCAACGGAGATCGAGGCGATTACCACCACAGGTAATAGGTGCGCGAGTGTTCACTCATTACAAAAACGCGCGGGAGGTCAACCTGTTACAGTAGAGCAACAAGGAAGCACAGAGACAACCGAGTCGAATATTTTGGTTATGGCGGTTCAACCCACAAACCAAATTGTCGACCTCGCGGTTCAGAACCAGTTGCCCCGCTTCACAGAGTTCTCTACGTCCAATAATGTTAAACGAACACGCCCAGACAAAATTACGACCCCAGCGGTCGAACTCGAATTTCGGTCAGGCTTCGTAACGGCGTTATTGGACTCACAGGCCCAAAAATCATATGTAAATCCGACTATTGCCAACAAATTCGGCAAACCACTCTCCGGACTAACAGGCACCGTGCGAATGGCGGACGGTCACACCGCTACGACTAGCGGTATCGCCTCGTTCGACACCAGGGTAGGGGACTTAGACTTAACGTTTTCGGCCACTATCCTCAATGGTTTGTACTGCGACGTATTACTAGGACATGACTTTCTCGTTGATAACGAAGTCTCTTGGGACTACTCCGCATGTACAATACACTTAGGTTCAAAAGTTAGAACATCGGCGTGTTGGAAGGGGCGCACGATCCCGACTAGTACGAGCCCTGATTTGTCACAATTAGAAGTTGGGGGCGATCACCAAGTACGCACAAAACTCACGGCGATTTTAAACAAATACGCGGACGTTTTTAGCGAAAAGGTAAGCCGTACCAAACTAATTGAACACGACATTCTACTTAAGAACCACACCCCAATCGCGCTGAAACCGTATCCCTACCCTTTACAGAAACAAATCACTATCGACGAGATAGTCAGGGATATGGAACATCAGGGACTTGTTGAACCAAGCACCTCCCCATGGGCCGCACCGGTAGTACTGGCAAAAAAGAAGGACGGATCCCCTCGTTTTTGTGTTGACTATAGGCGGCTCAACGACGTTACCGAATCCGACGCGTACCCTATGCCCGATCTAGACAAAATGATCCGGCAAATGCGGGGCGCGAAGATTTTCAGCGTACTAGATCTTAAGTCTGGGTACTGGCAGGTACAACTTAATGCTAGGGCGCGGAAATTCACTGCTTTTCGAACGCGTAGGGGACTGTTTCAATTCAGGGTCCTACCCTTTGGTCTAAAAAATAGTCCGATGACGTTTGTAAGGCTCATGAACGAAGTCATGAGAGGGTACTTGGACGATTTCGTACAGGTGTATCTAGACGATATCGTGATATTTTCGAGAAACATGGACGAACACCAGACCCACTTAGACAAAGTTCTTGAACGTCTTAGCAGATTCGGACTAACGTGTCACACTAAGAAATGCAGAATAGGATCATCTGAAATCTCATTCTTAGGACACTTAGTAGACGCAGAGGGTATACAAAAACAACCGGAAAAATTGGAATGCATTAACAACTTTCCAACTCCGAAAAAGGTAAAGGATGTTTGAAGGTTTTTAGGGGTGTGCAACTGGTACAATCAATTCGTAGACAACTACGCGGATACTATAGCCCCCCTTACAGACCTATTAAAACAGGGGGTTAAATGGACATGGGCAGAGCGTGAACAACACGCATTTGAGTCTATCAAAAATGCGCTGTACACGTCTCCGAAATTATCTCCGCCAGACTATGGTAAGCGGTTTTGCCTTCAAACTGATGCAAGCGAAGTGGGCACCGGTGCAGTTCTTTTCCAAAGGGGTGACAGACCTGAGGAAAGACGCATCGTCTCATACGCGAGCAAAAAGTTTAGTGACACGCAAAAACGGTATGCCGCCGTCGAACGCGAGTGTTTGGCAATAGTCTGGGCCACGGATAAATTTCGTCCATATCTCGAAACCCACCGTTTCGAACTCTTTACTGACAACGCAGCGCTAACGTGGTTACATCGGGCGAAAGATAAGAATTCCAAATTAACCAGGTGGGCATTCCAATTGGCCAATTTGGATTTCAGCACCGTACACGTGCCGGGTAAGCTTAACGAAGCACCGGACTTGCTATCGCGCGATCCGGCCTCTGAGTCACCGGTAGATGAGGACCTACTCGCGGAAAGATTAATCGGTGTACCCACACCAAAATACACCGATAAAATCGATCCCGAGATAGATCACATTTTCGCAACTTCCACACACCACGTTAACTGCGACCTACCGTTCAGCACGCAAATGCTCGTGCATTGGCAGTGCGAGGACGACGAAATTCGCCAAATCATAAATTCCGTAAAATCTGTCATACCCGCGACTAATACGAAGGGGCTTACGTCAGGGGTAAATTATCATATATACCCAGACGGAACACTTCGTATAGGTAGCGGAACCGACGTACGTATCGTGATACCCATTTCCAAATCACAACAGGTAATCTGGAAGTATCACGATCACATTCTATCCAGCCATCCAGGTTGGAAAGAAACGTATCGTGCGGTACGACAACGATTTTACTGGAAGGGTCAAAAGAACGACGTGCGTCTATACGTAAAGTCATGCCACGTATGTGCATACACTAAACCGTTAAATGCACGTCCTGATGACCCCATATCCATCAGGGTACCACGCCAACCATGGGAGGTTATCAGTATCGACCTCATGGGTCCTTACCCCCGCACAAGCAGGGGTAAAACATATATACTGGTAGCTACCGACTGTTTTAGTAGGTGGACAGAAGCATATCCGCTTGGCGTGGCTACCACAAAAAATATAACCGAAACGCTTGAACGCGAATTTTTCTCACGTTTCGGTTATCCGCGCGTGTGTCTCAGCGATAACGGCCCCCAATTTGTATCTCGCGAAATGCTCAATGCATTGGAACGTTGGGGAACGGAAGCTTGGACTACTCCGGTTTACCACCCGAGGGCCAACCCCGTAGAACGCCGAAATCAAGAACTAAAAAAAGGGTTACGCGCACAGCTAGTAACCGGCAAACATAGTTCTTGGGACACCAAACTTGCGTCAATCCTATTCGCGATTAGGAACAGGCGAAACGACTCGACAGGCTACCCGCCCGCCGTCCTAGTACTTGGCAAAGAGTGCAAGAGACCGGGCGACTGGACGCTATGCCGAGACGAACATGGTCCTATAGAATCGATGGATAAGGAAAGACCAAGGCGGGAAACAGAAGTTTTAGGTATTAAGCCAAAGATAAGTGGTAAGGCTAAATGCAAATTTAACCAAGGCGATGTAGTGTACTACAAAGCTCACCACTTATCTAAGGCACACGAAGGATTCCATGCCGGTTTCGCCCCTAAGTGGTGGGGACCGGTGAGGCTGGAGAAGCGAGTTGGAAAAGGAGTATTCCTGACCGACCAGCAGCCACCTCGCAAGGTACACGTGTCATGCCTAAAACCAGCAACACTTCGACTGGACTAAATAAGTACTAGCGTATGTATACATATACACGTCTTAATAAAATACTTATTTTAGAATCACTACAAATGGACGCGGAATGAGCTCTTAGACAAATCGCAACGCTCCTCGACCAGGCGAAGGCAATAATACAGGCCACACCGGCGCAGCTGACGGCAGAAACCGTGGCGAGGATGCCGGAAAACCAGCTGAGGTCAGACCCGGTACTGGCGGCTGCCTTCATTCGGGGATGGGAGGCGAGAACGGCGGACATTCAGCGGACGCTGCGGACATCAGCGCCTACGAAGCCGCCACAGCGACGCGTAACGCAAAAACGCCAACCGCCACCATCACCAGCACCACCGACCGTAGCAGCGACGGCACCGATTCCTACAACAACGCCACAGCGGCCGACGAAATGGCCGTCGAGCGACAAACGGGTCCCTCGCCTTCAACCGGCCGCAAAACCCGCGCCCTCGTCCAACAAGGCCGTGAAACCGGTCCCAACGCCGAAGGTGGGGACGGCGGTTCAAGTCGGTGGTGCTGTCCCGAAGCAGCGCTCGGAGGCAGCCGCTGCCAAAAGGAAGAGGAGCTTCGCGAAGCTGGCCGAGAAGAAGAAGGAGAAGAGGAGGAAGTCGACACAAAGTCAGCAATTCGGGCTCCAGAAACCCTCGGTCCATACGGTCCAACCTACGGCACCGGTCGATAGCCCTGCGGAGGCGATGGAGACCGACCCGCAGACGCCCGGGACCAATTTGGTTGGTCCAGACGCGCCTGTGGGGACGTCCGGCCTGGGGCAGTCCGGGGGAGCGTCGGAGAAGAGTGACAGCTTCGACGACGCTCTACTGTACGCCCCAGAGCCGTCACTACCAGAGGGGCTGGACATTGGTGACGAGGGGGACCTTCCGTTCCTCGACCCTCTCTCACCACAACCTTAGGGCGAGCGAAGCTGCGTCAAGAACCTTAAGGTTCAAGACGCAAGCTGAGTTCGGGTCCTGTTCTGCCGCAGGACCAAACCCAAAAAGGCTATGCGTTGGTACGACAAGTTTTACCTGGAGACGTAGTCTCGAAGGCAATGCAAGTTTGCCACGTATGGTGAGGCAGAGGGCCTCAGTCTAGCAGGCACACCACCCAGGTTGGCGGTTTGGCAGGGGAGGGTTGACGCGGTCCCATGACAGCGCACGTGCGATAACACTAGTGCTATCTGGGTCCGCAGTCTCTCTCTCATTCAACCGCCACCGAGGTGGTGTGGCGGGACTGCGCCGCTCTCGCCCCCACTACCGTGTTCAGCGATGGACGAGGTGGTGAGGGCGGCAGTCGGTCCGGTTGCGCGCCGACGGTGACTCCTGCTCTCGACGCTTTACAGCAACGACGTGCCGTACCACCGCCCGTGTTCCCGTCTACTGGTTTTCCTCCCTCTTTCATTTTTCTCTTGTTTGTTTTTTTTTCCTGTCTCTCTATTTTTTTTTCTTTCTCTATTTTGCTTTAGTTATTTATTTATTTTATTTTTTTTTCCGATTAAAAAACCTCACTTAACGCATATCTCTTTGTTTTTCATTATTTTTTTTTGCTCTTCACCGTATATTCTTCCGGTATAGCACATACCGCAGCAAAGGTTTTGGAAAATGCCAACTTGACAACTAAATCAGTGCAATTCTCGTACAATATTCAGCGAGTTAATGGAAGATCTGAATCGAAAAGAGCACGAACCGGTAAGGTGTTACTAGCAGCCGAAAGGGCTATTCCAAAAACGTCAGTAAATTGTTCTGTTTGTAGTGGTTCACATACAAGTTCGTCGTGTAATAAGTTTGCTGCTATTCCTTTTAGTGAACGACAAGAAATCGCGCGTAAGAAACGGTTATGCTTCAACTGTTTGAGAGGGACACATTGGACGCCGAAATGTTTAAGTACTTCTATATGCACTATATGTTCATCAAAAAATCATACCCTGTTACACCGGGATGTCGTTCCTGCCAATGAATCACACGGTTCGAGATCAACGTCGATACTCACCAATATCACGGTGACGTGATATTGGGAACTGCGTTAGCTCATGTGAAGGATAGCTGGGGTCATATTTAAGAAGTTCGTGTTTTTATTGATTCGGGATCCCAAGTGAGTGCTATCACCGCGTCATGTGCACAAAGGTTGGGATTGAAAGTTTCAAAATGGACGGTCCCCTTAACCGGGCTGGCGGATATATCGGTTCCATCGGTCAATGGTGTAGTAAAATGTACAGTGACCCCTCGTCATGCTGTTGATTCGGCAGTTTTCGTCAAGGCGTGGGTGCTTCCGAATATCAATGATGACATGCCAAGACGATCATTTCACCCTTCCGTAAAAGGGGAATATTCCCACTTAGCATTGGCAGATCCATCCTTCGATCAATGTGGCCCCGTTGAAGTCTTACTCGGCGCTGATGTATTCTCCATCGTCATGGACGGGAAGAAGATTGTCGTTCGTCCCGAGTTACCAATGGCATTTGGATTTATATTCGGCTGGGTGTTAATCGGTGCTATTAATAATGTTGAGGTTCTTCCGGCATCCATGTTGTTGGCGACGTCGTCATCGTTGGAATATTTGATGAATCGTTTCTGGCATGTAGAAGAACCAGATCCTCCAAAGATTGAGATCACTGAAGACGGGCAATGTGAAGCGCTGGTGATGCGGGGAATGTCTCGAGACGAAGACCGTAGATATCTCGTCCCATTACCGTTTCGACAAACCGACCCGATAAAAGATCTTCACGGTTCACGACGAATGCCAGTAAAAAGGTTTGAAAATTTGGAGCGCCAGCTGACAAAAGACGAAAAACTCCAGACCGCATACGTGGATTTCATGCAGCAATATATTCAGTTGGGACATATGAGTCAAACAGCATCGCCGGGATTTTTTTTCATTCCTCACCATTCTGTCGTACAGCCGGATGGTGACGACATCAAATTAAGGGTAGTGTTTAACACCTCAGCCCAGTCAGCAACTGGGAAGTCACTGAACGACTGTATGTTCTCCGGTCCAAAACTTCAAACCGACATATTTGATGTACTACTACTTTTTCGAACACATAAGTACGTTTTCACCACGAATATATGTAAAATGTACCGACAAATCAAGGTGATTCCACAGCATCGTCATGTCCACCATATTTTGTGGCGAGAAGCTCCAGGGTTGGAATTGACCGAGTTTGAACTCAACACGGTCACATGTGGTATGAATTATGCACCGTACCTGGCTATCCGTGTGATCCACGATATCGCAGATAGAGCCGTAAACTACCCATCCGTTCAAATCGCCTTACGGAAACACACATACAATGATGATATCTGTACTGGGGCAGATACAGTTCATCAGGTCATGCAGTTGCAACAGTATCTTATTGCTGTTTTGAGGGAAGCTGGATTTTCATTAAAGAAATGGGCTAGCAATGTACCGTCCGTATGTGACCGCGTTCCTCCCGAAGATTGCACCATCAAGGCCACCGAGTTTAGTGATGAATCTTCCGGTATACTTAAACTCCTCGGGATGGTGTGATCTCCGGATTGTGACGATTTTCGTTATAATAATTTACCAGTTGCCGTTGTAACAACGAAACGTGGTGTCCTATCGTCGATTGCTCGGCTATATGATCCATTAGGGCTTCTGACACCAGTGATCTTTACAGCGAAAGTCATTATGCAAAGTATATGGAAGGAAGGTTGCACATGGGATGACCCGTTGCCACCCTCTATTCAAGATCAATGGTCAACTTTAATCGAAGAATTACCCGTCGTAGCGGATGTGAGGATTCCAAGACACATTGACGTTCCTGAAGGAGCGATTGTCCACCTAATTTGGATTTTGTGACGCATCCGTTAAAGGCTATGCAGCGCTAGCCTATCTTCGTGTTATGGTATCATCTGAGCGAATAGCCATTTATTATTTAGGAGGTAAAACTAAGTTGGCGCTGATTAAAATGGAAACGATCCCTCGACTGGAGTTATGTGCGCCTGTTTTACTTGCGCGCTGGTTAGCTCGTTTAAAACCCATGTTCGAATCACGTTTGGTAATCGACAGGATACATGCGTGGACGGATTCATCAGTGGTGCTGCCATGGTTAACCACCACCCAGGTGTCCTTCAAGATTTTTGTGACCAATCGCATCGGGCAAATACATTCGTTAGTACCGGATTGTGTGTGGCGTAATGTGCCATCGGAATTAAATCCCGCAGACTGTGCTTCGCGTGGACTGTTTCCTACAAAAATCGGTTCGCACTCTTTATATTGGTCAGGACCCTCATTTTTAACGTCGCCTATGAGTAGCTGGGTATCCGATTACCCACTAGTAGATTACAAACAGATCCCAGAAGTGGCTCAACCGCCCGCCGTCTTAACAGTACTAGTAGAAGACGATTGGTTTTGTAAATTTTGCAGCTATACTCGGCTATTACGGACGACCGCATGGATGCTTCGGTTTATCAGCGCATTCAGGCGACAGCGCTTGAATGTTGGAGCATTATCTCGGGAGGAATTGGATATCGTGTTGACGTGTCTTGCTAAAGCTACACAGCAAATTCATTTCCGTGTATTAAAAAACGAATTAGAAAATCGACGACCTTGTAGCGTGCGGCATTTATCACGGTTATCTCCCTTTATTGATGATGCTGGGGTTATACGTGTGGGAGGACGTCTCCAGTTTTCGAGTCTACCTGTGTCGCAGAAACATCCGATTTTATTGGCTAAAGCGTCTAGTCTTGCCCTGTTACTTTGTCGATATTGGCATTTTGTTACGTGTCATGCTGGGGTGAAAATGGTGTTGTCGATGTTAGCGCGGCAAGTATGGATTATATCTGCTCGAGTTGTAGTTCGCAAAACGATCACAAATTGTGTAACCTGTGTGAGACATGCAGCTCCAGTGATCCATCCGAAAATAGCCGATCTTCCGGCATGTCATGTCCAACAAAATCGTCCATTCACTCACGTGGGCATTGACTATGCAGGGCCGTTTACCATGAAGGAGACGAAGTTGCGCAAAGCACGAGTATACAAAGTATACCTGGCAGTATTTGTGTGTTTGGGTGTAAAAGCGGTACATTTAGAAGTTGTTTCAGATTTATCCACTAACGCGTTTCTGGAGGCCTTTAATCGTTATGTCTCACGTCGGGGAGGTCCAACACACGTTTATTCGGATTGTGGCACAAATTTTGTAGGCGCGGCGTCATTGTTTCGACGCTTTATGGCGAGTGAAGTTACACGTGTCACACTGGCAGATGCAACCCTATCGCAATGGCATTTTAACCCACCCAGTGCCCCGCATTTCGGCGGCATATGGGAGGCGGCAGTTAAATCGGCAAAATCGTTGTTAATCCGTGTCATAGGACCACATATATTTACACTAAAAGAAATGTGGACCTTGGTTGTAAGGGTTGAAGGCGTATTAAATTCTCGACCATTATCCCCTTTATCTGATGATCCAGCTGACTTGCAATGTTTGACCCCTGGGCACTTTTTGATTGGTCAACCCTTGCTTGCGCCTCCGGACATTCAACCACAAAGCGGACCTACTAATATTCGACATCGCTGGATATTGTTGCGCCAGTGTTTTCAATCGTTTTGGCGGCAATGGTCGTCTGAATATTTACACACGCTACAGATTCGGGGTAAATGGGGGAGAGATCACCCCAATTTACAGAAGGATGACGTGGTGCTAGTGCGATGTAATAATACATCTCCTCTAACTTGGCGGATGGGTCGCATCATAGAGGTGTAGCCTGGTACTGATGGTGTTGTTCGTGTGGTTCGTGTTCGAACCCAAGCCGGTGATATCGTTAGACCAGTAGTTAAATTAGTTTTGTTACCATCTTAGTAGCTACACATGTATCACCCACCCGTCATTCATCCATATGCCATGCTCTATGTACTTCCGTTGTCGGTTGTTTAGGGTGAGTGTGTGGTATGGGGACGGGAAGTTTTGGTTATGATATTGTTTGTTTGTATCATTTGCGCTTTGTTTTTTTTATATATAATTTTACTATTTCGTGTGTATAAATGTTTTTTTTTCTATCTTTTGTAATGACATTGTTCAATTTTTGTTATGTTGATGTTTGTAATTTTCATACCCTGAAGATAACAGGAATGACGTTGAAGAATAGATGAAAACCGTCTTTCATCGGGGGAGTATGTTCGCGCCATTCATTTCAAATACGACAGTCGCCGAACTTCCCACGCAGCAATCACTATCAGGTCGTTATTCTCTTTATCGGACTTTGGTCAACACACGCACACATGCCTCCCCGGAGTCATTATTATTGCGCCCGTCGTCGTGAGCCGTACGGTGTGGATTCGCGGTCGTTTTATTTAACGCGGTGTTGTTTTATCCGTATAAACCTCATGGCGGACGTGATCGTCCCCGCACGAATAAAATCGCGACTGTTGGAATCCGTTGTCATTTTTGTGTACGTTAACCGAAACGATAATAAACCGTGGGTATTATCTGATATACATTGTTGTGTCGATATCGACGAAACCGTTCTACGCTGCGATTTGGCGTCCGACGCCAAGAACCGTTTCACACATAATCCGTTATACACTGGTGCTGTCATAAGATCTCACGGACTCGGTATCGTACAGTTTTATTATAGTCTTACACGGACATATGCCCGTTTTGTGCATATGCGTATTTGGTATTGTTTATGAATTGTTTATATTTCGTAGCGCGCCCAAATAAATATTATTTGTTACACGTATATTTTATCAGTGCGTATTATATTATATTAATAACATAATTTTCCATGTTTATGAAAGTTTTAATAATTAAAACTTTCATAGGTTAGGTTAAAACAAAGTCACCCGTCCTCGTCCACATAATATATTTCGCCTATCGGCGGTAACAATATATATATACTTAACATTTCCTGACTAATATAAATTTGTAATTTATCACTTTATCACTTCATATTGAATCCATTTAATTTCTTAATTTAGGTATATAATGTGTGTGTTAATAATGTTTCGTAAAATACAATGATTAGAATGTTCACCCATTATTTAATTATTATCATTTAATTATAACAGTATAAATGTTATTTTCAGGGAATGTTTAATTTAATAATTACGTTTTTAACTGTACAATATAAATCTACTTACCACTTTTTACTGCAAAGAAAAAAGAGAACAATTCATTACTTTAAAAACATTCATAAAGAATATTTATGTGGGATATAATTAATTCGAAAAAAATATTTAATAATTTAATATAGAAATATTTTTTTGATCTGTGTACAAAAATAAATTTACATATTCATTTCTTTGATGTATAACCAACAGGTTCATATGAAGTGAGAGTAATTACAAAATAATAAATTATAATTCTAGTGAATAAGGAATTCATTATTATATAAGTTTATGTAAGTCGAAACTGTTTATAAATAACTTTAGTAACAGAATAATTGTAAAACAAATAAAATATTCTTGTAATTCGCATTATAAGTATTGAAATATAAAAATTGTTTTTTGTGAATGCCAGATTTATGGACAATATGTTATTCAAGACAAAACACTTGAAAAAACTCAAATAACGTTTTCACATAATGGATTAAAAATGGAGAGAAATATTCAACCTAAAAAAAGGTGTTACTTTAAAAGACTAAAAATTAAAATACTTGAAATGTAATACTTGTAAAAGTATTATATATATATATTTATATTTATATACACACACACGAGTCTATTCGCACATTTTCACAAAATCAGTAATTATTTAATATTCATACATACATAAATAAATAAAATTCGAAATAGATATTCTATAATTAATATAAAAAGTATATTTAAAATTTCTTTCAATATAGAAAAAACTTGAGTTACCGTTATCAAAACCTATGAGTTATTAAATATTATATATAATATCGGAATTAGTACAAAACAAGAAATTTAATGTATTGCAATACATATAATTATGATAACATCAATTACGTATAGAACAAATAATGCGTGTCAAAAACTCATATAATTCATATATTATTATTTCTTACCAAATTTTACTGCAGAAAAGAAGACGAATATTCATTACGTTAAAGTATATCCATAAAAGCTATTTATGTGTGATAAAATAAATTTGATACGGATATTTTATAATTTATAATGGAATTATTTTTTCTAAAGAATAATAAGCTTACATAATTCGAAAGCTAAAGTTCGAAAATTGACAGAGTTAATCAATTATATTAGAATAATTAAAGAATATTCAACATTTTCTTTTAGGTCATTCGAAAATGTATAATATTTACAATTTCAAAAACACCTTTGATTTATAGCGACTATAATTTATCAAAAATGTATGTATTATTATATAATACAATATAATTATTAAATTATGTAATTGTGTAATTTCTCGCTTATGTGCTACACATTATTTTGTGGTGTGGAACTCATTTTATTGTGAAAATAATATTATATTATGATAACATCAATTATGTATAAAACAAATAATGCGTGTCAAAAACTCATATAATTTTTATTTTATTATTTCTTACTGTCTCCTACTGCACAAAAGAAAACGAATATTCATTACGTTAAAGTATATCCATAAAAGCTATTTATGTGTGATAAAACATATTTGATACGGATATTTTATAATTTATAATAGAATTATATAACCTAAAGAATAATAAACTTACATTGTGTAATATCTAAAGTTAGGAAAATGACTGAGTTAATCAATTATATTAGAGTAATTAAGGAATATTCTAAATTTTCTTTTAGTTCATTCAAAACTGTATAATATTTACAATTTCAAAAACACCTTTGATTTATAACGAATATAATTTATCAAAAATGTATGTATTATTAAATATAATAATAATACAATATAATAATTATAATACAATATAATTATTGAATTATGTAATGTGTAATTTCTCGCTAACGTGCTACACATTATTTTGTGGTTTGTAACTCATTTTACCTTGTACTAAGTAAATGAATGAGAAAATCTATAATCATTACACATACAGTATTTGCGGCGGATTTGGTGGGAAGGTAGAAGGAGATAGGGCGATCGCTCCACCTAAGTTTGACCTTATTTTTGTATTTCTGAATTTACAAAATTTCGACAAAAATCCGAAAAAGCACATTAATGCTATTTGTTTATTAAAGATGTTAATATTAATACCCAAAACGTTAATGAATGTCTTTTCACCAAAAGTTTCTAAAACTTTTTATTGTATTAATGAGATAAATTTTTCAAAATGTTTTATCTAATAATGGGTTATTTAGAACTATAGTGGATTTGAAGTACTTAATTCCTAAAAGAGATAATATTTGGTTGTAAGGCTTAAATAAAAAACCAGTGTTAAAAGTTCGTTTTCCAACTATATTTAAAAAATTTTGAAGATCGCTTCAACAATTATTTTTTATAACCTTTTTAAATTTTTTATTAAATTGTACGAGTATTACACTGATTCTCTCCTCAGAATAATTTTATTTAATTCAATGATTTATCATTGATTTCAGATTTGTAGAGAAAACAATACATTTTACACATTCACAATACTCCGTGGCTTGCTATCATGTTTACTGTAAACTTTTGATTTTACCTCATTACTATGCATTTTTTTTTTTACAATTCGATGATTTGTTAAATGACTATTGATGTTTCACTTCATTTTTCTCTGTTATCTATATTTCTTTTTATTTCCCTGTATGTTCCTATTCCAATGACTTCCATCACTTGCACTATGTAGTGTCTTCTAGGCAGAGACGGATTTACATAATTGTCACCCCTAGGCAAATTTTTTTTTTGGCCGCCCCATTAAACTTATCAACGAGAAAACATATTTTTAAATACTTATTTAACATAACTACTAAAAAAATAAATCGTAAAGACTGATACTAAACAATAATTAATGGCGGTTATGTTAATAAACTAGAGTTAAAACTAGGTTAAAAAACCTAGAGTATTCTCAATAAAATATTGGCCTAAAATTTCCGCCCCTAAAAATTTGCCGCCCTAGGCAAATGCCTACTTTGCCTGATGTTAAATCCGCCACTGCTTCTAGGTGTTTCTGGTTTGCTTCTATTTTAGCTTTCTCGGTCTCAGTTTAGTTCAAATCTTTACTCCATATGGGGTACGTTCTGCACAAAACTTTTTATTAGTGCTTTTTGACTTCCAGACCCACTTATTTAATGTGAAAAGGTTTTTCATTCTCTAATAAGCTTCTTCATCCTGTGCTATCCTGTATACCTTGTCTGTATGATTTTTCTTATCGTTTGTTATTTTACTATCCAGATATGTAAAGGTTTGGGCTGTCTCGAAAATTCTATAATTTCAATCAATTTAAAACTATGCTTACATACAACTGTTGTCTACTATATATCATAACTTTAATCTTCTGTTGGTTTATTTTCATGTAGTGTTCTCTTAAAATATCATTCATTTTTTCATGCATGTGAGCTAGGTGTTCTTCGCTTTCCGCAATTACCACAATATCATCAGCAAAGCACAACATTTGTACGAGTGTTTCGTTTCATTTTACTCCTATGTTTTCTTTCCTTACTTTTTTAAAATTTTCTTCTATGTATAGTTTGAATAAGATGAGGGATAAATTGCCTTTTTCTTTTTGGGAATGGGTATTATAACCCATTTCTCAAAATCTTTCGGAATCGTCCCAGTCTCGTATCCTTTTCCTATTATTCCAAATAGAATATCTTAACCGTAATCACTCAAAGCCTTTAATAGTTCTTCGTATAGGTTATCTATCTCAAGTGATTTATTTTCTTTGAGTTCCTTTAAGGCTATTTCCAACTCTTCTCTTAGTGTAAGTGGTCCTATGTTGTTTTGTACTTCGTCCTGCTTCATAAATAATTGGATTATTATAGTCTCTTTATGTATTCTTTCCACAACCTCATCTATTATAATTTTTTGATCACTACTTCTCGGCATGGTTGGTCTGCTTAAAAATTTACTACAAAATATTTTTATAATTATATACGCCTTGTCTCTTAAACCTTTGGAAAAACATATTTCTACCAAAGAGCATTTATCGTTCCTTCGCTTTTTTTGATTCTCTTAAAAGCATGTCTCTATATATTTTGTATTTCTTTTTATCTTTGTCACTTGATCCATTTTTATATGTTCTTTGTTCCTCTATGAGATCTACAATCTAATTGGTTATCCACGGATTTATCGGGGCGTTTCTCTCAAATCCTAGTATCTTGTCTACCTTGTTTATGATTGCTGCTTTCAATGACTCCCAATCTTCTTTTATTTCATATATCTCGTTCATATTTCATAAGTCATTCAATTTATTATTTACCTCTAATGTGTAATTATATTTTACTTCGTCATCTTTCAATTTGTCTATGCCCTGCCTTATTCTTGTATGTTAGTTCTTTTCATACTTTTTAAGGCTTTGTGTAGATTTCATTATAACTAGGTTATGGTAAATGTTATTTATACATTATCAATATACATTTATGAATACTTTTAGTTTTATTGATATTAGGTGTGAATAAGTTATGTTCTGTGAAATGTAATGTCTGACTATTTTTCATGATATTAGTAAATCATAAAAAGACATTTTATAATTAAAAATGGATATATTTTTTGGTTTAGGTAAAAATATACTTATTTAGTTCTTTATCTATTGTATGTATGTGAACAATAAAACAATATTACAAAAAAAAGTACAGTGAAACGGATAATAAATTCTTACAATTCGTATTAATACAAATTAGAAACAAAATAATTTAAAATTTTGTAAATTTGGGATTTGTCAACAATATATGTCGTGTTATATCTTGACATTTTTTCTAAATTCATCAGACGTTAATGAATATTATTGAACACCATTCGAATATCGTGTCAAATACTTATTTTACAAAATACTGATGATAAATTTTCTATTTAAAATAATGACATTTATAAAAATTGGAACCTTTGTGTTTTATGAAAAACTAGACACAGACAAATAAAATAAATATTAATTGAACCACCACATAATTGTGAATCCAAAAGAATACACAAAATATATACACACGTATTTGGTAACGATATTTTGGAACGGTTGGTTTACAACTTTAAACGAACATTTTTTTGGTTTAGATAAATTACACTTACAATTTCGAACTAAAGTGAAATGGTATATTATTTATAACTTCGGTTAAAATATCATTATAAAATGGATAATAAATTCTTGCTTTTCGTATTATATGTGTTGGAAAAGAAAATAACGTTGGATTTTCATTTAATATGTGTAGTTGTATCTTGTAATTTTTGTTAGTTTTGACTTAGATGTATGAAAATTATTTAAAAAATTTAACAATGTTTCATATAAAGTACCAGATGAAGAAGGCAAATAATCCTCTAAAGAATAGTGTTACATATAAATATTTATTCAGATGTGTCATACGAAAAAAAAATATGCTTTCATGGACAAAATAATTAAATAAATAAAATGTAAGATTACTGAAGAACCCAAAAAACTTTAATATATATATATATATATGCCAAATTTGAATATTAAATAACACATTTTCTGTCAATAAATAGAGTTACCTATTTGAAAAGTTGGGAATCATGTGCCTACAAAAAACTAAAGATATTTACACAGCCAAGGAATTAATATTTAATAAAATCAATATTTTTTTTTAGTTAATAGAAACTTAAACTAAAATATATTCGCCTCAAAAATTAGTTTAAGCAAAAAGAAATACATAATAGCAATAAAAGAAATACAGAGAAAGAGAAGAAAAAAAGGAATTACAAAACAGAATCCGCTGAAACGATATGGATAAGGAAAACCTAACCTAACCTAACCTAACCTAACCTAACATATATGTAAACAATAAATTGAATTCCAAAAGAATATTTTATAGTTTTAGGAAGTTTACCGATTTCACCTTACACTTAAAATTACGATTGAAATATGGAAAAGTTATTTATAAAGTATATGACAAATTATCTGTATATGTATCAAATGATATGAATCTCCCCAGTGATTTATAAAACAATCAGTAATTTTACTAAATACATGATATTATCATATTTTATTTATGTCCTGTTATCCAGCATATTTTTACTAAATCTACTTTATGCCAATGTTAATTATTAAAACATGTAAAATAACTTTTAACATAATTTAAAAAATATAGGGGAAATTTTCCATTAAAAATTAGTATTGCATTATATTAGTACACCCATTCATTAATATTTAAAAAAAAGAATTTTAATCACACATTATTGTAAGAACCCCAAATTATATAAAATATATACAATATACATACATAAATAATAAACTAAATTCCAAATAAATATTCCATAATAGATGGTTCTTTTATAGATATAGATTAAAATTTACTTACCAACACATTTGTCTAGGGAGTTATTAAATATTACAAAAAAAATATCAATTAATTCATGACAAGAAATTCAGTGAAATAAGTTTTTTTTGGTTTTATTGCTTTTAATTATTCAAAATCTGTATAATATTTCAGTGTTTATAATTTTGATAACTTAATTAATATATGGAACAATTATTATATTTTGTAATTTTCTGAAATATAAATTATTATTTTGATAACCCATAGAAAAATTTAATTAATTTTGCTAAAGTAGAATTTGTTTTCAATGTATAATTTATAATTTTTTAATTTTTCATTACTTTAAAAAAACATCCATAAAGACTATTTATGTATGATAAATTAATACGAAAAAGATATTTAATATAAAAATATTTTTTGCTATGTGTATAAAAATAAACTTGCATATAAATACCCCTGATGTATAATCAACAATTTCATATAAAATGTAATATAATTTCATATAGAAATTTCTAATAACGTTTTTACATAATGGATTAAGAATGGAGAGAAATATTTAACCTAAAAAAAAAGTGGTAATCTAGAAGAAAAAAGTTTTCATTTATGCTGTAATACTTGAAAAAGTATTAAAAAATATATATATACGAGGTCGGTTCAAAAAATACCGGAATTTTATTTTTAATAAATACAAAAGTATATTCCTACTGTTCGTGACGCAAAATGTTTAAATGTTTATAATATAGTCACAATAATAATATAGGTAATATGATATAAATAATAATATGTGAGTTTATGTAACGTCTTTATCGCGAAATGATTGTTGCCCTTTTTGATATGGTCTTTATTTAAATTAATTCTCGTTGTTCAAATATTATTTATTTTTGTATTGGTATAATCGCCGCTGATACTACGCGTTTTAATTCTCGTTATTCGTGTCGTAGCCGCCTCGCTCATTTTTTCGTGCCGCGAAAAGCTCCGCTTTTTTTTATTTTTGGGAATTCATACTTTTAATTCTCAGTATTCGTTTCGCTGCCGCCTCGCTCATTTTTTTTTGTCGTTCGGAAGAATCTCCTTTTCGTTTTAATACTTTCATTTCGCTTTTATGGAACTTTACGTTTATTGGAAATTAACACTTATTTTTAATATGCGTAAGGTCGCTCATTCTCAATATTTCTATTATTGTTTCCGTTGAACAGTATTTTTTATCTACTTATCGTGTAAAAAAAAAACGTTATTTCGTAAACGACAACGAAGAAAATTTTTCAAACGACATTAAAGCTCCAAATCAGCTGCAGGGTAACGAAGAGTAGTCACATCGCAATATTTTTCCTAAATAGTCGCGTGGGTAGAACCATATGTGTGACGAAACTCGTTACCTAAGGTAACATTTTTACACGTATTGTTTTATTTATCTATATGTTACTGTATTGGTTTATATTCTTATATTATTAATTTTTGTGTGTTATAAGCTTAGAAAATTTGTAAGGGTTCCCGCGCGCGGCCGTTTTTTCCAATTTTTTCAATACAATATTATTTATATGAACATTTTATAATAATTTAATTATACGTATACATACGAATATTGTTACATACGAACATTGTACTATTATTTTTTTATATTTCAATTATAATAATTATTATTTTTTAGTTTATATTTATTGAATACAGTCCACTGATTAATTGCTATCAATTCTGTTTTCTTAGTTATTTACATATATTCATCCGTTTTCCCTATTTATTGATTTATTATAATCGTAGGTTTAATAATTTAACAAAGCTGGTGAGAAAGATCGCCAATTATTATTATTGGCTCTTGTAGCCGCACCATTGGTCCTTCGGGCCGGATATTAATTATTTCACCTAATTTTTTTTTTGGTCTTATTGTATGTTATATATTATTTTATTCGTAATTGTTTGTATTATTGTAACCTAACAATAATGTCATCGGAAGAAAAACAAAAACTTCAAGAACTCATCCGCAAGAGGGGTCACGTTAAGGCATCTTTAACTCGTTTACGAAATTTCGCAGAATCTTTTAATATCGCAGTTAGTGACTTATGTGAATTAGAATTCCGTCAAGAACAGATACCAGAGATTTGGAAAAAGTTTGATGATATTCAATCGACGATTGAAATTTTAGACGTTGAAAACGAGTCGGTTCAATCAGATGAACGTGGATTATTTGAAGCTAATTATTATACTACAAGATCACTTTTTCAATCAATAATAAAAAGATTTACTATTACATGTCCTGAGTCCAATTTTGCACATAATTCATCTGTGGGGGGTAATCCGACATTTGATCGCGTCGCTCGGTTGCCTCCAATGTCACTTCCAATATTCGATGGCGATATTCAAAAATGGGCATCATTTTTTGATTCATTCTGTGCACTCGTACATTTTGATGTTGGATTGACGGACGTCCAAAAATTATATTATTTACGATCTTGTCTTACGGGAACAGCTGCAGATGTCATTCAATCTCTTTCATCAACGGGGGATAATTACAATATTGCTATTAATCAACTAAAGTCTCGATATGAAAATAAAACTTTAATTATTCAGTCGCTCATAAGAGCCTTATTAAATTTACCCAAGGTCAACGAACCATCGTCTTCAGAACTACGTCATTTGCATCATATTATGACATCGCATGTACAGTCTTTACAAGCTCTTGGTGAAGCCGTGGAATACTGGGACGCATGGCTCGTTACTATTTTACTTGGTCGATTGGACAAAACAACTGCTAGTGAATGGATTTTTCGTCAATCGCCAAATCAACTTCCTACATATTATGATATGGAGTCATTTATTTCAAATCGTTGTATTGCATATGAAGCTAACGAAGTCACGAATCCACTAGACAAGAATAAGAGCTTAAGCAAGCATAATGACAATAAAAAGCGTGATTATCAAAACAATCGTTCATTTTTTGCGTCAAGACAAAATATTGGTCTATCTTGTCCAGTGTGTAACGGTAATCATAGAATGTATATGTGTGAAAAATTCAAGTCGCTAAACGTACCAGACCGATATGATGTCATACGTAAGGTTAAGGGTTGTTTTAATTGTTTGGGCCTTTTGCATATGGTTAATAATTGTAAATCAGAAGTCAAGTGTCGGACTTGTGGTAAAAAACACCATTCGTTATTGCATTATGAAACTAAAGATAAGGTACATATTATTTCTAAGGAAAATGCATCAAAATCTGGTAATGAAGATACTGAACCATCTACCTCTGCTTCACTTCACACTCGAACCACTAAAACTCAAATTTTATTAGCTACGGCTCAATTAAACGTACTTGATTATAATGGAAAACATAAAACATGCCGTGCTGTTTTAGATAGTGGTTCGCAAGTGAATTTTGTGTCTGAGGGATTAGTTAAACAATTACAATTGCCACTATCGTATGATTTCATGTCCGTTAAAGGAATCGGAAGCTCACCTTCGCAATTATGTCCTCAAATAAATATAACTGTATCTTCAAGAGTAACCAATTTCATTCAACGTCTGCAATGTCACGTACTTCCAACCATTACGGATGCTTTGCCAGTTAATGCAATTAATATACATGAATGGAACCTACCTGCACATATTAGTTCACAACTTGCCGATCCACAATTTCACGACACAAGTCCTATTGATATGCTACTAGGTGCTGAAATATTTTTCGATTTATTAAATGAAGGAATATGGAATCCAGGACATAACCTCCCAACCTTTCGAAGCACAAAATTAGGATGGATCGTTTCGGGAAGAGTTAGTGATTCCCAGACTACTGGTACGTCATCCTTTTTAGCAGCTACAACAGATATTCCATATCAACATTGTGTTTCAGATCTCTTATCTGAACATCCAATAAAGAAAAGGTCAAAAAACCAACTTGATGAAGAAAAATATACATATAATCATTTCATGTCTACTTATCGTCGAAATTTTGAAGGTCGTTTTGTTGTTCAATTACCAAAAAAATCAATTGATAAACTAGGAGAATCCAAGTTCATGGCACTTTCTCGTTTCTTCAACCTTGAACGCAAGCTAATGAAAGATAAAAAATTAGCAACTGATTATCATAGGTTCATGCAAGAATATTTGGACATGAACCACATGGATCTTATTTCTGAAGATCATATAACTCAACCGACATTTTTCTTCCACATCACTGCGTAATAAAGGAGTCAAGCATAACTACAAAACTCGGGTAGTTTTCGATGCATCTGCAAAAAGTAGTTCCGGACTATCATTAAATGATGTTTTAATGTGGGCCTACTGTACAAGACGATCTATTTTCAATTCTAGTACGTTTTCGGTTGCATAAATTTGTATTATGTGCTGATATAGAGAAGATGTATCGACAGGTAGAAGTTGATGAAAATGACTGTTGCTTGCAACTTATTTTATGGCGTTTTTCACCAGATCAACCTCTTAGAACTTATCGTTTACGCACAGTGACGTATGGAGAAAAACCGGCATCATTTTTAGCTACTCAATGCATTAACATTCTGGCAAATGAAATTGAATCTCATAGCCCTAACATTGCTACTATACTAAGAAAAGATTTTTACGTAGATGATTTAATGACTGGAGAAAACACACTTGAAGAGTGTGAACGCATACAAGTTAAGATCACTGATGTCCTTGCTAAGGCTAAAATGCCCCTTCGCAAGTGATGTTCTAACTCTCCAGAACTGCTTCAAAAAATATCTATTAAATCTCTCGATCCTTTATTTGTGTTAGAAGTTGGTGATCAAGAAACTATAAAATCGCTTGGATTATTGTGGAACCCCAACAAGGACAGCTTTCATTTTTTCGTTCGAGTATCACCAAGTAACATAACATTAACAAAACGTTGTTTGCTTTCAGATATTAGTCGTGTTTTTGATCCACTTGGTTTTCTTACACCAATATTAATTGTAGGAAAAATTTTTATACAACAGCTCTGGCAACTTAAAATCACATGGGATGAGCCTCTACCTGCGGACTTTCAAAATCGTTGGCGTTCATTTTATGAAAAATTACAAATTCTTCAAAATTTGTCCATTCCGCGAAGATCCGTTATTAATTCCAAAATGAATATGGAAATTCATGGATTTTGCGATGCGTCAAATGATGCTTATGGTGCTTGCGTATATCTTAAATCACAAGAGATAAATGGTGAATGGGTTTCTCATCTTCTTTGTTCGAAGTCAAGAGTAGCACCACTTAAGCCAACGTCGATACCACGCCTTGAGTTATGTGCAGCGGTACTTCTCATTGAACTATCACAAAGCATAGCATCTGCATTTTGCCTAGACGTGAAGACATTTCGGTTCTGGACAGATTCTATGATAGTAATTGCATGGATTCGCGGAAATCCAGCCCGATGGAAGACTTACGTTGCTAACCGTGTTGTTCAAATACTCGACGTCAGCCATTCAGAACAATGGGCACATGTAAGATCTGAAGATAATCCTGCAGATTTAATATCAAGAGGTATTGAAGCTAAAGCTATTGCTTCATTCTCTCTTTGGTGGCATGGTCCAAGTTGGCTTCTTACAAGCTCTTCTTCTGGTCATATTCCACTCGATGAGATATCCGAAGATTTATTAGAAATAAAAAAAATTAAATTTGTATTGATTGCAAAAATTGAAGAAAATGAACTTTTGAAACGTTATTCTACTTGGAATCGATTGTTACGTATCTCGGCATGGGCACGCCGATTTATAAACAATGCGCTGATTTGTAAGCAAGATCGAAATAATCGAAAAAATGGATCATTAAAAGTTGACGAATTGCGCGAAGCTGCTCATGTATGGTGCAAGTATGCTCAAGTTACCTCATTTGAAAGGGAGATACATTCAATAACAAATAATATTGAATTACACAAAGGAAGCAAGTTACGATGTCTTAATCCTTACATTGATTCGAGTGGACTTTTACGAGTAGGAGGCCGATTATCTTGGGCTCCAATCAATAATGAACAAAGACATCCTGTATTATTGCCAGCTTCTTGTATTGTTACTAAACTTATATTTGATTATTTTCATAAAAAACTATTACACTGTGGACCTCAAGCATTATTGGCTCAAGTACGACAGCATTACTAGCCCCTTAATGGTCGTAATATAGCAAGATTTATGGTTCATAAATGCATTACATGTTTTCATGCTAAACCTAAATCCCTCGAACCAAAAATGGCTCCTCTACCCGCATCCAGAGTTCAGTTCGCGCGTCCATTTTCTACTACAGGCGTAGATTTTGCAGGTCCAATTTTGATACGCAGTGGGATAAGGCGGGTTACTTCCACAAAGTGTTATATATCCGTATTCGTTTGTTTCTCAACGCGTGCGGTTCATCTTGAATTAGTACATGGTTTAACGTCAGGTGATTTTCTTTCTGCATTGCGTCGTTTTATGTCACGCCGTGGTTATTGTTCACATATTTATAGTGACAATGCAACGAACTTCGTAGGAGCACGAAAAGAATTACGTTCATATCTCGAAACAGCAGCTGGTACAAAAGGAATTGATAGCACTTTAAGCGAAGATGGAGTCAATTGGCATTTCATTCCTCCTGGTAGCCCTCACTTTGGTGGAATGTGGGAGGCTGCCGTAAAATCCGCTAAACATCATCTGCAAAGAATTGTTAAAAACTCCATGCTGACTGCTGAACAAATGAACACTCTACTTACTCAGATAGAAGCATGTTTGAATTCTCGTCCTTTAACACCATTGTCAACAGACCCATCGGACTTTCAAGCTTTAACTCCAGGACATTTTTTAATAGGAGGTCCGCTAACACTACCACCAGAGCCCGATCGTACCATAGAAGAAGGATTAAACAAAAAATGGATCAAAGTACAACGTTTATTACACTTATTTTGGAAGCGCCGGGCAACCGAATACCTTCCACAATTGCAAAAAAGAGGAAAATGGCATGCATCATCCCAGTCACTGAAAATAAATGATCTATGTTTACTGCGAGAAGAATATTTATCTCCCACTAAGTGGAAGCTTGTTCGAATTGTTCAACTTCATCCTGGACCTGATGGAATCACAAGAGTTGTCAGTGTGCAAGGCCCAAATGGAAATACCTTTCGCCGACCAGTTGTCAAGATGTGTCCATTGCCGATTGAAAATAATGAATGATTTTTTTTTTCTCATTCTCTTATTTGATTGTTGAGAGACATTCTCTCAACGGGGGGGAGAATGTTCGTGACGCAAAATGTTTAAATGTTTATAATATAGTCACAATTATAATATAGGTAATATGATATAAATAATAATAGTAATAATAATATGTGAGTTTATGTAACGTCTTTATCGCGAAATGATTGTTGCCCTTTTTGATATGGTCTTTATTTAAATTAATTCTCGTTGTTCAAATATTATTTATTTTTGTATTGGTATAATCGCCGCTGATACTACGCGTTTTAATTCTCGTTATTCGTGTCGTAGCCGCCTCGCTCATTTTTTCGTGCCGCGAAAAGCTCCGCTTTTTTTTTATTTTTGGGAATTCATACTTTTAATTCTCAGTATTCGTTTCGCTGCCGCCTCGCTCATTTTTTTTTGTCGTTCGGAAGAATCTCCTTTTCGTTTTAATACTTTCATTTCGCTTTTATGGAACTTTACGTTTATTGGAAATTAACACTTATTTTTAATATGCGTAAGGTCGCTCATTCTCAATATTTCTATTATTGTTTCCGTTGAACAGTATTTTTTATCTACTTATCGTGTAAAAAAAAAACGTTATTTCGTAAACGACAACAAAGAAAATTTTTCAAACGACATTAAAGCTCCAAATCAGCTGCAGGGTAACGAAGAGTAGTCACATCGCAATATTTTTCCTAAATAGTCGCGTGGGTAGAACCATATGTGTGACGAAACTCGTTACCTAAGGTAACATTTTTACACGTATTGTTTTATTTATCTATATGTTACTGTATTGGTTTATATTCTTATATTATTAATTTTTGTGTGTTATAAGCTTAGAAAATTTGTAAGGGTTCCCGCGCGCGGCCGTTTTTTCCAATTTTTTCAATACGATATTATTTATATGAACATTTTATAATAATTTAATTATACGTATACATACGAATATTGTTACATACGAACATTGTACTATTATTTTTTTATATTTCAATTATAATAATTATTATTTTTTAGTTTATATTTATTGAATACAGTCCACTGATTAATTGCTATCAATTCTGTTTTCTTAGTTATTTACATATATTCATCCGTTTTCCCTATTTATTGATTTATTATAATCGTAGGTTTAATAATTTAACAAAGCTGGTGAAAAAGATCGCCAATTATTATTATTGGCTCTTGTAGCCGCACCACCTACATTTTCACAAAATCAGAAATTATGTAAAATTCATACATATATAGGCAAATTAAATTCGAAATATATATTCTATAATTTATATGACAAATATCAATAAGGTTTCTTTCACTATAGAAAACCTAGACATACGTGCATTAAATTCTATGTGTATTTCTAACAATAATTGGATAATAGTACACGCAATTAAATTGATTAGAGTGAATATGACTATAATTTAGTAGTAAAAGTATTAAGTGTGTATGAACTTAATTCCAAATTAAAATTTTAGAGTCATTATATATATTAAGTAACTTAATACAATTAATTTTAACTCGTAACACATTTATTCAATTATACATATATATATATACTTAACATTTCCTGACTAATATTACTTTATAATTTATCACTTTATTACTTCAAATTGAATCCTTTAAATTTTTTAATTTGGGTATATAATGTGTGCATTACTAATATTCCATGAAATACAATGATTAGAATGTTCACCCGTCATTTAATTATCGTTATTTAATAACAAGAGTATAAATATTATTTTCAGGGAATATTTAATTTAATAATTACGTTTTTAACTGTACAATATTAATTTACTTACTACTATATACTGCAAAGAAAAAAGAGAACAATTCATTACTTTATAAACATTCATAAAGAATATTTATGTGGGATATAATTAATTCGAAAAAGATATTTAATAATTTAATATAGAAATATTTTTTTGATCTGTGTACAAAAATAAATTTACATATTTATTTCTTTGATGTATAACCAACAGTTACATTTGAAATAAGAGTAATTACAAAATAATAAATTATTATTGTAGTGAATAAAGAATTCATTTCTATATAAGTTTATGTAAGTCGAAATTGTTTATAAATAACTTTAGTAACAGAATAATTGTAAAACAAATAAAATATTCTTGTAATTCGCATTATAAGTATTGAAATATAAAAATTGTTTTTTGTGAATGTCAAATTTACGGACAATATGTTTTGTATATTGTGCACACTAATTCCATTTTAATCCAATGAAAAAACTTGAATAAACCCAAATAACGTTTTTACATAATGGATTAAAAATAGAGAGAAATATTAAACCTAAAAAAAAATTGGTAATCTAAAAGAAAAATGTTTTCATTTATGCTGTAATACTTGAAAAAGTATTAAATATATATATATGAGGTCCGTTTGAAAATTACTGAAATTTTATTTTTAATAAATACAAAAGTATATTCCTACATTATCTCAAAATCAGACATTATGTAAAATTCATACATACATAAGCAAATTAAATTCGAAATCGATATTCTATAATTTATGTGGCAATTATCAATAAGGTTTCTTTCACTACAGAAAACCTTGACTTACGTGCTTCAAATTCGATGTGTTATTAAATATTATAAATAATATCCGAATTAGTACAAAACAAGAAATTAAAATATTGCAATACATATAATTATGATAACATCAATTATGTATAAAACAAATAATGCGTGTCAAAAACTCATATAATTCATATATTATTATTTCTTACCCTTTTGTGCTGCAGAAAAGAAGACGAATATTCATTACGTTAAAGTATATCCAAAAATGCTATTTATGTGTCAAAAAACAAATTTAATACGGATATTTTATAATTTATAATGGAATTATTTTTCCAAAAGAATTATAAACTTACATTTTGCTAAATCTAAAGTTCGATAATTGACAAAGTTAAACAATTAGATTAAAGTAAACAATGAATATCCAAAATTTCCTTTTAGCTCATTCGATACTGTATAATATTTACAATGTCACAAACACTTTTGATTTACAGCGTATATAGTTGATCAAAAATGCATGTATTATAAAATAATACAATATAATGATTGGATTATGTAATTGTGCAATTTCTCGCAAATGAGCTACACATTAGTTTGTGGTTTTTAATTCATTTTACCTTGTAGTAAATAAATGAATTAGAAAATCTCTAATCATTACACATACTGTATTTGCGGCCGATTTGATGGGAAGGTGGGGAGAAATAGGGCGATCGCTCCCCCTAAGTTTGTGCTATTATTTGTATTTCTGAATTTACAAAATTTCGTCAAATACTTAAAAAAGCCCATTATTACCATTTGTTAATTAAAGATGGTAATATTAATACTCAAAACCTTAGTGAATGATTTTTCACCAAATGTTTCCAAAACCTTTTTATGATACTAATGGTATAAATTTTTCAAAAAGTTTCTTTTACAATGGGGTATTTATACATATTGTTGATTTTGAAGTAATTATGTCCTACAAAAGATAATTTTTGGTTTTAAGGCTTAAATAAAAAACCTTTGTTAAAAGTTCGTTGCTCCATCTATATTTGGACAATATTTTTTTAACTATATACTGAAAACCAAAACAGTTTATTATACGAGTAAAATACTATATAGGTAAACAATATTCAACTAGCGCAAAAATGGCAATTTTTAGATACATTTGTCATATTTTTATTGTTGCAACAAGTGAATAAGTGACTGATGTTAAGGTATAGATGTATACACGGAAAACAATAATTTGATAATAGTACACGCAATTAAATTTATTAGAGTGAATATGACTATAATTTAGTAATAAAAGTATAAAGTGTGTATGAAGTTAATTCCTAATTAAAATTTTAGTGTCATTATATATTTTAAGTAACTTAATACAATTAATTTAAACTCGTAACACATTCATTCCAATATACATATATATATATATATATATATAAATATACCTATTTATATATACCTAACATTTCCTGACTAATATTACTTTATAATTTATCACTTTATTACTTCATATTGAATTCTTTAAATTTCTTTATTTGGGTATAAAATGTGTGCATTACTAATATTCCATAAAATACAATGATTACAATGTTCACCGGTCATTTAATTATCGTTATTTAATAACAACAGTATAAATGTTATTTTCAGGGAATGTTTTATTTAATAATAACGTATTTAACTGAACAATATTAATTTACTTACCACTTTTCACTGCAAAGAAAAAAGAGAATAATTCATTACTTTAAAAACATTCATAACGAATATTCATGTGGGATATAATTAATTCCAAAAAGATATTTAATAATTTAATATAGAAATATTTTTTTGATCTGTGTACAAAAATAAATTTACATATTCAATTCTTTGATGTATAACCAACAGTTTCATATGGAGTCAGAGTAATTACAAAATAATAAATTATTATTGTAGTGAATAAAGAATTCATTTCTATATAAGTTTATGTAAGTCGAAACGGTTTATAAATAACTTTAGTAACAGAATAATTGTAAAGCAAATAAAATATTCTTGTAATTCGCATTATAAGTATTGAAATATAAAAATTGTTTTTTGTGAATGCCAGATTTACGGACAATATGTTTTGTATATTGTGCACACTAATTCCATTTTAATCCAATGAAAAAACTTGAATAAAACCAAATAACGTTTTTTCATAATGGATTAAAAATGGAGAGAAATATTAAACCTAAAAAGAAATTGGTAATCTAAAAGAAAAATGTTTTCATTTATGCTGTAATACTTGAAAAAGTATTTAATATATATATATGAGGTCCGTTTAAAAATTACCGGAATTTTATTTTTAATAAATACAAAATAATATTCCTACATTTTCTCAAAATCAGACATTATGTAAAATTCATACATACATAAGCAAATTAAATTCGAAATCGATATTCTATAATTTATGTGACAATTATCAATAAGGTTTCTTTCACTACAGAAAACCTTGACTTACGTTCTTCAAATTCTTTGTCTTATTAAATTTTATTAATAATATCCGAATTAGTACAAAACAAGAAATTTAAAGTATTGCATTACATATAATTATGGTAACATCAATTATGTATAAAACAAATAATGCGTGTCAATAACTCATATAATTCATATATTATTATTTCTTACCCTTTTGTGCTGCAGAAAAGAAGACGAATATTCATTACGTTAATGTATATCCATAAAAGCTATTTATGTGTCATAAAACAAATTTTATACGGATATTTTATAATTTATAATGGAATTATTTTTCCAAAAGAATTATAAACTTACATTTTGCTAAATCTAAAGTTCGATAATTGACAAAGTTAAACAATTAGATTAAAGTAAACAATGAATATCCAAAATTTCCTTTTAGCTCATTCGATACTGTATAATATTTACAATGTCCCAAACACTTTTGATTTACAGCGTATATAGTTGATCAAAAATGCATGTATTATAAAATGATACAATATAATGATTGGATTATGTAATTGTGCAATTTCTCGCAAATGAGCTACACATTAGTTTGTGGTTTTTAATTCATTTTACCTTGTAGTAAATAAATGAATTAGAAAATCTCTAATCATTACACATACTGTATTTGCAGCCGATTTGATGGGAAGGTGGGGAGAAATAGGGCGATCGCTCCCCCTAAGTTTGTGCTATTATTTGTATTTCTGAATTTACAAAATTTCGTCAAATACTTAAAAAAGCCCATTATTACCATTTGTTAATTAAAGATGGTAATATTAATACTCAAAACCTTAGTGAATGATTTTTCACCAAATGTTTCCAAAACCTTTTTATGATACTAATGGTATAAATTTTTCAAAAAGTTTCTTTTACAATGGGGTATTTATACATATTGTTGATTTTGAAGTAATTATGTCCTACAAAAGATAATTTTTGGTTTTAAGGCTAAAATAAAAAACCTTTGTTAAAAGTTCGTTGCTCCAACTATATTTGGACAATATTTTTTTAACTATATACTGAAAACCAAAACAGTTTATTATACGAGTAAAATACTATATAGGTAAACAATATTCAACTAGCGCAAAAATGGCAATTTTTAGATACATTTGTCATATTTTTATTGTTGCAACAAGTGAATAAGTGACTGATGTTAAGGTATAGATGTATACACGGAAAACAATAATTTGATAATAGTACACGCAATTAAATTTATTAGAGTGAATATGACTATAATTTAGTAATAAAAGTATTAAGTGTGTATGAAGTTAATTCCAAATTAAAATTTTAGTGTCATTATATATTTTAAGTAACTTAATACAATTAATTTAAACTCGTAACACATTCATTCCAATATACATATATATATATATATATATATATATATATAAATATACATATTTATATATACCTAACATTTCCTGACTAATATTACTTTATAATTTATCACTTTATTACTTCATATTGAATTCTTTAAATTTCTTTATTTGGGTATATAATGTGTGCATTACTAATATTCCATAAAATACAATGATTACAATGTTCACCGGTCATTTAATTATCGTTATTTAATAACAACAGTATAAATGTTATTTTCAGGGAATGTTTTATTTAATAATAACGTATTTAACTGAACAATATTAATTTACTTACCACTTTTCACTGCAAAGAAAAAAGAGAATAATTCATTACTTTAAAAACATTCATAACGAATATTTATGTAGGATATAATTAATTCCAAAAAGATATTTAATAATTTAATATAGAAATATTTTTTTGATCTGTGTACAAAAATAAATTTACATATTCAATTCTTTGATGTATAACCAACAGTTTCATATGGAGTCAGAGTAATTACAAAATAATAAATTATTATTGTAGTGAATAAAGAATTCATTTCTATATAAGTTTATGTAAGTCGAAACTGTTTATAAATAACTTTAGTAACATAATAATTGTAAAGCAAATAAAATATTCTTGTAATTCGCATTAAAAGTATTGAAATATAAAAATTGTTTTTTGTGAATGCCAGATTTACGGACAATATGTTTTGTATATTGTGCACACTAATTCCATTTTAATCCAATGAAAAAACTTGAATAAAACCAAATAACGTTTTTTCATAATGCATTAAAAATGGAGAGAAATATTAAACCTAAAAAGAAATTGGTAATCTAAAAGAAAAATGTTTTCATTTATGCTGTAATACTTGAAAAAGTATTTAATATATATATATGAGGTCCGTTTAAAAATTACCGGAATTTTATTTTTAATAAATACAAAATAATATTCCTACATTTTCTCAAAATCAGACATTATGTAAAATTCATACATACATAAGCAAATTAAATTCGAAATCGATATTCCATAATTTATGTGGCAATTATCAATAAGGTTTCTTTCACTACAGAAAACCTTCACTTAAGTGCATTAAATTCTATGTGTTATTAAATATTATAAATAATATCCGAATTAGTACAAAACAAGAAATTTAAAGTATTGCAATACATATAATTATGATAACATCAATTATGTATAGAACAATTAATGCGTGTCAAAAACTCATATAATTTTTATTTTATTATTTCTTACTGTTCTTTACTGCACAAAAGAAAACGAATATTCATTACGTTAAAGTATATCCATAAAAGTTACTTATGTGTGATAAAACAAATTTGATACGGATATCTTATATTTTATAATGGAATTTACTTCCTAAAGAATAATAAACTTATATTCTGCAAAATCTAAGGTTCGAGAATTGACAGAGATTATCAATTAGATTAAAGTAAACAATGAATATCCAACATTTTCTTTTAGCTCATTCAAAACTGTATAATATTTACGATTTCAAAAACACCTTTTATTTGTATCGAATATAATTGATCAAAAATGCATGTATTATAAAATAATACAATATAATGATTGGATTATGTAATTGTGTAATTTCTCGCAAATGTGCTACGCATTATTTTGTGGTTTTTAATTCATTTTACCTTGTAGTAAACAAATGAATTAGAAAATTTATAATCATTTCACATACTGTATGTGCGGCCGATTGGATGGGAAGGTGGGAGAGATAGGGCGATCGCTCCTCCTAAGTTTGTGCAATTTTTTGTATTTCTGAATTTACAAAATTTCGTCAACTATTTAAAAACCCATTATTACCATTTGTTAATTAAAAATAGTAATATTAATACTCAAAACCTTAGAAAATGTTTTTTCACCAAAAGTTTCCAAAACCTTCTTATGATACTAATGGTATAAACTTTACAAAAACTTTCTTTTAATAATGGGGTATTTATACCTATTGTTGATTTTGGAGTACTTAATTCCTAAAAAAGATAATTTCTGGTATTAAGGCTTAAATAAAAAACCTATGTTAAAATTTCGTTCTTCCAACAATATTTGGACTATATTTTTTTAACTATATACTGAAAACCAAAACAGTATATTATACGAGTAAAATACTATATAGGTAAAAAATATTCAACTAGCAGAAAAATGGCAATTTTTAGTTATATTTGTCATATTTTTATTGTTGCAACAAGTGAATAAGTGACTAATGTTAAGGTATAGATGTATACACGGAAAACAATAATTTGATAATAGTACACGCAATTAAATTGATTAGATTGAATATGACTATAATTTAGTAATAAAAGTATTAAGTGTGTATGAAGGTAATTCCAAATTAAAATTTTAGTGTCATTATATATTTTAAGTAACTTAATACAATTAATTTAAACTCGTAACACATTCATTCCATTATATATATATATATATATACTTAACAGTTCCTGACTAATATTACTTTATAATTCATCACTTTATTACTTAATATTGAATCCTTTAAATTTTTTAATTTGGGTATATAATGTGTGTATTACTAATATTCCATAAAATACAATGATTAGAATATTCACCCGTCATTTAATTATTGTTATTTAATAACAACAGTATTAATATTATTTTCAGGGAATGTTTAATTTAATAATTACGTTTTTAACTGTACAATATTAATTTACTTACCACTTTTTACTGCAAAGAAAAAAGAGAACAATTTATTACTTTAAAAACATTCATAAAGACTATTCATGTGTGATATAATTAATTCGAAAAAGAGATTTAATAATTTAATATAGAAATATTTTTTTGGTCTGTGTACAAAAATAAATTTACATAACTATTTCTTTGATGTAAAACCAACAGTTACATATGAAATGAGAGTAATTAAAAAATAATAAATTATTATTGTAGTGAATAAAGAATTCATTTCTATATAAGTTTATGTAAGTCGAAACTGATTATAAATAACATTATTAACAGAATAATTGTAAAACAAATAAAATATTCTTGTAATTCGTATTATAAGTATTGAAATATAAAAATTGTTTTTTGTGAATGCCAGATTTATGGACAATATATTTTGTATATTGTGCACACTAATTCCATTTTAATCCAATGGAAAAACATGAATAAACCCAAATAACGTATTTACATTATAGATTAAAAATGGAGAAAAATATTTAACCTAAAAAAAAAGTGATAATCTAAAAGCAAAATGTTATCAATTATGCTGTAATACTTGAAAAAGTATTAAATATATATATATGAGGTCCGTTTAAAAATTACTGAAATTTTATTTTTAATAAATACAAAAGTATATTCCTACATTATCTCAAAATCAGACATTATGTAAAATTCATACATACATAAGCAAATTAAATTCGAAATCGATATTCTATAATTTATGTGGCAATTATCAATAAGGTTTCTTTCACTACAGAAAACCTTGACTTACGTGCTTCAAATTCGTTGTGTTATTAAATATTATAAATAATATCCGAATTAGTACAAAACAAGAAATTAAAATATTGCAATACATATAATTATGATAACATCAATTATGTATAAAACAAATAATGCGTGTCAAAAACTCATATAATTTTTATTTTATTATTTCTTACTGTCTTGTACTGCACAAAAGAAAACGAATATTCATTATGTTAAAGTATATCCAAAAATGCTATTTATGTGTCAAAAAACAAATTTAATACGGATATTTTATAATTTATAATGGAATTATTTTTCCAAAAGAATTATAAACTTACATTTTGCTAAATCTAAAGTTCGATAATTGACAAAGTTAAACAATTAGATTAAAGTAAACAATGAATATCCAAAATTTCCTTTTAGCTCATTCGATACTGTATAATATTTACAATGTCACAAACACTTTTGATTTACAGCGTATATAGTTGATCAAAAATGCATGTATTATAAAATAATACAATATAATGATTGGATTATGTAATTGTGCAATTTCTCGCAAATGAGCTACACATTAGTTTGTGGTTTTTAATTCATTTTACCTTGTAGTAAATAAATGAATTAGAAAATCTCTAATCATTACACATACTGTATTTGCGGCCGACTTGATGGGAAGGTAGGGTGAGATAGGGCGATCGCTCCCCCTATGTTTGTGCTATTTTTAGTATTTCTGAATTTACAAAGTTTCGTCAAATATTTGAAAAAGCCCATTGATACCATTTATTAATTAAAAATGTTAATATTAATACTCAAAATCTTAGTGAATGTCTTTTCACCAAATGTTTCAAAAACCATTTTATGATATTAATGGGATAAATTTTTCAAAAAGAATCATTTAACAATGGGTTATTTATAATTATTGTTGATTTTGAAGTAATTATGTCCTACAAAAGATAATTTTTGGTTTTAAGGATTAAATAAAAAACCTTTGTTAAAAGTTCGTTGCTCCAACTATATTTGGACTATATTTTTTTAACTATATACTGAAAACCAAAATAGCATACTATACGAGTAAAATACTATATAGGTAAACAATATTCAACTAGCAAAAAAATGGCAATTTTTAGTTACATTTGTCATATTTTTATTGTTGCAACAAGTGAATAAGTGACTGATGTTAAGGTATAGATGTATACACGGAAAACAATAATTTGATAACAGTACACGCAATTAAATTTATTGGAGTGAATATGACTATAATTTAGTAATAAAAGTATTAAGTGTGTATGAAGTTAATTCCAAATTAAACTTTTAGTGTCATTATATATTTTAAGTAACTTAATACAATTATTTTAAACTCGTAACACATTCATTCAAATATATATATATATATGTATATATATATATACTTAAAATTTCCTAACTAATATTACTTTATAATTTATCACTTTATTACTTCAAATTAAATCCTTTAAATTTCTTAGTTTGGGTATATATTGTGTGTATTACTAATATTCCATAAAATACAATGATTAGAATTGTCACCCGTCATTTAATAATCGTTATTTAATAACAACAGTGTAAATGTTATTTTCCGGAATGTTTAATTTAATAATTACGTTTTTAACTGTACAATATTAATTTACTTACTACTATATACTGCAAAGAAAAAAGAGAACAATTCATTACTTTATAAACATTCATAAAGAATATTTATGTGGGATATAATTAATTCGAAAAAGATATTTAATAATTTAATATAGAAATATTTTTTTGATCTGTGTACAAAAATAAATTTACATATTTATTTCTTTGATGTATAACCAACAGTTTCATATGAAGTTAGAGTAATTACAAAATAATAAATTATTATTGTAGTAAATTAGGAATTCATTTCTATATAAGTTTATGTAAGTCGAAAGTGTTTATAAATAACTTTAGTAACAGAATAATTGTTAAACAAATAAAATATTCTTGTAATTCGCATTAAAATTATTGAAATATAAAAATTGTTTTCTGTGAATGCCAGATTTACGGACAATATGTTTTGTATATTGTGCACACTAATTCCATTTTAATCCAATGAAAAAACTTGAATAAACCCATATAACGTATTTACATAATGGATTAAAAATGGAGAGAATTATTTATCCTAAAAAAAAAAGTGGTAATCTAAAAGAAAAATGTTTTCATTTATGCTGTAATACTTGAAAAAGTATTATATATATATATATATATATATGAGGTATGTTCCAAAAGTACCGGAATTTTATTTTTAATAAATACAAAAGTATATTCCTACATTTTCTCAAAATCAGACATTATGTAAAATTCATACATACATAAGCAAATTAAATTCGAAATCGATATTCTATAATTTATGTGGCAATTATCAATAAGATTTCTTTCACTACAGATAACCTTGACTTACGTTCTTCAAATTCTATGTGTTATTAAATATTATTAATAATATCCGAATTAGTACAAAACAAGAAATTTAAAGTATTGCAATACATATAATTATGATAACATCAATTATGTATAAAACAAATAATGCGTGTCAATAACTCATATAATTTTTATTTTATTATTTCTTACTGTCTTGTACTGCACAAAAGAAAACGAATATTCATTACGTTAAAGTATATCCATAAAAGCTCTTTATGTGTCATAAACCAATTTAATACAGATATTTTATAATTTATAATGGAATTATTTTACCTAAAGAATAATAAACTTACATTCTGCAAAATATAAAGTTCGATAATTGACAGAGTTAATCAATTAGATTAATGTAAACAATGAATATCCAACATTTTCTTTTAGCTCATTCAAAACTGTATAATATTTACGATTTCAAAAACACCTTTGATTTGTATCGAATATAATTGATCAAAAATGCATGTATTATAAAATAATACAATATAATGATTGGATTATGTAATTGTGTAATTTCTCGCAAATGTGCTACGCATTATTTTGTGGTTTTTAATTCATTTTACCTTGTAGTAAACAAATGAATTAGAATATTTATAATCATTACACATACTGTATGTGCGGCCGATTTGATGGGAAGGTGGGAGAGATAGGGCGATCGCTCCTCCTAAGTTTGTCAATTTTTTGTATTTCTGAATTTACAAAATTTCGTCAACTATTTAAAAAACCCATTATTACCATTTGTTAATTAAAAATTGTAATATTAATACTCAAAACCTTAGAAAATGTTTTTTCACCAAAAGTTTCCAAAACCTTTTTATGATACTAGTGGTATAAAGTTTTCAAAAAGTATCTTTTAACAATGGGGTATTTATACCTATTGTTGATTTTGAAGTACTTAATTCCTAAAAAAGATAATTTCTGGTATTAAGGCTTAAATAAAAAACCTATGTTAAAAGTTCGTTCCTCCAACAATATTTGGACTATATTTTTTTGACTGTATACTGAAAACCAAAACAGTATATTATACGAGTAAAATACTATATAGGTAAAAAATATCCAACTAGCAGAAAAATGGCAATTTTTAGTTATATTTGTCATATTTTTATTGTTGCAACAAGTGAATAAGTGACTGATGTTAAGGTATAGATGTATACACGGAAAACAATAATTTGATAATAGTACACGCAATTAAATTGATTAGAATGAATATGACTATAATTTAGTAATCAAAGTATTGAGTGTGTATGAAGTTAATTCCAAATTAAAATTTTAGTGTCATTGTATATTTTAAGTAACTTAATACAATTAATTTAAACTCGTAACACATTCATTCCATTATATATATATATATATATATACTTAACAGTTCCTGACTAATATTACTTTATAATTTATCACTTTATTACTTCATATTGAATCCTTTAAATTTTTTAATTTGGGTATATAATGTGTGTATTACTAATATTCCATAAAATACAATGATTAGAATTGTCACCCGTCATTTAATAATCGTTATTTAATAACAACAGTATAAATGTTATTTTCCGGGAATGTTTAATTTAATAATTACGTTTTTAACTGTACAATATTAATTTACTTACTA
Organism: Chaetogeoica ovagalla; assembly: GCA_032441825.1. NCBI lineage: Eukaryota > Metazoa > Arthropoda > Insecta > Hemiptera > Aphididae > Chaetogeoica > Chaetogeoica ovagalla. Next base: position 63,470 of record CM063743.1, on the reverse strand, counting down.
CTATATACTGCAAAGAAAAAAGAGAACAATTCATTACTTTATAAACATTCATAAAGAATATTTATGTGGGATATAATTAATTCGAAAAAGATATTTAATAATTTAATATAGAAATATTTTTTGATCTGTGTACAAAAATGAGAATTGACAGAGATTATCAATTAGATTAAAGTAAACAATGAATATCCAACATTTTCTTTTAGCTCATTCGAAACTGTATAATATTTACAATTTCAAAAACACCTTTGATTTACATAGAATATAATTGATCAAAAATGCATGTATTATAAAATAATACAATATAATGATTGGATTATGTAATTGTGTAATTTCTCGCAAATGTGCTACACATTATTTTGTGGTTTTTAATTCATTTTACCTTGTAGTAAACAAATGAATTAGAAAATCTATTATCATTACACATACTGTATATGCGGCCGATTTGATGGGAAGGTTTGGAGAGATAGGGCGATCGCTCCACCTAAGTTTGTGCTATGTTTTGTATTTCTGAATTCACAAAATTTCGTCAAACATTTGAAAAAGCCCATTTATACCATTTGTTAATTAAAAATGGTAATATTAATACTTAAAACCTTAGTGAATGTCTTTTCATCAAAAGTTTCCAAAACATTCTTATGATATTAATGGGATAAATTTTTCAAAAAGTTTCATTTAACAATGGGGTATTTATAATTATTGTTAATTTTGAAGTACTTAATTCCTAAACATGATAATTTTTGGTTTTAAGGCTTAAATAAATAACCTATGTTAAAAGTTCGTTCTTCCAACTATATTTGGACAATATTTTTTTAACTATATACTGAAAACCAAAACTGTATATTATACGAGTAAAATACTATATAGGTAAACAATATTCAACTAGCAAAACATTGGCAATTTTTAGTTACATTTGTCATATTTTTATAGTTGCAAGATGTGAATAAGTGACTGATGTTAAGGTAAAGATGTATACACGGAAAACCATAATTTGATAATTGTACACGCAATTAAATTGATTGGAGTGAATATGACTATAATTTAGTAATCAAAGTATTGAGTGTGTATGAAGTTAATTCCAAATTAAAATTGTAGGGTCATTATATATATTAAGTAACTTAATACAATTAATTAAAACTCGTAACACATTCATTCGATTATACATATTATATATATATATATATATATATATATATATATATATATATATATACTAGCTGACCCGGCAAACGTTGTTTTGCCATATAAATAATTTCCTAGTAATTTCTAGTGTAGACAAAAATTAGCTTACTTATTGTAAGTATATATGTATGTTAGAATGTGTATATTGTATGTATGTAAGAATGTGGTATATGCGTGAAATAAGCATGGAGCGCTGTGAACGATGAGGGAATATAAAAATAACAAATGGCAAACATTATTTTTAAGTTATATTATAATTTATTCCTTAAAATTATATATCATTAATTAAACAATTACGACAGTAACACTATTAAACAATATCAATCTCTTAATGCTATAGCTTGAACAATATTTTTTGTTAGTCCATCTTTAGCTAACACAAATAAACTGGATGGTTTACCCACTCGAGAGCATGCCACGTATAATTGTCCGTGTGAAAAACATGGTGTTCTCAAATCTAATCCACAAACAGACATCGTTTGACCTTGGGATTTGTTGATAGTCATTGCAAATGCCAATCTAATCGGAAACTGAATACGTTTGAATTGAATTGGCACATCTGTAGGTATAATAGGAATCCGTGGTATGAGTATATTTTCACCTCTGAACTTGCCATTTAAAATCCTGGCTTCGATCACGTTTTTCATTAATTTTTGAATGACTAATCGCGTACCGTTGCACAGCCGGGGCGGGTTCAAATTACGAAGCAAGATAATTGGAGATCCAACCTTTAATTGTAAATTATGCGGTGGCATGCCTGGCAAATCCAGTGAGTTCAAAAACTCTTTGGGAAAATTTACTGCTTCGCTGTCGTCGCAAACTGTATCAATAGATTTATATGATACCAAGTTCCCTGGCAACAACATTTGTATCTTCAGATTTAAATTGTCAACGTCTACATTTTTTGCCGCTAAAATCGCTCTTTCTGCAAGCCACTCATGATTTATGTACTGTTTGTGTACATCAGGAAATATTTGTTCAATGAGAGTATCTTGCGAATCAGCGATTGTGCAAAAATCGGTCGGTAATTTTACGTATCCAGTTTCATCTATAGCAACTTTTCCATCACCGATATCTAAGAGTTGTTTTGAAAATGTTTCAGCGGATGGATCTTGAAACATTTGAACGCGCATATTTATTTTTAGCTGTAATTTTTCAACATTACGCCACAATGGAGATGATTTTAAGCAAGCGTTGATCTCATCAGCGTATGTTGAACGTGGAATGACTGGAAGTGTTTGTCTGAAATCATCTGAAAGGACCAACAGAGTTCCGCCAAATAGTTTGTCACTGTTTTTAATATCTTTCAATGTCCTGTTCAACGCCTCAAGTGAATGTTTGTGTGCCATAGTACATTCATCCCAAATAATATTTTTACACCGTTTCAGCACAGTGGCCATGGACGATTGTTTCTTAATGTTGCATACTGCGTCAGGGTTATTCTGAATATTTAGTGGCAGCTTAAGTACTGAATGAGCTGTTTTACCTCCATCCAATAAAGTTGCTGCAATGCCCGATGATGCAACGGCCAATGCGATGCCATTATTTGATCGTATTTCAGCAAGAATTAGCGAAATAACGAATGTTTTGCCAGTTCCACCCGGTGCATCCAAAAAGAAGAACCCACCTTGTCCAGCTGAAACTGCGAGCATAATGCGATCATAAATGGTTCTTTGTTCCTCATTCATTAGTGGGACATTGCGGGCAACAATCGCTGCCATTTCTACAGTACTGTACTGAAGTTCACGATTCATTTCAGTATTCATTAAATCAGATGCAATTCGATTTGGCGAATTCATACCGAAATTACTAAGTGGTAAGTTGGCAATGACAATGCAAAGATCCTCAATAGCAATCAATGCTTCATTGTACATTTCGTCGCTGAATGTTATGATTAGATCGTGGCACCGTATACGATGTTGATGCAATATATCATCAGTCATTGAATCTTTGTGATTTTCCCATAATATCTGTGCTCGGGCTGGGAAACATGTAGTCAACACTATAGCGAATAGTAGACGAATTTGTATTGCTGTACAGTTCAATGCAGCTTCAGCAAGCATGCATTCCCACTGGTTGTCGTCTTCCAGCAAGCCGAGTGCAAGGCATGCATCTTTATACGTTGGATATTGTTGCCCATTCACTTTACGTATATCTTGAAATGATAATGGGCCAGTTACATCAACCAACAACAGTCGAAGATAAAAGCACTCCGTGTGTCTTGGATTGACTGTAAATAATCGCCCCAAGGCGTTTGATTTAAATAAATTGAGACATGCAGCAACTGGTGAGCCTTGCTTGCGGGGCATCCATGTTTTTGTTTGAGTCCATGTGAAATAGCGTGGTACTTGTGAATAGAGTAATGTTCGTGCAAAGGCACCAAAATCATCCGCACGATTACACAATTCAAAAAATGCAGTAAGTGTAGTTTTAGGTGGATTTATTGCACGATCAATCGCTGTCTCGTTCGTGAAAAATACACGCTGACCGTTTTCAAGATGGATGGCTAACTGAACAACTGCTGGATCCCGTTCATGAATTGGAAAACCAAAGATACGCCAAGCAGCTTCATTGGAGCTGATGTACCGACCAATTTGGTAGAGCGTTATTTCATCGTTTTTATTCACTGGAGGAGCATTCACATTAATATTTTCCACTCTAAACACAGCCATATCACTGCCTTTATGATGGACATACTTGCAAATGTATTTGATGCTCTTCACAGAACTGCAGAACTCAACATTAATATGAGCATTATATGTCTTGCTCAGCAGAGGCGAATATGGCACCACCCAACGATTGTCAATATCAATGTCTGTGTTGATGATATTTTTAATAAATGACTGTCCGCCATTTTCAGGATTTCTTCGACGATATATTGGGTATCCGTCGACATTTGTGACCGTATCATTGGTAAAATCTTTAGGAAATTTTTAGTACATTTTCCATCAGCCATGCAAGGCGATGAACTATTAAGAGTACCACATGGACCATGAATCATGTTTGTTTTAACAATATCAAACAGCAGTTGGTCAGTGGATGGATCTGGAATTTCCGCAGAAATGATACTATCGATTTCTTCAGGACGGATTTTGTCGATGAACCAAACCAAAATGTGTGCATGAGGTAATCCTCGCTTTTGCCACTCAACCGAATACATCCAGCAACGTGTGGGACCAAATACATGTGATTTAGTAATGAAACTTATTAAAGACTTCAACTTTTGTCTGAACACACGTGCTGTAATGTCATGGCGATGTATTGCATTTTGGCCAGGCAGTAGCAAAGATGTAATCTCTGGCCATTTTGGATTACATGTGAACGTGATAAATAAACATGGTCGTCCATATTCGCGCACGAAAGTCAGAGCATCCTGTATATATTCTTGCATATGACGTGGACTGCCTACGTACGATGATGGTAAAATGACATGGTTACCAATTTCGGCGACGTCGGCGTTGTTGTTGATAGCGTCTCGCAAATGAATGTACTCTTCCGCGCGCAGCTTTTGTTGATTATATCGTAAGTATCGTAGTCGTTCGCTCTCAATCTTCGCGTACATGTCGACCATGAATTGTTGACAAAGCTCACGACATCGTAAAATGACGTTGTCCAGGCCACGTCTAATCATTAATCGGCGGTACGCATAATAATCCTTTGAGCTAACGTTCTTGTTTGTTTCAGCTCCTGTAATATTTGTTCATCAAATTAAATTAATCAAATGAATTAAATGAAAATTAATTAAATGATCAAATTAATAATTAATAATCAATAAATTAACTAATATAATAATAAATTAATAATTAATAATCAATGAAGTACCTGATACGGGATCTCGTTGTTTTATGTTTATGCAATATCCGTCTTGTCCCTTCCAGAATATTAGCGGATATTGGAGAGCGTCATATGAACGATGTGTGTCAGCAATGAACTGAAGATTATTATTTCTTCTACGAATCACAATTTCTCGTGCAGCTGTACAATCGCCAACCATGATTCCAGCAACATCATCAACAACGGGTGCATTGAATCTACGAATATGCTCTCCAGCTGGTGATTTATCAGGATTAATGACGATAGCGTGATTATCGCTTTGTAATTGGTGCATATGTGATTTGAATATTTTCAACAACTCGTTGTGCTCGTTCAAAAGAGCATCTAGCTCGCTGACGATGCGCCTGGCATAAAGTGAATCAAGGTTATTATAATCACAACGTGCATTCACGCGATTGGCAAGTGCGCTTCCGGAATCCTCGCCGCCCATAAAGTAGATTTGTAAGAATTTATGTGGTTCGTTTGGCATTAGCAGTGAGCCCATTTTATGATAAACTTGGCCTCTGATTTTGAATGTAGAATTGAATTGTTGACCATTTGCATTAGTATTTCGAACTATTTCTGTTGCTCCGAACGATGTCATTTGAAAGCATGAATTGAATCTTCGAATTGACTTCAGGAACACGTTAGAATCTGGATCCGTGCCGATAAGTAAGCCGTTCAATGGTTCAGGTGGTGTTTCAATTTCAGGTAGTTGCACTTTTCCTGACGCGCAACACATCCCAGCTGGCTCATTTTTGAATTTCAGAGCATGACAATGCGGACATTCCTTGTCCATAGCACCAATTACCACTTTTGAATGAGCATAATATTCAATATCGGGCTCATACTGGAATGCTAGACGCAGGAATGAATCAGATATAAATGCTCGATGTACCTGTTGTCGTTGTTGGTCATTTGTTCTTCGTATATTGACTGTGAAACGGCGTGATTGTCGTTGTTCTAATCTTCTGACTTCATTGCGTTCAGCTCGTGTATCTTCTGGCTCTTCTTGATGCAATTGCGCCATTCTGACACGTGCATTAGTATTTTGTTGCTGGATTTGTTCTTCTGTTCTTTCGGATCTGCTATTTCACAAGTATTTACTTGTACTGCGGCTCAAATCAGCCCCTTTGCGTTTTCTTGGCATTGCTCACTGTACAAAACATACATAAATAGAATTAATGAAATTATTTAATGATGAAAAATGTTAAAAGTATAGGTGCTGGTTTCATCTATCGGAGTGGAAATGGATTTATAACAAAAATATAAGTTTTATGGAAAAATTTTTCAAACAAAAGTAAAAAATTAAATTTTATGAAAACATTGTCTCTTATAATTTTTTCATACAACCAATATTTTCATTGACATTTCAAAATAAAGATTCATAATGATTGATTTTTTGGAAACTATGAAAATCTTAATTGTTCAATTACATTTTTTTAATAAAATTATATTAAAATTACATTTTTATAAGATCAACGATATTTTCGATATAAAAAAAAGAATACTTACAACACAAAATCCGTTGTTATTGGAAGCTCGTGTCACGTGTTGAGTACTTTTGAGGTTATAAAATCACTTGATTAACTAATCGTGCAAAATACACTCAAAATTGATAATTTAATTATTATTGATAAAATAGGAATGATTAAAAGTTAATATGAGAGTTACACTGAGAAATAATAATAAAATAATAATTGTCAACGTTACTACTACACTTGATGCATAAACATCATTATTGTGGCCGACAACTGTGTAGGGAGTGAGAAAGAAAGGAGACCGGCTTCGTTCTCATCCCTACTCCGTACTGTTTACTGGGTCAGAAGTGACACCTGTAGACATCTGGCGGGGATAACTAATTAAATGACGATTGATCAGTTTTCGACCGGAGAGGAAAAATGATTAAATTACTAAAATGGCTATTAAAAAATAAGGGTTGATCATAGAAGGGCGAAAATTGAGGATTGTATGTATTTTTGTATGTTGTATCATAAAAAATAGAAATTAAAAATTTTGTCTAAAAAATAAAAAAAAAATTTAGGGGTGGACTACCCCTAACATTTAGGGGATGAAAAATAGATGTTGGCCGATTCTCATAGATACCGGATAAGCACAAAAAGTTTCATCAAAATCGGTCAAGCCGTTTCGGAGGAGTATGGCAACGAAAACTGTGACACGAGAATTTTATATATTAGATATATATATACTTAACAATTCCAGACTAATATTACTTTATAATTTATCACTTTATTACTTCAAATTGAATCTTATAAATTTCTTACTTGTAAAATATAATGTGCTTGTTTCTAATATTCCATAAAATACAATGATTAGAATTGTCACCCGTCATTTAATAATCGTTATTTAATAACAACAGTATAAATGTTACTTTCAGGGGATGTTTAATTTAATAATTACGTTTTTAACTGTACAATATTAATTTACATACTACTTATTACTGCACAGATAAAAGAGAACAATTCATTACTTTAAAAACATTCATAAAGAATATTTATGTGGGATATAATTAATTCGAAAAAGATATTTAATAATTTAATATAGAAATATTTTTTTGATCTGTGTACAAAAATAAATTTACATATTTATTTCTTTGATGTATAACCAACATTTTCATATGAAGTGAGAGTAATTACAAAATAATAAATTATTGTTGTAGTGAATAAAGAATTCATTTCTATATAAGTTTATGTAAACCGAAACTGATTATAAATAACATTAGTAACAGAATAATTGTAAAACAAATAAAATATTCTTGTAATTCGCATTATAAGTATTGAAATATAAAAATTTTTTTTTGTGAATGCCAGATTTACAGACAATATATTTTGTATATTGTGCACACTAATTCCATTTTAATCCAATGAAAAAACTTGAATAAACCAATATAACGTTTTTACATAATGGATTGAAAATGGAGAGAAATATTTAACTTAAAAAAAAAGTGGTAATCTAAAAGAAAAATGTTTTCATTTATGCTGTAATACTTGAAAAATTATTAAATATATATATATGAGGTCCGTTTAAAAATTACTGAAATTTTATTTTTAATAAATACAAAAGTATATTCCTATATTTTCTCAAAATCAGACATTATGTAAAATTCATACATACATAAGCAAATTAAATTCGAAATCGATATTCTATAATTTATGTGGCAATTATCAATAAGGTTTCTTTCACTACAGAAAACCTTGACTTACGTTTGTCAAATTCTATGTGTTATTAAATATTATTAATAATATCCGAATTAGTACAAAACAAGAAATTTAAAGTATTGCATTACATATAATTATGATAACATCAATTATGTATAAAACAAATAATGCGTGTCAATAACTCATATAATTCATATATTATTATTTCTTACCCTTTTGTGCTGCAGAAAAGAAGACGAATATTCATTACGTTAATGTATATCCATAAAAGCTATTTATGTGTCATAAAACAAATTTTATACGGATATTTTATAATTTATAATGGAATTATTTATCCTAAAGAATAATAAACTTACATTTTGCAAAATCTAAAGTTCGATAATAGACAGAGTTAATCAATTAGATTAAAGTAAACAATGAATATCCAAAATTTTCTTTTAGCTCATTCGAAACTGTATAATATTTACAATTTCAAAAACACCTTTGATTTACATCGAATATAATTGATCAAAAATGCATGTATTATAAAATAATACAATACAATGATTGGATTATGTAATTGTGTAATTTCTCGCAAATGTGCTACACATTATTTTGTGGTTTTTAATTCATTTTACCTTGTAGTAAACAAATAAATTAGAAAATCTATAATCATTACACATACTGTATTTGCGGCCGATTTGATGGGATGGTGGGGAGAGATAGGGCGATCGCTCCACCTAAGCTTGTGCTATTTTTTGTATTTCTAAATTCACAAAATTTCGTCAAACATTTGAAAAAGCCCATTAATACCATTTGTTAATTAAAAATGGTAATATTAATGCTCAAAACCATAGTGAATGTCTTCTCACCAAAAGTTTCCAAAACCTTTTTATGATATTAATGGGATAAATTTTTCAAATAGTTTCATTTAACCATGGGGTATTTATAATTATTGTTGATTTTGAAGTAATTATGTCCTAAAAAAGATAATTTTTGGTTTTAAGGCTTAAATAAAAAAACTATGTTAAAAGTTTGTTCTTCCAACTATATTTGGACTATATTTCTTTAACTTTATACTGAAAACCAAAATATTATATTATATGAGTAAAATACTATATAGGTAAACAATATTCAACTAGCAGAAAAATGGCAATTTTTAGTTACATTTGTCATATTTTTATTGTTACAACAAGAGAATAAGTGACTGATGTTAAGGTATAGATGTATACACGGAAAACAATAATTTGATAACAGTACACGCAATTAAATTTATTAGAGTGAATATGACTATAATTTAGTAATAAAAGTATTAAGTGTGTATGAAGTTAATTCCAAATTAAAATTTTAGTGTCATATATTTTAAGTAACTTAATACAATTAATTTAAACTCGTAACAAATTCATTCCATTATATATATATATATAAATACTTAACATTTCCTATCTAATATTACTTTATAATTTATCACATTATTACTTCAAATTGAATCCTTTAAATTTCTTAGTTTGGGTATATATTGTGTGTAATACTAATATTCAATAAAATACAATGATTAGAATTGTCACCCGTCATTTAATAATCGTTATTTAATAACAACAGTATAAATGTTATTTTCAGGGAATGTTTAATTTAATAATTACGTTTTTAACTGTACAATATTAATTTACTTACTACTTTCTACTGCATAGAAAAAAGAGAACAATTCATTACTTTAAAAACATTCATAAAGAGTATTTATGTGGGATATAATTAATTCGAAAAAGATATTTAATAATTTAATATAGAAATATTTTATGATCTGTGTACAAAAATAAATTTACATATTTATTTCTTTGATTATAACCAACAGTTTCATATGAAGTTAGAGTAATTACAAAATAATAAATTATTATTGTAGTAAATTAGGAATTCATTTCTATATAAGTTTATGTAAACCGAAACTGATTATAAATAACATTAGTAACAGAATAATTGTAAAACAAATAAAATATTCTTATAATTCGCATTATAAGTAATGGAATATAAAAATTCTTTTATGTGAATGCCAGATTTACAGACAATATATTTTGTATATTGTGCACACTAATTCCATTTTAATCCAATGAAAAAACTTGAATAAACCCATATAACGTTTTTACATAATGGATTGAAAATGGAGAGAAATATTTAACTTAAAAAAAAAGTGGTAATCTAAAAGAAAAATGTTTTCATTTATGCTGTAATACTTGAAAAATTATTAAATATATATAAATGAGGTCCGTTTAAAAAATACTGGAATTTTATTTTTAATAAATACAAAAGTATATTCCTATATTTTCTCAAAATCAGACATTATGTAAAATTCATACATACATAAGCAAATTAAATTCGAAATCGATATTCTATAATTTATGTGACAATTATCAATAAGGTTCCTTTCACTACAGAAAACCTTGACTTACGTTCTTCAAATTCTTTGTCTTATTAAATTTTATTAATAATATCCGAATTAGTACAAAACAAGAAATTTAAAGTATTGCATTACATATAATTATGGTAACATCAATTATGTATAAAACAAATAATGCGTGTCAATAACTCATATAATTCATATATTATTATTTCTTACCCATTTGTGCTGCAGAAAAGAAGACGAATATTCATTACGTTAATGTATATCCATAAAAGCTATTTATGTGTCATAAAACAAATTTTATACGGATATTTTATAATTTATAATGGAATTATTTATCCTAAAGAATAATAAACTTACATTTTGCAAAATCTAAAGTTCGATAATAGACAGAGTTAATCAATTAGATTAAAGTAAACAATGAATATCCAAAATTTTCTTTTAGCTCATTCGAAACTGTATAATATTTACAATTACAAAAACACCTTTGATTTACATCGAATATAATTGATCAAAAATGCATGTATTATAAAATAATACAATACAATGATTGGATTATGAAATTGTGTAATTTCTCGCAAATGTGCTACACATTATTTTGTGGTTTTTAATTCATTTTACCTTGTAGTAAACAAATAAATTAGAAAATCTATAATCATTACACATACTGTATTTGCGGCCGATTTGATGGGATGGTGGGGAGAGATAGGGCGATCGCTCCACCTAAGCTTGTGCTATTTTTTGTATTTCTAAATTCACAAAATTTCGTCAAACATTTGAAAAAGCCCAATAATACCATTTGTTAATTAAAAATGGTAATATTAATGCTCAAAACCATAGTGAATGTCTTCTCACCAAAAGTTTCCAAAACCTTTTTATGATATTAATGGGATAAATTTTTCAAATAGTTTCATTTAACCATGGGGTATTTATAATTATTGTTGATTTTGAAGTAATTATGTCCTAAAAAAGATAATTTTTGGTTTTAAGGCTTAAATAAAAAACCTATGTTAAAATTTGTTTTTCCAACTATATTTGGACTATATTTCTTTAACTTTATACTGAACACCAAAATATTATATTATATGAGTAAAATACTATATAGGTAAACAATATTCAACTAGCAGAAAAATGGCAATTTTTAGTTACATTTGTCATATTTTTATTGTTGCAACAAGAGAATAAGTGACTGATGTTAAGGTATAGATGTATACACGGAAAACAATAATTTGATAACAGTACACGCAATTAAATTTATTAGAGTGAATATGACTATAATTTAGTAATAAAAGTATTAAGTGTGTATGAAGTTAATTCCAAATTAAAATTTTAGTGTCATATATTTTAAGTAACTTAATACAATTAATTTAAACTCGTAACAAATTCATTCCATTATATATATATATATAAATACTTAACATTTCCTATCTAATATTACTTTATAATTTATCACATTATTACTTCAAATTGAATCCTTTAAATTTCTTAGTTTGGGTATATATGGTGTGTAATATTAATATTCAATAAAATACAATGATTAGAATTGTCACCCGTCATTTAATAATCGTTATTTAATAACAACAGTATAAATGTTATTTTCAGGGAATGTTTAATTTAATAATTACGTTTTTAACTGTACAATATTAATTTACATACTACTTTTTACTGCACATATAAAAGAGAACAATTTATTACTTTAAAAACATTCATAAAGAATATTTATGTGGGATATAATTAATTCGAAAAAGATATTTAATAATTTAATATAGAAATATTTTTTTGATCTGTGTACAAAAATAAATTTACATATTTATTTCTATGATGTATAACCAACATTTTCATATGAAGTGAGAGTAATTACATAATAATAAATTATTGTTGTAGTGAATAAAGAATTCATTTCTATATACGTTTATGTAAACCGAAACTGATTATAAATAACATTAGTAACAGAATAATTGTAAAACAAATAAAATATTCTTGTAATTCGCATTATATGTATTGAAATATAAAAATTCTTTTTTGTGAATGCCAGATTTACAGACAATATATTTTGTATATTGTGCACACTAATTCCATTTTAATCCAATGAAAAAACTTGAATAAACCCATATAACGTTTTTACATAATGGATTGAAAATGGAGAGAAATATTTAACTTAAAAAAAAAGTGGTAATCTAAAAGAAAAATGTTTTCATTTATGCTGTAATACTTGAAAAATTATTAAATATATATAAATGAGGTCCGTTTAAAAAATACTGGAATTTTATTTTTAATAAATACAAAAGTATATTCCTATATTTTCTCAAAATCAGACATTATGTAAAATTCATACATACATAAGCAAATTAAATTCGAAATCGATATTCTATAATTTATGTGGCAATTATCAATAAGGTTTCTTTCACTACAGAAAACCTTGACTTACGTTCTTCAAATTCTATGTGTTATTAAATATTATTAATAATATCCGAATTAGTACAAAACAAGAAATTTAAAGTATTGCAATACATATAATTATGATAACATCAATTATGTATAAAACAAATAATGCGTGTCAATAACTCATATAATTCATATATTATTATTTCTTACCCATTTGTGCTGCAGAAAAGAAGACGAATATTCATTACGTTAATGTATATCCATAAAAGCTATTTATGTGTCATAAAACAAATTTTATACGGATATTTTATAATTTATAATGGAATTATTTATCCTAAAGAATAATAAACTTACATTCTGCAAAATCTAAAGTTCGATAATTGACAGAGTTAATCAATTAGATTAAAGTAAACAATGAATATCCAAAATTTTCTTTTAGCTCATTCAAAACTGTATAATATTTACAATTTCAAAAACACCTTTGATTTACATCGAATATAATTGATCAAAAATGCATGTATTATAAAATAATACAATATAATGATTGGATTATGTAATTGTGTAATTTCTCGCAAATGTGCTACACATTATTTTGTGGTTTTTAATTCATTTTACCTTGTAGTAAACAAATGAATTAGAAAATCTATAATCATTACACATACTGTATTTGCGGCCGATTTGATGGGATGGTGGGGAGAGATAGGGCGATCGCTCCACCTAAGCTTGTGCTATTTTTTGTATTTCTAAATTCACAAAATTTCGTCAAACATTTGAAAAAGCCCATTAATACCATTTGTTAATTAAAAATGGTAATATTAATGCTCAAAACCATAGTGAATGTCTTCTCACCAAAAGTTTCCAAAACCTTTTTATGATATTAATGGGATAAATTTTTCAAATAGTTTCATTTAACCATGGGGTATTTATAATTATTTTTGAGTTTGAAGTAATTATGTCCTAAATAAGATAATTTTTGGTTTTAAGGCTTAAATAAAAAACCTATGTTAAAAGTTTGTTCTTCCAACTATATTTGGACTATATTTCTTTAACTTTATACTGAAAACCAAAATATTATATTATATGAGTAAAATACTATATAGGTAAACAATATTCAACTAGCAAAAAAATGGCAATTTTTAGTTACATTTGTCATATTTTTATTGTTGCAACAAGTGAATAAGTGACTGATGTTAAGGTATAGATGTATACACGGAAAACAATAATTTGATAACAGTACACGCAATTAAATTTATTAGAGTGAATATGACTATAATTTAGTAATAAAAGTATTAAGTGTGTATGAAGTTAATTCCAAATTAAAATTTTAGTGTCATTATATATTTTAAGTAACTTAATACAATTAATTTAAACTCGTAACAAATTCATTCCATTATATATATATATATAAATACTTAACATTTCCTATCTAATATTACTTTATAATTTATCACATTATTACTTCAAATTGAATCCTTTTAATTTCTTAGTTTGGGTATATATTGTGTGTAATACTAATATTCAATAAAATACAATGATTAGAATTGTCACCCGTCATTTAATAATTGTTATTTAATAACAACAGTATAAATGTTATTTTCAGGGAATGTTTAATTTAATAATTACGTTTTTAACTGTACAATATTAATTTACATACTACTTTTTACTGCACAGATAAAAGAAAACAATTTATTACTTTAAATACATTCATAAAGAATATTTATGTGGGATATAATTAATTCGAAAAAGATATTTAATAATTTAATATAGAAATATTTTTTTGATCTGTGTACAAAAATAAATTTACATATTTATTTCTTTGATGTATAACCAACATTTTCATATGAAGTGAGAGTAATTACAAAATAATAAATTATTGTTGTAGTGAATAAAGAATTCATTTCTATATAAGTTTATGTAAACCGAAACTGATTATAAATAACATTAGTAACAGAATAATTGTAAAACAAATAAAATATTCTTGTAATTCGCATTATAAGTATTGAAATATAAAAATTCTTTTTTGTGAATGCCAGATTTACAGACAATATATTTTGTATATTGTGCACACTAATTCCATTTTAATCCAATGAAAAAACTTGAATAAACCCATATAACGTTTTTACATAATGGATTGAAAATGGAGAGAAATATTTAACTTAAAAAAAAAGTGGTAATCTAAAAGAAAGATGTTTTCATTTATGCTGTAATACTTGAAAAATTATTAAATATATATATATGAGGTCCGTTTAAAAATTACTGGAATTTTATTTTTAATAAATACAAAAGTATATTCCTATATTTTCTCAAAATCAGACATTATGTAAAATTCATACATACATAAGCAAATTAAATTCGAAATCGATATTCTATAATTTATGTGGCAATTATCAATAAGGTTTCTTTCACTACAGAAAACCTTGACTTACGTTCTTCAAATTCTATGTGTTATTAAATATTATTAATAATATCCGAATTAGTACAAAACAAGAAATTTAAAGTATTGCAATACATATAATTATGATAACATCAATTATGTATAAAACAAATAATGCGTGTCAATAACTCATATAATTCATATATTATTATTTCTTACTCGTTTACTGCAGAAAAGAAGACGAATATTCATTACGTTAATGTATATCCATAAAAGCTATTTATGTGTCATAAAACAAATATTATACGGATATTTTATAATTTATAATGGAATTATTTATCCTATAGAATAATAAACTTACATTTTGCAATATCTAAAGTTCGATAATTGACAGAGTTAATCAATTAGATTAAAGTAAACCATGAATATCCAAAATTTTCTTTTAGCTCATTCGAAACTGTATAATATTTACAATTTCAAAAACACCTTTGATTTACATCGAATATAATTGATCAAAAATGCATGTATTATAAAATAATACAATATAATGATTGGATTATGTAATTGTGTAATTTCTCGCAAATGTGCTACACATTATTTTGTGGTTTTTAATTCATTTTACCTTGTAGTAAACAAATGAATTAGAAAATCTATAATCATTACACATACTGTATTTGCGGCCGATTTGATGGGATGGTGGGGAGAGATAGGGCGATCGCTCCACCTAAGCTTGTGCTATTTTTTGTATTTCTAAATTCACAAAATTTCGTCAAACATTTGAAAAAGCCCATTAATACCATTTGTTAATTAAAAATGGTAATATTAATGCTCAAAACCATAGTGAATGTCTTCTCACCAAAAGTTTCCAAAACCTTTTTATGATATTAATGGGATAAATTTTTCAAATAGTTTCATTTAACCATGGGGTATTTATAATTATTGTTGATTTTAAAGTAATTATGTCCTAAAAAAGATAATTTTTGGTTTTAAGGCTTAAATAAAAAACCTATGTTAAAAGTTTGTTCTTCCAACTATATTTGGACTATATTTCTTTAACTTTATACTGAAAACCAAAATATTATATTATATGAGTAAAATACTATGTAGGTAAACAATATTCAACTAGCAAAACATTGGCAATTTTTAGTTACATTTGTCATATTTTTATAGTTGCAAGAAGTGAATAAGTGACTGATGTTAAGGTATAGATGTATACACGGAAAACAATAATTTGATAACAGTACACGCAATTAAATTTATTAGAGTGAATATGACTATAATTTAGTAATAAAAGTATTAAGTGTGTATGAAGTTAATTCCAAATTAAAATTTTAGTGTCATATATTTTAAGTAACTTAATACAATTAATTTAAACTCGTAACAAATTCATTCCATTATATATATATATATAAATACTTAACATTTCCTATCTAATATTACTTTATAATTTATCACATTATTACTTCAAATTGAATCCTTTAAATTTCTTAGTTTGGGTATATATTGTGTGTAATACTAATATTCAATAAAATACAATGATTAGAATTGTCACCCGTCATTTAATAATCGTTATTTAATAACAACAGTATAAATGTTATTTTCAGGGAATGTTTAATTTAATAATTACGTTTTTAACTGTACAATATTAATTTTCTTACTACTTTCTACTGCATAGAAAAAAGAGAACAATTCATTACTTTAAAAACATTCATAAAGAGTATTTATGTGGGATATAATTAATTCGAAAAAGATATTTAATAATCTAATATAGAAATATTTTTTGATCTGTGTACAAAAATAAATTTACATATTTATTTCTTTGATGTATAACCAACAGTTTCATATGAAGTTAGAGTAATTACAAAATAATAAATTATTATTGTAGTAAATTAGGAATTCATTTCTATATAAGTTTATGTAAACCGAAACTGATTATAAATAACATTAGTAACAGAATAATTGTAAAACAAATAAAATATTCTTATAATTCGCATTATAAGTATTGGAATATAAAAATTCTTTTTTGTGAATGCCAGATTTACAGACAATATATTTTGTATATTGTGCACACTAATTCCATTTTAATCCAATGAAAAAACTTGAATAAACCCATATAACGTTTTTACATAATGGATTGAAAATGGAGAGAAATATTTAACTTAAAAAAAAAGTGGTAATCTAAAAGTAAAATGTTTTCATTTATGCTGTAATACTTGAAAAATTATTAAATATATATATATGAGGTCCGTTTAAAAATTACTGGAATTTTATTTTAAATAAATACAAAAGTATATTCCTATATTTTCTGAAAATCAGACATTATGTAAAATTCATACATACATAAGCAAATTAAATTCGAAATCGATTTTCTATAATTTTTGTGGCAATTATCAATAAGGTTTCTTTCACTACAGAAAACCTTGACTTACGTTCTTCAAATTCTATGTGTTATTAAATATTATTAATAATATCCGAATTAGTACAAAACAAGAAATTTAAAGTATTGCAATACATATAATTATGATAACATCAATTATGTATAGAACAATTAATGCGTGTCAAAAACTCATATAATTTTATTTTATTATTTCTTACTTTTTTCTACTGATAATATAAAATGATGCATCCTATTTTTAAAAATTGGGGAACATGTGCTTTACACAAAACCAAAGGGATTTTTACAGCCAAGAGAGGGATATTTTTGTATGTTCTGCATTAAGGGCGATCTTCCTTTTATCAGCTTAAGGGTCTTATCTTTCCTAGATTTTTATTAGTGATAACAAATAATATTATTATTAAGAACTGTGATGAGAGATAACAGTGATAATATTGCGGCGAAACGGGAATATTTCACTTTGACGCAATTAAGCGAGGTATCGGCGGGAAAGATTTTGGAGTGGCGCACAAAAACAAAACACGACTTTCAATAAGCAGTGAAAATATAATTTGTATAGTGACATTAATGCTTAACACTCGTAATGACGGAAAATAATAACGATGTCAAAATCTCCGTGGCGCCGAAATCTCCGTACTCCCTCCGAACGCGGGTCAACATTCCGTTTCCGACATCGTCTTATTGGCAGCGAACGGTATGCGCATTCGGACGTATGGCCGTAAAATTCTACACCTCAATATTGGTTTCGCCAGGACTTTCCCGTGGACGTTCGAGATGGCAGACGTCGCGCAGCCAATAATCGGCGCGGATTTCCTCCGGCACTACGGCTTACTTGTCGACGTTCGACGCCGCCGTCTCGTGGACCCAGATACGCACGCGGAAGTGCGAACAATTACGGCAAACATTGCTGACGTGACGGTGTATACGGTGTCGCAATCCCGGTCGTGGACAAACTTGATCCGTGAGTTCCTCGGCATCGCACGCGAGTCTCCAGTGCCCGAAAAATTCGCGCACAACGTCGAACATACTTTGGTCACCACTGGTCCCCCATTATTCGCTCGCTCGCGACGGTTACCGCCAGACCGCTTTCGTTTGGCAAAACAAGAATTTGACTACATGTGTCAAAAAGGGATTTGCCGACCATCCGACAGCCCATGGGCCAGCCCGCTTCTTCTCGTGAGTAAAAAAGACGGAACTTTCCGCCCGTGCGGAGATTATTGACGTTTGAATGCGGTGACGAGACCGGACTGATACCCGCTACCTCATTTACACGACTTCACCGGCAATTTATTTGGGCGATCGGTTTTCACCAAACTCGATCTGGTACGCGCTTATCACCAGATCCCCGTCGCAAAGGATGACGTCCAGAAAACCGCTGTGACGACACCTTTCGGTTTGTATGAATTTCCCGTTATGAGTTTTGGTCTAAAAAACGCTGCGCAAACATTTCAGCGTTTTATCAATAACGTACTGCGGGGACTTGATTTCGTATTTGCGTACATCGACGACGTCCTCGTAGCATCAAAAACAGAACTAGAACACGAAGCACACGTGCGTACCGTACTTCGGAGACTGCAGACCGCTGGTGTGGCCATCAATCCCAGTAAGTGCATTTATGGCGTTGAACAACTAACTTTCCTGGATCATGTGGTTAACGGGGAAGGTTGTAGTCCATTACCTGGTCGAGTCAGTGACATCCGCGATTGGCCTATGCTGACCACCAAAAAAGGATTACAAAAATTCTTAGGCTCGGCCAATTTCTATCGCCGTTTTATCCCGAACGCGGTTCTCATCCAGTCGCCGCTTTACACGCTCGCGGCAAACGATCGACGGAAGGATGGTTCTCTACAGTGGACAGACAATGCCTGTACTGCTTTCGACAGCTGTTGTAACGCTCTCGCGGACACCACATGTTTGGCGCATCCCAGATCGGACGCGCAATTACGGCTAAGCACCGATGCATCCTACACTGCGATTGAGGCAGTACTGGAGCAATTCTGCGACGGTTCATGGCCACCGTTAGGTTTTGTCTCGCGAAAAATGTCGCCCGCGCAAACCAGGTACAGTACGTACGACCACGAGTTGTTGGCAGCGTATCAAGCAACGCGACATTTTCTACACGCGATAGAAGGTCGATACACGATCCTGCAAACCGACCACAAACCATTAATTTTCATGTTTGGTACCAAACCTACTTCGTGTAATGATCAACAGCTGCGATACGTTAGTTTTCTAGCTCAGTTCATTCATGAAGTAAAATACGTACAGGGCGAACTGAACGTGGTCCCCGATACCTTGTCGCGTTTGGAAAACGGCGTGGTAGACTTTTCAAGCCTCGATTTGAAACGGTTGGCAGACGAGCAGGCGAATGATCCAGAGCTCAAATTTATCCTCGACGGAAGTGTGGTCAGTTCGTTACGTCTTCAACCGCTCCAAATCAGTAACGGTAACATTTATTTCGATACTTCAATTCCCGGTAAGACTCGCACATACATCCCGCTAACTCTTAGACGTCAGATTTTTAACTCGCTTCACGACCAAGCGCATCCCGGCGTTAAGGCAACGAACGCCCTTATTAAAGACCGGCATTGCTGGTTGGGAATGGACCGTCAGATTCGGATGTGGACTAGATGTTGCATTAATTGTCAGCGTGCAAAAGTTCATAAGCACACGGTCTCACCCATCGCGCCTTTCGAACAACCAGAACGCCGTTTTGGTCACATTCACGTGGATCTGGTGGGACCTTTACCCCCGTCAGATGGCTGTAGTTACATCCTCACGTGTGTGGATCGATTCACTCGTTGGCCAGAAGCGTGGCCACTCAAAACCATATCGGCTTTTACTGTGGCAGACAAACTAGTCTCACAATGGTTCTCAAGGTTCGGCGTCCCAGACAAGATCTCGACGGATTAAGGTAGGTAGTTTGAATCGGATCTTTTCCGAGCTCTAAGCACAATATTCGGGTTCCGGCACATACGAACTTCTCCCTACCATCCACAAGCAAACGGACTTGTCGAACGTTTCCATCGACTGCTCAAAGCCGCACTCATCGCACATAACAGCGTCCACTGGACCAAAAAGTTGCCAATCGTTCTTTTAGCGTTCCGTAATATCGTTAAACCGGACCTGGGTTGTGCGCCAGCCGAACTCGTATACGGCACGACTCTTCGTCTACCGGGTGAATTCTTCCACGCTGTTGGTGGAGAACAACAAATGCCCGAATTTATTTCCACGCTTCGCGAAACGATGCAACAATTTCAACCGACAAAAGGAAGCAGTCACGACAAACGCAAGGTGTACGTTCCGGACCAACTCCATACTTTGACTCACGCATTTTTGCGTGTGGACTCTAATCGACAACCTCTGCAACCACTTTATCACGGACCTTTTGCGATTCTCGACCGTCGGGAGAAAAATTTTAAAATCCAAATGGACAATCGTTCGAGTTGGGTATCCATTGATCGGCTCAAACCTGCCATGGTCCTCCGAGACGACCCTCTCTGCGACTATACCTATGCCAGCCAAGCGGAAGTTCAGCGGCACAAGGGACAAGATACCGATGATGCACCCAAGAAGCATGTCCATTTCTTTTTCCCCGAGGGGGAGTAGTGTGGCGTATCACGCACATACCAGTGTGACAGTGTCGGGCCACCACCTTCAGTATCCGTGATTTTAGTGCACTCGTACACGGTCACACTGCAGGTCTCACTTCAGACGGTGACCGCGCAGGAAATTTTACGCGCTTTTCTCCGTCGACCGTCGTACTACGTACTCGTCGTCTCCGTGATTTGTTACGACAACATTATTTCGTCGAATTCATTATTATTACGCGTATTATTTTTTCTCTATGTTTTCTTTATGTATTTAAACGAATTATATTTACATTGTTTACCGAAAGTCGTGTTTTGTTTTTGTGCGTCACTCTTAAACCTTTTCCAGCCGGTACTTTGCTTAATTGCGTCGAAGCGAAGAATTCTCGTTTCGCCGCAATATCAACGATAATACATTACTTTGATGATAACAACAATGATAAGAGATAACAATTAATAAGTGTATAGGGTTGATAAGGGAGGATCAGGAGTTTTGCCCTTGTGCCAGAACGCTTATTTTTATCCTACTGCCAAGGAATTTAAAAATTAATATTAAAAAACACAAAATTGTTAAACCAAAATATATACGTCATATAGGCATAAATTTACGATAAATCTGTTTGAAACTAATTGGCCACACTGGTTTCCATTTGTGTGGGAACTGAGAATACGACGAGCTCGGGAAGAGCGACATCTGGTTGTCGTTTGCGAGCATTCGACCAGCGTATTGGTGTCGAGCGTTCTCTTGAATAATTAATTATATTGTGTATTTTGTATTCGGTTTCATTGTTATTGCTTTTATGTACTTAATTATTATTGGTATGAGTATTTGACTTACTAGATTTACTAGAACCTAACGGTATGAAGAATTTGTATATTTTAATAAAAAGACTTTATTGACGACACAGATAATTGTGAATTCTCGCGGCCCGTGCCAATTCGACTACGTTCTAACTATATTATTTATTTATGTATTTTATTGAGTTTATAACAAATCAAGTCGATTTCGTTATTGTATTATTCTGAAAGAAAATATTTCTTGTCATAGATAAAAGTATACTCACATTCAGCTGTTTCCTTATGAGAAATGAAGAAAAATATTAGATTAAATACCAGAAAATTACTAAAAATAAAAAAAGTATTCATTTTTTTTTATATTATTTTAATGAAAACTGTAGAATTTTACTGACGATATATACTGTTACAGTAAAACGAATAATTGAAATCATCGACTCATAGGGTATTTTTCATCGTTCAGTACAGACTGTTGTGTATAAAGTCACATGTACAGTATTTACTCAAATGCATTTTTTTTAGTCTACACGTGTCTAAAATGTATGGCAATATACAATTGAATACGTGGTCTTAGTAAATAACAGAACATATGCCGCACTTAAAAATATTTTTCTAATAATATTTTAAATATAATAATATACGGTTATTATTTTGTTTTGTAAATAATCATTGGACTTAGGTTTAAACCTAATTTATATCCATTTTTCCACAGTAATGATAAAAAAACGTTTTTAATTGTATTAGGTTGTGTGATAATTTTCGTTAATTTGTAGATATTTTTATATATTAATAATAAATAGCCACATTTACATGGTATTTAAAAGCTGCTTTTGTGTAAAATTTCCTAAAAATGCACCAAACATTTAAATGTTTGTTATTAAATTTTTGTGTAGTCATCTAACTACTAATGTAATATTTTATATAATTCATATTAACATTTATCAATTTTGAAATCAGGGGATAACTTTCCATTGTCATTATTCAGATTAGCGTATTCATTATGTTATAATATTACATATACACGTATACAACTGTATTTTAAATGAATCGTTGTAATTTGTATTTCAACTCGAGTAAAAATTGTAATACATTTTAATACAGTCCGCTTAATTACACATATGTATCTAGTACATAATTTTTACTTTGTTTTAAAATTATTTTACGTAATATATCGTGTTTGTTCACGTTTTTGGATATCATTTCAACCGGTCATAATAATAGCTGGCAAATAGTATAATCAATAAGCGTCAGTGGCATACCAAAGAAAAAATATCAGGTCCTTTCCCCCTATTGAAATTTTAACATTTAAAAATATTTCGTATGATTCAGACACTAATAATTAGGCTGTAGTAATTCATTATACATTGCCTAGAGTGAAGCTGTGCCTCAGGATTGGCATAATTAGTAGGAAGAGTGATAAAGGCATTGAATATCATAGTATCATAACTATTATGTGTAGTGATTCCACAATTGTTCAAAATCGCCTTAATGCGGAATCGATTCGATTTAACGTATATGTAGCCAATCACTTTACCAAATTTTATAGACCACTAATTAGATATAATAACTTAATGTTTCTACAAATAAAAATCTAGCTAATATTACAACTTGAGACATTAAGGCCAAGAATTTGTCGAATGCACGTCTATGGTGGAACGGGTCAAATTTTTTGTCTAATTTCAATAACTGTTGGCCACAAAATTCGTCCGTAATTTTAGATGCACACGAATTGTTAGAACAGCGAGCAATTTAGTTGGCATTAATTGGTATTCAATCAGCTCGAGAACTAATTTCATATTAGTCTACACGGATAAGTCCTAATCAAGTTATCGCTTAAGTGCAAAGATTAATCAATTATGTAAGAATTGGAAAAGTCGTAAGCAAGAATCATCGGTCAGTGTTAGAAATTAGGACGGCTAAAATGTGTATACATATTGAAACAAGTTCAAAACGATTAAATTCTTGAATAAATTCAATCTTTAAGGTTCAAAAAGGATCTAAATACTGAAAGCGAATAAAAATGTTTACATCCATTTTTAGAAGATTGTTTAATTTTAGTTAGAAGCTGATTAGACTATTCGAATTTAATATACAAACGGAGGTATCCAATTATGTTACCAGAAAATCATAAGGTAACAAGACTTATCTTTATTCAAAATCATCACAAACAATAAAATATATTGCAAGTCTTATAAGCGGAAGTTCGTCAGAAGTATAAGTTATTAAAATGATTCAAGTGTTAAAATTATAATTTGTCAAATGCACACATGTTCAACCAAGATCTCACGTACATCTTACCTCTTATGCTCCTCCTTTAAAACAAAGACTGCGAAATGCTCTTCATTTTCTCTTAAACTGAATCGATATTGTAGAACCTATCATTATAAATAGTGACATACGAATTGTTATAATGAATCTAAAACTGAACACGATATATTTATTTCATTAATTTTATTTGTTAGACTTTTAAAAATATAATTAGCATTAATAGCATATAGATATTGAATACCTATGAATAATTCAATGGGTTTATTGCCAAAATTCGCAAAACTCTGCCGTCCTTGGACAGGCACATGATCAGCGTTCTTGAATAATGTGTATCGCAGCATTATAAAGTTATAAATATATCAATACTCGATAAGCGTTATCCATAAACGATTATTATAATATTGGTTACACATGTTCAGAACACTCCTGAAAAGTATTTAAAAAATGTACCCGAATAAATAGAGGAAATTTTATTTCGTATATTCTTACATATTTTAACTCGAATTTTGAACATATGTATTTGCATTCTGAAAAAACATGTGCCAAATAGGTAAATACAGGTACAATTTCGGCATGTGGTGTGCACAAGTGTTTGGTTGTATCAGCAATTTTTTCAAGATGAATGTTTTTAACTGCGTATTAAAATTAAATACGCTATAAAGTAATTAAGGTCTCTTGTTGCGTGTTATTCGATTTTAGAAATTAATATAATATTTTAATATAATGGCCGAATGTATTTGATAAATTTTATAATATTATATTACAAAAACAAAAAAAAAACTATTAGGCTTATTTAACTTAAATGATAACCGATCAAAAAGTAATATTAATTAAATATAAAAATTAAGACACTTAATTCCAGTAGCCTACTTTTGTCAATATTTTTGATAATACATGTACAGCAAAAACCTTTCATAATGATATTCAAGGGATCAGTAAAACTAGGTCATAATAACCGATGGTATAACCAAAATTTAAAAAAAAAATTATATTTTTATTACAGCCCTATTTATTATTAAATTTAATTGTATAATACATCTATATTTGTAACATTCTAAACTCTAAAGTATACATAAATAAAATATATTACATTTGATTTTATATTTTTATTATTATTTCTTTATGAGTTAACAGTCATAATATTATTATTATTACTAATTATCATATATAATTATGAATATAATTTTATTTATATAAGAGGCCAACGCCATTCTTGTTGTTGCCGTTCGGTTGTCGCGAGAAAATCGTCGTGTAATCATCGTCGTACCGTTGTCTCGTATTTAAATTCGTTAATTATATTTTTTGTCGAAATGTATTGTAAAATTGTTGCGTCGAGTACGCCTTATTTTATTATTGTATTTTGTTAGTGACTCCAATAGTCCTCATATGACGTAGTTGTGACTTGAATAGCCGAATTGTATCATAGAATTGTTTATTCTCAAAACTCAAGTAGTCAAGTTTATTTTACTTTTTTTTTTCTTTATAAATCGGCAATACACCCACTGCCCGGAAAGTCGTTAAGCAGTACTTCGGGCAGTGGGTCGCCGTCGTTTATTATGATAAAAATGTCAAAACAACGCTTCCATATGGGGTGGGCTCCACACCCACCCCTTACAAAAAAAAATATATACAATTTTATTAAAAAAAAAAAATATAACCATTCCGGTGTTAACAGTCGCCGAGTGAGCATCGTTGTGCGCGTCGCTCCGCAGTTAATGTGTTTTTGCGTGTGTATTAGTGTACCGTTTCTTGCGTTTAGGGTGTCAGGAGGACCGTCCGGAGACGGTGTTTCCAGATCTCCAGAGAGCGAGGAAATCGGCCGTTTTCGGTGAAGTTATCGCCGTTTTAGTTTTTGCGTTTTTCTTTCCGGAAAGGATTCGAAAACACGCGATTTCTCGACGGCGGTTCGTCGTAGGGAGCTGTGAGTTGTACCATCGGAAAGGGTTCATCGTGTTGGGGATTTTGGTGCTACTCTTACGGAGCTGGAACAGACTTCAGGGGCCAGGTGAGTGCACAAACCCGCCGCCGTCGCCCGGCGTGTGCCAAAAATTGCCATCGCGGACCGGCACGCTTCAAGGCCGTTTGCCACTGCCGCCCGCTCACCGTTGTGCACTGCGTGAACAGCAAGTGTTTGACGTCGCGCGGGGAAACGGATCGAGGCACGGGACGCCCGCTTACCGGCACATCGTTGTTGCGCATTGATTAACCCCAAGCGATGACGTCGCGTACACGTCTACCATCAGAGAAGATGGTGTCCGCTGGCTCGGATGTTAATGTCCAAAAACGGGCAGGCGGTGCAAGTCCGGCACAATCAGCGGAGGAGAGTTTGGTCACCGACTCTCTTCCCACTGGTGTGCGGACTAAGGCTAGGAGAGCTAACAAGCCAGCACTTGGAGAGGAGGAGTTGCTGAACGTGCTGCAGGGCTGTATTGTCAGTATGTCGGCCTATATCCACGACAACAGGACCGTGCACAAGGACTTGAAGGAATAAATTGAAAAGTCGTACACGTTGGTGACTCAGCTGGTAAAGCAAAGGAAAAATACAGCTCGCGGACCGGTCCCTACCGAAGGCAATGGCAAGCAGATGCTTGGAACAGACGACACAGGACTCCCGGCGATGAAAGTGGTGGAATCATGTGACGCGTCAACCGAGACCCCCTGCTGGTGGCCGTACGCTGATTCTAGGGCGGACAGCTTAGTAACTGCTAGACCGTGGCAAGTCAAAGACTACTCGGTTTCGGGGGTGGATGCCACTAGTCAAGTCTCCGGGGTCGCTGTCTCCTCGAAGGGGAAGAGGCGCAACGGAAACAGGTGACGGTTAGGGAAGTGCCAGCTGGTGCTGCCAGGGCGCCTCCAACTAGTCATGATCCAGGAGAGGAGCCCTACACGCTAGTGACAAGGAAAGGTAAAAAGAACGACGCCACCTCCCTACAACAGGGCACATCTAATAGCGCTACCTAGAAACCATCAGCGGATGTAGGAAGAGTAGCCAGGAGGATTCATCGGAAATCAGCTGCAGTCCTGGTCAAAGTGGGAGGAGCCCTCACCTACGCCGACACTTTGAGAAAAGTGAGGGAAACAGAAGTTGATTTCAACAGTCTGGGGACCAAAGTGACTTCTATAAGGAAAACCGTATCAGGGGTCCTTATCGTCGAGCTGACGAAGAGTAATAAGTCTCTGGCGGCAGTTGATGTCCTAAGGAACAAGATTGCGGCGGTTATCCCCGACTCCAGCGTCAAATGTCTAAGGCAAACTTCCGAGGTGGAAATCGTCGACCTTGACGAGGTGACCACCAAGGAAGAGGTGCATGCGGCCCTACTCAAGAACTCCAACGCAGACGGATCCACAATCAGCGTCACAGGCATCTGGAGGACCAGGTCCGGGCAGCAGATGGCCACGGCAACGGTGCCGGTGGTGGTGGCTGATAAGCTCACCCACGTCAACATCGGCTGGCTTCGTTGCCGGGTCCGACCTCGTAGGGAACAGCCCCAACGCTGTTATAAATGCCACGGCTTCGGGCACGCCTCCCGGCGATGTACCGGTCTTGACCTTACAGGGGCCTGCAGGAGGTGTGGCCTATCTGGTCACCAGGAAAAAACCTGCTCCGCTGGTGAGGATAAGTGTATTATGGAGGGCGGCATTCAAGGTCATCGCCAAAGATCAGAAATGATCAATTTTCTACAGATTAACCTCAACCGCAGCGCTGCAGCGCAGAATCTACTAGCTCAGACATCGGCTGAGCTTGGGATTCATGTGCTTGTCGTCTCCGAGCCAAATTGGATTCCTCTCGACCGAAGTAGATGGATCCTCAGTGGTGATGGGCTCTGTGCAGTTGCACTAACGGCGCCCAGCAGTTTGGTGATTAGGAAATATGGAAGCGGACTAAATTTCTCTTGGTTGCAGTTTGATAAAGCCCGAGTGCACAGTGTATATTTCTCGCGCAACTGCAATCCGGAGGAATTTCTCTCATTCTTAAGAGACCTAGAAAGATCGATACGTGGAACCGACGAGCATCTGGATATCATTGTAGGAGGCGACTTCAATGCATGGTCGTTTGAATGGGGTTCCGATCCCAACGATCACAGGGGCAGGCTACTTGCCGATCTCGCAACAAGCCTCGACATCACCGTATGTAACGCCGGTTCTGCGCCAACCTATCGCCGCGTCAATGCGGCCACTATTATTGACGTGACCTTCGCAAGGCTGAGAACACCTAGTATGGTTAGCAATTGGCAAGTTCTCGATCAAGCGTACTCCGGCAGTGATCACCAGTATATAAGGTTTGTCCTGAAGTCCCACGACGCAGATGAAGGCGCGATCGCACCTTTGCGAGAGTAGGCTGTACGTCAAATAGATAGGGTAAAGCTGGACGAATTCCTAGCCACCACGCAGCCTCCACGAGTACATAGCAACTCCATCTCGGCAGAGCAATCGTCTAGATTGCTCTGCGAATACCTAACGGAATCCTGTGACGCATGCATACCACCCAGGAAGTCTCTCGGCGGAAGAAAGGCAGCACACTGGTGGACGGATGAAATAGCCGAACTTCGAGGACGGTGCTTCCGTGTAAGAAGACAATCCCAGAGAGCTGAACTAGGGTCCGGTCGCCAGGCGGCGCTGAGGCAAGAATATGTTGAGGCAAGGAAAGATCTGAGGAAAGCCATTCGCGAATCTCAAGCCAAGTGCTGGGCCGACCTGTGCGGTGCGGTGGACACCGACTCGTGGGGGCTACCCTACCGGGTCGTCACCAAACGCATTGGTGGACGCCGTCCAGGAGCGGAGGCTCGAGGGAATGAGAGCGTCATAGCGGACCACTTGTTCCCGGTCCTGCCAACAGTGGATTGGTCCTGCCAGCCCTTCCATAACAACGAGGAAGGCGCTGCGGGGGATCTCCAGTGCTTCAGCTTGGCGGAACTAAACGAGGCCGGTAATAAGCTGCCTATGGGGAAAGCGTGTGGCCCAGATGGTATCCCGAACGAGGTTCTCAAGATAGTACTCCGGAGGAGGCCGGAGCTTCTCCTTGAGACCTACAACGCATGCCTGCGGGACTAAATCTTCCCTCAGAAATGGAAAGTAGCCCGACTAGTTCTTCTGCACAAGGGGCCGGATAAGCCGATTGAACGACCTTCCAGTTTTAGGCCAATTTGCATGCTGGATACCATGAGTAAGTTGCTGGAGAGGCTTATCCTGGAAAGGCTTAGCCGGCACCTTGATAACAACGAGAAACGAGCGGAAAATCAGTTTGGGTTTATCAGGGGCCGCTCAACTGTGGACGCCATCGAGAAAGTCTTAGGTGCGGCGCGCGGGGTGGCGGCGGGATAGTGCAACATTGGGATTTATGCGTGGTGGTCTCCCTGGATGTTCGCAACGCTTTTAACTCGGCCTCATGGCTGAAGATCGACGAGGCTCTACAAGGAATTGGCACTCAAAGATATCTGGTGGCCATGATACGCAGTTATCTGCAGGACAGGAAGCTACTGGTGGGTGACTCACTCACCACGAGGGAGGTTACCTGCGGCATTCCACAGGGTTCGGTCTTAGGTCCAACCTTGTGGAACGTGCTCTACGACGGCTTACTGAATCTCAACATGCCACCGGGCGTTCAACTGGTGGCATTTGCGGACGACGTAGCAGTGGTAGGAGTAGCCAGAACGGGCGGCAAGGTGGCGGACCTCATGAATCCAGTTCTGGAGTCCATTTCCAACTGGATGAGGGATAATGGCCTGAAACTCGCGCCGGATAAAACGGAAGCCGTTGTTTTAACGGCGAAGAAAATCTACGACGAACTCCGGCTTAAACTCGAGGGACATGCGGTCCCGATTAGACGGCACATAAAGTACCTGGGAATACGACTGGAAACGTGGCTATCCTTCAGAACACACGTCTCCATGGTCTTGAAAAAGGCGTCGGCGGTAGCTCGGGCCCTAGGAAGACTTATGCCGAATATTGGCGGGCCTTCACAATGTAAGAGGGCTTTGCTCATGTCAGTGGTGAAAAGTATAATTTTGTATGCGGCGCCAGCTTGGGCAAGGAAGGCTACTAAGTTCAAATGCAGTCAGGAGGAACTGAATTGCGCTCTGCGGGTAGCTGCTATCAGGATGACGAGGGCATACCGCACGGTATCCAACGAGGCGGCAATGTTCCTAGCTGGCATTCCTCCAGGGGACCTGCTGGCGTTGGAACGGACCAGAGTCAGGGAGAGGCTGGAGGAAAGCGATCCATCGGTGTCCGCCAAGTAGATAAGGAAAGAGGAGAGAGTCATAACCATCAATGGGTGCCAGGCGAGGTGATGACGCGGGGAGAGAGGCGAATGGACCCGCGGGTTGCTTCTCGATCTGGAGAGATCGTGGAGCGGGACACCGCAGCCCCTCACCTTCCATATGACACAGGCACTATCAGGTCACGGTTGCTTTAGTCAGTACCTGCACAGAATGCACAGGGCGGTCGACCCCAGTTGCCTTTACTGTGGGCACCCCTCGGACACGGCAGAGCATACACTGTTCGACTGCCCCCAATGGTCGGAGTTCCGCAGGCCTGTCAGGAACTTCCTGGTTAGCGTTTCTGTATATATTTTTACGCGGGCCCTCTCGCTAGTGGCGTTTGTTTGTAATTATTAATCGCGCGGTCACTTGCGATAGGGCCAAGTATGTTTATATTTAAAAAATGAAAAAATATGTGAAGAACAAATAGCAGTTAATCAGTTTGGGTTTTTAAATGCGGTTGGCACAAGAGAGGCACTGTTCAGTGTACAGGTCCTCTTCCAAAGATGTAGAGATGTAAATTGTAATGTATTTGTCTGTCTAGTTCAGCGGTTCCCAACCTTTTTTTCCTTCTGTACCCCCTAAGCTTAATATTTTTATAGATTGTACCCCTTTTTATATTTTTAAAAATTTTTCACATAACCACTCTTAAAACATTTAATTAAAAATAACAATAATATAATATAATGTAATAATGTATATATTTTTATTCTGAGTGATAAGACACATAAAAAAATTACGAATTTTACTTATTTAATAAACAAAAAATTTAAATGAAAATAATTAGTGAGATCTTTGGCCTTGTTTCAAATTGCATAGTTTTTTAATATCAGGTTCAAATGATGCGAGATATAATCTTAAATCTGGAGCTGCGTTTAGTTTATTTCTATACTTATTTTTAATAAAGCTATATGAAGAAAACGCTCTTTCGACCAACTCCGTACTAGTAAATGGCAATAGGAACTCAATTGCCTTGTCAGAGAGTCGCTCATATTCGTTTCTAACATCTATCCAAAAATTAATAAGTTGTTTTCTTTTAAACTCACTTTTTAAAGTTGTATCACATGAAAGTTCTATCAAGTTTTCTTTTTTTACGATCGATAAAGATGTAGCTTTTTGAAAGAATTCTTCATTAAAAGGATTTGAAATCCAATTGTTTTCTTTTTCAGGTTTGGAAAAGTATTTTTTGAATGATAATTTTAACCCTTCCAGATGTTCAATTATGTTTTTCTTAATTTCCCGAGACATAGCTAGCTTATTTTCAGATAGAAAATTGTGCAACGTTTCAAATACCTCAGGTTGGTCATTTTCAATACATACCCTCCAAAAATCTATTTTTTTAACCATTGATTTAATTTTATCCGAAACACTGAAAATCGTTATTGAATTTTTTTGAAGTGCCAAATTTAAATTGTTTATTTGTAAAAAAATATCAGATAAATACGCAAGCGCCTGAAGCCAATTGCAGTCGTGTAATTTTGGAGATAATTGAAAAGAATGATCTTCAAGAAATATTTGGACCTCATGTCTTAGTTCGAATAAACGGGCAAGTACCTTGCCACGGGATAACCACCTAATTTCTGTGTGAAAAAGTAAACTTGAATGAGGACTCATCATGTCTTCGCATAAAGCTTTAAATATTCTCGAATTTGTAGACCTTACATTTATAAAATTAACTAATTTAACAGCTTCATCAAGAACGAGTTTTAGTTCCCCTGGGAGGTTTTTAGATGCTATATTCTGTTGATGAATACAACAATGACTCCAGTTTATTTTAGGAACTATTTTCATAACGCGACCTCGAAGACCAGAATATATACCCGACATTGACTTTCCACCATCGGTACATAGTCCACAACAATTGGACCAATTAATACTCATTTTTTTGAAATAACAATCAATAGCATTGAATATATTTTCACCAGTTGTACGTTCAGATAATAAATGACAAAGCAAAACATTTTCTTCGACTTCGTTATTATTTAAATACCTTGCAATAACAAGTAAAACTGCGAAATTGGTAACATCGGTGCTTTCATCAACTTGAATAGCGAAAATGTTACTGTTTTTTATTCTATCTATTACTGTCAACTCAATATCTTCAGACATATCCTGAATTCGACAAGAAATTGTATTATTTGAAAGAGGAATACTGTTTATCTTTTTTACGTTCTCTTCTCCAAACATACACTGAACGGTATCTTTTATACAAGGAGAAATCAAATTTTCAGCTATTGTATGATTCTTACCACATTTTGCAATACGATAACTAATATGATAACTAGCTTCAATCGCGTTTTGGTTATCTTTATTAGCTGGTTTTATGTCAAAATCGACGTATTCTCATTATTTCTAGCTAAACGTTTAAAAAAATCACATTCTTTATTTTTATAATCGGCATGTTTTGTTTCTAAATGTCTTAAAAGTAGAGAAGGTTTCATGCAGCTATTCGACAATACTTCACCACATACAATACACTTAGGTTTAGGATAGTCAAAATCTCCTACATATGAAAATCCATATTTTACATATTCATCAGTGTATTTTCTCTTTTTACCTTTTTGGAGAACTGAAGACTGTGTATTTTCTGTATGTTGTACCAAATCTTTAGACTTGTACCAAGTCTTGAGAAGTACTTGTTAAATGAATATTTTCTCCAACTTGGTCTAGTTTTTTTATTGTACCAGTTTTTAACCATTGATCCATATTTATCACAATGTACTTATTTAAATTAAATTACAGAATATTAAGCAACCACCGACAAAATTTGAAAACAATGGAAAATAACGAATTATAAAATATAAATAAGAATAGTTTTCATACAATAATCACAGTTTGAAAGCAATCGACATACTGATTCCAATATATTATATAAAATTAAGTCTTGTGCACGTGTGCACAAATGTGCGATAACAATATAAACCGGCCGAAGTCCAATACACACCAACACCGCAACCTACCATGTAATAATATTATATAATCTATAATAAGATAGTATTCTATACTCTGTAATCCACATCTATAAGATAAGAAAAAATTGTTATTTGTGTGACACAAGTTTTCATTTGTAATAACGTATATTGCATATTTCCAAAACGAATAGTTTTAAATTAACCAAATTCAATATTTTTCCGCCATTACTCAATTTTTTTTCGCGTACCCCTTAAGATCATCGCGAGTACCCCTAGGGGTACGCGTACCCCCGGTTGGGAACCGCTGGTTTAAGGTATATGTTTCGAATCGAGTGCATCAAATTGTGAGCTTATTACCTGAATGTGCATGGTCCCACGTAAGATCAGAAAACAATCCTGCCAATTGCGCATCGCGCGGCATTATGCCATCCGAGCTGATTAATTTTTATTTATATTGGCATGGTCCAGAGTTCATTCGTGATGATCCGGATCAGTAGAACGTCGGAATACAGTTAATTCTATTAAATGAATTGCCGGAGACACATACGGTTTCTATGGTAATTCATTCCGATGACACGCCGGTCGAATGGTTCAATAAATTCTCATTATACGATCACTTGGTTCGCGTCGTTGCGCGGGTTTACCGCTTCATAAATCGATGTCGTCGGCAACACGAAAAATATCCCGAGTATATCACGCGACTTGAGATTGATAATGCGGCCCGAGTTGTAGTAATTGAATCGCAACGTTGTTATTTTACGTCTCTTTCGCGAGAATTGACTCAGGGTCACCGAATATCGTCTAAACCGTTGGCACGGTTGTGCCCGTTTTTCGACGAAGAACATGTAATTCGTGTTGGTGGTCGTTTACGCCAATCGCTGTTGAATTACGAGAGTAAACATCCCATACTATTGGCGAAAGGATTCTCTTTGGCACTTTCAGTCACACGGCGTTTGCATAAAATCACGTGTCACGCAGGTCCACGGATATTTGCAGCGATGATCTCTCGGATTTTTTGGATTATGTCTATCCGATCCATCTTGCACGAAGTATGTCGCAAGTGTGCAGTGTGCGTCAGATTCGACGCAAAGCCTCCGCAACCACTAATGGCTGATCTACCAAGCAGGGCCCCCACAAAGGAGGGGTTAGTGAGTACTATGGTCCCGGGGCCCGGGTTCTCTGGGGGCCCGGGGAAAAACATAATGTAACTATTATTATACATATTATTAATTCAAATTAGAAAAATAAAATGAGACATAAGTAATGCCACCTATAGTCACCATATCTTTATACAATATTGGTACACAAATAATTTGATTATTGAATATGACGTACAATATAATTGTTATTCGTCGTTCAGATTAGAAGATAATTCTGTTATCGACCACCAAAGTCCAAACAATCCACAATCATATTATTACACCGTAACATTTTAGTTTTTACCACAATCGTCAATCAATAATATTTACGTGACACCAATTTATTATTATTATTATTATTAACTGTTGACTGATATAATAACATAGATAGGCACACATATAATACTAATATATCGTATAAAGAAAAATGTAAATAATGTAATTAATATAATATATGTTTAAAATTAAGTGATAATACGTATGTATTATTTATATATTTTAATAAAATAAATTAAGGTTATGCAATAAGTGAAAATGCGTTTTTAAGTGAACCTCCATTAATTCGGCGTTTTCGTTAGTCTGACAGTCCTCTGGTCTAATATCTGCCTGATTATTGAGAGTCTACTGTATGTCTATATTTAGTTATTTACAATATACAAAGTGTACGGGCCGGGAACGTAAAATATTATTACGTGCGCCTGGTCACCTAAACACTTCGCGCGCACCACGCTACACGATAACTGAGCCGACTTGGTCGGCCACACGGTGTGTATTATACTTAAAAACTATAAAAAAAAAAAGGTAACTAAAATAAATGGTAACGCCAAATATGGTAATTAGTGTTGCTGTATAATAAATATGAATTCAAATAATAATAATAACAATAATAATAATAATGAAGTGATAATAAAATAAATAAAATTAGAATATAAATATATAAACATTTAGCTCCTTTAGCCTTACAATAATATTAAATAATAATTGCTATAAAAATTAGTACTTACAACAATGAATTTGTAATACGTCGCAGACTGGCCAGCCGCAATATCTAAATCTCAATAGAATAATTGTACGTACGCTTACAATATAAATAATTAAATAATAATTCAATTCGCCGTACACGAAACAAAAACAAATAATGATATCTATTAGAGACAAAATATATTTATATAATATTTAGCTATTCAAACTATTTTAAAATCAATAAAAAATATGACTATTCGAGCCAAGAACGATGTCTATTAGAGACCTAGATACGAGTAAATAATATATTTAGCTATTAGAGCTCAATAATATATAATATGCTATTTGAGCACAAAACGAATAAATTGCGACTATTTCGAATAATTATAAAAAATATCACAAATTCAATATAATAAAAATATTAGACGTATTTGATGACGACAAACTTCTTAAGACGATTTGACTATTCGAGCCACTAAAATACAACATAGACGAAAACGATTTTTTCACATAAAAATTGCACATAATATATTAACGCGACGACGACTTTTTATTTTTTTGCGTGTGCGTATGTCACGTCGAACACAGAACAACGGTACGACGGTGCGAAGAAAAACGATAATAAATTTAAATATAAACCACAATAATAATTAACAACGATTTTCGTATATCACGGGCCTTGCCCTCTTACGTAATATAATTTATGAAAATTGATAATAATATTATAATAATAATTTTAATTATATTATATTTATGCGCATATATGCGATTATATGACCGTTGATTTTTCGGCGGCGCAAACACAAAGCTATTTTTAATTTTTAATAATTTACGTTGTATTTCATTATACATAAATACTTTTTTTAAATGTTGATTTTTATATTAAACTACAGTGTACTTGTGTTTTAAAGATATTTTAGGGTAAATAAAATAAGTGATATTTTATAGAGGTATAAAAAAGAAGCTATGTAATCCATATTTTAGGTAACTTTTGTAAAAATAAAAAATTATGTGTTAGAATTTATATCAAAATAATTATAAATATTAATATACAATAACGGCCCGGATTTATTTACAGTACTGTAGTTGAAAAATTCATGTGGGGGCCCTGCTACCAAGTACCCGAGTTCAACAATGTCGTCCTTTTTCCAAGGTTGGTGTCGATTTCGCAGGGCCATTACAGATGCGGGAGGTGCGCCTGCGCAAATCGCGTACCTATAAAGTATATATAGCAGTTTTTATTTGTTTTGCGGTAAAGGCCGTGCATTTAGAAGTCGTGACAGAACTGTCGACCGAAGTCTTTTTATGTGCGCTAAATCGCTTTGTTGCCCGACGCGGGATGCCATCCGATATATTTTCTGATTGTGGCACTAATTTTATTGGAGCAGTTAAACAATTACAATCGATTGTGAACAAACCGGAGAATCGAACCTTTTTAGCAAATGCTCGCTCAACATGTTCTTGGCATTTCAACCCTCCCAGCGCTCCTCATTTTGGAGGACTTTGGGAAGTGGCAGTGCGGTCCGCAAAACGATTGTTAATTCGAGCAATGGGCACCCATATCTTTACATACGAAGAATTCACCACGGTATTAACGCACGTCGAGGCCGTTCTCAATTCGCGCCCGCTCACTCCGCTTTCGAGTGACCCGACTGATCTAGATTATTTATCACCAGGCCACTTCCTGATTGGTCAACCGTTGTTGGCTATTCCGCCGAGAGTTTCGCCCGATTCGCCGCTGAATTTGAACAACCGATGGAAACTGCTTGATCAATGTCATCAGGCATTTTGGCGGAAATGGACGGTCGAGTATCTGACAACCCTCCAAGAACGAACCAAATGGACGACGAATACCCCGAACCTTAAAGTGAATGATTTGGTGATTGTAATAAATAATCAAGTTCCCCGTTGGCATGGTGTATGGGTCGCGTTGTACAATTAAAAGCGCCGTATTATAATCATTTATTGTTCATCATTTACTCGTCACCTGCATGCGTGAGTCGAAACGGCTAACTGCCACATTTGTAAGAACCGTTTCGGCGTAACAATATGTAATAGGTATGTCACTAAATAAATTATCGTATTTTAATGAGGTATATTAAACGTAAGAATCTAACCTTGAGGGAAAGAAAGATATAATATTGGAAAGAGGACATTCAATTATGTTTTAATAGCTAATCAAGAGAAAGTGGATCCTTGTTATTAGTGAAAACTGCTGTGATATGATTGGACAAGGCCATCGCTACTACTGATTGGAGGTGTGTTGCTTGTTGTTACACTGTTAGAGTCACTGTTTTTGTTGATTTCCATTTAGACTAAGAATGTACCATTAAGGGTTGACTAAGATGTGATCGCAATCGAAGGACGAGGATATATTATATCTCCATATTTTGACTTATAAAAATTTTAAATTCGTTACTCTATCACAAATTCATAATATTATGGTTCTGTGAATAAGTCTATTTTATTAACTGTGATATATATATATATATATATACATATATATATATATTTGTAATAAATGTGTGCTAAATACAATTATTGACCATCCTTTATTTAATAAACATTTAGTAAAAATAGTAAAATTAATATTTCGCGAGAGGTAATTTAATCATTTTATTTTTAGAAAATAAGTCTTTGAATGTGCTATATTATTTTACTTACTTGTATCTACTGTATGATAGAAGAAAACCAATATATTTTAAAGTATATCCATAAAACTATTGGTGTATAACAAAATCAATTCCATGTAGAATTTAGTAATCCAGGTTTTAATTTAATAACTTATGAAAAATTCTTGGATTAAAGTATGATCTATACATGAGACACCAGATGATACCTTGGTCAGAGTAGAAACTGAATTAAATATTTTGACAAATTTCATTTTCTGATAAAGTTATAAATTTAACTAAGATAGAAATGGATCACATAGTACGAATAGATTGAGCTCTCTAATTAAAAACCGATGATCTGCTACATCAAAGGCCTTTCCAAAATTGACTATAATTACACTGAATTAACCCCTTTGCTCTATACTATCAGTTAAGAAAAATGTTAGCGCAAAATACCGCTAGTAAATATTGAGCTTTCATGTGTCGCTTAAAATACAATGAGCAAGAAATAAAACAAATTAGCTATATATGGAATGATTAATACGTACGAGTATAATTGTATAATTTGTAAAGTTATGTATTTATAATTTTAAAAATTAGATGAATTACCATACTTATGAAAGTGATATCGAACAGATTTCCAAAACAGCAGGTAAGAAAATTCCTTTGAAAGAGGTCCGAAATAATAGGAAAATAGAGTTTGCAATAATGTTATGAAAGTTGAACAATGAGCTGATATATTATCGTGGTCGTTAGAAGATGTATTTTCCTATAAATTAAAAGCAGATAACACATCGTCAAATATTAAAGTCATGTCTGAATGTGGGTTATATGGTAACTGTCAACTGATTATTAAAACATAAATACACAAACAATAAATTAAATTTCAAATATATAATTAGTAACTTTAGCAAATTTGCCAATTTCATTTTACGTTTAATAAAAAATCGAAAACTATTCCACATAATGTATCATATAAATTACATGACAAATTATTTGCTGGAATATAATTCTACATTTAAATACTCGAAAAGTTGTGCAGTAAAAAAGACTAATAGAGATTTCATAAAAAAAAAAATGTCTGAAATAAGATGAAACTTTCCAACGTATATGAGAACAATCACTCATTTATCTATGTATAAGATGTAATCATATTTTATTTACTGTATTGTTATTTAATTTTATTTATATATGTGATCATTTTATTTAATTTAGATACATTTATATAAAATCAGGTCTATGTTTATCAGACAAATATATAGTTTGAAAAATTTAATGTGTTAATTAACTTAATTCAATTAGATTTAATCCGTTATATAATTAACAATCAATAAAAATAGTATGCATATTTTTCCACGTAAAATATCACGAATATATTAAGTGTATATATGTAAAATACTAATTTACTTATGAGTTTCCACTACGTGTAAAAAGAAATCTATTAAATTCTTTGAATGGTATATCCATTTAGGCAATTTATATATGAAGATATCAATTCATAATATATATTTTATGATATAAAATCGAGATATCCTTTTTATGCCTTATAATACACTTACTATCATTTAAATCTAAGTATGTTGAATGTAAATGGGGCATTTACACTCATTACACTTCCGTGACAATGAGCGGGGAATTGGACATGTAAGTGGGCAACGCGAGTATATAAACACGTCAACAGTGATAAATCGAGCAACGCGAGCAGCAACCTAACTGGCAGCGCGAGTGTGATTGTGTGTTTACTTCTGTTCGAATAGGTTACGATGTAACGTGTTCGAACAGAATATAATCGCGATCGCGCTACCAGTTAAGTTGCTGCGCAAATTAGCAGG
Organism: Chaetogeoica ovagalla; assembly: GCA_032441825.1. NCBI lineage: Eukaryota > Metazoa > Arthropoda > Insecta > Hemiptera > Aphididae > Chaetogeoica > Chaetogeoica ovagalla. The sequence goes on along the minus strand of CM063743.1, from coordinate 23,400 downwards.
GCAATATAACCACTCACTGCCTTCGACACTGAAGTATTTTGCGAATATCAAAATAGTACAGTAGCACGAGGAGCAATGGCGGTGGCTGAATGTAAATGTGATAAAAAATTTCATAACACGATTAAATATAAGTAATAACAAAATAATCACTATAAATACAATTTATGAATGTTATTAATTTTTTTTTTCATTTAGTTGACTCGAAACACAGTCGAAATTGTATTTTATAATTATTTTTAGTATTGGTAATAATTTAACTGTTTACGAATTCGAATAAAAATTTCTTGTTAATTTCATCATTATATGTATTAGAAAATAAAAATCGTTTTTTCTAAATATCATCGGACTTGCGGACAACGTGTTCTGTTGTCTCGCATGTTTTAGTTAAATCCACTTTATGCCATTGATAATTATTGAGAAGAAATCGAATATCTTTCTACATAATATACCAAAGATAGGGACAAATTATATACTGAACAAAAGTGTTACTTTAAAAATTGCGCACTAACTCTTTAATATGTAATTAAAAAATTATTTTTAAAAAATATAAAAAAAAAGTTTTAATCACACATTTTTGCAAGAACCCAAAATTATAGAAGATATATACTACATACATAAACGATAAATTAAATTCCAAATATATATTTTATAATTAGGGTGGCCAGACGTTTCGTATTATAAGAGAAAGTACCGTATTTTAAAATTCCGTCACGTTGTTCGAACAAATGCTCTCAGAATGCTAAAATTGTCTCGTATTTTAAAATTATTTGAGCGCATAGCAGAGCGCCGAGCAAGTTCTAGCAATGACACGAGATCCGGATATTCGGCCGAGGCCTACTGACCGCGAACCTTATATTATCGCTGGTTGTTATTCAATAGCGCAGCAAGAGTTCCTGATCGGCATCTGAGTCGTCTGTGGCCTCCCAGTACCGGGCTAGACCGTACCGTTTTGAGGGAGCAACGTGACATTCGCCACGTTGGGACCGCTCCTCCCACTAAGTTCTGTGGTTTGTTTACTATCTAACGCAGGGGTCGGCAAGTAATTTCTATTGGAGTCCTAAAGATTAAAATAATAAATCAATGAGGTCCAGTGAAAAAAATCTTTTTCAAATCTTATATTTTAAAAATAGCAGTATAAAAATAAAAATAAATTATTTAGTTATTACAATTAATTTATATTAAAAATTACAATATTAGGAATATCAAAATAAAAAAAATTATCTAATTATTACAGTAAATTGAGAATTTAGATTATTAAATTACAATATTAGGTAAATTATTATACAATAATAATAGCAATAATTAACCATGAAATTTAATATGAAAAATTGCATTTATTCTCCTTAGCCAGCTTTTTGAAATCAGGAACTCGTGTAGAACAGCTTACGCGCAAAGTGTCCTCAAGATGAGAGTCTGTTAATTTTGTCCGATATTTGTTTTTCAAAAAATTAATTCTTAAAAATGATGCCTCATAAATATATGTCGAACCAAACATCGAAGCCAAGTTGTTTACCAGTTGCTTACAGTTTGAATACTTGTCAATGCCATTCTTAGCCCAGAATTCTTCAGTTGACGCACTTTTGTACTGATTCAAGGAAACACCTTTCTGTAGGTCTATTATTTCCATTTGAAGTTTTGACTTTGAAAGATTAAATAATTTTTCAGCTACATCAGTCCATTCTTCGTCTGGGAGAACGTCGTAAGGAGTTTTTAAGAATTGTGATAGTTTTCCTATTTCAGAAAAGTCTTTGAATCTAGCATCGAATTCCTTCATAGGATCTGACAAAAAACTTAAAAATGTTTCGGTGTTTACAATTTCAGAATAATTTTTGCATTCAAATATTGTGGGAAAATGAATGAATTTTTTTGTTCAATGTCTCGTTCAAATATATTTAGTTTGCGACGGAAAGCAGATACACTTTGTATTAAATCACATATTAATGTCCCTTCTCCTTTTAATTCGACATTAAGGGCATTTAAATATTTCAAAATGTCATTTAAGAAAGCCATTGAAACTATATTTCGATTGTTTTTTAAGAACTTCGAATGCTTCTTTGCTTCTTCAGTATCCACATTTTTTAGGAATGATGTTTTTACTTCTTCTTTAATGTTCCAAAAACGTTCAACTACTCGGATTTTACTGAGCCCACGAACATGATTTTGCTGTAGTAAATCTGAATAGGCCGAATCACATTGATAAAGAAACTCTTTGAACTGTCTGTGTTCGAGAGAAGAACGCGACCTGATAAAATTGATTAATTTGATCAAACCGTTCATTACGTCTTTCAGTGTAGCACTGAGTTTACTACAAAGCGATGTTTGGTGAATTATGCATTGATAAGTTAATATCTCGAAATTATTACGCCGTCGGTATATTTGATATTTGGTTTTGTACGACCGGAAACAATTACTATCTCCATAGATAATTAATATATGGATAGGCCCATAGGTAATAAATATATGGATGGGCTACTCATCGAATGTGCATGGGATAGCGTCCATTTCCATAAAGAGAGAAGTCACTATTAGAATGGCTCTCTTTTTCGCATGGGCTATATTTTTAGGTTATTTTAATGAAATTATTATATTTATTATCTTTGGAAATTATATGCGGTGATAACCGTTATTTTCAAATTTTGATACTTATACATATATAAAAATACGAGTATATGTAACATTGCCACAGCTTATTTGCGGTTTTTGTTTATTAAAATGTAATATAATTACATAATTACAATTATTTAATAAATATTTATACTTTGTTTTTGATATTAGAATAAGTCTATGATTTTAGGCGTGGAAGAAAGAGTAACCTGTTAATGGAAGAAAGAATAAGCTATCCCATATAATTCTTATAAAATGACCGTAAGATAAGAAGTAATGAATGATCTATACTGTGTTTCTTTCAGGCACTTCTCCGGCTCGGCCCCCCCGGAGAAAATTTGAAGAATAGTAAAGAAATATCAAATATTAGACAAATTTGTCTGTGGCATATTTACGGGGGGGGGGGGTCAGTTTAAAACTCCCACCAGAACCAAAAAAAAAAAAACCTAAAAGGTTATACAAAAAATTTTGTGTATTTAATAATTTTGTTTACAATAATAATAACAGACAAAGGTAATTATTACCAAAAAATGCATTTTTTTTGATGTAATATAAATGACTCCCCGATTTTTTCAAATACCCCCCAGGAGAAAATTGTCTGAAAGAAACACTGGACCTATCCATATATTTATTATTTATGACTATCCCCTACAACAGCGTTTCTTAAACTTTTTTATCCGTGGAACCCTTTTTGATGTCCACTTTTATCGTGGAACCCCTACTTTGTTTTTTAGCTTTTAAGATTTTTTTTAGGATTATTTGCAAAAAAAAAAAAATACAATTATTTCATATACTAATATTGTGTTACAGGTATTTAATTAAAAAATATGTGTTAAAAAAAAAAATAAAAATAATAATAATTGTATATAATATTACTTTAATAATAATTACTTAATGAGATGCGTGAAATTGCTTTTTATCATTACAAATATTCTTAATATTGGGCTTTATTGATGAAAGTTGTATTAACATATTAGGTTCAGCATCAAGTCTGTTGCGGTATTTTGTTTTTGTCGATACATAGATGGAGAACCCCGTTTCACACATATAAGTGGTTGCAAATGGTAAAAGTGCCAATACGGCCTTTTGTGACGATTGAGGATATTCATCTTTTGAACTGCACCAAAATTCTGCTAATGGCATTGATTTAAATTTTTCTTGCAGTGATGAATCAGATGTCAATTCAATAAAGGTTTCATATTCTTTTACTGACATGGATGGAGGTCGTGTATTGACAATAAATGGATTTTTAATCCACAATTCATTTTTATATTTCACCTGTTGGTCATTTGGAAAATACTGGTTAAATACTTCACTCAATCCAGTGAGGTGCTGAAAAATTTCCTCAATGAAAACCTCATTTATTTTGACCCCTTCCTCTTCCAAAAAGCATTTAATTGTTGGAAAGCAATCAAACTCGTTGGAGCTTATACAAATTTTCCAAAAATCTAACTTTTTCTTAAAAGCATGAATTTTTTCGTGTGCAGTAAAAAAATTTACTTGTCTGCCTTGAAGTATGAAATTAAGCTCATTGATCTTTGTAAAAATATCACTTAAATAGGCGACTTTAAGTAGCCACATTTGATCAAGAAATCGATCTTTTAATTCGAAATTGTGTTCCAAAAAAAAGGCTCGTACCTCGTCCCTTAATTCAAAAATACGAGTTAGTATCTTTCCTCGAGATAACCACCTGACCTCGGTATGTAAGAGAAGAGAAGTATGTACACTTCCCATATCCTCACATAGGATTTTGAATAAACGATTTTGAAGAGGCCGAGATTTTATGAAGTTTATGATTCTTACGACTTCATCAAGAGCTTTCTTAAAACTAATAGATAACTTTTTTGCAGCGAGTGCCTGTCTATGTATCATACAGTGGCTACTAGAACAGTTTTTGGCAATATTTTTAATATGCTGTACAGCTCCATTAATTATACCACTCATAGCCTTTGCTCCATCGGTACAGATATCATCGCAGTTTTCCCATGGTATTTCATTTCCTTCAAGAAATGAATTTAGAAGATCAAATATTTCAACTCCAGTAGTACGTGTTGGTAGAGATTTGCATAAAAGAAGATCTTCCAATAATGTGCTTTCGGGTTGATACCTAACGATGACAATTAATATTGCAAGCCCAGCTACATCGGTAGACTCATCCATTTGTAATGCAAATTTGCACGATTTGAGACGAAAAATAAGTTCATTCTGTATATCGGCTGCTAAATCATTGATACGATTAGCTACCGTGTCATTTGATAGTGGGATTTTAGATATTTCTTTTGCCAATTTTTCATCTAACATACATTTTACCATCTCCATAGCACAAGGTTTTATAAGACTTTCGGCAATTGTGTAAGCTTCACCGCGTTGAGCTATCCGATAGCTAACTAAATAAGAAGCCTCGGTTGCTTTTTCATTCATAGTTTTTGTGGTTTGAACCATACAGTTTATTGATTTTAGTAGTTCGTCACGCTTTCGAATAAAGAATTCTGCATTTTTTTCTTTAAGTTCACCCTGAACAGATTCTAAATGACGACGCATTTTAGCTGGAGCCATTGAGCTATTTGGGAGAACTTTGCTGCAAATAACGCACTGAGGATTATCATTATTATTCATAAATCCTAATGATATGTAACTTTCATCATACTTTCTACATTTTTTAGTTACTTTCCTAAAACCTTTTGGGGTGATTTCATTTGTATCATTCTCATTATTACTATGATTATCATAATGACATGAGTTCACCGCAAAATATTCAGGTTCTGGAGAGGAACGTTTCAGAGTTCCTTTTTTAAGCCATCTCTCCATATTGTAAACAAAATAACAAAACTAACTTTGAGAAAAAAAATAAATTTATAACACAACGCACTCGAATATAACGCACAGGTCACAAGACAGGCGGTGGACTGTCGCGTTGTATTGAGACGTTGAGTTGAAACAAGTAGGGTAAAAATAGCGGTTCTGGCCCCGGTGCCGGTGCTATCTTTTTACATGGCCGCCCGATCCGGTGCTATACTATAACACGGCCGCCCGATCCCCCCAATATATTTTATCACTATAGTACCTATCTATGTTGACCCCACCATTACCACCATCGGTATACTTAACCTAAATGTACACCTCCTCTCTCCTCCCCCTATATTACTATTGCATATTAAAATATATTATTTTAAAACGAATATGACTATATATATATACGTGTGTGTTAACCTTTTAATCGTATCCCTCCCGAGATCTCTCACCGCCGTCGGTATACTTAACCCATACATACCCCCTCCCCCATGTTGTATGTGTATTATTCTTATATTACACTACGAATACGTTTGACTATATATACGTATGGTAATAAACTTATTGTAAGAGGGGATAAAATGAAAATATCGATTCGTGATATATAATTGTTCGTTATTATAGTAATATACTTTTTCACCATCATAATTTGTTTAGTATCGCGTTATTCTCTGACGGCTAAACACGTCTATTTTAAAGTGTATAACTTATTTTAGTAGTAATATACATTTTCACCATCATAATTCGTTTAGTATCGCGTTATTTTCTGACTGCTAAACACGTCTATTTTAAAGTGTATAACTTATTTTACTACTATGGCCGGTTCAATTGAAGCAAATAAAGAAGTCTACAAGAAACAATTATACAAGTACGTCGCACCAGCACCGCCTACCCAGCTCATCGACTCGTCCGTTTTTGTAATAAACTTTACTGAACGTAAATTTATTCACATTGGAATCGATCCGGTAAACCTATTCAATATTATAGTGCACATTATTACACCCTCGAGATATATCAGCATGAATACTGATTTTTTAAGACGTATATTCGCATTGATGGGCAATATTCTTTCGTTTATATTAGACTCGACGCAAACAGCTAAAAAACAAATATTTTTAAGTACTAATGATATCGTATTATCAAGCATGATTTATCGCGGCGAGAATATGCTTGTTATAGAATTAAAAATTCAAGATGAGTGTCGCGTATTACTAGATCGAAAAGATCTGATGCGCTTTTAATATCTGGAATGGTGTATTCACGAAGCTATAATACGTAAAACGAAAATAATTTCACCATTGATTTCTTTACAATTTAAAGAATTATCATCGTATTTAAAGTCTCAAATTAACCCAAAAAAACCGATCACAAAAGAAGAAATGACTAATTTTATCAAAGGCGTTAATAATGATTTAATTATTAATAATATGTCAAAGTATGAGCAGAACTATGTTAGCCAAATAAAATTATATGCCCCGGAACAACTGTCAATCAGTGTGATGTCGGATTACGTGCACGATTTAAAGGTAATTATTTACTCTCGTTTAAAAATATTCTACCATACTAATTTATTTATATTATTTCTAGCCGCTTAACGATGTCTCAATGCTTTTAACGAGTGAACACGGGGAAGCGAATATGTCTGCTACTTTAGTGAAACAATCCGAATCCGACGTAATACGAAAGAATTATATTTATAATATTATATGAAACTTATTTCAATTGTTTTTATTAGCAATACGATCAATATAATGGACCCTTAAGAATAATTTCACCACCATCATCACCAAACTTTTTATCACAAACGCGAGCCGAGGACGAGAACGATGGGCCGACAATATTCAATTTATACAAAATTCCGTCGCCATCACCACCGCCTTCCCCAAACAACTTTTATCAAGCATCCCAATGGAAAACCTCTCGCGAATTATTCGCTAATTTTAAATAATTATTGTATAAATAAAAATTTTGAAATAATAAAAATAATAATAATAAAAACACACTATTATTTATTTAAATATAAGACATTCTAACAGGAGGTCCATTTCACCCGAGATCCCACGGTTTTGCAGAGTCAGCTGGGAAAAAAAATCAATAATTTATTTAAAAAAGTGTTCGATGGCGAATGCTTTACGGGGATCGAATTTCAATTGTATTACAAAAATTTTAAATATAAGATATTCTAACAGGAGGTCCGTTTCACCCAAAATCCTACGGTTTTGCAGAGTCAGCTGGGAAAATAATCAATAATTTATTTTAAAAAAAAATCCCACGGTTTTACAGAGTCAGCTGTGGAAAAAAAAGCGAATTATTCGCTAATTTTAAATAATTATTGTATAAATAAAAATTTTGAAATAATAAAAATAATAATAATAAAAACACACTATTATTTATTTAAATATAAGACATTCTAACAGGAGAACCATTTCACCCGAGATCCCACGGTTTTGCAGAGTCAGCTGGGAAAATAATCAAAAATTTATTTTAAAAAGTGTTCGATGGCGAATGCTTTACGGGGATCGAATTTCAATTGTATTACAAAAATTTTAAATATAAGATATTCTAACAGGAGGTCCGTTTCACCCAAAATCCTACGGTTTTGCAGAGTCAGCTGGGAAAATAATCAATAATTTATTTTAAAAAAAAATCCCACGGTTTTACAGAGTCAGCTGTGGAAAAAAAAGCGAATTATTCGCTAATTTTAAATAATTATTGTATAAATAAAAATTTTGAAATAATAAAAATAATAATAATAAAAACACACTATTATTTATTTAAATATAAGACATTCTAACAGGAGAACCATTTCACCCGAGATCCCACGGTTTTGCAGAGTCAGCTGGGAAAATAATCAAAAATTTATTTTAAAAAGTGTTCGATGGCGAATGCTTTACGGGGATCGAATTTCAATTGTATTACAAAAATTTTAAATATAAGATATTCTAACAGGAGGTCCGTTTTACCCAAAATCCCACGGTTTTGCAGAGTCAGCTGTGGAAAAAAATCGAAAATTTTTTTAAAAAAAAGTGTTCGACGGCACAGTCGCGATTATATTTTTTATTATAAAATACGGTTTTGCCATTATTTTAAATCAGTACGTTTTTAAATTATATTGTATCAAGACATACCCAGGCAGACTTGAGCAGTAGCATTTATAAACGTAATTTTTTTTTCTGACTTGTGATTTTCTGTGTGTTTAGTGATTTTTTTTTCTTGCGTTCTACATTAGTCGCGTTATATTTTATTTTATTTTTTTTAAATGTATACTTGTACGGTATGCAACAAAGTATTTTCCACTAATCGTAGCATGTTGAGACACAAGAGAACTCAACATGATCTAAAACTTTTGAAATTTACATGTGGTACATGTATGAAATCGTTCGTCCGTAAACATGATCTTACTCGACATGAAATATCTCATCGCGGTAATGTCGTGCAGATGCCTGTACAAATACCGGTAATTACACCTCAACCTGTTGCCGGTCCATCGAATCAATTCAATATAGAATTATCAACTCCTGTACCCGCCGAATCAAACAAATCCGATAGAGAATTATGGGGTGATGATGATGATGATGATGACGATATGGCGTGTGTACAGGCACAAGAGGAATTTGAAAAACAAGGTAAGCAATTATATTTAAAATAAATAGCAAATTTTTATTTTTCTTCTTCTACAAATTATTCTATAATAAATTAAATCACTATATTAGTTTTTTTTTTTTTTGATTTATATTATAGAATTAAATAATAAACAGGGAGCTAATGGTAAACAGAAAAAGGCTCGATTAGATTTCGTTGGAAATATTACCGGATTTGTTAAAATTAACTCAAATTTCAATAATAACATTATCCGATATTATAAAAAAAATTGTGATAATATCACAAATCATTTAACATTTTTAAATTCTACTAAAATGGAAATAATTAATATTATCAAATCATCTGAACTACCAATTAAATTAAATTTAAAACTAGAAGCTACATATCATCAGCCTAATAAAGAATTATCCATCCGAGAACAGAGCATTTAAGAACTCGGCTAGGACTATATACACAGATAGTGATTTAATTAAAATAATAGATGAAGAATTTTTAAAACTTTTATATGAAGAAGAAAATTATATTGGGAAAGGTAGTGGATTTTCGCTTAAAACGATTGATGGTCTCCTGCTTAGTGTATATCGTTATACACCCATGTTATGTGTACCAAACAACAAATTTAAATAATTTTTTATTTCAATCTTTTATATTATTTATTTTTACATATTCTTTTGGTTTTTATTTTTATTTTTAATTTTTGTAAATTTCTCTTTGTTTTCATTACTTTATTATAAATTTAATAATAAACGGTTAAATATAAGAATAAGGTTGTCAAATATCGTAATATCGTTGTAAAATTATTTATAATAATACAACACACTACTCTTCCGTCTTCGTCTAACTAACCGCTGATTTAATAATAGGAAATATATGTATACGCAATGAACCTTGTACCGATAACGGTTTCTATAAAGCGAACGTTTAAAAATACTACGTGTATTCCAATATTCGTATACATCTATATTAATTTATAATATTACGAGACATTTCATAAACAATAGGATAAGCTATAATAAAATACTATCGTCGTAGTCGTAGACAAGTTCCTGGGAAAATATAAATATTATTTTGCTGAAAATAAACAAATACAAAATCCACCATTTCAAAATTTTGAAGTGATAGATAAAATTTTAAATATTATGTACCTAATTTTACAAAATCAAAATAAATATTCAACATCATTTTGCCGCCCTCCAAAATTTGCCGCCCTATGCGACCGCATAGTTCGCAGTGCCTTAAATCCGCCGCTGTATTGATCATTGTTATTTATTTTACATTTTTCTTCGTCGTACTGTCATCATTATTATCTTTACTTTTTAGTAAGTTTTGTTAGGACGAATTAGAGTGAGAGAGAGTAAGAGAGTGACGGATATCACCTACAGCTGCCTAATTTATTATTTACGCGATAATTAAATCTTATTATAATATATTATTCAATACGAAAAATGTATAAAAAACGTGTATGCACCTAATGAAAGTAATATCTTTAAAGAGATAATTTTGTATATTTACCAAGCGTGGTGTAGGTATGAAGACGTGATATTATCGTACATTTTTACGAACTACATGACGTTTTATTATATGTTTTAAAGAGAATAAATCATGAAACAGACACTTTCCACCGGAATATAATATTTTAGTTTATTTGTTTGGGGGGAAAAAAAAATTTGTCAGCTCAGGCTGTCTACATATATATATATATATATATATATATATATATATATATATAGTAGATAATAGTATACCCCGTTCAAGTAATGTACCATAAACCTCCTCCTGCTCCTCTCTAAACACCTGGACGACAAATCTAATGGGTGTGGACGTAGTTTGAAAAGAAAAAGAGAAAAAAATCTCGTTTTTATCGAATACATATAATGAATAAAAATGTTTTTTATTCTTCACACTCATCACGTGCAAACGCAATGAGGGACATAATATGTTTTTTTCAATAATAACGCGAAAAATAACAAAACACCGATTTATATATGTATAGAATATGGTAAACGGTTTTGATGTTCCCCCCCCCCGAAAAAAGAACGTAAAAAAATAAAATGTATATAAATAAAAATTGTTCGTCGTCGTCTTTGAACGGACGACGACCGCGCGCATTGACACCGTGCGACGCGCACATTGTCCGGCTTCGATCGGTATGCCGCGGACTCGTCGGAGTTAAATTAACCGTGAAATGACGTACCCCGCGCCCGTTCCCGCAGCAGGTCGGCTCATCTTTCGCCGCGACGTAGGTGCGACACCTCCATTCAACGATATACGACCGGCGGGGCTCATTGCAGCGGTGTCTTGTCTTCGAGAGCATTCGAGTGCGACAAAACGGTGGAAGGCGTGTACACTCGTGACGTATTACACTGTAATATACGCGCGTACACTCACAAACTTGCACACAATAAACGAACTCGCGTGTTTTGAAATATTAAAAATATTTGCGCGGCCGAACAGATGTGCGATAGCGTATCATACACACACACACACGATTTTCACGCGTTAATATCGACTAATGATCAGCACTACGCATTAGGCCAAGACGAACGCACGCGCGCGCATTTTCCAGTACACACAGGCAACTCGAAAGACCGAGAAACGCGGCTTCTTGTTGCTGCATTGTATTGGACCGACACCGCCGCCGTAGCCAAACACCGGCGCGATAAAAGAAACGAATTTCGACGAGTCGCGCCGGGATTCTTTTTTCACTCGTACGACTATTATTATTATTATTATTATTATACGTATTATCGAGTGGAAAATCATAACGCGCCTATTATTCAGTCCGATTTTAAAAATTCGTATACCATTCATCAGACATACACACACACACACACACAAATCGAAAATCATTTGTTTGTATAAACCGTGCGCCCGCCGGTGATAATAAATAATCACAATTCCGGGACATATGCGTACATTTTTATTATTTGTTGTATAAAAATGTAGCGAAAAAAATGGAGGGGGGTACCCTGGTCCGTAGATTCCAAAGCAACGCGCTGATCCACTAGACTACAAGAAATGCCCATATCGTTGTTCTCACTCCTTATTTGCAAAACGTCATAACTTCTGAACTATTTCGAATTGATCGACAGGGTTTACTGCATTACGTTACTTGTACCGAATTCTATCGGAATCCGTCATAAAAAAAATTTGACCTCCCCACCACCAAAAAAAATTTTTTTTTTCTACCGAATTCAAACTAAAATTATTCACTGATTTGATATGGAAAACCACCTAGAGTTACTGGAATGGGCAAATTTGGTTTATAAATGAAGGAAAAAGTCGAAAAAAAATGCAAAAAATCACTTCCGGAACACGGCATCGAACCCTGGTCCGTAGATTCCAAAGCAACGCACTGATCCACTAGACTACAAGAAATGCCCATATCGTTGTTCTCACTCCTTATTTGCAAAACGTCATAACTTCTGAACTATTTCGAATTGATCGACGGGGTTAACTGCATTACGTTACTAGTACCGAATTCTATCGGAATCCGTCATAAAAAAAATTTGACCCCCCACCACCAAAAAAAATTTTTTTTTTCTACCGAATTCAAACTAAAATTATTCACTGATTTGATATGGAAAACCACCTAGAGTTACTGGAATGGGCAAATTTGGTTTATAATTGAAGGAAAAAGTCGAAAAAAAATGCAAAAAATCACTTCCGGTACACTGCATCGAACCCTGGTCCGTAGATCCCAAAGCAACGCACTGATCCACTAGACTACAAGAAATGCCCATATCGTTGTTCTCACTCCTTATTTGCAAAACGTCATAACTTCTGAACTATTTCGAATTGATCGACGGGATTAACTGCATTACGTTACTAGTACCGAATTCTATCGGAATCCGTCATAAAAAAAATTTGACCTCCCCACCACCAAAAAAAATTTTTTTTTTCTACCGAATTCAAACTAAAATTATTCACTGATTTGATATGGAAAACCACCTAGAGTTACTGGAATGGGCAAATTTGGTTTATTAATGAAGGAAAAAGTCGAAAAAAAATTCAAAAAATCACTTCCGGAACACGGCATCGAACCCTGGTCCGTAGATTCCAAAGCAACGCACTGATCCACTAGACTACAAGAAATGCCCATATCGTTGTTCTCACTCCTTATTTACAAAACATCATAACTTCTGAACTATTTCGAATTGATCGACGGGGTTAACTGCATTACGTTACTAGTACCGAATTCTATCGGAATCCGTCATAAAAAAAATTTGACTCCCCCACCACCAAAAAAAATTTTTTTTTTCTACTGAATTCAAACTAAAATTATTCACTGATTTGATATGGAAAACCACCTAGAGTTACTGGAATGGGCAAATTTGGTTTATTAATGAAGGAAAAAGTCGAAAAAAAATGCAAAAAATCACTTCCGGTACACAGCATTGAACCCTGGTCCGTAGATCCCAAAGCAACGCACTGATCCACTAGACTACAAGAAATGCCCATATCGTTGTTCTCACTCCTTATTTGCAAAACGTCATAACTTCTGAACTATTTCGAATTGATCGACGGGGTTAACTGCATTACGTTACTAGTACCGAATTCTATCGGAATTCGTCATAAAAAAAATTTGACCCCCCCACCACCAAAAAAAATTTTTTTTTTCTACCGAATTCAAACTAAAATTATTCACTGATTTGATATGAAAAACCACCTAGAGTTACTGGAATGGGCAAATTTGGTTTATTAATGAAGGAAAAAGTCGAAAAAAAATGCAAAAAATCACTTCCGGAACACGGCATCGAACCCTGGTCCGTAGATTCCAAAGCAACGCACTGATCCACTAGACTACAAGAAATGCCCATATCGTTGTTCTCACTCCTTATTTACAAAACATCATAACTTCTGAACTATTTCGAATTGATCGACGGGGTTAACTGCATTACGTTACTAGTACCGAATTCTATCGGAATCCGTCATAAAAAAAATTTGACTCCCCCACCACCAAAAAAAATTTTTTTTTTCTACCGAATTCAAACTAAAATTATTCACTGATTTGATATGGAAAACCACCTAGAGTTACTGGAATGGGCAAATTTGGTTTATTAATGAAGGAAAAAGTCGAAAAAAAATGCAAAAAATCACTTCCGGTACACAGCATCGAACCCTGGTCCGTAGATCCCAAAGCAACGCACTGATCCACTAGACTACAAGAAATGCCCATATCGTTGTTCTCACTCCTTATTTGCAAAACGTCATAACTTCTGAACTATTTCGAATTGATCGACGGGGTTAACTGCATTACGTTACTAGTACCGAATTCTATCGGAATCCGTCATAAAAAAAATTTGACCTCCCCACCACCAAAAAAAATTTTTTTTTTCTACCGAATTCAAACTAAAATTATTCACTGATTTGATATGGAAAACCACCTAGAGTTACTGGAATGGGAAAATTTGGTTTATTAATGAAGGAAAAAGTCGAAAAAAAATGCAAAAAATCACTTCCGGAACACGGCATCGAACCCTGGTCCGTAGATTCCAAAGCAACGCACTGATCCACTAGACTACAAGAAATGCCCATATCGTTGTTCTCACTCCTTATTTGCAAAACGTCATAACTTCTGAACTATTTCGAATTGATCGAGAGGGTTAACTGCATTACGTTACTAGTACCGAATTCTATCGGAATCCGTCATAAAAAAAATTTGACCCCCCACCACCAAAAAAAATTTTTTTTTTCTACCGAATTCAAACTAAAATTATTCACTGATTTGATATGGAAAACCACCTAGAGTTACTGGAATGGGCAAATTTGGTTTATTAATGAAGGAAAATGTCGAAAAAAAATGCAAAAAATCATTTCCGGAACACGGCATCGAACCCTGGTCCGTAGATTCCAAAGCAACGCACTGATCCACTAGACTACAAGAAATGCCCATATCGTTGTTCTCACTCCTTATTTGCAAAACGTCATAACTTCTGAACTATTTCGAATTAATCGACGGGATTAACTGCATTACGTTACTAGTACCGAATTCTATCGGAATCCGTCATAAAAAAAATTTGACCCCCCACCACCAAAAAAAATTTTTTTTTTCTACCGAATTCAAACTAAAATTATTCACTGATTTGATATGGAAAACCACCTAGAGTTACTGGAATGGGCAAATTTGGTTTATTAATGAAGGAAAAAGTCGAAAAAAAATGCAAAAAATCACTTCCGGAACACGGCATCGAACCCTGGTCCGTAGATTCCAAAGCAACGCACTGATCCACTAGACTACAAGAAATGCCCATATCGTTGTTCTCACTCCTTATTTGCAAAACGTCATAACTTCTGAACTATTTCGAATTGATCGACGGGATTAACTGCATTACGTTACTAGTACCGAATTCTATCGGAATCCGTCATAAAAAAAATTTGACCCCCCACCACCAAAAAAAATTTTTTTTTTCTACCGAATTCAAACTAAAATTATTCACTGATTTGATATGGAAAACCACCTAGAGTTACTGGAATGGGCAAATTTGGTTTATAATTGAAGGAAAAAGTCGAAAAAAAATGCAAAAAATCACTTCCGGAACACGGCATCGAACCCTGGTCCGTAGATTCCAAAGCAACGCACTGATCCACTAGACTACAAGAAATGCCCATATCGTTGTTCTCACTCCTTATTTGCAAAACGTCATAACTTCTGAACTATTTCGAATTGATCGACGGGGTTAACTGCATTACGTTACTAGTACCGAATTCTATCGGAATCCGTCATAAAAAAAATTTGACCTCCCCACCACCAAAAAAAATTTTTTTTTTCTACCGAATTCAAACTAAAATTATTCACTGATTTGATATGGAAAACCACCTAGAGTTACTGGAATGGGCAAATTTGGTTTATTAATGAAGGAAAAAGTCGAAAAAAAATGCAAAAAATCACTTCCGTAACACGGCATCGAACCCTGGTCCGTAGATTCCAAAGCAACGCACTGATCCACTAGACTACAAGAAATGCCCATATCGTTGTTCTCACTCCTTATTTGCAAAACGTCATAACTTCTGAACTATTTCGAATTGATCGACGGGATTAACTGCATTACGTTACTAGTACCGAATTCTATCGGAATCCGTCATAAAAAAAATTTGACCTCCCCACCACCAAAAAAAATTTTTTTTTTCTACCGAATTCAAACTAAAATTATTCACTGATTTGATATGGAAAACCACCTAGAGTTACTGGAATGGGCAAATTTGGTTTATTAATGAAGGAAAAAGTCGAAAAAAAATGCAAAAAATCACTTCCGGAACACGGCATCGAACCCTGGTCCGTAGATCCCAAAGCAACGCACTGATCCACTAGACTACAAGAAATGCCCATATCGTTGTTCTCACTCCTTATTTGCAAAACGTCATAACTTCTGAACTATTTCGAATTGATCGACGGGGTTAACTGCATTACGTTACTAGTACCGAATTCTATCGGAATCCGTCATAAAAAAAATTTGACCTCTCCACCACCAAAAAAAATTTTTTTTTTCTACCGAATTCAAACTAAAATTATTCACTGATTTGATATGAAAAGCCACCTAAAGTTACTGGAATGGGCAAATTTGGTTTATTAATGAAGGAAAAAGTCGAAAAAAAATGCAAAAAATCACTTCCGGAACACGGCATCGAACCCTGGTCCGTAGATTCCAAAGCAACGCACTGATCCACTAGACTACAAGAAATGCCCATATCGTTGTTCTCACTCCTTATTTGCAAAACGTCATAACTTCTGAACTATTTCGAATTGATCGACGGGGTTAACTGCATTACGTTACTAGTACCGAATTCTATCGGAATCCGTCATAAAAAAAATTTGACCCCCCCACCAAAAAAAATTTTTTTTTTCTACCGAATTCAAACTAAAATTATTCACTGATTTGATATGAAAAACCACCTAGAGTTACTGGAATGGGCAAATTTGGTTTATTAATGAAGGAAAATGTCGAAAAAAAATGCAAAAAATCACTTCCGGAACACGGCATCGAACCCTGGTCCGTAGATTCCAAAGCAACGCACTGATCCACTAGACTACAAGAAATGCCCATATCGTTGTTCTCACTCCTTATTTACAAAACATCATAACTTCTGAACTATTTCGAATTGATCGACGGGGTTAACTGCATTACGTTACTAGTACCGAATTCTATCGGAATCCGTCATAAAAAAAATTTGACCCCCCCACCACCAAAAAAAATTTTTTTTTTCTACCCAATTCAAACTAAAATTATTCACTGATTTGATATGGAAAACCACCTAGAGTTACTGGAATGGGCAAATTTGGTTTATTAATGAAGGGAAAAGTCAAAAAAAATGCAAAAAATCACTTCCGGTACACAGCATCGAACCCTGGTCCGTAGATCCCAAAGCAACGCACTGATCCACTAGACTACAAGAAATGCCCATATCGTTGTTCTCACTCCTTATTTGCAAAACGTCATAACTTCTGAACTATTTCGAATTGATCGACGGGGTTAACTGCATTACGTTACTAGTACCGAATTCTATCGGAATCCGTCATAAAAAAAATTTGACCTCCCCACCACCAAAAAAAATTTTTTTTTTCTACCGAATTCAAACTAAAATTATTCACTGATTTGATATGGAAAACCACCTAGAGTTACTGGAATGGGAAAATTTGGTTTATTAATGAAGGAAAAAGTCGAAAAAAAATTCAAAAAATCACTTCCGGAACACGGCATCGAACCCTGGTCCGTAGATTCCAAAGCAACGCACTGATCCACTAGACTACAAGAAATGCCCATATCGTTGTTCTCACTCCTTATTTGCAAAACGTCATAACTTCTGAACTATTTCGAATTGATCGACGGGGTTAACTGCATTACGTTACTAGTACCGAATTCTATCGGAATCCGTCATAAAAAAAATTTGACCTCCCCACCACCAAAAAAAATTTTTTTTTTCTACCGAATTCAAACTAAAATTATTCACTGATTTGATATGGAAAACCACCTAGAGTTACAGGAATGGGCAAATTTGGTTTATTAATGAAGGAAAAAGCCGAAAAAAAATGCAAAAAATCACTTCCGGAACACGGCATCGAACCCTGGTCCGTAGATCCCAAAGCAACGCACTGATCCACTAGACTACAAGAAATGCCCATATCGTTGTTCTCACTCCTTATTTGCAAAACGTCATAACTTCTGAACTATTTCGAATTGATCGACGAGATTAACTTCATTACGTTACTAGTACCGAATTCTATCGGAATCCGTCATAAAAAAAATTTGACCTCCCCACCACCAAAAAAAATTTTTTTTTTCTACCGAATTCAAACTAAAAGTATTCACTGATTTGATATGGAAAACCACCTAGAGTTACTGGAATGGGCAAATTTGGTTTATTAATGAAGGAAAAAGTCGAAAAAAAATGCAAAAAATCATTTCCGGAACACGGCAGCGAACCCTGGTCCGTAGATTCCAAAGCAACGCAATGATCCACTAGACTACAAGAAATGCCCATATCGTTGTTCTCACTCCTTATTTGCAAAACGTCATAACTTCTGAACTATTTCGAATTGATCGACGGGATTAACTGCATTACGTTACTAGTACCGAATTCTATCGGAATCCGTCATAAAAAAAATTTGACCTCCCCACCACCAAAAAAAATTTTTTTTTTCTACCGAATTCAAACTAAAATTATTCACTGATTTGATATGGAAAACCACCTAGAGTTACTGGAATGGGCAAATTTGGTTTATTAATGAAGGAAAAAGTCGAAAAAAAATGCAAAAAATCACTTCCGGAACACGGCATCGAACCCTGGTCCGTAGATTCCAAAGCAACGCACTGATCCACTAGACTACAAGAAATGCCCATATCGTTGTTCTCACTCCTTATTTACAAAACATCATAACTTCTGAACTATTTCGAATTGATCGACGGGGTTAACTGCATTACGTTACTAGAACCGAATTCTATCGGAATCCGTCATAAAAAAAATTTGACCCCCCCACCACCAAAAAAAATTTTTTTTTTCTACTGAATTCAAACTAAAATTATTCACTGATTTGATATGGAAAACCACCTAGAGTTACTGGAATGGGCAAATTTGGTTTATTAATGAAGGAAAAAGTCGAAAAAAAATGCAAAAAATCACTTCCGGTACACAGCATTGAACCCTGGTCCGTAGATCCCAAAGCAACGCACTGATCCACTAGACTACAAGAAATGCCCATATCGTTGTTCTCACTCCTTATTTGCAAAACGTCATAACTTCTGAACTATTTCGAATTGATCGACGGGGTTAACTGCATTACGTTACTAGTACCGAATTCTATCGGAATTCGTCATAAAAAAAATTTGACCCCCCCACCACCAAAAAAAATTTTTTTTTTCTACCGAATTCAAACTAAAATTATTCACTGATTTGATATGAAAAACCACCTAGAGTTACTGGAATGGGCAAATTTGGTTTATTAATGAAGGAAAAAGTCGAAAAAAAATGCAAAAAATCACTTCCGGAACACGGCATCGAACCCTGGTCCGTAGATTCCAAAGCAACGCACTGATCCACTAGACTACAAGAAATGCCCATATCGTTGTTCTCACTCCTTATTTGCAAAACGTCATAACTTCTGAACTATTTCGAATTGATCGACGGGGTTAACTGCATTACGTTACTAGTACCGAATTCTATCGGAATCCGTCATAAAAAAAATTTGACCTCCCCACCACCAAAAAAAATTTTTTTTTTCTACCGAATTCAAACTAAAATTATTCACTGATTTGATATGGAAAACCACCTAGAGTTACTGGAATGGGCAAATTTGGTTTATAATTGAAGGAAAAAGTCGAAAAAAAATGCAAAAAATCACTTCCGGTACACTGCATCGAACCCTGGTCCGTAGATCCCAAAGCAACGCACTGATCCACTAGACTACAAGAAATGCCCATATCGTTGTTCTCACTCCTTATTTGCAAAACGTCATAACTTCTGAACTATTTCGAATTGATCGACGGGGTTAACTGCATTACGTTACTAGTACCGAATTCTATCGGAATCCGTCATAAAAAAAATTTGACCTCCCCACCACCAAAAAAAATTTTTTTTTTCTACCGAATTCAAACTAAAATTATTCACTGATTTGATATGGAAAACCACCTAGAGTTACTGGAATGGGCAAATTTGGTTTATTAATGAAGGAAAAAGTCGAAAAAAAATGCAAAAAATCATTTCCGGAACACGGCAGCGAACCCTGGTCCGTAGATTCCAAAGCAACGCAATGATCCACTAGACTACAAGAAATGCCCATATCGTTGTTCTCACTCCTTATTTGCAAAACGTCATAACTTCTGAACTATTTCGAATTGATCGACGGGATTAACTGCATTACGTTACTAGTACCGAATTCTATCGGAATCCGTCATAAAAAAAATTTGACCTCCCCACCACCAAAAAAAATTTTTTTTTTCTACCGAATTCAAACTAAAATTATTCACTGATTTGATATGGAAAACCACCTAGAGTTACTGGAATGGGCAAATTTGGTTTATTAATGAAGGAAAAAGTCGAAAAAAAATGCAAAAAATCACTTCCGGAACACGGCATCGAACCCTGGTCCGTAGATTCCAAAGCAACGCACTGATCCACTAGACTACAAGAAATGCTCATATCGTTGTTCTCACTCCTTATTTGCAAAACGTCATAACTTCTGAACTATTTCGAATTGATCGACGAGATTAACTTCATTACGTTACTAGTACCGAATTCTATCGGAATCCGTCATAAAAAAAATTTGACCTCCCCACCACCAAAAAAAATTTTTTTTTTCTACCGAATTCAAACTAAAATTATTCACTGATTTGATATGGAAAACCACCTAGAGTTACTGGAATGGGCAAATTTGGTTTATTAATGAAGGAAAAAGTCGAAAAAAAATGCAAAAAATCATTTCCGGAACACGGCAGCGATCCCTGGTCCGTAGATTCCAAAGCAACGCACTGATCCACTAGACTACAAGAAATGCCCATATCGTTGTTCTCACTCCTTATTTACAAAACATCATAACTTCTGAACTATTTCGAATTGATCGACGGGGTTAACTGCATTACGTTACTAGTACCGAATTCTATCGGAATCCGTCATAAAAAAAATTTGACTCCCCCACCACCAAAAAAAATTTTTTTTTTCTACTGAATTCAAACTAAAATTATTCACTGATTTGATATGGAAAACCACCTAGAGTTACTGGAATGGGCAAATTTGGTTTATTAATGAAGGAAAAAGTCGAAAAAAAATGCAAAAAATCACTTCCGGTACACAGCATTGAACCCTGGTCCGTAGATCCCAAAGCAACGCACTGATCCACTAGACTACAAGAAATGCCCATATCGTTGTTCTCACTCCTTATTTGCAAAACGTCATAACTTCTGAACTATTTCGAATTGATCGACAGGGTTTAATGCATTACGTTACTTGTACCGAATTCTATCGGAATCCGTCATAAAAAAAATTTGACCTCCCCACCACCAAAAAAAATTTTTTTTTTCTACCGAATTCAAACTAAAATTATTCACTGATTTCATATGGAAAACCACCTAGAGTTACTGGAATGGGCAAATTTGGTTTATAAATGAAGGAAAAAGTCGAAAAAAAATGCAAAAAATCACTTCCGGAACACGGCATCGAACCCTGGTCCGTAGATTCCAAAGCAACGCACTGATCCACTAGACTACAAGAAATGCCCATATCGTTGTTCTCACTCCTTATTTGCAAAACGTCATAACTTCTGAACTATTTCGAATTGATCGACGGGGTTAACTGCATTACGTTACTAGTACCGAATTCTATCGGAATCCGTCATAAAAAAAATTTGACCTCCCCACCACCAAAAAAAATTTTTTTTTTCTACAGAATTCAAACTAAAATTATTCACTGATTTGATATGGAAAACCACCTAGAGTTACAGGAATGGGCAAATTTGGTTTATTAATGAAGGAAAAAGCCGAAAAAAAATGCAAAAAATCACATCCGGAACACAGCATCGAACCCTGGTCCGTAGATTCCAAAGCAACGCACTGATCCACTAGACTACAAGAAATGCCCATATCGTTGTTCTCACTCCTTATTTGCAAAACGTCATAACTTCTGAACTATTTCGAATTGATCGACGGGATTAACTGCATTACGTTACTAGTACCGAATTCTATCGGAATCCGTCATAAAAAAAATTTGACCTCCCCACCACCAAAAAAAATTTTTTTTTTCTACCGAATTCAAACTAAAATTATTCACTGATTTGATATGGAAAACCACCTAGAGTTACTGGAATGGGAAAATTTGGTTTATAATTGAAGGAAAAAGTCGAAAAAAAATGCAAAAAATCACTTCCGGTAACACTGCATCGAACCCTGGTCCGTAGATTCCAAAGCAACGCACTGATCCACTAGACTACAAGAAATGCTCATATCGTTGTTCTCACTCCTTATTTGCAAAACGTCATAACTTCTGAACTATTTCGAATTGATCGACGGCGTTAACTGCATTACGTTACTAGTACCGAATTCTATGGGAATCCGTCATAAAAAAAATTTGACCTCCCCACCACCAAAAAAAATTTTTTTTTTCTACCGAATTCAAACTAAAATTATTCACTGATTTGATATGGAAAACCACCTAGAGTTACAGGAATGGGCAAATTTGGTTTATTAATGAAGGAAAAAGTCGAAAAAAAATGCAAAAAATCACTTCCGGAACACGGCATCGAACCCTGGTCCGTAGATTCCAAAGCAACGCACTGATCCACTAGACTACAAGAAATGCCCATATCGTTGTTCTCACTCCTTATTTGCAAAACGTCATAACTTCTGAACTATTTCGAATTGATCGACGAGATTAACTTCATTACGTTACTAGTACCGAATTCTATCGGAATCCGTCATAAAAAAAATTTGACCTCCCCACCACCAAAAAAAATTTTTTTTTTCTACCGAATTCAAACTAAAAGTATTCACTGATTTGATATGGAAAACCACCTAGAGTTACTGGAATGGGAAAATTTGGTTTATTAATGAAGGAAAAAGTCGAAAAAAAATGCAAAAAATCACTTCCGGAACACGGCATCGAACCCTGGTCCGTAGATTCCAAAGCAACGCACTGATCCACTAGACTACAAGAAATGCCCATATCGTTGTTCTCACTCCTTATTTGCAAAACGTCATAACTTCTGAACTATTTCGAATTGATCGACGGGGTTAACTGCATTACGTTACTAGTACCGAATTCTATCGGAATCCGTCATAAAAAAAATTTGACCCCCCCACCACCAAAAAAAATTTTTTTTTTCTACTGAATTCAAACTAAAATTATTCACTGATTTGATATGGAAAACCACCTAGAGTTACTGGAATGGGATAATTTGGTTTTTATTAATGAAGGAAG